>JAWRVZ010000148.1:464217-1092502 GCA_037043235.1 Rhodeus uyekii
CAATCATGTCTATATCCCTTTATGTCTATCTACCTAGCTGTCTGAAAACATATTATAATCTGCAATTGTGAATGCTAAAATAGTAAAAAGCACGACGGCAATCAATCAGTCGAACAATATAACAGATGACAATATATAACAATTGTCTACTAAACATGCTGACAAAAAATGAAACCCAAATGAGCACTCTATCTATCTGTCTGTCTATCAGTTTATCCATATTTTCCTTAATTTACAACTGCAATCAAGCGTTTGCGATAACTTGCAATGAGTCTTTTACTGCTCTGGAGGAATTTTGCCCCACTCATCTTTGCAGAATTGTTGTAATTCAACCACATTGGAGGGTTTTTGAGCATGAACTGCCTTTTTAAGGTCAATAGGATTCAGGTCAGGACTTTTGTGTTTCGGATCATTGTCCTAATCGAATCGAAGCTGAATCGAACCCAAGTTCGATTCAGCTTGGGGTTGCGAACCGATGGCTGGACATTCTCCTTCAGGATTTTTTGGAGACTTCAGAATTAATGGTTTCATTCAAAACCACCCCAGACCATCACACTACCACCACCGTATTTTACTATTGGTATAATGTTAATTTTCCGAAATGTTGTGTCACTTTTACGCCAAATATAATGGGACCTTCCAAAAAATTCAACTTTTGTTTTGTCAGTCCACAGAGTATTTCCCCAAAAGGTTTTGGAGATCATCAAGATGATTTCTGGCAATAATGACACAAGCCTTAATGTTCTGTTGCTCGGCAGAGGTTTTTGTCTTGTAACTCTGCCATGCAGGCCATTTCCCCCCCAGTCTCTTTCTTATGGTGGAGTCATGAACACTGACCTTAACTGAGGCAAGTGAGGAAGTTCTTTGGATGTTGTGGGGTCTTTTGTGACCTCTCTTGCTAAGCTTTCCAGACTGATAGATATCAATTACTTACTTTCTCCTTTGTTCCTTGTGAAAAGTAATTGAGAACAGGCGTGGCAGTAATTGGTCCTGGGTTGGGTTAGAGAAATTGAACTCGTGTAATAAACTACAGTTATCAAAATGCAAAATCTTTATTTTGTTATATAATAGAAAATATTACACATTGATTAGCCTTATGTAGCCAATGTAGATTCAACCGTTTCATTCATTTATTATCAATTCCAATACTGAATATTATCAAAAACAATGTACTGTATAGCCTATTTTGATTGCTGAATTATGTTTTAGTTTCCCGTTCTTGACTGGCTAAGCCGAACGTCTACTAGCTGTCTCACGTCACAGAAGTCATATAAATCCCAACACATGGAGACTCTTTTACCTAGATATCATCATATAGTAGTGATGTGACGTTTGACACCGAGGCTTCGAAGCTTCGAAGCAAAAAACGAAACATCTCACAGTGAAGCACTGTATCGGAGCGTGATTCGTTTGGCCATAACCACGTGATCAGTGACGTCCGAAGCTTCGTTTTCTCCCTCAACCACGTGACTGCTTCGCAATCTGGTTCAAATGTAGCGCGAATCCCTTGCGCAGGTTTTGAGTGTCATGCACTTCGGTAAAACGGTAGTGAACTGACTCGAAACAGAGGATAAGCTCTTTTGAATTTTGAGCATGGCACCAGCCAAGAAAAGAGGCCGCTCGGAAGTCTGGCAGCATTTTCAGGTTGTAACAAATAAAGTAAGCTCATTGTTGTTGTTGTTATTATTATTAATATCAAGAATTATATTGTAAAATAATAAATAATTATAAGAATTAGGCTAATAGTAATATGAATAAATATTTACACAAATACTTTTATGTACTTTACTAATAATTTGTCTTTCCACATCTTCATCATCTTGCCCTGGAATTTTTATGCACTCCTGCCTCCTCAGTCCCATGTGAGAGAATATTTTCAAAGGCAGGGGAAATAGTAAATAGAAAAAAGAAATAGACTTAGCCCCCGCACTGTTGAACAAGTTCTGTTCCTTAATAAAAATCTTTAATTTCTTCAATTTCCCACAAAATAAAAACTCCCCAGTTCACAAGCACTTCACCATTCCACAGTTCTTTTATTTTATTTTGATTGTATATGCCTACATGAGCCTTGCCTGTGAATTCATAGGTTTAGGAATAAGGCTGCATGTGTTGATCAAAGTAGATTCATAAAAATAGTTTCTATACACATTAATTTGTCCCATTTATTATTTTGTTTCATAAATTCATTAATAGGCTAATTTGTTCACATGTTGTAAGTAGCCTATCAAATTAACAAATGACAAAAAAAAAACATTTTTATGTTTAGCATTTTGCTTTTATGGATTTCTCAAAGTGAATTGTTACACGAAACAGTCAAAAAAAAAATTAATGGGTCCTCTGACACAAGCTGCTCTTCAAACTTTGACCACAAGATGTCGTTAGTGTGCGCCGTGTTGAAAAGCTTCGAGTAATGAACCTTTTTACGATACAGTTGAGGGGAAAGCCTCGGTGCTTCACAAAGCTTCATTTCGCCATCACTATCATATAGGACACAGATGACAAGACAGAGGGCTGGAAGATCATGTGAGGAACCAAGTACACAGATGACAGGACAAACACAACACTCTTTATAGACACACACACACATATCTAGACAAAACACGGCGTGTATTTCTGTCTTCCTCTTCGAAACCCACGGTCGTGTTTCTATTGGTTGCCGGGAAGCGGCTGAGCGGAAATGACGTCACATGCGGCGTCCCGCCCCAGCAGCGCTTCTGTTCAACATGGCGCCGCTCTTGGTCCAGCTGAGGTGCGGATTTCACTTTCAGAGACGAAAACTGTCCCTGTTGCTCCAGCAGAGCAGCGCTTTCCACGACCACCGATCGGACAGGCGGAAGCAGGTACTGGCGGAGCCTCGCGCTGAGGCTTGTGTTGTTCTCGTTGTTGTTTGCGTGTGAAGTTGACGAGGCTCGTCCTGACGGATGAATGTTCGTTGTCCTGTAGGATCGGAACTTCACATTCACGTGTTTCTGCTGGCTAGAAAACCGACTTCACTTGTTCAAAAGTTCACTTGACGAATTAGTTGGTTTTGACTTTTATCTGTCGGTTTGACCTGTAGGTCACGTGCTGCTCATACATGCTGTGTGTGAAGATAAGAGTTACATATCAGAGACCGCCTTCACTCACACTCTCTCACACTCTCACAAAGACACAGTCATACACACAGACATGGACACACACATTACTTACAGTGTCACAAACTGTTTTTCAATTACATTAGGGATGCACTACTATATATAGTGCATCTCTAATTTAATTGAAAAATAGTTTGTGGTGCTGTAAATCATGTGTGTGTGTCCATCTATTCTCAGAAAGAGGAGTGACTTTAAGGTGTTTTAATGGCTGTGGGAAATGTGGGTCTCATAGTGGAGAGAGACAGAGCCGTCATAGTGTGCCAATGAGTAACTGGCTGTTCCTGCAGAAACACACGTCTCTGATTCGTGTTTAAACGCATCATTAACAAGTCCTTCGGTTGGTTTCCCTTCACACTGCATAGAGAGTGTGTGAATGTGGCTGCCACAAGCCAGTTACTGAACTCTGTGTGCAGAACACGATTAAGCACTGAAGTGGAAAGCGACAATCAAGTTTATTAAGTTAATCAGCTAATTTACTTGTGCTCTCTTCTGTAACAATATAAATCTTTACTGATTTATGAAGGATCATGTGACGCTGAAGACTGCAGTAATGATGTTGAAAATACAACTTCATTCGCAGGAATAAATGACACTTTACTATATATTCACATAGAAAACAGCTGTTTTACACTGATATAATATTACACTGTTTTACTGTATTTATCATCTAATAAATTCAGCTTTAATCACAGGAATAAATGACACTTTACTATATATTCACATAGAAAACAGCTGTTTTACACTGATATAATATTACACTGTTTTACTGTATTTATCATCTAATAAATTCAGCTTTAATCACAGGAATAAATGACACTTTACTATATATTCACATAGAAAACAGCTGTTTTACACTGATATAATATTACACTGTTTTACTGTATTTATCATCTAATAAATTCAGCTTTAATCACAGGAATAAATTACACTTTACTATATATTCACATAGAAAACAGCTGTTTTACACTGATATAATATTACACTGTTTTACTGTATTTATCATCTAATAAATTCAACTTTATTCACAGAAATAAATGACACTTTACTATTTATTCACATAGAAAACAGCTGTTTTACACTGTTTTACTGTATTTATCTAATAAATTCAACTTTATTCACAGGAATAAATTACACTTTACTATTTATTCACATAGAAAACAGCTGTTTTACACTGATATAATATTACACTGTTTTACTGTATTTATCATCTAATAAATTCAGCTTTAATCACAGGAATAAATGACACTTTACTATATATTCACATAGAAAACAGCTGTTTTACACTGATATAATATTACACTGTTTTACTGTATTTATCATCTAATAAATTCAGCTTTAATCACAGGAATAAATGACACTACTATATATTCACATAGAAAACAGCTGTTTTACACTGATATAATATTACACTGTTTTACTGTATTTATCATCTAATAAATTCAGCTTTAATCACAGGAGTAAATGACACGTTACTATATATTCACATAGAAAACAGCTGTTTTACACTGATATAATATTACACTGTTTTACTGTATTTATCATCTAATAAATTCAGCTTTAATCACAGGAATAAATGACACTTTACTATATATTCACATAGAAAACAGCTGTTTTACACTATAATATTACAGTGTTTTACTGTATTTATCATCTAATAAATTCAGCTTTAATCACAGGAATAAATGACACTTTACTATATATTCACATAGAAAACAGCTGTTTTACACTGATATAATATTACACTGTTTTACTGTATTTGTCATCTAATAAATTCAGCTTTAATCACAGGAATAAATGACACTTTACTATATATTCACATAGAAAACAGCTGTTTTACACTGTAATATTACAGTGTTTTACTGTATTTATCATCTAATAAATTCAGATTTAATCACAGGAATAAATGACACTTTACTATATATTCACATAGAAAACAGCTGTTTTATACTATAATATTACAGTGACTGTATTTATCATCTAATAAATTCAGCTTTAATCACAGGAATAAATGACACTTTACTATATATTCACATAGAAAACAGCTGTTTTACACTGATATAATATTACACTGTTTTACTGTATTTATCATCTAATAAATTCAGCTTTAATCACAGGAATAAATGACACTTTACTATATATTCACATAGAAAACAGCTGTTTTACACTGATATAATATTACACTGTTTTACTGTATTTATCATCTAATAAATTCAGCTTTAATCACAGGAATAAATGACACTTTACTATATATATTCACATAGAAAACAGCTGTTTTACACTGATATAATATTACACTGTTTTACTGTATCATCTAATAAATTCAACTTTATTCACAGGAATAAATGACACTTTACTATTTATTCACATAGAAAACAGCTGTTTTACACTGATATAATATTACACTGTTTTACTGTATTTATCATCTAATAAATTCAGCTTTAATAACAGTAATAAATGACACTTTACTATATATATTCACATAGAAAACAGCTGTTTTACACTGATATAATATTACACTGTTTTACTGTATTTATCATCTAATAAATTCAGCTTTAATCACAGGAATAAATGACACTTTACTATATATTCACATAGAAAACAGCTGTTTTACACTGATATAATATTACACTGTTTTACTGTATTTATCATTTAATAAATTCAGCTTTAATCACAGGAATAAATTACACTTTACTATATATTCACATAGAAAACAGCTGTTTTACACTGATATAATATTACACTGTTTTACTGTATTTATCATCTAATAAATTCAACTTTATTCACAGAAATAAATGACACTTTACTATTTATTCACATAGAAAACAGCTGTTTTACACTGTTTTACTGTATTTATCTAATAAATTCAACTTTATTCACAGGAATAAATGACACTTTACTATTTATTCACATAGAAAACAGCTGTTTTACACTGTTTTACTGTATTTATCATCTAATAAATTCAACTTTATTCACAGGAATAAATGACACTTTACTATATATTCACATAGAAAACAGCTGTTTTACACTGATATAATATTACACTGTTTTACTGTATTTATCATCTAATAAATTCAGCTTTAATCACAGGAATAAATGACACTTTACTATATATTCACATAGAAAACAGCTGTTTTACACTGATATAATATTACACTGTTTTACTGTATTTATCATCTAATAAATTCAGCTTTAATCACAGGAATAAATGACA
Source organism: Rhodeus uyekii (assembly GCA_037043235.1). Taxonomy (NCBI): domain Eukaryota; kingdom Metazoa; phylum Chordata; class Actinopteri; order Cypriniformes; family Acheilognathidae; genus Rhodeus; species Rhodeus uyekii. The sequence goes on from JAWRVZ010000148.1 coordinate 470,563, forward strand.
CTTTACTATATATTCACATAGAAAACAGCTGTTTTACACTGATATAATATTACACTGTTTTACTGTATTTATCATCTAATAAATTCAGCTTTAATCACAGGAGTAAATGACACGTTACTATATATTCACATAGAAAACAGCTGTTTTACACTGATATAATATTACACTGTTTTACTGTATTTATCATCTAATAAATTCAGCTTTAATCACAGGAATAAATGACACTTTACTATATATTCACATAGAAAACAGCTGTTTTACACTATAATATTACAGTGTTTTACTGTATTTATCATCTAATAAATTCAGCTTTAATCACAGGAGTAAATGACACTTTACTATATATTCACATAGAAAACAGCTGTTTTACACTGATATAATATTACACTGTTTTACTGTATTTATCATCTAATAAATTCAGCTTTAATCACAGGAATAAATGACACTTTACTATATATTCACATAGAAAACAGCTGTTTTACACTGATATAATATTACACTGTTTTACTGTATTTATCATCTAATAAATTCAGCTTTAATCACAGGAATAAATGACACTTTACTATATATTCACATAGAAAACAGCTGTTTTACACTGATATAATATTACACTGTTTTACTGTATTTATCATCTAATAAATTCAGCTTTAATCACAGGAATAAATGACACTTTACTATATATTCACATAGAAAACAGCTGTTTTACACTGATATAATATTACACTGTTTTACTGTATTTATCATCTAATAAATTCAGCTTTAATCACAGGAATAAATGACACTTTACTATATATTCACATAGAAAACAGCTGTTTTACACTGTAATATTACAGTGTTTTACTGTATTTATCATCTAATAAATTCAGATTTAATCACAGGAATAAATGACACTTTACTATATATTCACATAGAAAACAGCTGTTTTATACTATAATATTACAGTGTTTGACTGTATTTATCATCTAATAAATTCAGCTTTAATCACAGGAATAAATGACACTTTACTATATATTCACATAGAAAACAGCTGTTTTACACTGATATAATATTACACTGTTTTACTGTATTTATCATCTAATAAATTCAGCTTTAATCACAGGAATAAATGACACTTTACTATATATTCACATAGAAAACAGCTGTTTTACACTGATATAATATTACACTGTTTTACTGTATTTATCATCTAATAAATTCAGCTTTAATCACAGGAGTAAATGACACGTTACTATATATTCACATAGAAAACAGCTGTTTTACACTGATATAATATTACACTGTTTTACTGTATCATCTAATAAATTCAACTTTATTCACAGGAATAAATGACACTTTACTATTTATTCACATAGAAAACAGCTGTTTTACACTGATATAATATTACACTGTTTTACTGTATTTATCATCTAATAAATTCAGCTTTAATAACAGTAATAAATGACACTTTACTATATATATTCACATAGAAAACAGCTGTTTTACACTGATATAATATTACACTGTTTTACTGTATTTATCATCTAATAAATTCAGCTTTAATCACAGGAATAAATGACACTTTACTATATATTCACATAGAAAACAGCTGTTTTACACTGTTTTACTGTATTTATCATCTAATAAATTCAGCTTTAATCACAGGAATAAATGACACTTTACTATATATTCACATAGAAAACAGCTGTTTTACACTGATATAATATTACACTGTTTTACTGTATTTATCATCTAATAAATTCAGCTTTAATCACAGGAATAAATGACACTTTACTATATATATTCACATAGAAAACAGCTGTTTTACACTGATATAATATTACACTGTTTTACTGTATCATCTAATAAATTCAACTTTATTCACAGGAATAAATGACACTTTACTATTTATTCACATAGAAAACAGCTGTTTTACACTGATATAATATTACACTGTTTTACTGTATCATCTAATAAATTCAGCTTTAATAACAGTAATAAATGACACTTTACTATATATATTCACATAGAAAACAGCTGTTTTACACTGATATAATATTACACTGTTTTACTGTATTTATCATCTAATAAATTCAGCTTTAATCACAGGAATAAATGACACTTTACTATATATTCACATAGAAAACAGCTGTTTTACACTGATATAATATTACACTGTTTTACTGTATTTATCATCTAATAAATTCAGCTTTAATCACAGGAATAAATGACACTTTACTATATATTCACATAGAAAACAGCTGTTTTACACTATAATATTACAGTGTTTTACTGTATTTATCATCTAATAAATTCAGCTTTAATCACAGGAATAAATGACACTTTACTATATATTCACATAGAAAACAGCTGTTTTACACTGATATAATATTACACTGTTTTACTGTATTTATCATCTAATAAATTCAGCTTTAATCACAGGAATAAATGACACTTTACTATATATTCACATAGAAAACAGCTGTTTTACACTGTAATATTACAGTGTTTTACTGTATTTATCATCTAATAAATTCAGCTTTAATCACAGGAATAAATGACACTTTACTATATATTCACATAGAAAACAGCTGTTTTACACTGATATAATATTACACTGTTTTACTGTATTTATCATCTAATAAATTAAGCTTTAATCACAGAAATAAATGACACTTTACTATTTATTCACATAGAAAACAGCTGTTTTACACTGATATAATATTACACTGTTTTACTGTATTTATCATCTAATAAATTCAGCTTTAATCACAGGAGTAAATGACTACTATATATTCACATAGAAAACAGCTGTTTTACACTATAATATTACACTGTTTTACTGTATTTATCATCTAATAAATTAAGCTTTAATCACAGAAATAAATGACTTTACTATATATTCACATAGAAAACAGCTGTTTTACACTATAATATTACACTGTTTTACTGTATCATCTAATACATTCTTGATCACAGGAATAAATTACACTTTAAAGTACATTAAAATAAAAACTATTATGATTAGAGACGTTACATGTCCAACACACAATTAAGGTGTTTATCCACCCACAATGCACTGGGTCTGCTGGCCAATCAGAGCAACCGTGAATGTGGAAAACAATGCGTTTTAATAATCCCATAAACAAAAAATATTAACTTTTCAAATGATTAAGAGAAATTGATTTCGTTTTGGATCCTGAACAATTACTCAAGAGTTGCATTGTGAAAACTCTTATTGATTTCAATTTGTTTTCATATTTCTTCACATTCACTCAGCTTTCAAGTCAAAGAAGTGCGTCGTCATCATGTGCCAGCGGCAGAAGTCAGAGCAGCCGACAGATCTTAGAAGCAGTCAAAGTAAGTCTTTATTAAAAGAGTGGATAATAAAAGACATTGTGTTTGATGTTTCACTTCAATAGCTGAAGTGCAGAAGTGTTAATGTTTGAGTCGGTGTGTTCCAGCATTGGCATCTTCCGGAGAGACAGTGCTGGCATGGGCATGCAGGCGGCGGCCTCAATGCAGATCCCAAAAATGTGGTGAGCTTTTGTTTTTTTCCTGTATGATAGTGGTTTTGGATCCTAATGCTATTTAATGCATAACATGCAGTGTCAGAAACTCATCATGACGGAAACAATGTAGTTTGATGAAACATGAAGTTGTGAGAGAAATCTCCCTGGCCATTTTATTAGGTACACCTGTTCTTCAGCTCATGAACGCTAACATCACTCGCGTTACAGTAGATCACCTGTACAAAACCTACACATGAGGATACAATTACAGCAACATTTGGGGAGAAATAAAACTGATTTCATGTTATTGAGTGTTTTTCTTTTTTGAAATGTGGTTTATTAAACTTGATTTAAAAAAAGAGCCTTAAACCATAAACATTTCTTACCTTAAAAAGCTCAGTTTTTAAGAGTTGACAGGTTTGTTGTATGAGGTTGTCATGTCAATAATAATAATGTCAATACAATGTCACATGATCATTCACAATCCCAGATTTACTCCAAATGCTTGGGATGTTGAAATGCACACAGTTAAACTACATTTAGCTTTGCCAGATTGAGAATGAAAATGTATGATTTAATAACAGATGTTTGTTTCTGCTGGCAGCTGAAGGAAGTGAATTCATCGAAGATTCTCGCAGCCATGTGGACGTATGTGTGGCCGCGGGACCGACCGGACCTGCGTGCTCGAGTGGCCATATCTCTGAGTCTGCTGGCCGGAGCCAAGGCCAGTCACTCACCGCACAACACTACCTCTCTCTTCTGTACACCTTCTAGTTCTGTGAGGGAGAGAGATACAACATTCAGTCTGATGTTACACTAATCAACGGCGTGTTCACACTTGTAGTCCGGTTTGGTCCAACAAAAGTCCTGGTCTGCTTGCCGTTCACATTGGCATTTTTAACACCGAACCTAAAGGCGCAGGCAATGTTCTTTTATGACGTATGTATCGAGACTGTTTGTGTGTGATGATCTTCTGACCAGCTGAGAACTCGTGAAGAGCTTATGAAATGACACAACACAAGCCAAGCTCTGCTGACAGGAGACGTCGCGTCTTTTTGAGCTGTTTTGGCTGGTTTGCATGCCTTTGGTCTGTGTTGTGTTCATGTTTGGTAGCGGAGTAAGACGCATCTTTTCAGGGTCTCGGTCCTCTTGTTTGGTGCTCCAGTGTTCAGACGGCAGCGTTTTAATCCAACCAAACATGTCAAGTGTGAATGCAGCCTAAGATGCTGGTTGACGGTTTTCAGAAAACACACAACTGCTTTTTTTACTGTTGTTTACTGAATAAGCACTCTTTCCAGGTTTAAAGTGTCAATACCGCTGGAATAGACAGATGTGAAGTATTAAGTATTTAGCAGACTGTATATTTAAGTCAGATTGTCACCAGCGCTTGATCAGGGTAGTTTAATAGAGATGAGCCGTTATGCTAGAGGGAAATACTTGTGTGAATTTCTTAACATTTACAGATAAAGATGTTTTGTGCTGATGAAAACATGCATCTGATAGGAGGGCAAGATGCCTTAAGCTCTCGGCTTATGAGTTAATTTGAAACGTGTAAAGGAATAGTTCATTTACTCGCCCTCAACTTGTTCCAAACCTGTATGAGTTGTAGAATAAGAGGATAGAAAGTTGACGACTTCCATAATGCTTATTTTTCCTACTAAGGGAGTCAATGGGTGTCGTCAACTTTCTTTCTTTTATTCAACAGAAGAAACTTATAAAGGTTTTGATCAAGTTGAGGGCAAATAAATGGCAACAACAGTTTTTTTTTGTGTGTGTGAAAAAGTCAAGATAAAAGCCATTTCACAATGTCAGCATGAGGGAGTCTGCGGCTAAAACTTTTACGCTGCTTCTAATTTATCGTTTTATTTTATCTGTCTTTTACGGCTTGTGATCATTCATACCTGGGAGTAGAACTGATGTGACATCTGTTTTTATCACTGTTTTTCTTTTATTTCTTTTAATAATAATTCCTAAATTAGATTACATAAGTCCACATTAAATTAATCGTTTAAAAGGCTTTCACCGGGAGAATGAAAAGCTCTGCTTCTGCTTGAAGTCTCCCATCGCCCCGATTAGCCGTCATCTTTGTGTTTGTATGGGAACCTGCAGGGTGAAGGAAGCATCTGAACACATTCAGCACCTGTTACTCGTGACGTCCTGAAGTGGAGAATCAATGGTTTACGTGGTCGGGCTTTCCTGCTGTTTTTTTTTCTCTTCAGCTGATCACATGCCTAACAAATGCCCATTTTGTCACACGTTATTTTTTGCTTCTGTCTGCACTAATTTACGGCCAGAAAAGTAATGTTTAAAAAAAAAATTTTTTTTTTGACAGTTCCCCAATTTACTCCTCAAACATTTTGTAGTAAAATCAACTTACAACTTACGGTAAACAATTGTAAAATGAAAGTGCACTTTGTAAATGTTTTTAGAAAATATGTAATTTTTATAAAGCGCATGTTTTCTAAATTTAAGGCACATATCGTAATTATTTTGATGTTTTTATAGGGGTGGGAATCTCTAGGCGCCTTTTGCTTACGATTTAAATCTATTATCAATACAGCTTGAATCATAGATGTATAGAGTTGGAAATCTTTAAGCAAACCAGAACAATCGGTTAGCGGTGCTGAAACGATAAGCTTTATCGTTATTGTTAAGACCGTATGGCCATGTATTAATGTTTTTATGGAAAAGTTAATGCTCAGTTATTTATTTTTTCGTCCTTGTTGCTCTGGTGCCCTTTATAGTCGGTCACTGTCTCCTGTTTCTTGTCTGGTCGACTAGTCATCCCTAATGGTCACATGACCCCGTCTGCTCTTATGGAGTTTAGCACCTACGTGTTTTTTTTCTGTAGTGATTTTAAAGTCTTTAAGAGTCACGTGAGCCAAACAAACCAGCTCTGAGGTGACTCAACTTGACAATCAGACACTGCGAAAAAACATAAAACTGTATACGCATAGTTTACGTAAGTGTAGGGGAACTCATGTCTTTTGTGCTGCTTTATGGAAGTAGTTTATCATAAATATTCTCTAAGCAGATTTTTCTCCATTTTATTTTTGTTAAAATCTTCTGCTTCTGCTTTTTTTGCTGTTACAACCTGTTTAACTTATTCTTATCTAGTATCCGTGAATGCCTGGACATTCTCGTGAATTCACTGGTCAAGAGGTGTTGAAGCTGCGGTTTAAGGTCAGGTGTTTTAGAGGAACACCAGCGTTTGGATGGTTCTCCTCTGTCAGTGACCTTTCCTGCCCTTGAGGGCCTTCTCTGCTCTTGTAGGTCCCGAGAGATCATCTGTGGAAACACTCTAGCGCTATAAACGCATACCGCCGTTTTTCGCTAGCTGGTCTGATCCCCGTCACCCCATGGTGCAGAATTCAGCAAGGAGGGATTCAAACCAAAAGAGGAAAGCTTAAACCTTCGTCTTCCTACCGAGGAGGTTTGGTTTGCCTCTTGAAGAACATTAGGGGCTGCTATTGTATCACGCTGTGTAACTAGAAGCGCTTTATGAGCACTTGCCTCCTGACTCTGTCCTCCAGAAAGGGCATTGCCATGGATGCGTGCTGTTTGAAAGAGAAATTATCACAGAGGTGTTGGCAGCTCATTTAAATCTTCCACAAATGAAGCTTCAGTGTAGTAATTAGTGTGTTCCGGATCCCTGGTTTGCTCTGCAATGACATTACTTGCTACAAAAGCAAATCTGCATTGTATTATTATTTCGCTGAAATAATAAGGTGTCAGGTTTTTTTTGGACCCCAATATTATTCTTAGTATCTTCATTTGTGTTGCGCAGAAGAAAATAAACCTGTGCGACCATAAGTGTTTATAGCCAGCAGGATAATATATGGAGTATCTGCAGAACTGTTACTATTTTCTGTGTCTCAAATATGTAAAAATGTCGACGAAATGTAACGCACGTGCTCTGGCACTCATTTTTGATAAAGGGACGACGTTTTTGTCGTTTGTTATTGTTGTTCAAGCAGAAAGTGAGTGTTGGTTGGTGTGGTGTTTGTCTGCCCCCTCCTTCAGTGTGATTTAAACCGACCCAATTATGCTCTTAATAACTCTCTGTGTATAGCGGTCTGTGACTTTTGTCAACGGTCTGCAAAGATGTGTAAAGTTGAGAGTTCAGAGTTGAGTCTTTTCGGTGACTAACTTTATCTAAACGAGTCATCAGGAATTTCAATCTCACTTCCATGGCCTGCATACATAATGCATTGACTCGTATAAATGCATATAAATGCGTTTGTGAGGCTTATATTGTGGAGAACATGTTGTTTTCTGCGCTGCGACGGCAAATTCGTGTTTTCACTTTCAAAGGATGAGGATGTGAAGAGTCAGTGGTCGGAGTTCATTTTTACAATGATAGCACAGCTGCATATTCCCAACATTTTGTTGTGATCCTGTCGGTTTACTGTCTACTGCTTTCAAGATTCAAAGTGTTTATTGCCATATGCACAGACAGAAAGCATCTTTCCCTGTACAGTGAAATTCTTACTTTGCCGTCCACAATAAGTGTCAAGTAAAAAATAAGATGAATATATAAATAAAAGAGTGAGGAAGGGCAGTTCTGGTAGTGTAAAGTGAGGTAGTGCAGAATGTAAGCAATTGTCCATGTAATGTTGTGATTGCAGACTCCCATCTGCTGTTTAGGAGTCTTATGGCAGAGGGAAAGAAAGAGCTCGCTTACTTGCTTTTCAGGATCACACTCTGTAAATATAATTAATACTTGATTTTTATGTTTCCTATTGAGTGTTATGTTGTGTGGCTGTAGATATTCGGCTATATCTGGTTTATTTACTTGATTACTTTCCTAGTGGAATAGTTTTACTAATCAGCTCTCGGCCTCTTTTACCTACTGTGTCGGTTAATGCAGGTTGTCTGTCACTCTTATTACTTGGAGTAATGATAAATGATGGCTCAAGATTTTGGTTTACTGTAATGTTTTATCAGTCATACTTGTTTATGCTCGGCTAATGTTTGTACATGGTAGACAAAACAGCCCCGCTTGACCAATCAGAGCAAAGTAGAGCAGTCGCTACAGACCATTTGACCAATCAGAGCAGAGCAATCGAAGACTGGACCATTTTTATGAGAAACATGTTTTAGTTTTTGTGTCTGTCTGTGCTTGCAGTCATGTAATCCTGTTGTTGGAGACTCTGAAAGAAAATTAGTAACCTTTAAAATAACATAATTGGGGCTCATTGTTGTAATACATTTTTCTTCCGTTGTTTTTATTTTTCTGTGTGGTGAAAAAAATTTCTCAATATAATTAAACGTAGATCTGCACAATTCAGTTCATTGTAAAACAGCACAAAGAAAGGCAGTGCAGCAAATATTACCGTGGATGAGCTCAACAATAAGGGTGACTTGTTGTCACCACTCATTTTCTAAATGAACTAACTTGGTCTTTTTCGAGACGAGTACAAAGCAGCCCTACTAATGTTTAATTGCTTCACCATTCATATGATATATCAGTGCCTTATAGTTATTTAGGAATTCAGGTAGAAAATAAATGATGAAATAAAAAATATAGAGTACAACCAGGACTTGTTCTTGACCGGTTATGTGAGTTTGTTCCTTCACCTGAAATGAGTCATGCACGATAAAAAGGGGGTGAGCAGAAACCGAATTCGAGGGAAATGTCGTCTGGCTAATGTGCTGCTGTTTATTGGCATGACCCAGCAGCTTTCTGAGAGCTTTTAATTAGCTTTAATCACCATTTCAATTCCATTAGCGGATGCATCAAGTCAGTCATTTTCAGACGTGTCTGCAGGAGGACGCTGTTAGTGCGGCGGCTGCCCACCAGTGCACTCTGGGACACGCAGCAGCATGTGTGTGCCCGCATCAACCTCTCCTTTTTTCTGCTTGTCCTCCAGATCACCAATGTGATGGTGCCCTTCATGTTTAAATATGCAGTGGACGGCCTGAACCAGATGTCGGGACACATGTTGAACCTGAGCGACGCGCCAAACACGGTGGCGACCATGGCAACGACTGTTTTGATTGGCTGTAAGTTCTGCCCGCTCCTGTTTGGCAGGTGTTTGACTTCATTTTGGGAAGCGAGCTGCATATTAAGTGCCAACTGACCTTTCCTGAAAAGTTTGTGTCAATATTGCTTTTTCGATTCATTGTAATGAGTTTTGTCATGCATGCTCTAGGTTTCAATGCTATTTGAAATTTTGCCTTTCGTCGGATGCTCACTATGGCAGCCTGAAAGTCCTGGGTAAAATATAGCAATAAGCTATTGAGCAATATATGAGCAATATATGAGCAAAGAGAGAAACGGACTCACATGTGCAGCACACAGGGCTGGAGCGCTGGATTTCTTTTTGTTTCGTTTCCCCTTTAGCAATGATTGCCAAAGAAAATAATACATAATAATAATGGTACAATCCAGAACAAACACATTAACACACATGAAGGAATGAGACTATAGAACATCCCCAAAGCAGAACACACTCACACACACTTACAGATGTGCATGTACAGATGTACACACTCACATGTACACACACTCATATCTATACACACGTACAGATGTACACATACACACACATTCATATCTATACACACGTACAGATGTACACATACACACACATTCATATCTATACACACGTACAGATGTACACATACACACACATTCATATCTATACACACGTACAGATGTACACATACACACACACTCATATCTATACACACGTACAGATGTACACATACACACACATTCATATCTACACACACGTACAGATGTACACATACACACACATTCATATCTATACACACGTACAGATGTACACATACACACACATTCATATCTATACACACGTACAGATGTACACATACACACACACTCATATCTATACACACGTACAGATGTACACATACACACACATTCATATCTACACACACGTACAGATGTACACATACACACACACTCATATCTATACACACGTACAGATGTACACATACACACACATTCATATCTATACACACGTACAGATGTACACATACACACACATTCATATCTACACACACGTACAGATGTACACATACACACACATTCATATCTATACACACGTACAGATGTACACATACACACACATTCATATCTACACACACGTACAGATGTACACATACACACACATTCATATCTACACACACGTACAGATGTACACATACACACACATTCATATCTACACACACGTACAGATGTACACATACACATTCATATCTATACACACGTACAGATGTACACATACACATTCATATCTATACACACGTACAGATGTACACATACACACACACTCATATCTACACACACGTACAGATGTACACATACACACACATTCATATCTATACACACGTACAGATGTACACATACACACACATTCATATCTATACACACGTACAGATGTACACATACACACACATTCATATCTATACACACGTACAGATGTACACACACACACACTCATATCTACACACACGTACAGATGTACACATACACACACATTCATATCTATACACACGTACAGATGTACACATACACACACACGTACAGATGTACACATACACACACATTCATATCTACACACACGTACAGATGTACACATACACACACATTCATATCTACACACACGTACAGATGTACACATACACACACATTCATATCTATACACACGTACAGATGTACACATACACACACATTCATATCTATACACACGTACAGATGTACACATACACACACACTCATATCTACACACACGTACAGATGTACACATACACACACACTCATATCTACACACACGTACAGATGTACACATACACACACATTCATATCTATACACACGTACAGATGTACACATACACACACATTCATATCTATACACACGTACAGATGTACACATACACACACATTCATATCTATACACACGTACAGATGTACACATACACACACACTCATATCTACACACACGTACAGATGTACACATACACACACACTCATATCTACACACACGTACAGATGTACACATACACACACATTCATATCTATACACGCGTACAGATGTACACATACACACATATCTACACACACGTACAGATGTACACATACACACACATTCATATCTATACACACGTACAGATGTACACATACACACACATTCATATCTATACACACGTACAGATGTACACATACACACACACTCATATCTACACACACGTACAGATGTACACATACACACACACTCATATCTACACACACGTACAGATGTACACATACACACACATTCATATCTATACACACGTACAGATGTACACATACACACACATTCATATCTATACACACGTACAGATGTACACATACACACACATTCATATCTATACACACGTACAGATGTACACATACACACACACTCATATCTACACACACGTACAGATGTACACATACACACACACTCATATCTACACACACGTACAGATGTACACATACACACACATTCATATCTATACACGCGTACAGATGTACACATACACACATATCTACACACACGTACAGATGTACACATACACACACATTCATATCTATACACACGTACAGATGTACACATACACACACATTCATATCTATACACACGTACAGATGTACACATACACACACACTCATATCTACACACACGTACAGATGTACACATACACACACACTCATATCTACACACACGTACAGATGTACACATACACACACATTCATATCTATACACACGTACAGATGTACACATACACACACATTCATATCTATACACACGTACAGATGTACACATACACACACATTCATATCTATACACACGTACAGATGTACACATACACACACATTCATATCTATACACACGTACAGATGTACACATACACACACACTCATATCTACACACACGTACAGATGTACACATACACACACACTCATATCTACACACACGTACAGATGTACACATACACACACATTCATATCTATACACGCGTATAGATGTACACACACGCACATATCTACACACACGTACAGATGTACACACACGCACATATCTACACACACGTACAGATGTACACACACGCACATATCTACACACACGTACAGATGTACACACACGCACATATCTACACACACGTACAGATGTACACGCACATATCTACACACACGTACAGATGTACACACACGCACATATCTACACACACGTACAGATGTACACACACACGCACTCATATCTACACATGTACACACACACACACTCATATCTACACACATGTACACACACGCACATATCTACACACGCGTACAGATGTACACACACGCACACTCATATCTACACATACACACACACACACACTCATATCTACACATGTACACACACACACTCATATCTACACACACGCACATATCTACACACACGCACACTCATATCTACACACACACGCACTCATATCTACACATGTACACACACACACACTCATATCTACACACATGTACACACACGCATATATCTACACACACGTACAGATGTACACACACGCACACTCATATCTACACATACACACACACACACACTCATATCTACACATGTACACACACACACTCATATCTACACACACGCACATATCTACACACACGCACACTCATATCTACACACACACACACTCATATCTACACATGTACACACACACACTCATATCTATACACACGTACAGATGTACACACACGCACATATCTGCACACTCATATCTACACATACACACACACACACTCATATCTACACATGTACACACACACACTCATATCTACACATGTACACACACTCATATCTATACACACGTACAGATGTACACACACGCATATATCTACACACACGTACAGATGTACACACACGCATATATCTACACACGCGTACAGATGTACACACACTCATATCTACACACACGTACAGATGTACACACACACACACACATACACACACACACACACACACACACTCATATCTATACACGCGTACAGATGTACACACACGCACATATCTACACACATGTACACACATACACACATACACACACACACACACTCATATCTATACACACGCACACACGCAGCATCATTCCCATTGAGATGAATGAGGTCACATAACGTGCCGTGGTTTGTTTGTTTCAAATAGAAATCAATCAGTGTCGATGCACTCACAGATGTGAAGTGGTTTGATTTGAACACATTTGCAATGCAGAAATGTTTTTGTACTGCAGATGAAAAAATGAAACGGTGTCCTATAATTCTGAATAGCAGTGATATCTCCCGTTTTAAAACAGTAATATCAAGTAGGCAGTGTATATAAAATCTCAATGAGAAGAGAATGGTAGCAGTAACTGCACCCGTTTCTGAATATTAATTTAAATAGTGTGCATAATGAATAAACGGAAATAACAAATTATTTTATAAAAATATGATCTAGTTACCGTATATTGCAAATAGATGCAGAATATGCGGTTCTTTGAATATCTCATGCATTTGTTCAAAGTGTCCAGTGTTGTGTTATAGCATATTAGGAGCGTTGATTAAATATCAAAACTTATAGCTTTTACCTACTCTTGTGTCTTCTTTTTATTTATTTTTATAATAAATGACCTAAGGAGACCTTGAAACTATAACCAGAAAGAGGAAAAATTAACCTCACTGGTTTTGTTTATGCAGAACGAACTAATTTGTGTTTTTATCCCTGATTTTAAACTAATAACAAACGCATTATAGCTGGAATACAAGTAAAAAAAAACGCTCTACTCGTTATAAAGGAAATGAATCATGAAATGTGTCGTCTTGGGCGATAACGGCAAAAACAGAAACACATTATGAAATAAACAGGCAAGACACTTTGCTATGTGACATGCATTTATTATTCTGTTGTTCAACGGTTCTCCTCACAAAACGGATTAATTTCATACAACTTTGATAAGAACCGTGTGGAAATTATTAGCAACACTAACATAACAGTACAGCTAATGTTTTGTTTAAGCTCAACCTAAAATAAAACCTTTGTTTCCCTGCATTTACATTCATGCATTTGCATTTAACATTCTAATCAGTTCTTGCTTTCCCTGGGAATCGAACCCATGACTTTGGCGTTGCAAGCGCCACTCTCTACAGTTTAAGCAACAGGAAAGCATTTTTTTGTTTATGTATTTAAATGAAAGTTTACCTTTCGTTAAATGAAATGAACTGAACGGCAGGCTATCATTAGATAAAGTGCATCCAGAATCAACATGACATTTTACATTTACATTCATGCATTTATCCAAAGCGACTCTCACTGCATTCAAGAAACATTGATATTCTAATCAGTTCTTGCTTTCCCTGGGAATCAAACCCATGACCTTAGTGTGGCGAGCGCCTCATTCTACTGTTAGAGATACAGGAAAGTTTTCTATGACTGGACAAAATAATCGGATATCATTTTTTTTTTAAAGTGAAATGTGAAGGGTAAGTATGGTAACCAAACCTGGAATTTGCCCTCTTCATTAACCCATCCTCTCTAGCCATAGCCATAATGTTATTATGAAATATTTTTGTGGATATTGCTAGCCGTAAGCTGCTTTTATGGAAGATGTCAGTGTGTGTGTGGCGCCGAATGCAGCCCAAGTGCATGTTTAAATAAAGATAGATGAAGGTAATGACTAATGGTAACAAACCACTTAGCAAGTCATTGTGTCTTAAAATGAAAATTCACTGGCTTCCCATAACTGCGTGTTTTAATGAGTGCCATTAGGTCCTGTGCACACAGACCATTAAATGCTGCTTGTGTGATTTGTGTGCCTGTAAGGCACAGATTATCTGTGCAGAGTTTGCTTTGATTGATATTATATTAGGCACTATTCATGCTGAAGCTGAGAGTTTGATGCACTAAGAGCGGTTTTATTTCCAACAAGCAAATTAAACCTTAATCGGAGGTTTGTCAAGTTCATTTTTTGACCCTTTAAATCTCAGTTCCAGCGAGGGCTGGGTGACTTGGCCAAAAGTGATTTTCATATCAGTCGATATTGATAATTATCACAATAAATGTCAAATCTTTATTTCTCTGAAGTTTAATGACAGATTTTTGCTCTGGAGTGAAACCAGATCATTAATTGTGACAAACTCTTTATTGTCAGAACACTTCATATTTTTGATTTCTTGACCGTTTTCCTATTATGTTTCTTTAATATACAATATATAATATACAATCTGATAAGATTTTTTTTTCTTTCATATTCTGAGTGATATTGTTTTTGGTCATGAAACGGGTTTCTGTTGCCTGACTTATGTTAAAAGCATTAACCTAATATTTATATGGTAAAATGTAAATACAGTGGAACCCGGTTATGTCGACGGCCTCGGGTGTTGCAAAAAAGCGTCGAGATAACCGATGATCAAGATAACCAACAGCCAATATGGCGATTTGTTTGAAGAAGCGATCGGCATGCTATAAAAATGTACATACACTGTATATGTTTGCTAACAACAAAAGGCATATGTGCACCAACTAACAGCAGAGATTGAAACGGCTACTTTATGTTTATGTTGGGAATATACCTTTAAGACGGTGTGTGTTGTGTGTGTGTGTGCTGTTCTGGTGTGAGCGTGCGTGGGGAGGAGAGTGTTTTTGAGTGAGAGAGAGATGGTCGCTCTACCACTGACTGTTATACAGCATAATCTACTGTTTCTATTTTCCTTTTATTTGTGATGTTTGTCAGAGTGTCTTCTTTTTCCTGCTTTGTGCTTACGCTCTTTACATGTTTGAGAAGAGTGTGAAACCCATCTATAAAGCTTGCAATCTGGGCAGTCGTCAAGCACTCTGACAGCCGTTACAAGATTAACCAGTATACAATAAAAACCACCTTCGATTCTCGATACAAACCTTTAATTATATTCTCCAACATTGCAAACACAATTTTGCTAAACAGTCACAACACGCATAAACACATTCGCTCATAACACAGTAATTTCGCTCTGACAAGTATTGCACACGCGGTTACTATGGTTTCTTTAAGTCTAAAATGCTTTGTTGCGTTTTGCCTTTAACGATCTGCTTGAAAACAAATGCTTCTAAGCTTCTATCAGTAACGACGGCTTTGTCGATGTCAATGTAATCTGGGAACTCCTGGACAGTGATGGTGAACTCCTGTGCCTCTTCCAAGTTTGCATCTGTAAAGCTTGATTTTTGCGTGAGTTGTTCTGCGGCTGCACGGCACTGCGCCACAAAAATGAATGAAGCGTCATTGGAGTGACTGACCGTATAGACCGTGATGCACGTGCAACACGAACTCAGCGCATGCGCAGCTCAGTACGATCATTAGTCACGGGGATCGAGTTAACCGACGTGAAGTGGTGAATTTGTCCCTCTTTTGTGCTCGAGATATTAGGGTTTGGCAACATAAAATAATCAACATAACCCATAAGAAAATAATAAGACAAATAGGGAGTTTGGCGATTCCACTTCAAAAACGTCGACATAATAGTATTGACGAGTTAACTGAGGTCGAGATAAATGAACTCCACTGTATTCTGAGACTGTTTTATTAAAAATGAGCATTGATCTTCCATATTAGCATAATTTAGATCATAACCACCGTTAAAACCACACATGAAAAACTTCAATACCAGGGTAAAAAGTTGCTATATAGTTTCTATGGTGTTTGTATGAAGAACAGCAGTAAATTAATTTTATATAAATGCAATTGCTATAAAATTTGATATGAATATTCTAAATTTCTGCAATAATACCATGGTGTATTTAGTGTTACTACAGTTAATCCATGGTAAATGATGGTGATTTGTAGATTGAAAAGCCTTCTGACTGTATCAGTTTAAATCACTGAGACGTTGTGTTGTTCGCTGAATTAAAGCGCCGCTCACTGAATCTGCCTGCGCTGTTCAGTGTTCGCGTGAGCGAGATCCATCAGCAAGTAAACGCTTGAAAGGTGTGGTGCGTATGAGTGCTTTTGCAACATAAACATTATATTGAACATTTGTCTAACTCGTATTATCGTTTAATCGAGAAATTATATCGCAATAATTATTGTCATCGTTTTATCACCCAGTTCCAATTAATTAATGGTCATAAACAAGCCCTCTGTAATTACACAGCTTTTGAGTAATGTCTCTAAATTCTTCACTTTGTTAACAAACAATTTGCATTTAAAACAATTGACTATTTAAACTCATTAGTTGTGTAGTAGGTTGTTGGATGACTAGTTAACCGTCCTAATCCATCCATAATAAACGGGAGCTGTAATGGAAGAGTATTTAACATTTATAGCCGTTTTCACATGTAATATGGCATATATTTAGTGCAGTTCTGTGTTATAGTGTAACACTGAAATGATACATGCATTGTTTTAATTAGAGATTGACCGATTGTAATAACTGTCATCAGAATCTGTAAAATCAGTCACTCTCTACTTAAAATAATGTATAATATAACCTGTTAGATTTTGATTTTTCTATTAAGATTGTATTTTACAGAAATATATAATAAATATGAATATACACATTTATTAAAATGAGAAGCTCTTTTAAAAGAATTTAAAACATATACAAAAGAATCTTAAGTAACTTTATTAGATATGGGTCAATACTTATTTTTCAGTCTCACAATTGCCCCCAAACACTGTTACATTCATCCCCACCGAGGGGGTTAATTCTAACACTCTGATTTCATGTCCTTATTAGTGAAAATATGTCAATTGTATTATTAATTCCATTAGAGCCATTTCTACTTCTGATGAAACGAGACACTGGCACTGTGCGTCATGTTTAATTTGGTAAAGCTGCTTGATTTTAAGCAATCTATTGCAACTTAAATACCCGTGACGTGACATTACTAGACCTGCCATTGCAGCAAAACCGAGTCGGGGTCATTCATACAGAACACGAGTACCTGAAACACAGGAATATTTGTTTCAAAGTCGTGATTGAAATCGCGGTGTTGAAAAATGTTCTCCATATTGCACAGCCCTGCTCACAGTGAGTCAGATATACTTGCGGGTCAAGAAGAGTTTAAGCTGCACCCAAGTGTGTCGGCCGGTTTAATGAGCGTTAGGTGCTCTTGAGTGAGTAAGCACACTGTTGTCATGCAGTCTGGTGTGTTCCAGCCTCTGACTGTGTGCATGTTTCCCCATGGGCTGAAGACTGCGAAGACTGTCTCTGATATATTAGGGTTTATTGGAGGCAGTCGTAGCATTTGAAAGTATTTGAAATGTGTTTTTCTGTACTTTAAAAAAGTGAATGTGTGTGTTTTCAGATGGTGTTTCCCGTGCAGGAGCAGCTCTCTTCAATGAGCTGAGGAACGCAGTGTTTGGGAAAGTGGCTCAGAGCTCCATCAGGAGGATCGCCAAGAACGTCTTTCTGCATCTTCACAACCTGGATCTGGGCTTCCACCTGAGCAGGCAGACGGGAGCGCTGTCCAAAGCAATCGACCGCGGCACTCGGGGAATCAGCTTTGTGCTCAGCGCTCTGGTCTTTAACCTCGGCCCAACACTCTTTGAAATGATTCTAGTCAGCAGCATTTTGGTAAGTCGTTAGTAAATTAATAAAGCCACAATTTTACCAAAGATAAAGTTCTTGGACACAAAATGAACTGTAAGTGTATGTGTTTGTTAGTTTGTGTCGGCTGCATGACCATCAATTTGCTTTCTTGCTTCGCTAGCTTTAAATTTGCTAATTCATCATCTCATGAAGGCATAAAGTGATATAAAGTGATAAAGTGATATAGCTGGATATAATCTAATGCAAAGAGATGTTTACTAGGGATGAGCGAGTACAGCATTATCTGTTAACCATATGAATTATCTGTACTCTGATTGGGTGGGGCCTAACCCGGAAGTGGGCGGGATTTAACCCGGAAGTGGCATGTTGTCTTGAAATGGGCGGGGCTTTAACCAGTATGTTGTTTTTAAGTGTGCAATATGGATTGATCAGAAGTTATTTTTTATTGCTGATTAGAAAACTATTTACATGCCAGCATCAGCATTGAGCTTCAGATCAATGGTTTTAATCACGATAACAAACAAACTATATAAAGAACAAGTTTTGAATACAAATGAATACCACGCATGCAGTTGCAATTATGAAGAAATCATTATTTTTAATCGGAATTTTTTGCGTGAAGTAAAAAAAACTGGTTAAAGGCAGCAGACAGTTAAAAAAAGAAAAAAAATCTCCGAAAGGCAGAGACGCAACGCTAGTCGCATTCTACCAAGCACCACGTCTGAACAAACCCCACGTTTACCAGAACTCTACTGGTTAAGTACTACAGACAAACCAAAATAAAAAAGCAAACCTGAAGCAGAAGAAACCCTAAACGTTAACGGAGAAGACCTGCAAACCTGAGTGACTGAGGGAGAGACAGAGAGAGAAAGAGAGCTGTTCTCTTCTCAGTGTTCTGTGTGTGAGTGAGCAGAGCGGGACACAGTTAATCTGCATGCGTAGGGGAGGGGCGCTGTGACTCGCCTATCACAGAACGCAGACACAGTCAGATACCTAATGAGGATTTCTATTCAGTCCGAGCACAGATAATGACTCTTATTACTCGTATCATACTTGTACTCGGCAAAAGCGCTTTATCCGTACCAGATACTTGTTTCAGCTGAGTATCCGGCTCAACTCTAATGGTAATGATTGTGACACTAAACATTTCTGTTGGATTTCCATGTGTTTGTCACATTGTTTTAATCACTTGAGGTTCTACTAATTTTAGCATCCAATGCCAAACAAACTACTGTTTTTTTCTCTGATAATGCAGCATCTAGTCCACAAATGAATTACTTTATTATGATATGACAAGATTTACTGTAGCTTGGAAGTCCCACTGTTGTTCCTGAAGTCGAATGATAGCTTTGTGCAAGGAATAGAATGACAATTAATTTAATTCACTGATAATCTTCCCCTTCGATGAAGCTGCTCTGAGGACCAGATGAGCACATGCAGAGACGGATTTCAGTGTTCCCAAGGTGAAGCGCTCATCCAAAGTTCATCTCATTGACACGAGCTTGAGTCCTGTACAGTCTGTACCCTCTGCTCAATGAAATGCGCTCACAGGAGAGATCAACGCCAGGAGCCTTGATAATCGCTTATCGTAGTGTCCCATATGTGGCTGATGTTCACCTCCAAACGCCAAATCCTTCTAACAGTACATTTCTCCATTTGCGGCACTCCATCAGACGGTGCAGGGTTGAAAATGAATTTAAGTGCAGATTATGAAGATGGATGGAGCTGCTCTCTAGAGATATCTATATGTCATGCATGTAAAGACATGTCAGTAACACACGGTTGTTTCTTTGCAGTATTATAAATGCGGCAGTCAGTTTGCTCTGGTGACTCTCGGCACCCTCTCAGCATACAGCGCGTTCACAATCGCTTTTACACAGTGGAGGTACTGTATGTCTCTGTCTAATACCTGCCATTGTTTATTGCATTGAGATAAACAGTATTTGTCTACTTTGTATTAATCTCCCATCTGTGTCTTTGATCAGGACGCGGTTCAGGATCGAGATGAACAAGGCTGATAATGAGGCTGGAAATGCTGCCATCGACTCTCTCCTCAATTATGAGACCGTTAAGGTGGGTCACGTCTTAAGCTGCATTGTCACCGCAACATTTGTGACATGGCTGAGTACAGTCAGCGTGGTTTCGCTTGTTTTCTAGCACCATCAATGCACTGCAGCACTAATTGTCTGTTATGTCATGTAGTGTTGAAATGTTTGTGGGTTTTCTTGCAGAGAAGCAGATATTTAATCTATCTTAAAATATAATCTGTTATAGTGAGTCTTCAGAAGTAAATGCTGATTTTCTGCTCCAATATTATCAATGTTGAAAACAGTCAAGATGCTTGTATATATTTAAAAAAAAAATTATTCTTATTTGTGGAAGCCATGTAATATTTTGGGTTTGGGGCCATGTAATATTTTTTTTCTATATATTTTTATATAATATATAAATAGAGTAGTGATGATCAACATTTTTCTATGATTTATGAAGTGACTTTGCAGACTTCAGTAATGATGCTGAAAATTCAGCATTGACATCACAGAAATAAATTGGATTTTAAATGGTATTAAAACAGAAAATGGCTATTTTTAAGCGTAATACAAGACCGATTTCAAAAACATTAATTAGTCTTACTGTTTCCAAACTTTTGACCGGTTCTGTACATTCCATTGCAAATGAGACGCAGATTCAGTTCGCTCCAAAAATTACCTAAAGACAGGCTGATTGAAAGAGACGTATACATTTTCATCTTTGAGTTGATAACACTACAAACAGGCGCCAATTTATTTCGTTTCAACTGATTTACATTATGAAAACTGGTAAAATCTTAATCTTCTTTCAAAAGCTAAAATGTAAAAAATTGTATTTCTAATATTAGTTCCACATTTTTTTATTTTTACTTTTGTATTATAGCACAGACAGCATTTATTCACCAACCATAATAGCAAACACTGTAACCAGGTTATTAAAACCAGGTGTCTAATCTAGGTCTCTATGGATTCGTTGATTCCTGGACTCTGTTTAGCCTCTTATGGTCTGCTCTGTTGCCATGTCTGAATTCACTCGCTTGTTTGCTGATTCTCTAATCCCTGTATAGTTTGGCAGTAAAGAATGAAGGAATGATGCATTGCACTGCGTCAGAGAGCTGTCACATACATTTATCCCACATGTAGCTTACTTTAGAAATAGATAAGTCTTAGTAAGTTTAGTTTCTAATTAAACCTTTGTGTCAGGTTTAATTTAATTGACGTATCAATGCAGTAAATTTAGATTTGGTTTTCCATTATCATTAAATCATACAGTCTGTTAATTTCTTTGTATCTTTCTCTCCTGTCCAAATACCTTTAGTCGTATAACATGTGCTAATGATGGAAATGTGCTGTGTCAGGAATCCTTCAGGCACCTTAACATCAAAATATCGTACTTCCCAACCGCTGTTGTGCTGTTTCTGTCTGTTTCGTTCATGTTAAGTGCTGATATATGTAGTGCTAAGCTTTGTTTTCTGTCACTGGTGTGTCAGCGCTTCTGCGTTTAATGTCACTTTAAGCCACTATCATGCATAATGAGATCTCCACCCACTCAAATCCGTTACACTAATACATATATCTGTCTGTTTCTCTCTAAACACACTTGCTGACAGCACTCTGCACGTCTTTAAAACAGCCACACTCCGAAACAATCCTCCAAACCTTTCCTCTGGTAATTGGCACAGGAGTCTTAGCAGTTCTGAGTGTCACGACAGTCCAGTAGAGCTGTCCGTTATGTGTTCAGAAAGGCGCTGAGATAATCGGAAAGCTAACAAGGAGGGGATGCAGATAACTGGGATTCAGTATTGGCTAAATATAGTAACACCTTGAGATAGGAGCATAATCTGTTCCAGGATCGAGCTCGTAACTCGAGTTGCTCGTATCTCAAATTTTTTTTCCATGAGTAATAGCAAAAAAAATTAATTCGTTCCGCTCCTCTAAAAAAAACTCCCTTATTAGTGCTAATAACAATAGAAAACATGTTTTTAATTGCTATAGAGCAATTTTAATTGCTTATATACTATAATTTGCACACAAATTATAGTATATAAGGATTCTGTGATATAAAATAAAATGTGGTTTTAATTATGAGTTTTTGCCTTTGAGACAGACGATACAGCAGTGGCTAATGACGGCATGTGCGGAGGGAGGAGGGAGGGATAACATAAGCGTCAGTGTCTGTAAGCTGCTCGTATCTCAAATTTACCCATATCTCAAAGCAAAAAAGCTCAAAGGCTTGCTCGCATCTTGGAATACTTGTAAGTCGGGATGCTCGTAACTCAAGGCGTTACTGTACAAATATTTTCTCCCTTTGCTAAATTACCTAATAAACTCTAGACCTCACTGTTTGAAAGAGACTGGGATCGTTCTTTTCTCAAGGCATCATGCTTGACTTAAACATGAAACTTTCATAACTTTGTAAAAGTAATTAAATCTGAATGATTAAATATGTGCACCACTGCAACAACTGTAAATAAAGCCGTTGTTTCACTAGCTTGGTAAACAGTCAAAATAAACCAGGCTGACTCATAACTCTCGACTTTGTCATGAATGACTCATACATGCTCTCAAATATATTTATGTATAAATCTCTTCTGTAAAATAAAGAGATTTATTTTAAATGTGTAGTGCAGCTTTTCAATGAGGCAGGAATAGATGGGACGGAACAATAAAGCATGTTAATAATCTTTCATTGCATAGAAGTATTATAATATGAAAGGCTATTAAATATGGAAGTGCAGCACAAAGCCTTTATGTGCATCCCATACACAGAATGATGCGCTTGAAGTCACTGCGCGTCACATTGATGCGTAACGTATTATATCTGTGCAACAGTTTGAGCCTTTTCTTTTAAACGTTTGGAACATCAGTCACCGTGCGCGTGAATAGTTATTCATATTCCTCTCTACTCCGGTGTCGTGATGTAACAGACACCCAGCAGAAACTAACATGGTTTAGATCTTTTGTCTACAGATCAAGAATAATACCAGAAACATTGAATCATCTTGGATAGTTTTGTTATTACCGATCATGACGTGTGGTTTGAATGCTGAGTGGAGAATTACTTTAACGACTTAAATATTCAGATACCTCTATATCTTCATATTAAACTAAAGAATGGCTTTTATAATAAACTATAAAACCCTTATAATATAGTACATGAAACTTAATATTTTAAATTTATTTTAAGCTTAACATTAACACAATAGTATACACACAATACACACTTCTAGTTGGTGTTATGTAACGTTCAATAAACAAGAGGTTAGTATTTGGTAATTTACATTTCAGGCATAGTTTTTTTTTTTCAGTTAATTTCTTTTTTTAATGAAAATCAAGCGTTGTCATGGTGTCTTTGAGCTACACACACACACACACACACACACACAGTAGTTGTGATTTCTACCTAATTCAGTTTTTAAATGAATCATTTGAGAGAAATTGATATGATATATAGAGGTTGACTGATGATAGATTATTGACTGATATCAATAAACCGGTTGGCTCTCGCTGACCCATAACCCATTACTGATTATTGTTCAGTGGATACTGAATGAAAACCGACAAAATACTCTACGAAAAGGAAAAAAGTGCTGAACCAAGAATTTTTTTTTTAACCTTTTGAATTAAATGGATAAATTATGAATTATTTTAATGATTCATGTAAATTCATAGTGCATTAATATTAACAAATACAACTTTAAAATTGCGAAAATGCATCAGTAAATGTTAAAAGTATTAATGTATCAAAGAGCTAATGTTTTTTTTTGTTTTTTTTCTGGTGCTCTTTATAATCCGTTCACTGTCCTCCACATAAACAACAGTCGTGTTTATCGCTGCGTCCCTGTTTGTCACATTTCAGAGCTAATTAATTGCGGCACACTTCTATTTTAGAGGCACGCTGCTCTGTGCGTCTGCCGGTCTTCTCTCCCGTCATTAGCCATTCGGCATCATCTTTGAGCCTGTGAAGGCATTAGTCTTTGGTTTACTCAGCTGGTGATGTTTGGAGAAATGCAATTGTAGCTTTAATGACATCTGGATGTGATTCCAGGCATCACCAGCATGTGGCACAGGTGATGATAGGGACTGTTCACACAGAACGCGTTCTTCCATTCCACTGTGCTTTGTTTCCATTGTTTTTCTAGATGGAAAACGTTTCCATTGGTTTTTCATGTGCTAGATCAGGGGTGCCCAATATGTCAATCACAATCTACTGGTCGATGGCTTTTGTGGGTAGATCGCATGAAATGAACGAAGTAGACGTCAGTTCATCATCCGTCCTCCATATGAAATGTCACTTGATTAACATACAGGGCAGCCAGTCTGACCTCTGACCTTTCCTGACACATGGGTCACCACGCATGAGCACAACCTCCAGAAAGCCTCCAATTTATTTTTGGACTGTTCATAAAAACTACGACACTGACTCTGTAAAATGTACAGAGTTGTATTAAGTAATATGGGTTCTGCAGTATGTAGTTCTTCTACACCAACATGCATTCACCTAAAGGATTATTAGGAACACCTGTTCAATTTCTCATTAATGCAATTATCTAATCAACCAATCACATGGCAGTTGCTTCACTGCATTTAGGGGTTGGTCCTGCTCAAGACAAGACAAAAGAATGGGAAAGAAAGGTGATTTAAGCAATTTTGAGCATTGCATGGTTGTTGGTGCCAGACGGGCCGGTCTGAGTATTTCACAATCTGCTCAGTTACTGGGATTTTCACACACAACCATTTCTAGGGTTTACAAAGAATGGTGTGAAAATGGAAAAACATCCAGTATGCGACAGTCCTGTGGGAGAAAATGCCTTGTTGATGCTAGAGGTCAGAGGTCATGGGCCGACTGATTCAAGCTGGTAGAAGAGCAACTTTAACTCAAATAACCACTCGTTAGAACTGAGTTTTGCAGAAAAGCATTTGTGAAGCCACAACACACACAACCTTGAGGCGGATGGGCTACAACATCAGAACACCCCACCGGGTGCCACTCATCTGCACTACAAATAGGAAAAAGTGGCTACAATTTGCTCAAGCTCATCAAAATTGGACAGTTGAAGACTGGAAAAATGTTTCCTGGTCTGATGAGTCTCGATTTCTGTTGAGAAATTCAGATGGTAGAGTCAGAATTTGGAGTAAACAGAATGAGAACATGTATCCATCATGCCTTGTTACCACTGTGCAGGCTGGTGGTGGTGGTGTAATGGTGTGGAGGATGTTTTCTTGGCACATTTTAGGCCCCTTAGTACCAATTGGGCATTGTTTAAATGCTACGGCCTACATGAGCATTGTTTCTGACCATGTCTATCCCTTTATGACCACCATGTACACATATTCTGATGGCTACTTCCAGCCGGATAATGCACCATATCATAAAGCTCGAATCATTTCAAATTGCTTTCTTGAACATGACAATGAGTTCATTGTACTAAAATGGCCCCACAGTCACCAGATCTCAACCCAATAGAGCATCTTTGGTATGGGGTGGAACGGGAGCTTTGTGTCCTGATGTGCATCCCACAAATATCCATCAACTGCGAGATGCATTGATAGCTATCAGTATGGGCCAAAATTTCAAAAGAATGCGTTCAGCACCTTGTTGAATCAATGCCACGCAGAATTAAGGCAGTTCTGAAGGCGAGAGGGGGTCAAACATAGTGTTAGTGTGCTGTTCCTAATAATCCTTTAGGTGAGTGTATATTGTGCATATAAAGAATTCTCAATATATTCATGAATAAATGTTTTGTATTTTTATAGTATGTAGAACATTTATTTAGGTAGCTCACAAGCCAAAGAAGTTTGTCCCCCCTGCTCTAGATGAACGTGTGACTTGTGCTCGCATCTCACATCTTTTACAGTGTCTGATGCGTGACACAGCACTCTAAAAACGTGGTGCTCATGTTAAAAAGGTGCTCAATCTTTTAAAAATCTCTAGCCCTTGAACTTCTTTCGTTCAAAAACACATTCTGTGTGAACCAGCCCTAAAATGCTGGGTTTCACATGCCTGAAGCTTGTAACTGCTTATAAGAAGATTGAAAAAATATATGTATGTGTGTATATATACTTTTTTTCTTTTTTTTTAATAAATGACGATTCCATGTTACCTTTTGTACGTTTGCATGTAAATGCAATGTTAGATTAATATAATCATATACTCTGGCTATCATATATTACCATGGTTAATGCCAAAAAGCTGTTTGATATCATCACTGCACCTTTTTTTCTAATGCATTGTGTGATTTCAGTTCATTTATACAATATCAAGAAAATTTGAAATGAAGGATTTGCTTTTATAGAATGTTTTTTTTTCTTTGCATGCAACTCTTTTTGTTCAAGCGGGTCATTGTCATGACCTTTCTTTAGTTGTAGTTCTGTTGTAATCTTTTTCCAAGGTCGTTTTCTGTTTTTCTTTCAGTATTTCAACAATGAGAAGTATGAAGCCGAGCGCTATGATGGTTTTCTGAAGGTGTACGAGTCGTCCTCTCTGAAGACTACAGCTACTCTGGCCATGCTCAACTTCGGGCAGAGCGCCATCTTCACCGTCGGCCTCACCGCTATCATGGTGCTGGCCAGCCAAGGCATAATGGCAGGTGAACATCAGTGATTCATCAGCACTTACACTAAATAGCTGTAGGATATGCTTCTCCATTTCATATCACGATTTTATAACAAACAATCAAGATCTGATTTGTGATCTACCCAGTTTTAAGATATACTTTATGATTGACAATTTAAAACGCAGTATTGCACAGTCAGTTGTTAAAATAATGTACTCACTAAACCCCTTAGTCTTCTCTGTATGAAGTAATTATACATTCATTCTTATTAAAACAACTGAAGTAATTCAGCCAAGAGCAGTGAGGGATTTCATCGTTGTCTTTTCTTTAACATTAATGACAGACAGCACTGGTTTTGCATTAGACTGTACGACCGAATTCATGGATCTAACATGCGTAAATACTCGCCGAGATAGACATTTTGACATGTTGTTGAATATATTTGACCATTTAGATGTGAGCCTTTGCTTGTTTGTGTTGCTCTGCGCACGCGATCAGTCTCTTTCACAGTGTAATACACTTTTAATAACTCTTTTTAAAATAAATGTCAAGATTGTCAAGATTAAGCCAAGATTGAAACCCAAACTAAAATTTGATTCATCACACAGCCTTGTTTTTTTAAATGCATCACCGCGCATGATAGAGACTCCTGTAATTTGGCCAGCCATAGCCGTTTTAGTGTGCAATCATTGTTAAATTTGAACATTATTATGTGGACATAAAAGATCACGATCTCTGTGATTCGCCTGAAAAGTCTTTAAGATCGGTCATCATATAAACTCATCAGATCGCCCAGCTTTAGGGCTATGCTGGATTCTTTTACCTTAAGGGGGCAAAATCTAGACCCTTGTACCTTTTTTTCTTTTTCCAATATGCTTCATAAACATGCAGTGACACAATGAGAATGATAATGACGAAAGTTCCCAATTCAAGCAATAAGAGCAGGTGTAAAAGTCTCAGCGTTTGTGTAACAGGTGCTCTGTGTGTGTGTTCGGTCTCCTGCAGGGACCATGACTGTGGGGGATCTAGTGATGGTGAACGGGCTGCTCTTCCAGCTCTCGCTGCCACTCAACTTCCTGGGCACCGTGTACAGAGAGACCAGACAGGCCCTCATAGACATGCACACACTCTTCACTCTGCTCAACGTGGACACTAAGATAAAGGTTTGTCAGGCCTGCTTCGCAACTTTACTGGGTTTTGCTGTCATAACAACATGCGTGTTCTGCTTATTAAACCATGAGAGTTTCTGGGAACAGGGTTCACTGCATTAACATGAATTCTTGAATCTGCTGAAATGTTCCTATAAATATATTTATTTTTCTAACTGTGCATTCTTTATAATAAATATATTTCCATACTAACCAGCGGTGCTCGTCTTCCCATTAACGGCGTTTTTCCTCTTACCATTCTATTTTATCCCTATTGAGTTTGCATTGTTAAAGGAATTTGACTGATAAAAAGCATTGCTTGTGTGTGCTGGTGCTCTAATTCCTTTCTTTTAAAACAGTTCAGTGAATGAATGCGCACTAGGTGCCTTAAATATAACGATGTAAAATATTTATTTTTTCTTAATGTAATGCATTCAACTACTTTGAACATTATTGCCATTTAAAATGTAAATTACAGTAAAATTTTCAATGAATAGGACACAATAGTGTAAAATATTGAATATAAATGCATGTAATTAAATAAATTATTTGGGTCTCACTCACACTTTAGCGTCACTCATTTAGACGAGCACTGTGGTGAAATAATTGCTAGTTAACTTATATGACTACAGAACATCGAAAATATACATATAATAAATGAGTTTGGAAACTGGAAGTGTCGCAAAGTTTGATTTGTCTCTGTGTGCATATGGGGTTTTGGCCGATACAGAAACTTATAATTCTTTATATTTGAAAGCCAATAAAAAGGTATTTGGCCAATAAATCAACATTTTTATATAATTATTGAGATTGTGATTACAAAAACAAGTCTCGCCATTAAAAGCCACTTCAGCATAAATAAGAACCAGTGTGACTTTTAACATTTTTACACTTCTATGTCCAAAAAATATTTGTTTGCCTTATAAATAAAACAATATCTAAGTCATGCAAACAAGTCATTGGGCAACACTTGCTTATAAAGAATTAAAAAGGATAAATAATGTGGAACAGGCTCTGCATGAACCGCAATGAAATTGATGAAATAATAGGAGAGAAAGAAGTTATTATTCATAATGCAACATTGTTTTTGAAAACGACTCATCCAGTGTGGCTACAGCACACATACAACATATACATAACCTGAAAATGAGGTAAATGTGCTGTACCATTTCAAAACAAAGTGTCACGACGCTCTCTGCAAGTCGTCCATTAAGTATACAGAGCTGTTTAATGTGGAAAGGATGTGCTGTATTATTTGCTTTAGCCGTTCTAAAATGTCAGAGCTTTTTAAAATACCATGACACGAGCTTCCTTTTGGATTTGAATATTACAAATTGAAGCTTTAAAGCATGTCGTTCGTCCTAGTGTTTGTTTGAATTCTGAAAACATTTGAGTGTTTCCTGTCTTTCATGGCGTTAGTGGGGGAGGTTGATGAATCTCATTCTTCGTTTGGTTTATTTCGAATGCAGCCTGTAATTATGTGTGTATAGAATCGGTCCGATTGTTCGCCGCGATCCGTAATGGTTTTCACCGCGTGACAGCACTGCCCATCAAGCCATTATTGCGAGACCCTAATTTGAGTTCTCATAAATAACGCATCTGTGTGTAGAATAAGTGTAAATGTGCTGAGTGCTGTTGTTTTGCCGCCGCCGTTACAATCCATTGTCATCAGAATTTGTTTGAGAAGAGCCATTCTTCTGTTTCAAGCGTCAGACGTTTTCTTCTTTTTTCTTCATCTTCTGCGTCCTGAAGGAGAAAGAAATGGCCCCGCCGCTGCTCGTTACTCCCCAGGAAGCCACCATTAGGTTTGAGGATGTGTATTTTGAGTACTTGGAGGGACAAAAGGTGCTTGACGGGGTTTCCTTTGAAGTACCTGCAGGGAAGAAGGTGGCCATTGTTGGCGGCAGTGGATCTGGGTAAGTGCTCCAGCAAAGACTTACTTCTGTTACCTTCAGGTTTCACTGAACTTGTGACCTTGGCTCAATAGTGTACATTTGGGAGCCTTATTACTTGGAACTACAACAATAAAGGCAAACATTCTGAGAACTATTAGATCAGTTTGGGTTTTCCACTATGATATGACTAATGTTTCATCATTCTAACCTCTTTTACAGCATGGCAGGAAGTCAAGTAAATGTCACTCCGTTTGTTGACTGCATTTGTCAAGCTTAAGGCTGTTACCACAGTTTTTGGGGGGGATTAAACAAATTTGAGGGTCAGTAAGTTTGAGCAATTGCAGCCGACATTTAAATCCCTGATGTAATCTCAGCAAAGTTCCTCTCTGTTCGTGGATGAGCAGAAGTTCGAAATGGAAACGACAAATTTTCACAGTAACATCATAAATCTAGCAGGTTTTTTTAATATTTGAATGTTAAATTCGTGATGCACAAATGTATCAGACGATAATCATCTCAAGAAAGCAATTATTTTCACTCGCTTATTGTCTGATTGTTTAAAAATGGG
Organism: Rhodeus uyekii; assembly: GCA_037043235.1. NCBI lineage: Eukaryota > Metazoa > Chordata > Actinopteri > Cypriniformes > Acheilognathidae > Rhodeus > Rhodeus uyekii. The sequence continues at coordinate 501,796 of JAWRVZ010000148.1, forward strand.
CGATGATCAGGGACTATTAAATGCGGTCAATATAAAGGCGACAGAAATTTGTCACAATGCAACCCATACTGGGTGAGGAAAATCTCTTTAGGGCAAGTTAACGTGACGATAACGCAAGAACTGTTCAAACATAGTGAAGTTAGGCTTTATTTGACCCTATGAATCACCCAGAACCTCATATTTATTATTATTGAACACTCATAACTCGTGCTGCTCCCAGCTTAATACTCGTGACTCACTTGTCGCCCCCGGTAACCTCCTGCTGTAAAACCAAGCTGCCTCTAGTGGAGATCATATGCAATTACCCATAAATGAGGAGCTTGAGCTGCTGCGAGTGCTGAACACCTCTAGTGTCAGAGTCTATAAGCTGCTCATATCTCAAAGCAAGATAAAGATAAGATGCATTTAAAACTCTACGCCAATAGCTAATATAAACTATGCTGAGAATTTGTTAAAGCAATAGAACTATAGAAAAATCCTATTTGGTGTGCAAAGTGTCTTTATGTTGGTCTCCCTTGTGAAGAATTGCTTTAAGAATGTATTAACTTTTTTCTTCTAGGAAGAGCACAATAGTCAGATTGCTCTTTCGATTCTACGAGCCACAGAAGGGCAACATCTACATTGCAGGCCAGAACATCCGTGATGTGAGTTTGGACAGCTTGAGGAAAGCAGTGGGAGTCATACCGCAGGTGAGGGTTCGGTTGGAATCCTAAAGCTCCGTTCACTCCGACAGCGACTAAGGGACATGATCCCATTCACTTCAGCGGAGAGCTGGCGATTTCCCTCGACCTGCGCGCCTCACCGCTGGCGTGTCCAGCGACGTGACCAATTTTTAAATATGTTTAGCTGAAGTGTGAGCTTCGAAGTGACAACCAATAGGACTTAAGTTGAGTGGAGCGCATGTGTTCGTCACATCCCGTAGCAGTGATCATTTCAATCATGAAATCTGTGAATCTGTTTTTCCTTGACTAAGACGTGGCGACACCAACGTCATTAAACAATAACTCTGGCAATATCATTGACGAAAAATGATGAAGCTGAAGTAGTTAAAAAATAAGAACATGACAATTTGCTGTTTGTTTTTATTGAATAAAAGAGGAAAAAACATCTACAAACTGGTTTAATGAGCTTTCATGCTTGCGGTTGCCAGTAATCATTTAAATCATTGTAATCATTTAAATCCTCCAATCCGTCATTTGACTTAATAATTGTAATCCGTAACCACGCGCACACGCTCTCTTTAAACTGCAGAAGCAGCGTGGATGATCCTGAAACACAGGCGAACAAGTCAGCTGCAGTTCTGCGATCTCCATTTGAGATTGTGGGCTTTAATTAAAGTGTCATTTAGTCTTGATTGTTTAAGATTGTGGTTGATAAAATAAAATTTATTAAAATAAAATTTATTCAGATGAATAAAAGCACTTACACAACCTCTGTGTGACAATACAGTCTTTAATGCTTTTGTTTTAATTGAAGAGCATCAAGGTCATTTGGAATTTTCACTATTTACATTTTTAGAAAAGTTACTTATGCAAGTAAACCTATATGATTAAACTCCACCTTCACTGGTGACAAGCATTGACGATGTTGCTGGCAGTGTGAACGTAGATTAAGAGCTATCAGATGCCATTGACCCCTCAAAAAGTAAATGCAACGGCAGAAATGTAGTTTTTTTTTTTTTTTTAAAGCAATCTATATCTAAGGTACCATGGCAACCATTTGAGGCAGTGGAAATTCATCTAACTTATGGCATGTTGGTTAAAAAAAGCTGAGAATTAAATGTAAATATCATTTCAGGATGCTGTGCTCTTCCACAATACCATATTTTACAATCTGCTGTATGGTAACATCAACGCCACAGCAGAGGACGTGTACCGCGTGGCCAGACTCGCTGGAATCCATGATGCCATTCTCAGGATGCCTCATGGGTACGAGACACAGGTCGGAGAACGAGGCCTGAAGCTCTCAGGTACATGCGGCATTCTTTGTTTCATGAGTATTTCAGATAAGAAAGTGAATATCCTTAAAGAACTCTTTCAGTATAGACTAGAGGAATACAATGTTAGTTTTTTAAGTGAGCTGATGCACTTTTTTTCCTGAGATAGGTGGAGAAAAGCAGCGTGTGGCTATTGCACGGGCAATTCTCAAGAACCCTCCCATTTTGCTTTACGACGAGGCCACATCTTCACTAGACTCAATCACTGAAGAGGTAAGAGCCTTGGACTCTTAGCGGTTTAATAGTAGATTCCTCAATAACGGGTATAAGAGCAATTGCACTGTTGTAGTGTTAGTAACAGGCTATAAGCACACAAGCAATATGTTTGCTGTAAAGTTGAACACTTTTTTTTCTTCTAATTGTAGCCATTTTTAAAGATGTTACATTCTCAACTTAATGTTGAAATGTGCCACTCCAAACGTTAAGAATTTAAATTATATGAAATTATTATTTTCTCGTCAAAAATGCGCTACTGGCACTCGTTTGTAATATTAAAATTCTTCAGAAGATCTGTTGAGCAGCAGGTGCTACACACCGCCAAGAACCAGCAGAACCATTGGTTCATGATGAATGTTCTGCGCAACCCGAGAACGAACCTCATTGGTTCTTGCTGATGTTCGAATGTTCTGCGTAACATAAAAATGAATCTAACGTCAAACGTTTGAGCCGTTTCATTGTTTCTGATCAATATTTGTTACATGAAAACTACTGTTAGATTAACCCATATAATTTTCAACCTATAACCTATTTGATTTTTCCTATTTCTAATTGTTTTATTTGTTCTTGTTTTTATTGCTGACTGTTTACTTGTCTCTAATAGCAATGTTAGGACTTTATATTAGTTAGGCTAGTAGTTTTTGATGTGATAACGGAATTGGAAATGAGAACTGTGAAATTTCACTTCTATCTAAAATCTTGGGTTCATACTAAGTTTATGTATTTGAATACAATTTTACATTGTTCAAAAACAATGAAAACAATTACTGTTTTATTTATTTGCCATTGCGCCGGAATTTTGGAAGGGCGAGTAACAATTTGAACCACAGACCTGAAAACATCCTTACCATTGAGCCCTGATCAAGTGGAATTTGCTAGTCAGTCAGACAGGATGGTGCCAGATCAAGGAGGCTCTTACTCCTATTATGTGCCATTTGATTTATCTGACTGGTTTTCTAACTATTTAGCACTGCCGATCACTAACAGATCTTTGAAGAAGGAATATCTGCTCATTTCTGCTGGTTTTCCTCTGTTTTGAGAACACTTTTCATTTGATATTTACACTAAGCTTTTTCATTTTCATGAGGCTTTATGTCTTATTATAGTCAAGGAAGTGTTTGCTCTGTTGGCTTTCCACCATTTTAATGTATCTTATTGTCAGAAGGTCTTCATTTAAATCCTGTCAATCATATCAGTGCTTGTTATTGCTGAGAAATGTTGCTGTCAGGAGGCAGGCGGTTTCTTAATAAAACATAGAGAATATCACTAAAGCTTTTCAGAAGAGTGAGCATAAAAGAGAAAACATTTTTCAAACACGTCATGATTTTTTTTCCCCCTTTTCTTTCCAGAATATTATGACTTCCATGAAGAAGATGGTGAGGGACAGAACATCTGTCTTTATTGCACACCGGCTGTCCACTATTGTGGATGCAGATGAGATTATTGTACTAAGTCAGGTAAGCTCGCCTGAAACCTGAAATGTGTGTGTGACAGGTGCTAAAATAGGAATATCATTCAGGAAGTGAATGTATAATTCAAGAATGCCATGTTAAATCCAAAATTCACATCAACCTTTTGCAGTGCATTGGACTCTGAAGCTACAGGTCAAAGTTCAGTCAATTTTAAGCTCTGACCCCAGTGGCTGCTGACCTTTAAAGGGCAGCTAATGATTGTCCATTTAGAACGATCACCTAATTAACGTTTTGTATTTACAAGGAGTCCTTATTATTTAATTTACAATATGCATGTTAAAATGACAAATGTCCACTCCTTTTTATTGTGTTTCATAATGCGTGCAGGAAATGGTTATATGACAGTGGCGTGAGATTGGTTAAACCCAGTCCACCGCAAGAAAATGTTCATCTGACGCGTCAATAAGAGGCCAGAGCCTGAAGTCAAGACATTGATTTATGAAAGTGGCACTGGCATTTATCATAGACTGCATGCAGGGCTTGACATCAACATTTTTTCTAAGGTGTCACTATGGTAGCGATTTTCCAAAGTTACTAGCCACTCTGTATTGTCATTGGCCACCATTTTGACATTGAAACCATGGTGAAAAATTGCAATAAATTGGCAGCAGGAATATTAAGCTGCTTTTACCTGGATCCATGAAACTGTTACACGTGTGTTTTCTTTCTTAACTGTTTACATTCACTTGACTGTCTGTGCTTGTGAATAAGCCCTTATTGCATGGGTGTTGAGTTTTGTGTGCTTGCTGTAGTATTAACTTGAATTTTATGAGTTTTAGGGTGGTTTGCAAGAATCCAGGTTCAGAAAGAAAGTGACATGCATTTTGGGATGCAGTTTGTGAACACTTAATATTGTATAGTACAAGTTCATCTGTTTGGGCCAAGCCCAATGCGTAGATTATTGAACACAATAAACATGTGGACGGGGCCGCCAGTATCTAGATGCACTAAGTTCTGATACGCCACTATAATGGCATGTCTTTCACGCCCCTCTCTCTTGCTACCTAGAATTCTTTATAAATCGCCTTTATGTAATGCTGTCTGCACCACTTTTCACATAGGGTCAAATTAGCACAAGGAAACATTAGCATCCTTTGAATAAATAGTTTGCGTTGAGGTGCAAATGTTTTTTTGTGGTGATTCTGGATTGCTGGTCTAAATGGAATTAACATCTCTGCATTTATGGGAGGACAAGGTTCCCTCTTGACATCATTTTGTTGCTACAGGTGTCCTGCACACTGTGCAATGCTGGGTAAAAGCTGCTTGTATGTAATATATGGAGTAATATACATATACAGTAATACCTTGAGATATGAGCATAATCACTTCCAGGACTGAACTCGTGACTCGAATTGCTCGTATCTCAAATAACTTTTCCCATAAGAAATTACAGAAAAAAAATTATTCTGTTCCCCTAAAAAAAATCCCTTATTAATACTAATAACAATGGGAAAAACATGTTTATAATTACTATAGACACACACAAATTATAGTATATAAGGATTCTGTGATATAAAATGTGGTTTAAATTGAGTTCATACCTTCGAGACAGACGATTCAGTAGCAGCTAATGGCGGCATGTGAATTGATAACGTAAATTACGTAGATAATGCAAACACAATACGATATAAAAGTGTAGTGTTTGTTCCCGTGTTGTGTATTGGATAGACTCAGAACCTCATATTTATTATTATTGAACACTCATAACTCGTGCTGCTCCCAGCTTAATACTGGTGAATCACTCGTTGCCCCCGGTAACCTCCGCTGTAAAACCAAGCTGCCTCTAGTGGAGATCATATGCAATTACACCATAAATGTATATAAAACACACCACAGGAAGATGGGTGGTGGGAGATTCGTATGGAAGTCAACGAATTTGTGAAGTGAACGAGTGAGGTGTGTGGGCACGAAGCGTCGGTGTCTGTAAGCTGCTCATATCTCAAGTCTTTACTCGTATCTCAAAGCAAAGATGTGCTCAGGCTTGCTCATATCTCAAGGCACAACTGTATATATCTGTGATTCTGTGGAAAACTGATTATTATTATGACTATTATTGTTCCTCTGTCTTGTTATACTAGTGGTATACATTTAAAATGATATTTAGAGCTGTAATGGGGCTTTATTGTAGTATGGTTTGGTATTCACTATTAGCATCCATCTTAAAAAAAAAACTTTTAGCATATAGAAGTATGCAAGTGGATGCACACTTGTGAAGTTGGCCCAGCGTTGTACTCTTCACGTGTGTGCGGGGGCTGCGCCATTAGGCCTTTTTAGCTCATTAACAGTGGAAATACCTTTTGCCCAATGCTCAGCGACACCTTTGTTTGTCTCCCATTTGCGGAGACCTTTTCATTGTGGATGCGGGTGGGGGGTGGAGCATGTGATGCAGCTGCAGCTGGAGAAAAAGCTTTCTAAACGAACCTCACGTTCGTAGGTCCGCCGAACAGAAGAAACAAGCTTGTTCGCCCAGCAGTATCTAAAATGGGTTGTAATTGCACGGCGTCCAAGCTGAAAACGACACTGCTGCTAAAAATACTATCGGTGTTTGAGTCTTGCCTGGCAAAAGTGGCGTCGTAATTGATGCAAGCAACTAGCAAACAGCCTGGAGACGCATTCGCTTGTCATTGTTCAAGCTCATTTCATACTTTGCTTTGTTGCTGGCAGTCTTTTAAGAGCCAGTGCTGCATGTACGCCCACACCGCTCTGTGTCTCCGCTCTCTTTAGACCTTCCTCAAACATACACGCGCTCTCTCTCCGTCAGTGCCCCTTCATGGCCCCAAATCTCTTGTTTTGCCCAGTTCTTCCAATTTGGATGCAGCTGCACAGTCTTTCTGTCTGCAGGCGGCATTATGCTGGTGAATATCAAGGCATCAATAAAAGAAGCGAAGCTTTAAATGCTGAATAACATCCTCTGGCCTCCTGAAACAATCCTTAGGCGAAGCTCAGGGTTTTTTCCTTGAGTGTGTTTATCAGAACATCGCTGTGCATCAGTGCTGTTGTCACACAACGACCCTGGTGGAAAAATAGATCATTATTGTTAACCTTGCCGGGTCTTAAAGAGACTCATTGAAAATTAAATGAATGTTCTGCTTAAGCTGTATGTATGTATTCGAGATGTGCTGCCGATTGTCAGACTTGACTCTCCGTTCATTTATACTAATGAAATAGAATAGAAGAAAGTAAGCGAATGAAAAGAAATTCAGTTCAGCGAGTGAGTCAGATGTTGATTTCATTACTGGCTCTGACGGTTTCAGTTTGGAGAAAATACAAACTTCAAATCAGTCTTTTTGAATTATTCATTAAAAGAACTGCCTTGTAAAAATCCCTCTCGCACGTTTGTGCGTTGTTTTTGCACGCGGCCCACAGGGACTCGCAATCAAAACGGGTCTTGCCATCATTTTGTCATGCATGTTCTTATATTGGCTCAAAGGTTGACGCTTGGTTTTCCCACATGAAAAAGAAAAATTGGAAGTGCATGAAGAATTTTAGGGGCACAATGAAAAACCATGAATTTGTTTTTCCTTAATAAAGGAAAGTAGGTTTTTAAATATTTCTGTACAGCTGTAATTATTTACATGATAAACAGGCAGTTTAAAAGGCAGGTGTATTTTATGTAACCAATTAATAATCAGAAGATTAATCAGAAGCCCAAAATTCACTAGGACTCTTATTTTGAAATGCATGGATTTTACGACTTTCAGCAGGTCATTCAGATAGATGAGGGATATAAATAATGCACTTTCATCAATAGCATTTTATAAGTAAACATTGTCATAGTTCATCAGAAGTAGATCATTAGCATAAATGAACGAAACCTGAACAAAAACGCTCAGTTCATATGCATTAGTTTTACGATCTCTTTATGAACTTTTTGAAGTTAGGTGGACTGTCATCAGAGGGACCGAAATCACTCTGAAGATAAACAAAAGTCTGGCAGGTTTGGAACGACATGAGGGCGAGTAAATGACGACAGAAATCATCGTTCCCTCTAACATTGCTCAAAAAACGCGTGACAAAACAAACTCCACTCACAAGAGTTTAATCAGAACCGTGTAACATGCTATTTATGTGAGCAACAGACTGGAATTCAAGTCATTCTTGGATTAAAATCTTCCTCTTCATTATATTCCTTGTACAGTAATACCTCGAGATACGAGCGTCTCTACATATGAGTATTCCAAGATACGAGCAAACCTTCAGGCAGATTTTTTTATAGAGTAAATATTCGAGATACGAGCACGCGTACTGACGCCAATGCCGACGTACGTTCACTTCACGTGTTCGCTGACTGCCTGTGAGTAGCTGATTTTCTCTCTGTTTTGTGCATTACTCTTCATAATAGCGATGAGCTCTAAGAAAGTGAGTGGTAAGGATAGTAGTGAGAAGAAGAAATGCATGATGACCATGGAAATGAAGCATGAAATTGTCATAAATATGAGCATGGTGCCGCGTGAGTGATCAGGAGCATCAGGAGGAACTGTGAACTGAGGAGCTGATCGAGCTGCAGACGATGAACATACGCAGGTGTTGCAAGAGCTCAGCTGTAGCGAGGAGGAGGAGGAAAACATTTCTACAAGTGAAATTAAGGAAGTGATGGCTATGTGGCAGAAGGTTTCTGATTTCATTGAAAAGAAACACCCTGATAAATTGTCTACTGGTTGCGCTTCGGCACTTTTTGACGACGCGTGCTTCCTCATTTTGAATGGGAGACAGAAACAAATCTCCCTCGATTGGTATTCCCGTTAAAAGGTCTGCGCCAAGTGAAAGTGAAGGTAGTCGGACATCAGAACAATAATATGAAATAGACAAGTTTTAAAAAATATGCGAGCTAAGTTCAGTTGTTAATTTAAGTTACGTAGTGTTTGTGTAAGATAAGATACAGAATCAAGCATCTGCGTACCCCCCCCCCCCCCCCCCCTCCCTCCTCCACACCTGCCGCTACGGTCTGTAAAAACTTAAATTAAAACCACATTTTATTTGATATCACATGAATCCTTATACTGAATACATGTACTATAATTGTGTGTGTGTGTGTGTCTATACCAATAAAAACATGTTTTTTTCCCATTGTTACGAATCTGGAATAGATTAATTTGTTTTCTATAATTTCCTAGGGGAAAATATGATTCTAGATACGAGTAATTCGAGTTACGAGCTCTGCCCTGGAACGGCTTATGCTCGTATCTCGAGGTATTGCTGTAAATCACAATCAATCGGGCTTGTTTTACAATCTCACAGACAACTTATTTTAAACCGTAGCTTTCCTGTTGCTCAAACTGTAGAGCGTAGAGCTTGCAACGGCAAGATCATGGGTTCAATTCCCAGGGAAAGCAAGAACTGATTAGAAGGTCAATGCGTTTCTCGATTGCAATGCAAGTGGCTTTGGATGAAAGCATCGGCCAAATGCATGAATGTAAATTTTATTCCTCAGTAACTGTGAGCATGCCTTATGTTTCCCATCTTGCCACCTGTGATTCTCACCCAACTCTCCCTCTTCTCTTCTCTTCTCTCATCCACGTGCCGCAGGGGAAGGTGGCAGAACGCGGGGACCATCAGTCTCTGCTGAACACTCGGGGCAGTCTGTACGCCGACCTGTGGAACACACAAAACAGCAGAATTCTGTCTGACGGAAGCAAGCCTGGGCCTGCAGCCGAGCGCATGTCGCAGAAAGAGGAGGAACGCAAGAAACTGCAGGAGGAGATCATGAACAGCGTGAAGGGCTGTGGAAACTGCTCGTGCTGAGCTCATGCCCAGACCTGCTCCAGAACCTGGACTGGACTGCCATTTCATCCTAAACTGAGGGTGGGGGTGTCCTTACAATTTTTGTGTTTTTTTGTGCACAACCTCAAGGGCCAATGTCATGCCTTTATTCTCACTCGCTATCATGGTGATTCGATCGCGTTTTAAAAGATTTGTGTGTCTGATCTGGATCTCTTGTTTTATTATGGGTATGTACATATTACTAATGCAATATTTTTGCCTCGAAGTGTATAGAGCGCACATATCATCAAATAGATATTTTATCTGTTGAAGTATGTTAGATTTGGACCATTTTGGAGCTTTTCTGTGAGCGTTGACACCTTTGAGGTCACGTATTTAACCAAATGTTAATTTATACCAAATTGGATTCTGAATGTACGTTTAACGACTTGTATTAAATAAACTCACTTCACGGAGTGTCTGATAATCCTTTCTTTGTCTGTATTTGATGAGATGTGTGTTTATACAGGATGAAATCTGTTTAACAGTTCTACAGCCGGCGTTTCACTCAAATGCATTCATTTGTGAGTTTGAGATGAAAAAGGTGTTTTGCGTGAATAAATGGGCCAGTTATTTATTTTTGGTAACTTAAGTTTAGTGTTGAATTCTCACTATTAACCAGTCGCTTAATGTGATGCATATTACTTACTATAATATTGGCTGTTTATTGGCTTAATCCTACCCAATACCTAAACTTAAGTACCTGTTAATAACCAGTAATTAGGAGTTTGAGTTAATAGTGTGAATTGGACCCTAATCTAAAGTGTGTATTTATTGTTTGGTTTAAAGTGTCCACCTGAGATTGTAATGGTAAAAGGCTGTACTTATTGCGGTGGAGCTTGATTTCCATGAATGTTTTTCTGATTTCATTTAGTGGTTTTGTTTTTTTAGGGTGAATGCTGGTAAAGTGAGACACTGCTTTGATAAAAATGTTGAGTAAGGTATAATAATACATGGTTTTTCAGCATTATTATAGGGTTATATAATAGCTTTTTCAGATTTCCCTGTAATATTTGTAAGCTTCGTCTTTAACATCTTTATCCATCATTTACACTGTCCCAGTTGTTGGTAAACTGGGACTTTTTAAGTAAAATTCTCTTGTTCTCCATAGTGGAAATAAAGCATGTATTTCAGAATCAGACAAATAAGAATATGCCACAGGATTAGTTTTGAGTTTACAACTATTAACAACTTTGAAATAGAGCTTAAACTAAAAAAAAAGAAAGATATTTTGACAACTTGGCAATATAAACTAAAGTTGAAGCATTAGAATTGTTAACTGGAAATAAATGAACACTTATTCTGAAATAGGGATATTTAAAAACCTAATAAAACGAAACTAATTAACATGAAAATTAAAACTATTTTTAAGCAAAAACTCATTCAAAATGTGAAGAAAACCTCAACGGATATGCCATGCAACAGTCAGGGAAGAGGTTAAATGTGAAGTTATTTTTAGTAGATTTAATACAGAGAAGGTTATTGTCATTATGCATTTAACTCATCAAATAAAAATATATTTTATTTATACAACTGTCTCAGTTGTGATTTTCTGTTTTTTACACCCGTATGTATTCAAACCTTTATATCTGATCGTTGCATCAGTGAAATGTATATAAAATCAAAATTTTTAATTTTCATTATCGTGACATCTTTGTTTCTCATTGACGCAAGTACTAATAATTGTACTTTAATCTCAAACGTCTTTGTGACATTTTATTAGAGTTGATGAATTAACATCACCTCGGTTAATGATTGATTGTTTAATATGATGTGATTGGAGGCTGGTGTGTGCGGAGGTGCAGATGTTCTGCGTTAATCAAAGCCACCTGCTGGAATCCATATGTTTACTGAGCAAAGATGCGCTTCGTGAAAGAGAGACAAGAGGGAAATGATAAGCATATCTTCATAGCATTACGTGCATGCAAACACCGACAAGGGTTCGTGGAAATTTCGCCGTGTTCAAATGTAGTCTGGCATTGTGTAAGCTTGTTTCCTGTAGCTCTTTCTTAAATGCGCAGCACCTCGTTAGATGAACTGAACTGTCCTTACGGTTGAGCGCCATTTGGTCTGAACAATCTCACTCGTACACTCACTTGTTTTTCACAAATGGAATCTGCAGGTTTTCCATTGTGGCGTCTCTGGGCACGTAAAAGCCTGACACGGCCCCCCTCTCAGCTTTTGTGCGAGCAGCACAAATAACACATCCTGCTTTACGTCTGTTCAAGCTGTTCCCATTAATGTCCTCACCGCAGCATACAGCCTGTTTCTAAAAAATCATCAGAATATATGACGCAAGACAAACTGTGTGCAGATTCAAATTTCGATTGGATATCCTTGGTAAATTTGAGCATTTTCAGCTGAGATTTTCTGGCATTTTGGGGAAGGTTGAGTGCGTTCTTTGGGTTGAGCTTAGCTGTCTCAGACCGGCCGAGCTTTTATGTTGTCTGAAAGGAAAGGAAATAAGAGGCTCTCAGCATCTACAAGTGCCTTAACTAGAACGGCCTTCCTCAAATCCTGCTTGCACTCAGATGGGGGGTTTTTGGAGACACAACGAAACCTAATGTGTTTCGACATCATGGTCGTATTTTGGCTTGTCTTTTCTTTTTACTAAAAGAGGAAAATACTCTGCTTTTAGATTCCTGCTGTTCAGGGCATTACAAAATGCAGGTTTACAGATCTTGCATATTACAATCAGGTGCTATTCATATGAAATCTTCTGTTAGGAGAGAGGCAATAGCGTAAGTGTTGTTGAAACGGTTTTTATTGGTCTGCTTCATCAGTGCATGTTATTGAAATGTTTTCCTGTAGTCCTTAATCAAAATGTAATAACTTGCTCCACCTGAAACGTTCTATTTGCATAGTGCAAACTCAACGGTAGGGTAGTCAATTTCGGAGAGACTAGCAATAGCGAGCTATAGCTTTGAAAGAATGAGCTCCCATCCTCCCTTCAGAGCATCTCACGCCACACCTCCTTCAAAACACACACAACAAACTAAAGCGTCATGAGAGACAGCGTTAAATTACCTCATGACATTACAATAATAATGAACATAAACATTTGAAATAGTCCTGGCCTGACCTCTGCAGATTCATTTCAGTGTTAATAGTGTTGCCTTTGAACAGTTCGTGACTCGGATTTATGCGTTTCAGTGTATAACTTTCAATTGAAGACAAGGATGAAGGGTACATATCAAAGGTCATTAAACAACACTGAAGATTACACAGATTCATACCACACAACATAGACAAGAACCGACACTGACTAAGACAAAGACAGGGCTTAAATGCAATAGAGGTTGATTAAGGGAAAGGGAACAGCTGACGAGACTAATGGGGTAATTAGTGATAAGACACTGATACTGATGACACGGGGAGAGAATGATGGAGACTAGAAGGTAAACAACAACCACGAAGAACCGTGACAATAACATTTCTATCTCCTCCCAATGACAGTAGTTCTGGTGTGAATGCTCTATACACTCGGTTTGGTTCGGGAGGAACTGTTAATTGCGGCTGCGGTTTCGTTTGTGCTGCTCTGTGACTGACGTCTGTCTAACTCTGCACAGCATGAACCGCTGATGACGTGTGACGTCTACGTGAGCAAGAGTGCGGAGGAATGAAAAAACCTAAGTGTACAGACATTGCGTTTAGACCGAATTCAATGATTAGATGAACATTTTATTGTCCTATGCCTTCCAAGAACAATCTATATTGATGAAGACGATTCAGAAATCCATATCCGCATATCCATCCGTATACATATTCTTTTCTTTTTCTTATTCTTATTTGTACCTATATTCTTTTATTTGTCTTATTTGAATGATTTGTAATGAGTGATTTATAATCAAGTTAAGGATTTATATTAGTTAAAGCCGTTTTCTGTATTTTTCCATAGAATAAGGATGAATATTGTCTGCACTCCTGAACAGATAGAACATGTTATCAGAATGTTTTGAGAGTCTCTCTGTTGATAGTTAGAGCCTGAGCCGAGTTCAGCCTTGGAGAAGCTGTGTATCTGTGTGTGTGTGTGTGTGTGTATCTGTGTGTGCATTAATATGGTCTGTATTGGTGAGGTGATTAGCTGGCACCATCAGGAGACGGAATGACTTGTTGTTCTCGACAAGCTGTGCAGAAGGTCACTAACCCGTCAACCATGTGATCAACGAAGATCTGCTTCAGACTGTCTGCTCTTGTGTGGAAAATTACTAGTTTTATTTATCTTTCTTTCTTTCTTTCTTAGCCAATCAGAATCATTTAACCGTCATCATTGACGTGGTTAGCACCCTCTGTTAGAGTATAATTGCTGTAACAATGTTATTGTGTGTGGGGCGGCCTACGAACTCCTTGTGAGACTTGAAGCTTCTGCTGATGAAACTGCAAACTAAACTTCACTAAAATTTCTTCTATTGACTGCATTTCTGACTCCTGGTCTTCATTCAACATATCTGGTCCTCGGGTCTTAACTGTAAATCCCGTACAATAAGAGAATTAATGACTGACCTAGATGGTGTGTCCTTTTTAGCGCACCCGCTTTGAATACCGCTTGGAGGTCAAATGGGACTGGTTACATCCATTTGAGATCTACCCAAGTAGTCCCAGATAAAATGGCCATTTTGGGCTACAGTTGGTATCCATGTAGCCCAAGAATAACTCATGGACATGTTGGCTGGGATTTCGAGGCGATACAGTGATCTCAACTCTGAATTTACTCAAATCTGTGGTTAAATATTTTGGACTGTTGACTTAGGCATTTTGCAGGATTTTGCTTGTCTTCTAATCTGGTTTTCTGTTGGTTAATTAAGTGAAAGTACAATAAAAGTTGGGCTGATTCTTAATCATTTTGTAACTGTGATGTTACAATGTCCTTCATTTCTAATAGAATATTTGGCAGTGTGTCACACTTGTGTGATGAAGTGGTTTAACTGCAGAAGCATTTGTTAGTTTTGCTGGTTTGTGATGGAAGGCCAAATGAACCTTAGTATCCACAGATGTCCATGTCTACAGTGATGTGTGTGTGTGTGTGTGTGTGTGTGTGTGCTGCTTCCAGAGATCAGAGCTTAATGAGAACTATATTTCACTGTTTTCCAGAATAATGTCTCTACGTAGGCTGGGAATCACACAATGGAAAAGGAGACGGCAGGAGGGCAAACTGCAGCTTTGAACAATTGCCTCAAATACGCTGCTTTGCTCAACACCACAGATTGGGTTTCAGTGTATTAGATTTTTGACACACAATAGCTTTTTTTTACATCAGTTGTATAACTATAACGATAACATTATAGCAAACTATATTAGTGTCCACACCAACGCACAACGCTTTCTGTTTTTGTCTTGTAGTATGAGTATGTTAGTCTTACTATTATATAAAGGCTAGAGCTCCAAAACAATAACACAATTCACATTTAGAAGATATAAGCATTCAAAACTTATAGCTTCTCGCTCAGCGAGAGACATCACTCAGCACTTTCTCTTCTCATCAGATTTAAAGTCCAATCAAATGCTCTGGAGAATCTAAAGCATCCTAGAGTCAGAGCTCGCCCTCGTCGCTCCAAATCTGCCGCCATTGGACTGTTCACACACACACACTCATTGCCCAGTCTCGCCAGTCTCTACTCAAGAGTAACTTACCTGACTACTCACCTTTCTATCCCTCTATCCGATGAGTGTGACTGTGGTTTGAACTGCTGATGCTCATCACTCAGCTGTGTGCAGATCTTCAACATCCCCACCAGCCGTTTAATAAAGAACTGTCACATTTACCTCAGTGTCTCCTCTCCGGTTTCACGACAAGTAGACCTTTAATAGACTGCAATACTCCAGCGCTTTAAAGCTGGATGGGTTGCCAGTGTTTTTATTGAGTTTTATCAGCAGAAAATAAATTCTGGAAGTGATTCCAGCGAGTCACCATCATTATAGTTATGGTCTGGATGCTGCTATTCTTGTAACCATTATTGATTTTTAAACATATATCTTCATTGTTGTTGTTTTAGCTATTATCCTTGGTGTGAACGGGCCTTCGGAGTCATTTATTTGACCAGGTTTCATTATAATTAACACATGTTCAATGGAAGCATATGTTAGCAATAATCAATTTGAAATGTAATATGCAAAATGGCAATATATTTCTGTATTTAAATTGACATTTTCCATAACAAATGTGCAACCTCTGTGAGGGACTGCCGCTTTACTTACGTTTTGTGTTTATTTATGATTATAATGCATGAAACGTTAACCGATTAGTGCCTCCTTCTTCCCTGATCCTTTAGCTTCTCTACATGGTTCTCATAACACTCTGACAGATGCGCATAATCTTCAGGAACCTTGACATTTCTCTGTTCTTGCTCCACTTCATCTGCCAGTTAATTTCCATCACCTGACTCGGACAGCGTTTGCAATTCCAGCCTGAATTTTGCTGCACTGATTGTGTGGGACGTTTAATGAAAGTGTCTTAACTGTGCGTGTTAATCCAATTAAGAAAAATAACTTTTGCTACAATTTAGCTTGAACGTGTTAAACATATTTAATAATTTCTGTAATGCATTTTAATTTAAATTGTACAACTTGTAAGACGTTAAAATATAGGTTTCAGTTATATGTCACAATACTGTTGGAAATAGCAAGTATAAATTATATGAATGAATTTGAATTAGCATTTTGCTCCACGTTGCACATTTCTTATGGAAAATGTACATTTAAACACAGAAATACATTGCAATTTTGCACATTACATTTCAAGTTGAATATTCCTACCATATGCTTTCATAGTAGGTTAATATAGTAAAAGATTCCACAGTACAAACAAACAAACAAGTTACGTAATTGAATCTCTGAATTTGACAACATAGGTTGAGCACAGCCAGTGAGAAAACAGAAACATCTCAATAAAACACATGAACAAATAATTAATATTAAATGTGAAAGATTGACTCGAGAGTTTAACCTTGTGCTCTGGTTAAAGCTGCACTTATGAATTCCAAGACAACAAGAAATGAATTACAAAATCAAACTCATGGACAATTTCCAAACCTAATTAAATGTACAGTGAAGGGTAGGAGTTCAATCTCCCTTGTCAAAAAAATCCTAAAGGATTCCAATAAGAAACTTCTATAGGATTCTAATTAGAATTTCTATCAGGATTCCGCTTCTTATAGGATTCTGACAGGACAATACATCAATATCCTATAGAATCATTTCTACAAGATCTTAATGGGATCCAATTGGGTTCTTATTCAGGTTTGAATGGGAATCCATTTTTCTTCTTCTTTCAAGAATCTAAAGGTGCACTTTTCCCCATTTGTCTTTTACTAACAAACAGCAGTTTTTGATTGTGTCTTGCAGTTTGTTTAAACTCACTTCAATGTATGTTGAGCTGCAGTCACATTATTAACAACATGGGAGGTATAAAAAACGTTTAAACCACAGGAGAAACTGAGTAGGTCCTACAGGACAAATAGGATTTTTTGTCAATCTCTTGCATCAAAACTTGCTCTAAATTCTATTCCCCCCAGTTTGTTAAAGATTGCACTGTTTTTTAAAGCAATAACTCACCCCTGACCTCTCAATAAAACCTTAATCGATGTTAAACGCACATGTAATCAGATGATGCATATGTTAGAAACGTGTTTACGCCTTTATGTATTGGGTGTGCGGTTCCGTTCCCTTCGGACAAAGGGAAAAAAGCAAACTTTGTGGCCTCTTCACCTGTAGCACCTCCCCTTCAGGCGCGCGTCACCGAGGGCGCGCGCGGAGAGACGCGCGCGGGGAGCAGCGAGCGCGCATACGAGACTGCGCCCATCACAGCGAGACCGAACAATGGCTGCATCCAGCAGCTGATTCACTGATGGAGACACGCCGGGGCTGATGAGAGCTGCTCAGCGGAGGCTTTGAGACGCGGTGCTGCTGTCATTAGAGATGGAGCGATAGAGGAGAGAGGGAGGAGAGACAATCTCCATCACTGACGGGAGGCGCGTCCACCTGCGCTCCGACGGGAGGCCCGGGATGCGCGAAAACATGCACAAGTGCCTCTGATTACAGGAGATTATTGCTACAAATCAGCTGTTTCGTGGCGAAAAACACTCGGCGTTAAGAAATAAACACTATCTGGCGGCACAAACAATGGGTAAGCGCTGTTCTGCATGAAATCCGGATGAAAACGCATCACTTTGCCAATACGCATGCATTGCTTGCCTGTTCTCGTGCGGTGCGCGCGCTGATGTGATGAGATATGATGAGGAGGTGTTCAGTAATGCTACTTTTGGCTTCGTGAACGCGCGCTCACTTCTGACTCCAGTCTCAAAACCGAGCATTTTGGGCATGTGCCTGTTCGGGCACCAGAGACGGAACATCATGATCTCTAGAGCTGCCTACATGCACATCACACGGTGGCTGAAAATCAGTGAGCAGCCTAAACTGAAAGCTTTTGGGGAGTCTTAGTTGCCTACCTAGACAGCATCTTTGGCCATCTTGGGCTCATAATTGGACTGCTTACTTGAACAGCATGTTCTCCCCATCTTAAGCACGGTTTCAAAGAGGCTCAATGATGCTATCTAGATAGGAAGCGCGTTTGGTCTTTGACACACAATGTTGGATCGTTATATGTTAAGCCAAAAAGTGTAGAACAAACAAACAATTATGAGGTAAAAACGGACTAGTCTGTCATGATTCAGTAACGGTATGGAAATGCGGCCTCAAGTTTGTTTGGTTTCAAGAACAATCTCATGCCTGAGAATCAATGACTGACCTAGACGGTATTTTTGGGGATTACGGTATCAGAAGCTAGTTTGAGCTGAGCAGTTTCTTCCTGACGTGTCAAAGACGCTTGATGCACGATCCATCTTAAGGGCCTCAAATCTGGTGACGGCTGTGTTTGTTTGTAGTCATATAAAGAAACTGAATGGCATTCGGATTGAATACATTGGCAGTTTTGCGCACTCTGTCAGCCCAATCTGTGCCGCTCGCTCACTGAGTCACAAGTCTATCAATGGACTAGTGTGTTTCTTTCCTTCTTCTTTCTCCAGCATTTAGTCATACCGTCTTGCTGGTTTTCTACCCTTCGGTCATCACAACAATGAGGAATGGATCTCAACCAGGGTCCAAAGTGAGATCCACGTTTCGCTAGAGAAAGAGGAAATTGTGTTTGTCCTCGATTGTCCCTCACCTCGATCCCTTTTGATTCAGTGACATTTTAACATAAAAAATTGTGACATTTAGCATTGTAATTGGAGTGTTAATGTTAAATGTTACATTTGTGTTAAATGTATTATGTCGTAGCATTGTTTTAATTTCACTCACTATTTCTACCGTTTTTCTTTGTTAGTTTGTTGGTTTTTGATGCAGCTCACTTGCATTGATTTGCCTTGGGCTGCCAGCATTGTCGCCGTCGTTGTGAGTGTATTGTTTTTGTTCGTTTAATTGAGAGACCTTGGCCTAAAGGATTTCTGAAAGCTTCTTTATTACTAAGCTGCTGCCGTGGGAAAAAATCCCTTATTAGCCACATTACAACAACAGTTTTGCTAAGTGATTATGTAGCGAGAAGAGAACATACCTTGATGATTCACCGAAAACTTGAGTACGTTTCAATTAGCGAGAGCAAGTTATCGCCAAGGCAGATTAATTGGCTGTTATTCAGTCATTTTGAGATTATCAGCATTAGCTGCTATTTGTTTCTGATTAACTGTTCCTTGCATCATAATGTTGTCAGTTCTAATAGGGATGCGATTTCAGTTTTTCAATATTTTGAATGGAATTTGGCATAATTATCGGGCAAAATTCAAAATACATGTATTTTAGTTTATCTTATTTGCTATTATGTGTCTGTTATCTGCTATATTAGGGCTGTCAATGCTAACGCGTGCGGTTAACTCAAAATCTAGTTTTCCTGTAGCTCAAACAGTAGAGTTTGGCGCTTGCAACACAAAGGTCATGTGTTCGATTCCCAAGGAAAGCAAGAACTGATTAGAATGTCAATGTGTTTCTTGAATGCAATGCAAGTCGCTTTGGATAAAAGCGTCTGATAAAGTGTTTTAAGTGCGTTAAAACAATTAAATGCAGATAAATAACTGAAGCATGTGAAATTGCATCATTACTGTAATTTACATCACACAGTTAGATGATTTTAAAAGTCGAGAGCATCTGTAACCGTAACTCAGAGAAAATTTCCTTAACCCTTTAACCCATTTTCGCTTCTCTGTTTGCGATCAGATGCCTTTAAGCCACTAAACTTCAGGAAAGTTTTCAGTCCAATTCATTCAAATGAGTCCAAAACAGCACTAATGTAAAGAAAACCAGGCTTATTACATCAGAGATGGCAGGGAGAACAGTGACTCACGGCCAGTTTCCAGTGAATTATTCATTCCAGTTCAGTCTGTTTTTCGCCTTAAAGCACGAGCTCTGTCATGATTGTGAGGATCGTGAGCCTCTCACCGCACTGTGTCAAATGCAGACTGAATGGAGCGCCGCTGTACGTCCAGATGATCCTCAAACCACGTTTCTTGACTGCATGAGGCAAACCAGCGTCTGATTTGATGACGAGTTGACGATTGCAGTCGAGGTAAAGACGTACAGGAGTCGTACAGTAAGAACATTTGACCATTTGGTGTCTGTTTGGAGTCTCCCAGTTTACCTTTACCTTATAAAAAGCTTGCAGAAAATACAGTTTTGTGAGAATCGTCCTTCAATCTGATCAGCAAACGCGTTAAACAAGATAAATGGTGTATGCTTAATTTCAAATAATTGCTAAATTAATCTAATAATAGAAATGTCTTGACTATTGACAGCCCTACTATATTTATATATATATCAGGCTATATATCATACCCACCAGTCATTTCATAATTTACAATCAGAACCACTAGCATCCTACCACTCGGTCAGTACATGTTTCGTTTTCAACCCCTGGGATTTTCTGCGTTTGTCTGCGTTTGTCTTTCTCTTGGAGCGTGGATAAGCTCAGTGAGGCGGGCTGCGGTGAGACGGCGCTGTAATTAAACAGCGAGGTGAGGACCATGGGAGATGGTTCAGCTTCTTGATTGCTTTTCATGGCCAGAGGGGGAGAGAGCTGAGGCTGGTCCTGAGGGACAGAGCAGTGCACAGGTCTCAACGGCAGGCTTCCACAATGATAGCGCGAGACACCCTCCAATCGGCTCATCTGAGGCTAAAGACCACGAGCCAGTCTAGCGTTTCAGTCACAGGCATAGTAATATTAATGAATGTTTGGCCTGTTAAAGACGTCTTCCTTTTGTTTGGATGTTGTTCTATAAATGACAATCAAGTGCAACATTCAAGCCCCGAAAGAAAAAAAAAACTTTCTTAACCATAACTTAACAAAACCGTTAAAAGACTACTGTAAGTTCAGAAATTGTTAATCGATGCTAAATGCTTTTGATGAACCCATATGTCTTCAACTTAGTTTTTGAAAGAATTGTGCTTAACAGTGGAATTTATGGCAAAAACTACACTCAGTCGTGGCAAAATCTCTGTAATGACGCACTGCAAAGATGACATCAGAACCCATTAAACTAATTCGCCCGCTGGTTCCCTTGAGATTTTCCTATTGGGTTTTAAAATGGGGGTTTCAATTTATCTGTAAAATAATTTTTTTTTTTGTAAACCTATATTTGTAATAAGGCTGTCTCGATTCCTCGGTTATACTGATCACAAGTACTCGACTGCAATATACCTGGTCCGAGTAACCAGTAAAATACCAGAAGCAGCCCATTCCGTGCATGAGAATCCATAAACCCCATTATTAGATTGTTTCTAAGGCTGCACGATGCATAAAACCCATTTAGAGACCATACTATAGCATATTGCTCTTGTGAATTCACAAAGGCCTCAATTCAGTTAAATAAATATATACCCTGCGGGCTTAATATATATATGTATAATCCCTATGGGAGAAGTGAATGGAGAAAAACACAGAAGCAATGCCAGTGAAAACTAATGCACAAATGCACTCCACTGAGATGCTTGTAGTAGTTTTGGGCATTATCCAAGCTTTTCTTTGGGTGTTGCAGTGTAAGTGAACCCTTCAGTAGAGATGCCTAATTGGACAGTATTTTAGGGCATCGTGGTCTTAAAACCTAGTGAGCTGTCTAGACGGCATTTCTGGGGATTTTAATATAAAACACCAAGTCAGCTGCTATGTAGAGGGAATTTTTGGGCATCGCAGTGTCAGAACCTGTGACCCGCCTAAGACTGGATTATGAGCTTCCAACGGAGACAACGTTTTTGGGCATAGTAGTTGTAAAGTCTGAACTGCCTACCTAGATGACATTATTGTGCATCATGGTTTAAAATCAAGTGAGCTGTCTACGTACATGGCATATTTAGGCTCCATGGTCGTGAGCAGTCCATCTAAACCACACCTTCATGGTCGCAAAGCAGAAGCTCTCTGTCTGAACCACATATTTTGGGTAACCTAGGTGCATTTTGAGTCATGTTCACATAGTATTTCCAGTCATGCTTGACTTTTGGTGCCAGCAAACACTCCACAAAAGCTGTGTACTTTCTTTTTCTGGCACACGTATTTCTACTCTTTCCTGGCACATGCTAAAAGTGCATGCCTTGGTTTCCCTCACATTTAAAGCCATATTAAAATGCCATGCATGTGCAACACGCTCTATCGGGCTTGACTGTACTGTACTGATCAGAACACACGCATCGTTCTGCATGAGATTATCATTTTATGTGGAAGCACATATCTGAATAAGCAGAGCTGTTCGGCTGAAGTAGCTCTTGATGGAGTGTTTTTTTTCCTTTTCTTTGTGAATGCTGTGGTGGTTTTACGCTACATGTAAATTGCTGGGTTGTAGTGGCTGTGGTCAAGAGCTCTTTGATGAAATCATATTCCAGCCATGTGCGACTCAGACAGTTGTCAACAGTGTGGTGATTCATATAGAGACGACTGCAGGAGCAACGCAGAAACTGATTCCATCAAAACAGGAGGAAAATTCACGATATGAATGTTCTTCGCCGGACAAAATGACATTAGAATTGCATTTTGTTTTAGAGACAAAAACAGTCGACTGCCTTGCAGATTCTGAAAACGTCACAAACTGATGTTGAGCTAGAAAGACCAGAGAGCACAAAGACCACAAACAAAACTCATTGAAATATAAGCATACAATTTAAATTTTAATGGTCTCTAAGGAAGTATTTATGGCCAATGCACTTTCTCAATACAAAAGACAGTTAATTTTGGACTTATATGCATGTTTTTACAGATAATATATTCATTTAATGCTCACCAAACAAAATATATACCTATTAAAAGAGTACAAAGAATATCAAAACACTTCAACTGTGTTCACAGTAATGCCTTGAGATACGAGCAAGCCGTCAAGCAAATTTGCTTTGAGATATGAGTAAATATTTGAGATACGAGCAGCTTACAAACACTGAAGTTAGGTGTTCGAGCACTCGGAGCAGCTCAAGATCATCTCCACCTTAGTTTTACAGTAGGGTTTACTGGGTGCGACGAGTATTAAGCTGGGAGCAGCACGAGTTACGTATGTTCAATAATAATAAATATGAGGTTCTGAGGCTATCCAATTCACTACACGGGAATAAACACTACACTTCCGTATTGTGTTTGTATTATTTACGTTATCCCTCCCGCCTCCTCCGCACACGCCGTCATTAGCCGCTACTGTACCGTCTGTCTCGAAGGTAAGAACTCATAATTAAACCACATTTTATATAATTTTTTATGCATTTGCAGACACTTTTATCCAAAGCGACTTACATTACACTCAAGAAACACATTGAATCAGTTCTTGCTTTCCCTGGGATCGAAACCATGACTTTTCCATTGTAAACACCAATGCTCTATTTATTGAGCTACAGGAAAGCAGAACTATCAAAAACATGTTTTTTCCATTGCTATTAGCACTAATAAGGACGTTTTTTAGAGGGCCAGAACGGATTAATTTTTTCCTGTTATTTCTTATGGGGAAAATTTATTTAAGATATGAGCAATTTGGGTTACGAGCTCATCCTGGAACGAATTATGCTCGTATCTCAAGGTATTACTGTATCTATATTTCCTCAAAGTTCTAAAAGGATTATTTTCTACTGGCCCAATCACAAGTTTTACTTGCCCTACCAATATTTTCACTGACCTCACCACAAAAAGTAATAAATAAATAAAATAGGCCTAGTTATTGTCTTCATTGTCTTGACCCATAACCTTAATAAGGTTGTGACTCAAAAACAACTAGCCTAACTCATGTACATTTCAAATATTAAGATTTGTTTTACTGTTTTGAGAAGGGTCAGATTATTGATTAATAAAGACTTACTTTCACGATGCTATTGTCTTTTACCATAGTGATTTGTGAAATAATGCATTTTGACGTTTATGTCGCATAATTAACTCCATATCTGTGGCTTTTCTACTGTCGTAAACCTGCTCTCAAGCTCTCCAAGCTGGGTTGCTCCAGCAAATGTGTTGTTTTTATCTCTCGTTTGCTTTTGTTACCGTAACTTTTAGGGTTTAGGGTCAGGTTTAATGTTGGTGGGACGTTATTTCTCAATGCAACAGAGCTTTAATCCTCTGGTGCCACTTACCAGACATTTCATTTCTGATATGTGCAACAACCAAAAGAATGAATGTAATGCAATGCTATATGCCTTTTAAAATAGCTTTATAATGCATTATATATAGAGGCTTCACAGGAAGAGATCCTGCTTTATCTTGGGGGTTTTAATTGTGTGCTCGGTGGCATTTTCATTACCCAACCCCCCATCATCAGTGGACTGCAGTGACACTAGAGTCTTTGTGTCTCTGGCGGCTCTGGTTTCAGGGTCTGCCACTGGAGCAAAGAGGCCGTCTTTAAACACCACCAAATGAGCTGCAAAAAACCAGCAATACTCGTTGTTTCGTGGTCATCTCTTTCATGCAATTTTGAAGGTTGGTATGATGACCAGGGCTGTTCACTCAAGGGTACTAGGCTCAAGCCCCTGTTGGCTCAATTTATAAAGGGAAGATTTTGTACTTAAATAGATGTCAAGCAAAAGGAATAAATGGGAATTAGTGACTATTTTGGATTTATTTCATGCATTAGCTCTCCAATGCATTTCAAGTATGATCTTCCCATTAGTGGAAGATCAAAAACAGAACAGAACATTTAACACGAATATTGGGTCCCACTTTACATGAACTGTTATGCACTAATATTTAAGTCAGTCATTTGATAGAATGCACTAATTATGCACAAACATATTTATGTATATTTAAAATACCTGCATATAATTACAGCTGTAATTAATCTCTTTAAATGGATCTATATTTACACTGTTGAACTTCCCTTACCCAAACCACCAAACCTTCCCCTGACCGCACCTGTATCCACTTCAATAGCAGCACAAGTGTTTCACAATACAACATCAACACAGTAAGCACATTGTACCGAAAATAGTTTTGATGCAAGTTCATAGTAGTCAAAGACACCTAACACAAAGTGTGACTGAATATTGAATATTCTTGGTATAATTTAATTACAGCACAATCTATTGTACTGTGGAGCAGTACGAAAGTGTTTTAGTCTATTTTAATGTGGTATGGCTGTCAGATGATAAGCGTTAAACTTGTTTATTCTCAGAGAGGTTGGCAGTATCATGTTTTGAAGTCCTTTGACTCTTTACTCTGCGCCTCAGTTTCAGTTGTTCAGAACAGAGAACTTTGAAGTATGTTTGGATTTCCATGAGGTTGAAGCCTGTATCGTTTTAAACACTATAAACACAAGAGACATGCTTTGTTCATGTCTTTATCGCAGCTGCCAATGCCAAATGCAGTGAGACTGTCTTATTTTAGTATTTTGTATACCCATTTTCCTTTCCAGTATATAGAACTTGCAACGTCGTGTATGAAATGAGCCAGTCCACGTCTCTCAGTGACACACAGCAGCTGTCACTAAAACGTGACGACACATTATGATTAGTTTCCTAATATTTGGTGGTTTAATGTAAAAATGAGTCCCGCTGTGAACCTTTTCTGTGAACTGTCTCATCTCCCAGTGTGGGCAGCGAGACTTTCACCTGTTTGTAGACTCATCCTTGGCCAGGAAGCTCGAACCAGCTGGCAGACAGGGCTGTCATCAGCATGCAGTGGCACACTGGGACCTGTCAAGGGTTTGTTTCTCCACCTCACTGGCACAACCTCACTGGACTCTAGACATTTCACACACACCACCAGAAAACTCCTTTTATTCATTATTAATGTATGTATCTCCTCCAGCGCCTTCAGCAGCACCAATTAATGTTCTGTTAAATCTGCTTAATTTCTTCATTTGTTGAACATTGATGAATCTGTAGGAAGTCAAATCTCCAAGACGTGGCATATTTAATCATAATTACATTAATAACACCGCTCTAAATTCATTCCTTGTATTTAGTCTGACTCACACATTAACCCAAGTTCATTGCACGCTTTAGTCATCGACTGATTCAGTTGCGCTAGCGATGACAACAACTCTGTTTGAAACCGTCATAGAACCGTCCTGTCTGTTTGTTTTCTTCCTGGTTCCCCATTTGATCCGCTGTTGTCATTGTAGTCACCTGTTGCATCATTAATCACCTTGTTAGTCTTGACAGCTGTCTAATCTCTGTGCCATTCTCCCTCAGTCTCCATCTTTTCTCATCAGTGGTTGTCAGTGTTGAGCGGTACTCGTCTTTGGTGTATAGAACTCCTTCTTATTGGTGTTATTTTCTGAGTTCTTCTTGAAACTCTGAGGTTATTCATTAAAAGACTGTTTTCATTATCTTCCTTCGTCCTTGTGCTTCTTCACCACATGGTGCCGTGACCCTGCCTAGGTAGACAGCGTTTTAAAGGCATGCTTCCAAAAGTGAGTGCTGTTTCATGATGCCCTGACCTGCACTGCAAGGTACCACATTTGGACTCATTTGTAAGGTGGTAATGAATGTGTCCTTCATGAAAAATACAATCCTTAAGTTGATTTATGTTGAAGTGCTTGGCTTTTAATGATGAGACTTCAGGCTCGACTTTTTGTCCACATTTTTCATATCGGTGAATCCTTACTGAAAGTTATTGCTAAACACATATCAGGCTAATTATTTTACCAAGTGTTTCTTTTTTGCAATTTTTGTTTATTGTGCTTATAAGAGTATTATATTGTTAGCTTATCAAAATGCTATTGATAAACTGTATTGACGAGCAGCAGTGGCCAGTCTGTTTTGCTTGTAAACAGTGTTGCAGACGGGTGTTTGCAGGGTAAGCAGCCTTGTTGATTTTAACGGAAACAGTTCAGTTTTGATGCATCGTGCCTCTCACATCCATCGGCGTGGGATTTTGGGTATAGCGCACAGTTTTAATAATTCCGGCAGGTCTCGCACTTATAATGTGGGACTTTCCGCAAATAGGTTGTAAGAGTAAATGAATCCACACATTTGAAAACATATCTCTCTCTATCTCCTCGCCTTTGGAACATAGCTAATGTATTTGCAAAAACAATCAATGTTTAGGTAAGAGTTAATGTAGTGATGAACAGACCGTGCACATGCAACTCTCCTGTTTTGTTTTTCAAAACAAGCAGGCATGTTAAATCAGTCGCCCATGGGGCTTTGACTCAAGAATAGGGCTTATGGGAAAAGCCAGAGCAGAACAACACTCAGGGCCAGTGCACAAACTCATTCCTGCTCTTATTTGTTAGTTCAGTACATTAATGAAAATGCACTAAGGAGCCATATTCATAAAAAAAACATGTACAGTAGTACCTCAAGATACGAAAGGCTCAACTTACGAAAAATCCAAGTTACGAAAGCAAAGACGAATAATTTTACTGCTCTACATACGTAAAGTTTTCAAGATACGAAAGGTTTCTGAAAGTCCGAGATTCGCCCCATAACAATTTTGAAACTCTTGCCGCACGCCGCCATCTTAGTTATAGTAGACTCGCCACCATCCTCCTGCTCTCCCATTGGTTCCTGATGCTAGCCAAGCCATGAGATCCTTCTCTCTAATTGGACAGCATCCCTCCCATCATGCATCTTCTATACGTACGTGCTGGCCTGCTTTAGCTCAGCCACTCCGCACCCCAAACTTAATTTTTTTTATGTGTTTTCGTAAAGTTAAGTGTACGTACGTACGTTATCTGCCGTTTGTCCTCCTCCTCCTCTGCCGCCACTTTCGGAGATAGCCTCACTCGAAAGGTAAGCTTCGACATTTTACGTTATTTCATTGTTTATAGGTCAATTTAGCTTTATTATGAAATTTAATGGGGTGTTTTTGGAGGGCTTGGAACGGATTAGCCATTTTACATGTAAAATTTCGTATCTCGAGGTACCACTGTATATGATATTGTAAACAAACATAGATTTAGTCAGTGCTACAGCATATTCAACCTCTCAGCTCAACGGCCACTGGTCAGGACAAACAAGAATGTCCTAAACTTTCTGTCTTAAACTTTATCGAGTCGGTGCTGTTATTCCCATCTCAGGTTGGTGTGGCATATTTGAATCATTACCCAAATTAGTGGTTGTGCACATGCGTCAGAAACAAGTGGAAGGTCTGGGTCAACTTGTCCTGATCCCATTGCTTCTCTCTCATTCCTGATTATAAAAAGCCCCAAAATGAAGAAAGCCAGTTATTTATTTCATGACAAGGTGTGAATTTGTCAAGTAAAATCAATACAGCTTTATCCAGGGAATTCTTTTTCCAGGTTTGTAATGTTGATGCACAGTTCTTGAATTTATGCCGTAATTATGTTTTCACAACTTCAAGCCTCCAAACAGGAAGTGTTCCAAAAATCCCGTATCCCTTTCCTCTCTTCACTGCCGTAAGGCTTCACATCAACAAATCTTTTCTCGTCACACTTTTCTTGCTAATGTCTGTTTTAGCAGAGTATTTAATCCTGCCTGAGTCTTTAATTGTAATCTTCATAGAGACGCTTTCCACTGCCATTTCCGCTGCGATGAGCTGTACTTTTCTCTGGAGACCATGGCTTCCCCCATCACATTTGAAATCAATTACATCTCATTCTCTCCGGCCTATCTCACTTTCTCACTTTCCCTGGCCTCCCTTCATTTCAGGTTCTTCCTTTTACTGTACATTTTTAAAGCCCTTCTAGGGACAATTTGCGATAAATAATTAACTCTCCAGAGACTCAAATATCCATACGTGCCTTCTGTGTGCTATTGACTCTCGTTTAATGCTTCTGTAGAGATTCACATTACTGCGCCTTTCCGCTCTTGGATATAATGAACAAGTCTTGCCCATATGTCTTGTTGCAGAATGCTTCTTGTACGGAAAACGTACAGACTGCGACACAGCAGAGACAAAAGCCATTAGCTGTCTGAAGAGCACGTTAGACTGGCACGCTGCCTCAACACAATGTAACGGTTGTGCACATGCTTCTGTGCACATGGTGCGACGCGTGCTTACCGAGCAGAATTAACATACATGTTCTTGACGGCTCCTGCCTATTTAAGAACACGCCAGGTAGGCGGATAACTTGAACTGCGGAGGATCTCTTTGCAGCGAAGGCTGCGTCTAATTAGTTTGTCTAATTATGTCTTTGTGCTGGAAATTTCTCAAATTAGTGGTATCGTACAGAATGTGAGGATGTTCATTAGGGTTGTCAGGAGAAATGTGAGGATGGCTGCTGTGGTCACCTCGCAGCAGGACATGCAGGCAAGCATAAGCTCTTGATTAACCTGTTGAAATTCCTCATTACCTGTGCTAAATGAGCTGTTTACATGCTACATGTAATGATCGTGTGGATTTACAGCCAGCTGAAACAGGCGGTGGACCATGTACAGTGGATGTCATCTCTCTATATATATATTACTGGTGGCTTTTTATGTTTCTGATCACCTGAGCAATTATTTGTAACAAAACATGCGTCA
This sequence comes from Rhodeus uyekii, assembly GCA_037043235.1. Classification (NCBI taxonomy): domain Eukaryota; kingdom Metazoa; phylum Chordata; class Actinopteri; order Cypriniformes; family Acheilognathidae; genus Rhodeus; species Rhodeus uyekii. Next base: position 531,106 of record JAWRVZ010000148.1, read on the forward strand.
TATGGTTTTGCTGTTCATATATAGGAATCAGAATCAGAAGGAAAAGGGTTGGGAATTGATAACTGATTCTTGTTCAGATTATTTTTCAGACCTGATAGCAACTTATCTGGCAAATTACATTTGCTTTCATTGCTTTTTTTGATCATGCACTGCTAAAATGTGAAAATATTTATGTACATACTATCATTTGTTAAGAACAACATTTTGTGCCAATAGTCAATGGAAGCCAAAATCATCAACACGCTGAGGACTGGATTCAAAATCATACCAAAAATCAACGTAAAAAACTGAAATTACAGGCTGATCCAATTTGCATGAAGTTTATCACAGCAACTTGTAATGTCAGTCAGTCGTGTGTCTGACAAGACCCCTAACAAAACACAAAACTAAAGAGAAATTAGTCTGAGGAGAGAACAATTTTCTATGGCAATCTACAAAATCATTCTCTTTTGGAGCTTCTCTTGCTGTTTCCTCTCCAGTGCACCTGTTGTCCCTTTCATTTGCACCAAAGCAGGAGAAACTGATTCACAGTCACTTATGTTTTCTAATTGGACAGATCAATACATCTTACTGTGACTTAAGTGTTCCTTTATTTTCCTGAGCAGTGTATATTCTTCTTCCGATGTGAACCCGCATCATCCTACTAATTCAAGAGCTCTGGATCTATCCCATGAAACAGGAGCAGTGTAGTCTGATCCCTGAATGATTCACCTCCTTTAGTGGATCTTTTTGAAAAGTGAAATGAATGTTACCTACCACAGTTTTTGTTTCCTATTATTTATTTATTTATAGGTATTGAAATAGTTCTCCACCGAAACCTTCTGTCATCATGAACTCATCCTAATGTCATTACAAACCTGTAAGCTTCCCTTTCTCTCGCCAAAGAACAGAATTAATGAAAGACTCAGTCATCTTTTTTTTCCAATGGAATGAATTTCATGGATATGTAAATGATGAAAGAATTTCCATTTTTGTTTGAATGATCCCTTTTAGACCAAAAACTGACAGGTTTGAGAAAAGTAAAGAAATTAACTGGATTCATTTTTTATTTGTCAAATCTGTTCTTTTGAAATTTAATTATTTGCCAGTTGTTTGTAAAAGAATATTCATAAAAACATTGATTGTTTTTCCCTCTAAATGTTAATTAAATCTAAATACAATATGAAATTCCAAAGCTGCTGAAATAATAAATAAATAAACACATGAATAAATATAAACAAATAAATACATCTAAAATTAAATGTAAAGAAACAAAAAAATTAATGTGTATGTTATTTACATTAAATACATATGCTATATTATTTATGCGTAATGTTTTCCATGTATTTATTCATACATTAATTTGTTTCCATGTTTATTTATTTTTACATCTCTTTTGTACATTTATTTATTCTTATTTCGGCAGCTTTGGCATTCCATACATAGAAGCTTTCAACAAATGTTACAGACCGCTGTATAAAACTTGGATGTTTTCTGTGTTACAGCTTTCCTGTAGCTCAATCAGTAGAGCATTGGTGTTTGCGACACTAAGGTCATGGGTTTGATCCCAGGGAGAGCAAGAACTGATTCAATGTGTTCCTTGAATGCAATGTAAGTTGTGTTGGAAAAAAGCATCTGTCAAATGCATAAATGTAAACAAATGTATTTTAAAGGGTCTATGCCACCAAATTATATACTTTTGAATATCCTGTGTTCAGATGATCTTGATAAGCGTTCATTGTCACAGTTGTAAACACGACAGCGTTCTTCTTCCTTGAGGGGGTTTGGCGTCACAGGAGAAAGAACACGACACACACGTCTCGCAGAAATCCTGTGGAATTCAATCAATCAGATGACAACTTTGAAACGTCTAATTCTTAACTCTCATAGATCCATGACTTTTGTACATCCAGTATTTTTAAGTACAGTGGAGTTCAGTTATGTCGACAGCCTCGGGGGTTGCAAGAAGGCATCGAGATAACCGTTTAGCGAGATAACCAACACCCAATATGACGATTTATTTGATGAAGCGATCGGCATGCTATAAAATGTACATACACTGTATATGTTTGCTAACAACAAAAGTGCACCAACTAACAGCAGAGATTTACCAGTATACAATAAAAAACACCTTCCATTCTCCATACAAACCTTTAATCATATTCTCCAACATTGCAAACACAATTTCACTCACAGCGTAAATATTCACAACACACGTGTAAACAAATTCACTCATAACACAGTCATTTCGCTCTGACACACAGCGCTTCCACTAAGATTTTTTTTTTTGGAAGTCCAGACTTCCGTATGTTAGTTTTTGGAAGTCCCATGTATTATCTTTGGAAGTCCCATGTATTATTTTTGGAAGTCCCTGTTACAGTACTACTACGTCGTAAAGCACAATAATTTTATGCCTGTTACATATAAAATATACTAGAAAAGATACATAGGTCTATGTCAAGGTTAATTTGCATAAACTCCGCCCATTACTATTATTGCTTGGTCTATCATTTCTTCGAAGCGTAGACGTTCTCGTAAGATCGAATATATATATATATATATATATATATACGGTAGTAGATGAAGGATCCGTAGTGGTAGATAATTATTAACATATCCACAAATTTCACGGAGGCGGAGCATTCCGTATCATGCACAGATAACCAGGCTATTTTGGGGAGTTTCGGGAAAGTTTACCCGTCAATATAACACATCTCTCACAGTTTCGCGATCCCCGCACGTTTGTGCATAGTTATCAATTAGTTTATGGCCATAGCTCTCGCTGTTGGCTTTCGCGATCCCCGCAGTAGGCGGAGTTTCAGTAGCTCGCGGGAATTACCATAGTTACATCACTAGTGTACATCTTAACAGGAGTTGTATGGCGAAAGAGATTAAGTGACCTGCTGTGTCCTTATCAATGGAGTCGCTTAGCATACACGCCTACGGCGCATGTGGTGATTTACAATGCATTTGGTCACTTTGCAATGCACATGTACGTCGAGCGCTCTGTGATCTGGCGTAAAACCATTAAACAGGACGTCCCGCGGACTTCCTGAACTTAAAATTTCGGCGTACGCTGGCGATTTTCGGACGTAAATTACGCCCGGACGCCCGTTAACGGAGGCGCTGGACACAGTTCCGCACACGCGGTTAATGCCCGTTGACCGTTGCCTTTAACGGTAGCTTCTATCAGTAACAACGTCTTTGTCGATGTCAACGTAATCTGGGAATTCCTGGACAATGATGCTTCACTGAACACACACTTCACAGCAGACGTGCTCGACTCATTGAACACACACTCGACTCACTGAACGCACTCACAGACGCGCTCGACTTGGATCAACTCCTGCGCCTCCTCTTCCAAGATAGCATCTAGAAGGCTTTAGACTTCCGCGAGTCTTAGACACCCGCCACTTCCGCGAGTTCTTCTGTGGCAGCGCGGCACTGTGAATAAAGCGATCCACGTGCAACGCGAACTCAGCGCATGCGCAGTGAACTAGGTACACTCATGACTCACGAGATAACCATGTGAAGTGACGACTTTGTCCGAGATATGTGCTCAAGATATTAGTGTTCGGCGACATTAAGGAATCGACATTAAAGAATTAAAAATACTAAGACAAATTGGGAGTTTGGCGGTTCCACTTCAAAAACATTGACATAATAGTATTGGCGAGTTAACCGTGACTCGAGATAAGTGAACTCCACTGTATTTCGGAAGTGAGAGTAATTTCTGACACATATAACGAGAACATGTTGCACATTATCAACAGTTTCCCAACCCAAGCAAATTGTGTATTCAGAAACAGGACTTGTTTCAGGACTTGCAGTAGCATCACAATCAACCTGGCTTTGGTATCCATGTCCTAAAGACAGACCCCAAACAGTTCAGTCTTCTAGCTGCTCATAAAATATCAACACGACTCAACAAATATCAAAATAACAACTTCTCGGAAACTGCAAACACCTTCTTGTTGTTTTGTGCACTGAATCTTTCCCAGCAGCCATCTCTCTTTCTCACTGTATAGGAAGCACTGATCAAGCTGTGTTTGGCCGCCTACCCCCCCCCCCCCCCCCCCCCCTTCTGTAAGCACACAGTAATTGGTATTCAGAGTGGCAGCTGGGAGCCACATAGACATTTTAGACCGAGCGCAAATTCAGTGAGTCAATACACTGGTTCATTAGAGCACTGAGTCACCGCAAGCTGCCTCATTTGTTTGTGTTTGTCCAATACTTTCTCTTAAGAAGCACCCGCTGCCCATTGACATGAGAGACCTGACAAAAGGATAGCTCTGTTTCTTAGTCATGCCGTTCTTGTGGTCAGCTGAATAATATCATACCAACACTGCACTTGGATGGAAGCAACAAGCATGTTTTGTGATTATTGCTGCATTTTTTTATGTTACCGCTGCGTCTATGAGCTGATATGGTATTAAAGGAGACACATTTTTGGGATGTGCACCTGCTGCTTTGAATTGCCGGTCATATATAGAGGGGTACTGTTGTTAGATTGGTTTGGAGGAAGTGGGACTTTACGTTTGACTCTGAGCAGCTTGTTTGTTCCAGGAGCTTTCAGTCGTACACATGGACCAGCGTGACCCTCATTATGGTTGCTTGGGAGAGCGTGTAAATGGGGTAGTTTTCGCCACAACTCCAAAGGGCAGCTGAGTAGAGGCGCCTAACCTTTCCAACTCATAGAAGACGTCAACCATACAAATAACTCATTAACCTTATCCACTTAATGGGATGCCCGCACCCCATACCCACCGCACTGGACTCTTTTAATTGGCCTACGCTAAGCCTAAAATGGCACGTCCCTTTACGAGCTTGCAAAGTCACGGGCCGCTGTGGGAGTGGGAATTGGCCCCTGTTGGGTTGTGCTCTTAGCGAGCTTGACTTGAAGGGTGTCGTTTTGGGGGTTGTATGCTATCATTGATTGAGGGAGCTCAATAAGAAATGGCATTTCATCACCTCATTCAGTAGTGGGATTGTCTTAGAATAAATGCCCCTAATGCTCCAGAGGAAATGCATGCCCCCTTCTCCTGCACAGAGACCTCGAGAAGCGTCTACACCCACCAAATCAATACTCTTGATTACTACAGGGCAAATAACGAGAGCCGGTCTGATTTCCTTTTGAAGAACTGCCCAGAATTCTCTTTGCCTAAAGCACTTTCTTTTCTATAATGCTGTGGACAGAAAATATAATTTCCCATCTTATGGTAATGATCTGCATTGTGTGTAGATATTGATTAACATTGACTGCTTAAGCTTGCAAATCCATGACTTTGATCAAATGGGAAATAAGGCCAGAAAAATGCTCTACACTTTGCCAATACATTTCAAATCAGCTTGGTTCCATCCAGACCGCGGGACATAATTGCACCATTTTACAGTTTTTACCGTTTAAAGTGAGCAGCGTGGAACCACAAGCGCTCAGGGTCGTTTACGTTAATGACCTTTCGGCACTACGTGCTCTAATATTTTTATCCAGAGCCAAATGCGTTCCCTTCAAGCCCTTTCCCCTCCATGCGCCTTACTGCTCTCTCCCGCTGACAGCCTAAAGTGCCGCATGAAGACCTGCAGATGACATGGTTATTTTAACAACAGTAGCAGAAATGCAGTCAGCGTAATTTTTTTTATACTTTTGCGAAACCGCTGCTGCAAATACAATTATTTGTATCTGTCATGTCAAGATAGGTTAATGTGTGGCGCATATATATATATATAATAGACACCTCCAACCTTTGTTTTCAGCTCACTGGGTGCAAATTTAATAACGTTAATAACTCTGCCATCTTAAGCCTTACAGTGAGATTTTCTTTCTTCCTTTCTTTCTTGGATGAATTCATAATTTTTATGTGGAAGTGGTACAATGGAACTGTAATCTTTAAGTGCTATTTATACCTGATTTAACCAAATCTTGTGAGTTTTGTTAGTACAAAATTAGGTAGATATAGTGATGTTAAATATTATTAAAAGAAAACTTCAAATAAAGTTAATTTAGATGATGCCATTTGCCATGAAACCATAAAAAAGACCAGTTAGCTGTGTAAAATACGCTCAGATTTAGACAACGATCAGGCTTTCCGAAAAAGACGCAGCCAGTCACATTTTATTGTTCGTGCTTCAAAACCATGTGGGTTATTTGCTGTTTGAGTCAGATTTTAAAAATAATCACAGTAGGCGCATAAAGGCATGTCAGTGACAGAGTGGTGACGCGAGTCACTGCTGTTTGTATGGATTTCTCAATAACATTATTGCTGATATAACACCCCATATACACCACAGGCAAGTAACACAGTAGGACGACAACGCTCACGTTTTAATCGCCGTCACATTCTTGCGTTGTGGACATGACGTTGAGAGAAAACCGCTGATTTGATTGTCAAGTCTCAGTCTCTTTAGCACAGGACTGAACCCAGGACAAAAGCAGACGTGCCTTGTGAATTTAATCGAATGGTTGTCTGTCGAGCATGAATTAGCAAAATATACAAAAGAAAAGAAGTCGTCCATAATGGAGAGAGGGCCGCAGACAGCATTGCCACAAGACACAAATTAAAGCAGAGGTTGTATGTGATGGATGGCATTAGTTATGCAATTATGTGTCCTGAATTTTTATAACCTGCTGTTATTTGTATTATAATGGCAGTCCTCTGGAGGGTAATTTAGGCTCTTGACCCAGAGTATGCGCATTTTGCAAACATTTCGACACTTACTCAACACAATTATAAGATCAGTCCCAAGTGCAGGTTACACGTCAATAATAAAAAAGGACGTTAAATGAAGAAAAGAAAAATGGTCAAAGCTTTCTTTAAAAATCTTCAGTACACAAAGTCTGAGGACAAGTTAGACAAGTGTCTTTGGTTTAATGAACAAAAACAACTGGATTTCACCTTCTGTCTTATCTTTACATGAATCATGAACACCTTATTTTTAACAATAATTAAACACTGCACTGTCAAACTTGATATTGTAGCTTTATATATGGTGAGATATATATGCATGTTTCATTACATTATTAATGTTTTAATTAAATTCAAACTCAAATGGACGACAAGGTTTTTGAGACATACGTTTTGTCTGTCAGAGCGGCCGCATCTGAGGCAGTAAGTGCATTGCATTTTATTTTCATTAACTTACTGGTTATATAGTTTACTGTAGCTGTGTGGTCAGAAGCGCTAAGACCCAGAATTAGACCCAACCTAAATTTAATAAAGACCCAGCATCTTATAGTTTCATATAAGTGCATAGTAGTTAAAGACACCTAATATACTGTAAAGTGTGACCAAATTTTTCTTTCCACCAAAGAATCTATTTGTGAATGATCACGCTGCTTTTTTTCTATGCAGTGAAGGCATAAAGTGACCAGTAACTGTGTCAAGCTACAAAAAAGGACAAACCGAGCATCATGAAAGCCGCATAAAATGGGTCCATATGACTCATGCACTATATTTCAAGTCTTCTGAAGTGAAAGCTTTGTGTGAGACATCTACTTTTTGAGTGGAAGAAAAATGTCACAAAATCTATATTTTTGGGGTGTATTATTCTTTTGATTGATAGTTGTTCAGTCGGATATAATGTTATGATGTTTATAGTCCTGTGGGAGTGTTTTTGCTCGTATGGTAATGTGTGGTCATGCAGGGTGGGCTGATTTAGCAGAACTATGTCATTGCTGGTGCAGGTTGCCGATCTTCAGTGTTGTGGAAGCTTTTGTTTGGCTGCGTTCAGCTTTCACACACCTCGGCATTAATGCAGCCAGCTGCTTCAGTATCACGAGAATCACAATTAGCGCTGCTTTCTTCTCTCTAGGTGGTACCTGGAAATATATAGATCGTTTTAATTGTTATTCCATGTTGAGGTACAGTCGTGAACAGGCAAGACTCTACAGCATGCGCAATGTACAATACAGGTGTAGTACAATACATACACAACATTAAAATCTCGATGTTTGTGACCTGTTACTCTAATAAGCTTAATAAATACAGAGCACACAGACACAAATATTGGCTATACGCATTTGTAAATGCATATTTACAAACGGACTATAAAAATGACATATATATCACTACTTATATATAAATACCGTTTATATTTTTTCATGTTTTTGAAAGAAGTCTTTTATGCTCACAAATGTTGCATTTATTTAAATAAAAATACCCTAAGAAGAGTTATACTGCGAAATCATTATTTTTTTATATTTTAAAATCTAATTGATTCCATTTTAAAGGTATGCAAAGGTGAATGTTTTTAGCCATTACTCTAGTCTATAGTTGTAATAGGTTCACTGAAGATTCATTCATGCATTTGGCACATACTTTTATCCAAAGCGACTTACATTGCATTCAAGGAATACATTGAATCAGGTCTTGCTTTCCCTGGGAATCAAACCCATGACCTTGGCGTGGTAAACACTAATGCTCTACTGGTTGAGCTAAAGGAAAGCAGCTCTCTGCTTTACTGCTTTAAGCAGCTAACCTTAACTGTTATAAAAATGAAGAAAAGTTTTAAGACCCCAGGTGCAGCTTTATTCCAAATAAATGTGAAACAATAAACAAAGACTTGTCTTGACAAGAAACATGAACTATAGGTAAACTCATCAAGAGCAGAAGAAAGAACAAAGCTGGACAAAGGAGCAATGAAACGTTAGGGCTGTTTATACACAAACCCTAAATCTAGCCCTGATCTAAGCAAAATCGAACGATGAACTGATCCCAACTGTACTTATCAGGCCAAAACGAGCATCGTTTGAATCAGCTTGCCAAAGCGAACTTTCCGGAAAAGGACATCTATTGTTTCATGGCAATTACGTAAGAGTTAGTTGTCCACTTTCTTTGCTCCTGTTCAGTCCGTCAAGCTCAGACGATAGTGTTAGTGTCAGACGTTAGTGTGAAGAGAGCACTGGAGAGCTGCTTTATCGTAGAAAATGAAATACTTCTGATGAAATGAGAAACTGACTCTGTTTTATGTGTTTTAATACGGTAAAGCTGTTTGATTTTAAGCAATCTATTGGATAAAGTGCTATATAATTAAACTGCTGAGCTTGTGCAAACATTCACGGTCCTACGATCAGATCCTTTTCTTATGCTTGATTTTAAAAATGATTGATGTTTTCTTAATTTTGTTAATTGTATTTATTTTGTTATTGGGAGGAAAGAGCGCAGCACATATTTACGTTCATCTCAGTTGCTCTCAGCAGCGTGGGCAATACTGCTCATGTATTTTGATTGTTTTCCACTAAATAACTTTTCCAAATTAAATACCTTTGCCTAAATAACATACACCAAATTTCAGAGACTTAATGACTCAAGACAATGAACCAATGACGAAACAGAACTGATGATCACATGACTTCAGGTGGATGTAACCAATCGCAAGAGTTTCTGCTTTTTGCTTTCAGTCTGAGAGGAGTTGAAAACGTGAAGTCGGACACTGTTTGCATACTTTATCAAGAAGTGAAAAAAGTACAAAAATTTGCAATAACATTTACTGTTATAAGAATACAGATTTATGCGCATTAGTGAAGGTTTCAGAATAAACACGAAACACACATGATCGTTGTCATGCATTGAATCCGGCCAGTCATGGAACAGCTGTGTTGCTATCAGCCATTTGCTCTCGCGTTACTTTGATGCCACAGTCACATGGTGTCGACACTGTCTCAAGTCGGACAGAGTTTCTAACTGGCATGCATTACTTCAAGTCAGTCGCCTATTGGATTGTGCAGCGCTGCATGAAGTCAAACAAGCCTAATAAGACCAAAGAGAGAAGGGAAACACATCACATGATCACATGAGGAGCAAGGGAAACACATGACTGACAAGAAACATGACTATAAAAATACATGAACATGTAAAGTTGAAGAGATGTGTTGTTAGTCTAGATTTAAACTGACAAAGGGTATCTGCTTCCCGAACAAATCTAGTAATTATGGATAATATTGTCATACTTCCTGGTTCTAGTAAAAACTCTAGTTTTGGACCAGCTGGAGTTTGTTTATTAAGCGTGCAGGGCAACCACCCAGTAGAGCATTACAATAATCTAGCCTTGAACTCATGAAGGTTTGAACTAACTTTTCTGCATTTGTCTTTGAGACCAATACAAATGCACGCTATGCTTGATGTTATGTCAACTAGTGTCCTGTTCGCAAACTAATCGTTCTTTTAAACCGTTATTTTTAGTGAACTAGCTGAACTAGTTCACCAAATGAACGAAAGCATTACGGTTTGGAATGACATAAAGGTGAGTAAATGACGACAGAATTGGATCTATATCACAATTTTCACACTTGATGATTCAACACTTTTGACCAGTAGTGTATAAGAGTAATCAATACTTCTCTCAGCTTACATTCTTTCACTAGTGTGATTCCAGTGCTTTCTGGGATTACCTTTTCTGTGAAGAATATGTGTGGCCATCACAGCCAAATATTGTTATTTTAGAAGGGAACATTGTGTTGCTGCTTACCTTTCGGAAGAGCCATCATACTGGGATTTCTTCCAACAAGTATGCAGTTTACTGAGTTTTGGGATGATCCGAGTAGGTTGTATTCTGCTCAATATACCAATGATAATAAATGCACAAAATGAATGTCAGATGGTGTTATCACTGATTGCATACGCAACAGCTCTGCTGGCTGGGTGTTCTTGCAGTGTTTTCTTTAAAAGCATTCTCCAATGTGAGAGGGTTGTTTTTCTCAGCTGTCTGTCACAGTCAGAGCTGCTCGATGTAGAGTGTTTCAGCACAGGAGAGGAGATGAGCTTTCTCTTGTTTCTCTTGAAACAATCAAGGCCAGTGTTCTGGAAACATAGATGTGAAATGCACAGCACAAGTATGTATAAAAAAGGTGTGGGTATTGACATGATTTTCACGATTCAGTTCAATTTCGATTCACTAGCTTGCGATTCAGTCCAATTCCAATTCACTTTGTTTTGATATCAGCTAATTTGGGTATGTATCAAGTAAAGTACATGGAACAGTTTCTCAAAGAAAAAAATCTTTTAACAAATTATTTAAACTATGCTGGGAACCCTAGTTGGTATATTAATTTAACATAAAGAGCCATATTTATTTGCGCAACAGCTTGGCAAAACCTCATTTGTTTTGTTAAAATACTGTCAGAATTTACTAAAGACATGCAGTGAAAAATTAGCAGTGAAAAGGCGTGGACAGGGTTATTTTTGCATATACATTTGTCAGAGTTTCCTTTTCAGATGCAAAATTTATGGGACGAGAGTATTTAAATGAATCATGCAAGGTAATTTACTATGGTTTGCGCTAGTCAATTAATTGGTCAGCATTTCTGCTTTTGCTAGATTGTGTGGTCATTATGAAAATGATCCGGCTGAATCTGTGTTGTAAGTAGATCACACGCAAAACTTTCCATTCCCATCAGCGCTTTTATGAAATTGTATTTTCACGCTAATCTTCCATGTTTAATAAAACTGGTCATAAAGGTTCAGATGAACTATTCATAAGTTTTTAATAACATTATAATAACAACCTTTTCATAATTATGCTTCTACTCTACTTTTTAAATATAAACATTTAAACGGTCACATCACTGGACACGTGTATATATAGATATATGCACATGTTTGTCGGTTGTTGTTTGTGTTTTCACTTATGTTGAACACGCTGTTGGAGAACTGGTTTTATCGTCTGTGGCTTTACTTTTGTTTCTTTTTGGAATAAACCTCTTTGTTTTATTGAACCTTCTTTGTCATCTTCCTCCTCTGCTCACACATACCTTTTGATGTTCATTTTCATTGTTTCATGCTGTAACTATTAGTAAAGCGGAAGAGAGAATCAGTTCATGTGCCATTTGAACTGGGGCACTACAGCAATCTTTCACACCACATTAAAGTATTTATTGTGTTAATTTCATGATAAAATTGACAGAATTTAAAATCTGAGACTTTCTTATTGGGAGGGATGATGCAATGTTTTGTTCATTCATCAACTGAAAATAACAGACTTAAAGATTGATAGCCCTGGGATTTCACACACTAATTGTTCAACTGAATATGTTTAGTTCATTCCAAACCCGTTCAATCCAAACATTCTTTGTTTGAATGTTTCTACTGTTTTTTTCATACACCAACGGTCCATGGGTCCTTGGAACTTACTGTCTCCCACTGTTTGTCCCAGTTGGTTTTAATTGCGGGCCGATCTAATTGTGTTTACATGAATGTCTTGTCAAGGTGGGCATTTTCACCAATTGCGTTTGGCTGTTTACAAAGCAGAACCATCACTGTGAGAGCTCTTCACAGAGTGCACACACCACTGCAAGAGTACCTGTTTGCCCAAGAATACTGTTTTTAATATTAATAGTATTAACCTTAAATACCAAAGCCCGGAAGTTAAGTTAAACCCTAAATTATAAGGCAACGATAAGGCATCGAAAGGTCATCATAAGTGTTAAGTGTTCCTTTAAGTTCTATTATTCACTGCACCTAAGTCCTTAGTTACCATTTCACCCTAAAAAAAACCTGCTCCCTTAAGTCATCTGCTGAACTCAAATGCAGCTGCTGATTTTTTGCTAATTGAGGAGGAGGAAGTACCGAGGCGCATTTTATGTCATTGAAATTCTGACAGTTTTTCAACTACTGTATTAGCTTTTGGCATAAGGTTGGCTTTTAGGGCATCTGCAGCCTTATACGTCATACTTGGGTTAGACAATGACTAGAAAATGTGTTATCCTTCTGTGCAGTGAAGCAGTACAGCTCTCCATCTTTTGTTTGGCCAGGCCCTGTAGCAACAATAGTTAGTGCTAAATCTGTAGGAAAAACTTGGGCAAGGCATGTTACCAACAGCCATCTTCATGACCGGGGAAAAAAGCCTAATCCTCGTCACCAATTTGTGGTGTCTGTCAGGAGTTAATTAGTAATGAAGGACACGAGACAGGAGTAGCGAACTTCATTCATCTTGTTTATTCTTCAATTCCATTCTCCACACATTATGTCATTAAACAACACTTCAAAATAGTACTTTTACTGTTCTATATTTGTATGTTTTTGAGGTTTTTGACATTGTCAGAATGAATATCCTCTGACCTTAATAGCAGCCATCTTCTTTTACTCAGTTGATGCTGATAGTAACACGGTTAAAACAGCTATCTTCAATTTATTCACCGTCTTTGCAATCATTAATAGATGCTGTGGCTGTATGCGTTAATGCATTTACAAGAAGCTTGTTCCATGTTTGTAATTGGTGACTATTTTAGGATACATTTGATGTTTAAATAGATTATTTTCAGTACAGTGTTGAATGCATTATTATTGCATATATTATATTCAATTATCCCTGAAGCCAATTGTTGCATGTCTTTAGAAACTATTTCTCCCCCTTTTCTGGATTTCAGTTTTACTTGTATCTGAAGTAGAAACTTCCTTCAGTTTAACTTTCTTGTGGAAGGAGTTATCTGTGCCTATATGAATAAAGTGAAATCTTTTCCAAGGGTAGAATAGTTGTCAACACTGTACAATTCACCCATGAATACAACTACTTTTTCGTTAATATTTTTTCATTAACATTTCTGGTTTCCAAGTTCACACTTACAAATAATTCAGGTAGAGTAAATGGTATGCGTATTTGGCATAGTGTCCAAGGAGAAGCTCTGAGCTCGGTATTAGGCCCGAACCCATTGTAGAAACAGGCTAAGAGTGAGGAGTCAGGGTGGTGGAGGGATGCTGAAAACTGTCGAGAAATTAGGAGAGTAAAATATAGATATATAAATATATACACACACACACACACACACACACACACACACACACACACACACACACACACACACACACACACACACACACACACACACACACACACACACACACACACACACACACACACACACACATTTAGACCACTTAGTGATTGCTATTGCTATTGCTAGGACGTGAAGAGGCTTTAAACTTAACAATAATAAAGCATAACAGATAATAAGCATAACAAAAACTGTTACTGGTACAAATCAAACCCTGCCTTTAATGGAAAATTCCCTGTGGTGCAGAAGGATTTTGAGAAGCCTGCACTCATAGAAAATAATGTGTTTGAATTTTAGGAGGCTCTGCATCATCCACCTGTACAATAACTCAGTTATTGTAGTACCGCTGTATAGTTGTAGTAAAGGTCAGTGATATGTTATGTGCTGTTTTATAGTGGGATATTTCGTAACTAAAGCAACCACTTTTCTATTGCCATGTTTTGTGAAATGCTAAATATTAACATTTAGGATGAGAGTTAAGATGTTTGTTGCAACGCTCCTAAAGAAATCCCTAACCTCAGGGATTTCTGCTCCTCAGGGATACTCGTAAGTCAAATCACTTAAGGGGTTTCATGCAACCAGACACAGTACTATAATTATCATTGACAGCAACATTTACAATTTGCAGTAAATAAGGTTGCCAGCCATGGATTCTCACGTCATAAAGGTTTCATATGAACAATTGCCTCATGAAAGATCACTGAATGTATGTATAAGGACCTCACCCCACAAAGCCATCATATGTTTGAGTTACTCCCATCTGGTAGGCGTTATAAAGCGTTTTATGCCCGTAGTTCAAGACTGAAGAACAGCTTTATTCCAAAGCCATAGACACTCTGAATCAATACGTTTTCTAATTGTAACTTAACTGTTTTTGTAATCCCTTAATTGCTGCATAGAGAATGTAAATCTGACCAGAATAGTGTGCAATTGCTGGAAATGAACTATTGCTATTATTTATTTATTTATACATTGGATTATGTACATTTAAATACAGTTTTATTTATTTGGATTAGTATTAGTATAATTTTTTACATCATTATTACTTATTGTATTATTGTATCCAGTGTAGAAGAGGCAAGAAAACATTTGGACGGTAGGAAAGAAAATAAAGAAATTCAGTTCAGTTTAATACAAGTGTGCATCAAACGATGATAATCCAGATATTGCTTTTAATTCTCTTTTCTCCGTGCCAGCAGCTCAGGCGTATAGATGCACGCAGCGCGTGTGTCTAATGATGCTGTATGTGGAGCACAGAAGGAGAAGAGCCTGCTTTGGATCAAACCCCCCTTCATTCACACATCTCTCGCTTTCACACGCACACATTCGTTCGCTTGCTTGCTTTATCTCTTTATTCTTCACACACATGTACATACTCAGTGGATTAAAATATAGCATATTCACAGAGCAGTGAAAATACTGTAGCCTAATTCAATCCGCCTGCTTTACATTTGTTTCCATATTCAGAGGCTTGATATTTAATAATACATCATTTTAGCTGAAGTTTAGAAGTTACCATATTAGAGTATTTTTCAGTACAGCACAGTCTCGTTTTAAGTTCATCTGTTGTGTTGCAGTGGTTGAGATCATCAAAAAGGTCTCATTGATAGAAATGATTTGAATTAGTGTAGGTTCCTGAACTGGAAGCATATCTCTGTATGGAAAATTGGTGAGAAAATGTTGTATAGAGTAACAAGAGGGACATTTTATTCGTTCAGAAGTGGTTCTTTCATTTCTCAGTGATGTTTAGTTGAAGTTCTTTCTTACTTTTTTCATAAAGAGACAGTACTGTTGACACTAAGAGTATATAGCTATAAAACGAATGTGGATGGCATAGGTTCGATTTTGCTTTTGAAGGAATTTGATGGAAAATGTTTGACTTTATATTGAGATCTCTGAGTTTAATGAGGTCTAATTCCCAGGAGAAAAAATCTGAGAACAGTGCTGAATTTCCTGCTGGATCCTGTTTTGGTAAATGTCATATTTTGGATTTCTGTGTTCTGGCATTAACACATTACATGGTGACAGGGCAAAAACTTTGGAGAGTGTGTATATACCTGATAAATTAGTCTAATAAAAAGAAGTTAATATCGGCAAAATGACAAACATAATTTAATTTTTTTTAAGTCTGCGTAAAGTTGATTGAGTTTCTGATCTAAAGACATCCCAAGAAGACTCCACCACTGGCATTTCTGCTAATACTAATTGGGATGGTGGGAGACATGAGTAACGGGATTAAGGCCTGGGACACACTAGATGACTTTAAAACTGTGGGAGACCACAGACATAAGGGCCATTTCAACCGACTTTTAACATTATAATCCTCTGAATGCATCTTCTGAAACAGTACAGCATCTCTGGAAAATCAACCGAAGAAGAAGATCAGCATAAACTAAGAGTGGATAGAAAGGATGCTTATGCACTATAAAGCTCATGGGATCATCAAGCATTCAACATATAAATCTAAACTGCCTTATGTTAGTAATGAAATGTTGACCTGTGAAGGTTTAATGACCATGCAAGGTTTGGGGTGTTGATGGACTCCATCGACTCCATCTTTTCCATGTTTACATCTGCATTAAGAGGCATTTTGGTCTATCGGATCACAAGTGGACGACACTAAATACAGGTGTAAATGGGGTAGAAAACGTTTTGAGCTTGTCCACTTATACCCAATCCCAGGGTAAGTTTGAAAACGCATTCAACAGGATTGCTTTCGTAGTGTAAATGCTCATGTGGTCAGATGCATCCAAACAGCCACAAAAAACAACTACTCTCTGCCTCCTAACCTAAAGCTGGATAGACATTTGGATTTAAACTTTATTGGCTGAAGATCCAAGTTTGGTTTGAAGGCAAAAAAGGCACCGAGCACAGTGTGCACAATGCGGTTAACGGTATGTCTCACTCGTTTACTTGTGGTCCGACTGACCAAAATGCATCTTAGTACCAGGTGTAAACAGGGCCTATCTTTTGGTCATCGCTCTGAATCCAAACTAGAAAGGAAAATAAATATTTGAAAAAATATCATTTTTGTTCAAAATTATTTTTTCAAATTAAACTTACCTTACCTAAAAACATCAAGAAGAATGAATAGCTGTGAAATGATCCAAAAAGATGACAAACTCTGTAGAAAATGCTGGCAAGGAAAGATTTAATAATGTTGCATTAATCCAATTTGTTTTTTATCTGCAAAACTATCTTATCATTATAATTATCATTATCCACCTGCACATTATCTGGAGTCACAAACTCAACGCACTGGACAGCTTGTCTACGGCCATATCATATAATATGAGAGCCACTCTTAACTGTTTAAGATACTGTAACAATCGGCTATCGGTAAAAATCCCAACAGTAGTTTTTCCGGGTTGCGTCCGTTGCTGGAGCGGCATCTAGAAGTGGAATACAACCTATCACTGACGCCTCTGGAGTTTGTTTTGACACTTCAGATTCGGGTTTATAACAGACAATGAAACGGTATATCATACAGTTCATTACCATACATGTTTTCATATCATTATAATTAATTAATTTGTTAACTATAAGCTGAATAAGTGGAGAACAGCAGCGTGTTTGCTCTTTCCCTTTGAGGCTGAGGGGATGCTAACATTAGTAGTATCTCACACATTGTGACAAAAAACACATGCAAGTCCGACCCAAATGTTTAATGTCATGATTGTTACTATTTGCATTAGTTTATATCCAGCTGGTCACTTTATGCCTTTGTTATGCAGGGAAGAAATGTAAAGCTAGTGACATGAGAAAACAAACTGATATGTTCAATCAGCCAACAGAAACAAATCAGAAATGCATCCGATTTTTTTATCATCGCTGGTATACATATTTTGATTGTACAATCATTAAGTGCTCTAAAATAGAAGCCAATAAAGTGTGAGAGTATGCATACTAATAATACTGTCTAATTACAGTATTATGGGCTTTGTGTAGATATTTAAAGATGTTCATCTTTTGGCATGACTGTTTGGATTTAAGGCAACACTTTACAATAAAAGTGTAACACTAAATAAGGTTAAAAGTTGTACCGGTATTGTTCATTGTTAATTTCAACATTTACTAATGCATGTTGGCATTTTAAACTTGTGTCTCTTAACATTAGATAATGCACTATGAATTAACATGAATGGTTAAGGTTTAATATATTTAAAAAATATATATATTTAAAAAGTACAGTACATTTTCCTGAATCGTCAATAAAGTTCAGCACACTTTTTATATACGTTATGTTTGTTTTAATAAAAACTGTCTTTGGATTAATTATTTATCGGCCAACCTATTTATCAGTCAAATTCACTATCGCTATACCTCTAATAATTGGCTTAATAAGTCATGAGCATGTGTAAATCATGAGCATTGTAGTTACGTGAGGCTATGTTTATATATATATATATATATATATAACTGGGTTGGACTCTTTTGTTCAGTAACACATTATATAATGTGTTGAAACTTGTGTTATGGATAATAATTAAAACTGGTGGTGTTATGGACATCGCCAGCTTTGATTCTGTCGCGATGGTAGAGTTGTGACTTGTTTACATTGTTTCAATTGAGGGGGCATATCTGGCATCTGCTATTAATTCTGAATCACACATTTTAACGGTCATTCAGATGCATCATCACTATTCACGTTCAAAAAACGGAGATGGCATAACCTCCCCCAACACTGGGAAACTCTGCACCCACAAAATGTCCCACAGCAGATTTAGCATGTGTGGCACAGTAAAGCCTGTTTTTGACTCAGGCTGCTCTCTGATTTGATCCAAGTATCCGAAGGCAAAGCATTAGCACACTCCATCGGCAGTATTTCCCAGGCCTGCCAGCTTCTTTGTGGCAAATCTCGCTCCGACAAGTAGGCGATTGGCATGAAACCAGAGGCTAGTGACAACGGGCTGTAGTGGAGATGCATTTGGAGGTGCCAAGTCTATTCTTCTGCATCAAGAACCTGCGCCAAGTAGAGCTCACCTCCCTATCTATAACGCATGTATGCTCGCACTACGTGAGAAACGCGTTTTTTCAATTGTTAATTGTCTTCAATGATTTCATGGATGCCAGCTTTGACTGCTTATCTGCCCTCTGGTTGCTCTTGTGGCATTAAAAGATGTTGCAATAGTTGCGTGGTGCTGTAACCAACACCTGTGTCGTTTAAAGACAGCTCTTCCAGTTCTGTCAATCTTGTGTCACATTCTTGAGGAAACAACCATTTTCTGCCTGTGGAAAGTGAACGATCTTCCCCTTCCCCCTGGCTGTGTGTCACAGATGGTGGGAAAACCTTTGTAATGCTAATATAATATCAAACTGTGCAGGGACAGCTTAGAAGCACATTTCGTGCACCAAGCACCCTTTTCCATTGAGTCATTTAACTGGAGTTGGATGAAGAAATGGCCACCCTTGGATCCGAATGAAAAGCCAGTGTTGTGAGTGGGTTGTTTCACACAACATAACATGCAAAGGCCTGATTTCCCTCATTGCTAAGTGCAGTTAATTAATGTCAACGCGGGATATGCGCCACAATGCGTAATGCGTCAGCCTGACATTTGAAAAACGTCTCTTAAAGGAATACTCTGGGTTCAAAACAAATTAAACTCTCCCTGCAACATCTGTGACACACTATCATTTAACACAGAGAAGAATTTCGACTCTTAGTTTGTAAAAACAAATAAAAATTGTGTTAAATGCACTTCCAATGGGAACCAATGGAGCAAGCTATTTCAGAGGGTTGAAAAGCAGATGTGAAAAGCTTGTAGTTTTGATAAAGCACTTATATTTGATATTTATTGATAATTGTCCCTTACAGAATTATTTGTTATTTGTGGTGTGAAGCTGTTCGAATGATCCTTTTAGTGGTTGACGGAAAAATGCTTAATCAGGCTTTTTGTGGACGATACTGATCACGGGTCTGTTTTATTTATCATGTAGTATTATTTATTTATTTATCTAGTTATTTTTATCTCTTCACCCGCCAGTGTATTTAAAAAAATGTTGCCTGCCTTTTTTTATTATTTTCACAAATTTTTCATGGCCCCCAGAATTGTTTGTTAAATGAATATGTGACTGTAATGAGGTATGAGGTTACGGTAAGAAGGAGGCGGGGACAGTAACACTTTTAGTAACTGAATAAACAAACACAAAATAAAAGTAATTTTGGCAGCCCCTCACAGACGACTGTCGCACACACACACACACACACACACACACACACACACACACACACACACAACGTAAATCCAGGCCTTCACCGACGTCACTCCTCCTTTTATTGCTCCCTCCGTGAGACTCGAGGTCTGTTTTGCACTAGCCTAATGTATTCTTCTGTTTAATCAACACCTGAATATGGGCAAGTTTCATAAAAAAGCAACGTTTTGAGCAAAAAGTTGAGATAAACACATTTATCAAGACTATGTCGAGATAGTCCAGATAGTCCATCAACACCCGGTGCTTCACAGTCCTGAAGCTCGTCCTGGGTCGCAATTTCATTTGCGCTATTTTACATTTTTTTATTACTTGTTTCTGCTTCTTCTTCACCTGTGTTTTGATCAGGAAATTCTGTAGTCTTTCAGTAGATGTGTAACAGCGCCCCCTACCGTACAACAGTGAAAACATGGAAAGCTGCAAATTTTTGTTTGTCGTTGTCTCTTAAATTTCCATCGATGGCGGGGAAAATGTTAACAACAATGTAGATTGAGTATTTAAATAATCCTGTGTGCACAGTGTTTGTTAGTGACCAAAGGAGACTAAAAAGCTTTTCATTTCGGCATAGTTAAGTTGATTTCGAGTGCATCGATAAAACCGTGGCCTATTGGAGACAAACTGGCAGAGCCGCCCACGTGCCAGCAATACCTTTTCAGTTTCTCCTTGTCACTTGCGAAGAGTTCAAAAGATAATGAGGGAAGCCAGGAACGGAGCGTTAGAAGTGCGGCATGGAGAAATGAAAGGTTGTTAGGGCAGTGTCAGCAGCAGCAGGTAAACACCGAGGCGACAAACGTCCTCTGAGCTCCTTCAACTCATGTGCCACATCGCTTTAAGATCACTCATGTAGTTTCACTCAGTCTTTGCTACTGCGTCACTCTCGTGTTGTTACTTTTCCTGCTATTTGAATCATAAGAGGAGCTTTCATATCCTTGCTGGATGAAGCCCATTGCCTGTCAATGTAATAGCACATGCTGGATTACGAGGTTATTTCCCTGGAGTGTAGATATGAGAGCGCATGTCACTCATCCACTCTCTCCCTCTCTTGCCGTTTCTGCCTCAGTCGTTGCCAGGGAGCCTCCTTGCACCAAAATTTCCGAGGCTGCGTTGTGGACCCCGTGCCATGCAGCGAAGAATGAGATGAAATATGCCATTTTGAGAATTGTTGTTATTCCAGTCACACTTCAGATGCAGCAAGCTCCAATAAAATTCCCTCTAATTGGCAGGCTGCAGACAGAGCCTCTCCGGCACACGTGGGGTTTACGCTAGGGTTTATTAAAACGGCTCCTTCTTTAATTAGCAACTCTAATATGTGTGTTAATCAGAACTGAGCTATGATTGAAAGAGCCGCATATTGCAAATGTCAAGATTAAGCATTAATTGTTCTTTTTTTAGACATAACAGATTTTATTTACCTTTCATGGCAATCAACAGTTTCTTTCTCTCCTTATTTATATTTCTTATGCTATTATAAATATATAGGCAGAGTGAGAAGTTACAACTGATCTTTTTTCCAATGTAAAAACTATGAAAGTTGTGTTATATATATGTCTGCTATGGGGTAATTAAATGTAACAAATGAATGCATGTCAAATGTAAATGCATTATCATTTGGCAGAGAGTCGATTATCAGCACAACACCGGCGACCCGTGTTTTCACTGTTTTGGGATGCGCTGCTATACATCTTCTGAAAGAGTACTGAACCTCCAGATCTGAAAATAAAGAAGATCTGCACATAACAGTCCGGTTGCAAAAACATAGCCATTTTGTTAAGACATTGGCTGCTTCTCAATACTCAAAGTGATTCTTGCTCCTACATCCTCCAGCCTGTGCCCCTAAAACCGATCAAAGTTAGCCATCTCGAAGGTCATCTCAATTCTCTAATGGCACAGCGAGGAAACTTCCAGAAGAGCGAGGTTTGTCCTTTGAGGAAGTCTTTCTTGTCGAGAAACCTGATGCACAGATACACTTTCCTCCCTCTTCACATCTCCAACAATGATTTTTCATGTGTGGTTTACCGTTGCAGTTTAAATAAACCGTATATTAAACATATATCAACAGGACATCTTGCTTTATTATTAATATTTTGATTTTTTTAACCAATCTTTAAAAACACAAGGGTAGATCCCTTGAGAGCAGCTGATGACGCTTTGAAGTGACGCTCGAGTGATCAAGAATATTCTAATATACAAATAAGCTTTCCTTCGATTCTTCCGTCCTCATTTTATTTCCTTGCATCTTCCCTCAGATCCTAAGGAGGTGGAGCTGAGACGCGAGGAAAGGAAATGAGGATGCACAAATTGGATCCACTAGCAGTTAGTCAAGGGGCAGTCAGTCTTACTTTTCAGTAACTAATTAGGTACATGTACATTTATATGTAACTGACTTAAAGAAGAAGTTATGAACAGTCTTAAGGGAGAAAAACGTATGACTAACGGAGCGGTTTATGCTATCAGCTCCAGAGTAAGTGGACAGAAGCATTGATTAGCTAATGTTACAGCTAAATTGATCATTGAACATTCAACTGCATATAAATCAAAACTGCCTAATATTACTGAATGAAATTTGGAAGAGAACTGAGGACTCGATCTACTCCATCTGTGTTTTGACCATCGTTCTGAATCTCATCCAAAGTATTTGACAACAAAGGGGTTTATTCAACTTTTTATTTGAAAAACAGACACAAAAGAGTTGATATAAAGAAAAAGAAATGAACGAAGCTAGACATTTTTTTGTTGTTGGTATTTTTTGGTTTAAAAGCAGAGTCTCTGTTCTTTCTTTGTATGAATATCTGAACATGCGTCATATAAAAACTCTAAATATGCCTGGGGCTTTGAAAGTTTTGCGATTATCAAAAATGCTACTGGTAGCTGGCAAACTAAAAATAAAACACTGGCATGTTAATGACACAAATATTTAATGAGAGCTCGATTCCACCCTTGAGTACTGAGGTTTGTTACCCAAGACAGCAGATCTCAGAAATTGCTTTAATTTCTCCTCTTCCTTCTCCTATTCTCTTATTTTCACTTTTTGTTACAAAATAGTACATATTCTAAAGCGCTTTGAGCATTAGAGCAACTGAAAAGATGAAAGGTAAAGATCGACCAAGGCAGAAGGAGAATCAACTTCTGGACCTTAATGCACCAGTCGAGCTGATACATAACAAAAGGTAAAATTAGTCAAGGTTTCTGTCAAATCAAAAGTCACTGGAGGAAAAAGCACCAGATTAATGAAGACCCTTTGTCTCTTGAAGCAAGATGATAGATTCGAGTCTCAGGCCACATCCTGATGGACAATTATGAACAGAGCAGATTTAATCACTGTCAGACCTGACACGTGGCGCAAGTAAATTGAGCACATCTGAAACGAGAAAATTCCCTGGAGAACACGGATGTTAGCTGAACAAAACAAAGATCATTTCTTTTTTACACCCATTGTTCTTGACTAATGCAGAGACCTCCACATATGAAGAGCAACGACCCGACTGCAACATCGGTTTTCACACCCTCAGTCCTGAATACTGATGTCCAGCCTGTCTGATTCATCTGAGCCTGATTACTATAATGAGGTATTGTATAATCTTGGCCAACAACTGTTGTTTGGCTAACAGCTTGGCCTTAAAAATGTTTCCATCAAAAATGACACAACACTGGAGTATTTTTATAACCACACTTTTACATTTCACTAAGCCTTTGTAAAACTGACTGCCAAGATGCTTGGTGATTCTGGAACTGCAGTGCAGTTGCTAAGGCATCCAGAGTGTTTGTTAGCATGATGCTAGTGCAGTTGCTAAGGCATCCAGAGTGTGTGTTAGCATGATGCTAGGCTAGGTCTCTTACTGACCCGTGTCAACAGAGCCCACCTCTGCTCTCTAGATGTGGTTCAAATTTTCAAGTTGAGCTTCATGAAAGTCTGTGGGCTTTTTCCATTCACTAGATGACAATATGAAGTTAATTTACTTTAAAAAGTTGCAGGACAAGTCATGGGAGACTAACCGTATGTGCAATAGCAGTAGTTATTGTGTCATGATTATTCAAAATATAGTGAAAATGTGATATGGCTTGTAAATTAAGATATTAGTATTATACTAGTAAAAAAAAAAAAAAAACTTGTTAGATGTTGTGCTAATATGAGAGGCGGTACTTAAGATACTTAAGGTCAGGAATCAGGTGCTTGTTATAACATTTAAATTCCGATTTCTTTTATTGATTCTTTGTGTATTTTAATATGATTTTAAAGCATTCAAGACTCGTGCGGTTTTCTGGGATGTAAACGCATCAAAGCACACAGAAAGCACCGCCTCTCATTCTGAATAGTGCGTAACACTGATCTGTGTTTTCTACCGCATCTTTTTGCATTTGAATGGACAAATACACACAAAATTTGTCAAAATATGAAAAGAAAGATGCTTGTGTCAGAGTAGATTGTATCTGTGAAGCTCTTAAAGCGATAGCTTTCATATTCCTGCTGCCGCCTCTATAATAACATGAAACACAAAATTCACTTGCTGTTCTTCACTCAATTCCTCTTGTAACTATATTTATTTTATTCATTTATATATAACTACATTTTCTTGTAATGTACATTTTATTTATAAAATGTTTTTACATTTAATTAAAGTTTCTGTACCTGAATACCTGAAAATCTTAATTTAATGTAAATGGGAAAAAAGAATATGAGAAAAACAATAGAGGATTAAATAATAATAGTATTATTTTATAGCCGTATTGATGTATTATAAAATTATTATAAGCATAACAAACCAGGATTTATTTTTTTAAATTTTTTAATTTGTATTCACAATTGGTAGTATTGATGCTCAACCTTGTTACTTGGCAGCTGATGCGTTAAGGGGTGAATAGAAAAAATGGCTGTAAAACAATATTGATGACACTGAGCAATAAAGTAATGTTGTGTGACACGCGGTGGACATTGACTGAGCAGGACTCAAAATGCGTATCTTTGTGGTCGAATCGGACCCCTTCACTTACATATGTTCCCTCTAACGTTCAAGAGTTCGAACATATGCATGCAGGATAATTGCATTCCAGCTAGCTGACCTTTTTAACACAAGGATGTTGTTGCAACCGTAAGATATCACAAAAGAGCTGGATCTATTTGGTACTTCTGCACTAGCTGTCAATAATCTTTCTGGCTACAGCAGTTCGTCTCCAGGCCCGTATGATCAACGGGCCGGAGCTCCATTAAGTAAATACAGCAGGATTTGGCTCATTAAGTCTATGACTGCAGTCCTCTGGGATAGTGACAGCTTCGGCTATATGACCTTTAGACACCTAATCAACTTTTAACACCTCGCTGAATCTCCTCAGCAGAGAGACCGAGAGGAAGATGACCAATCGCCTGCAATCACCCAATCTGCTCGATACGAGTGCGTCGGCCCCCGAGGTGTCACTTCAGTGAGAAAAATCTGTTGAGCAGCAATCTCTGTGAAGCACAAGGCTTTTTATAGGAGATGAGAAGATCTGATCTGCACAACTACACAGACAAATAAAGATCTGGGCTCTTGCGAGATTTATCAGGATCAAATCATTTCTGTACAAACTGTACAGGGTCAGTTCACATTCTCATGTTGTTTGCTGCATTCAGTGGCACATCTCAACCTATTGTTAGTACATGCGTCAGATTCTCTTTAATTACTTGTCAGATTCTTTCCACACATTGTTTATCAATAAGGCCATATATGTGCGCGATGAAACTAAATTAGAATTTGCAGTCAGAAAGTTGCTGTAGATTTCATGTGGTTGTTATACATCTTTTAGTTCCATGGGCTAAATGCTGTATTCCACCTAAAACCACTTTAAATATCATTATTTTGTTATAGAATAATAGCGGTTTTATTTTCATGACATTTCCACCAAAACTGCATTACTGCAATATGTTTGGATTTTTCAATACCTTTTCAGTAGCTAATAAGTTTTCAATAATTGTACTGATTCTCAGTACTATAATACATTTTTTAATATAATTTACTATACTAAAAAAGATTTTATTTAATATAGTATTAAAATTATTAGGGGAAAATGTGCTAAATTGTTCAAAAATAATGACACATTTAAAAATATATATAGATATACATCAAAATGTCCTGATATATTGAAGGACAGAGGTAACTGTGGCATAATGGGTTTAAGTGAAGATTGTTAAAAAAATATTTTTATTTTTATAGCCTAATAAATGTTAAAATCTATATCTTTCAACTATACTTTCATACTGAATGGCAATCATTTTTAATGGCCAAAAAAAAACATAATTCATAGAGACATCAGTAGCTGTATTGGTATCTGTTATACTTATGTTATGTTGTTTCTGCATACATTTGGAGTTTAATTGGGATTAATTATAAAACTTAATGTTAGGTGTGATTAATTGCAATCATGTGCAATTAATTCTTTCTTTTTTTAATCAATTGACAGCACTAGTAAGAACACAACAGCTACCCATTCCCAGTCCCACAATATGGAAAACAATTGGACATTTTAGTGCCCTGCAGTATTCAAACAGTCGGTTTTATTGAGCTTCTGAAGAACAATGGTCTAATTCATTTGTGCTAAATCATATTAAGTGTTTTAAGATGCATATTATGGAGTGAGATACTGAAAGCTCCTCTCGAAAGCAGCGAATGTCAGCAGAGGAATAATGAGAGGTATAAGAGAACAGATGGTTAATTCAACCCTTCCCGTCCGTTCGTCTGCCTCCAGCTCTCAGATCAACAGCACACTCACTACATTCACAGCTTTGACTCAGTAGGGATTTGTCTGTGAAACACAACAAGAGGTTTTTATGTTCAGACATTAATATTTAGTTATTTTCTTTCTATATTAATCGATATTGTAGTGTAGGGGTGGGGCGGGCAATATGGTGAAAACCTGATATCACATTATTAGTAATGTTAATTCGCTAGAACAATACATATCACAATAAAGATATTTTTACTTGAAATAAATTTGTTACAATAACGAATATTATCATAGCTTATGTACAGTAAAAATCTAATGCATAAATGAAAGGTGATCAAGCTTACTGAAGACAAGAAAAAAGTAAAAAAAATAAAGAAAAAATTATCTAAATAAATGCAACATTAAGCTAACCACCAAACTCCTGGATCTTGGCCTGAACTCTTCTCTCTGTCACTGGATTGAAGATTTCCTCACTGGCAGACCTCAGGTGGTGAGAGTGGGCCAGTTCACCTCCACCTCCATAACCCTGAGTGTGGGAGCTCCACAGGGCTGTGTCCTCAGTCCCCTGCTCTACTCTCTCTACACCCATGACTGTTTGTCCACACACAGCTCCACCTCCATCATCAAGTTTGCGGATGATACTGTTGTCCTGGCCTCATTTCCAACAACAATGAGACCGCATACTTGGACGAGGTGGAGCATCTGACATCTTGGTGCCAGGACAACTGTCTCTTTCTGAATGTTAGCAAGACCAAAGAACTGATTGTGGACTTCAGGAAGAGACAGCAACGGTCATACTCCCCTCTCATGATCAGTGGGACACCAGTAGAGAGAGTGAGCAGCTTCAGGTACCTGGGTGTGAACATCTCTGAGGACCTGACCTGGACTGAACACATCCAGACACGGGTGAAAATAGCCAGGCAAAGACTGTACCACCTGCGCCAGCTGAGAAAATTCAGGGTCTCACCAGCTATCCTGAAAACTTTCTATTTAGGGGCGATAGAAAGTGTACTGACTCAGTGCATCACAGCGTGGTACAGTAACAGCACCAGTCATGACTGCAAAGCCCTGCAATGAGTGGTGCGCTTATCCGAGCGCATCTCAGGGTCAGCTCTCAGAGGTAAAGCTACAAAAATCATCAAAGACACTAATCACCCGGCTAACCCTCACTTCACCCGGCTGCCATCCGGTAAGCGCTTCCAAAGCCTGATGGCCAAAACTGAAAGACTCAGGAGGAGTTTCTTCCCCCAGGCCATCAGACTCCTGAACGCTGTCCCTTAACAACACGTGACTTCACTTGACTTCAGTATAAGCAAACTCCACATACTGATATTGCACTGCACTTTATGTTCTCATTGTTACCATGTAACAACTCGTTATAATGCTGTTTGCACATTATTTGCACATTGCTGTTTGCACTGTCCATGGAGCGGACCTGTTTACATTTCGGGGGGGGGGGGGGGGGGGGGGGTGTTGCGCGCCTACTCTCCACCAGAGCTTCAGCACCTTTGCCGCTTGCAGCCGCGACAGAATGACATCACAGGCACTTGTAAAATTAAGGAGGTTTCATACGAGTTCGGTGGGCCGAATTAAAAAGCCCAACCGGATGGTTCCCGTGGGCCGTAGTTTGCCCACCCCTGATCTAGAGGGTATCTGACTGTTACAATAGGGACTCACAGGCAGAAATCCGATTGCGTGTCTTTATTAAGAGTGGTCGTCCAGGCAGATGGTCAGGACAAAAATAGAGCATACGTAAACGGTAATCCAGGCGGGGATCACATATCCAAGATGATGATCCACCCATGATGAATTTTTTTTGTGCAAGTTCATGATTCGAATTTCGAATGTTGCTCGCATGATGTCAATTATCCATAACTGTTCAGGCTCGGTACACAGTGCTTGTGCGCGAAATTCAAACAATAAGAAAACAAACTTATTCTGAAAAGTCAGAATCAGAAGAAAAAGAAATGCTTCTCCCCCTGGAAGCATTGTTGATCGGATGAGAAGAGCACGCTATCTTGGCAGCACAGCCAATCACGTCTTCTTGCATGATTGACAGGTCAGAAAGCCTATCAGAGCCAGCTATCAGAGGGATAGACAGCCAATCACGTCTTCTTGCATGATTGACAGGTCAGACAGCCTATCAGTGCCAGCTGTAAGACTGACAGTACAGAGGCAGACAACCCGTGCCAGACTGAAAAACAGAAAGAAAATACTGCAATTTTTTTTATATTGAAATATTATTAAGTGTAAAAAATTGGTGATATAATCCGCACCCTTATATATCCCGCACCCCCCCTGCGCGGTTTGTAAAATCTGGTATAATCCGCGGGATATATGCGGGAAAATACGGTAATCCAAACAAGGGTCAGGGCCGGCAGACAGAATCAGAAACAGGTAACAGATAAACAAGACAGGACTATCAACGCTCAGATTGATCGCACAGCAAATCGAGACTTCGCGATAATAGTGAAAGTTTGTGAGACTTTTATAGTTCATGTAATGCGTCGCAGCAAGTGTGACAATTAGTCCAATGTGTGGGTTTCTGGGAAATGTAGTGTATGTGTATCGGTATAAGTGTGATAGCTCCCTCCGGTGGTCAGAGGGGGGAGCACAGATCTCATATTCAAAACACTAACAGAAGTATGAAATACTTTAGTACAGAAATTAAAAGAAATACATGTAAAAACTAAGGATTTGTGGCATCTTCACTGTATGATTTAAATATAAATCAAATGAATTAATAAAGTTTCTTTGGCTTTTGTTGTTTGATTTATGAGGTTTATTAGGCTGCTGTCACTTTAAGAGTGAATCATGAATCCAATATTCTGGCACATGTCGGTTTTGAACATTTACTTAAGAAACAGCTCACTGTATTTGTGTGGACACTAGCCAATATAAGCATTTTGAAATAAACTTGTGTGTATTTGAATGTTCAAGCACTATAAACGGTGAAAAATAACCCACTAGTCATACTATGTGACGGTTTTCTGTCAGAAAAGTTTGCAAGAGCTGAATTGGGTTTTCTTTTTTCTTTTTGCACTTGAACTGCTTAAAATTAAAAACACATGCAAGGGATAAATGTCCATGACGACACAATACTGTAACATCACATAAGTGTCACCACGATCACGTTCTACTGTGTTTAATGGTACAGTGGAACCCGGTTATGTTGACGGCCTCGGGGGTTGCAACAAAGCGTTGAGATAACCAATGATCGAGAAACAAAAGCCAATATGGCGATTTGTTTGAAGTGATCGGCATGCTATAAAAATGTACATACACTGTATATGTTTGCTAACAACAAAAGGTGTGGTAACTTGGTATAAAAAACCATACGGAGGGAGGAATGCCAATAACTCGTTTACTTGCAGTAAAACCAAGAAGGAACAGGACTGTAATACAACGACTGTATATCTCTCACAGGTTCGAACATAGAATGGCCTCAGGTGATTCCCGGCACTACAACACCGACATAAACCCCCCCTAGCGATAACCACTAGAACTGCTAGAATTATACCCAGTCTACTAAAAAAGGCATATGTGCCTAACAGCAGAGATTGTAACGACTACTTTATGTTTATGTTGGGAATATACCTTTAAGACGGCATATGTAGTTCTGTGTGTGCTGTTCTGGTGTGAGCGCACACAGGGAGGAGAGAGTGTTTGAGTGAGAGAGAGATGGTCTTATATAGCATAATCTACTGTTTCTATTTTCCTTATTTTTTTGTGATGTTTGTCGGTGTGTTTCTTTTTCCTGGTTTGTACTTGCGCTCTTTACATGTTTGAGAAGAGTATGCTGGTACAAAACCCATTTATAAAGCTCCTGTGACCAGTTTAATCGCCTCAAGTTTTCTTTCATTTAAAATCTGGGCAGTCGTCAACCACTCTGACAGCCGTTTCAAGATTTACCAGTATATGACAAAAACCACCTTCGATTCTCGATACAAACCTTTAATTATATTCTCCAACATTACAAACACAATTTCACTCACACCGTAAACAGTCACAAAACACACAAACACATTCACTCAAAACACAGTAATTTTGCTCGGACACAGTTCTGAAAGTATTGCACACGCGGTTACTATGGTTTCTTTACAAAGTCTAAAATGCTTTGTTGCGTTTTGCCTTTAATGGTCTGCTTGAAAACAAATGCTTCTAAGCTTACGTCTTTGTCGATGCCAATGTAATTCCTGGACAGTGAAGGGGAACTCCTGTGCCTCCTCCAAGATAGCATCTGTAAGGCTCGATTTTTGCGCCAGTTCTTCTGCGGCTGCACGGCACTGAGTGAGAGAAGCGTCATTGGAGTGAGCGACTATACAGACTGATCCACGTGCAACGTGAACTCGGTACGCTCATTAGTCACGGGGATCAAGATAACTGATGTTAAGTGGTGAATTTGTCCCTCTTTTGTGCTCGAGATATCAGGGTTTGGCGACATAAAATAATCGACATAACCGATAAGAAAATAATAAGACAAATAGGGAGTTTGGTGGTTCCACTTCAAAAACGTCGACATAATAGGATTGGCGAGTTAACTGAGGTCGAGATAAATGGACTCCACTGTACAAATATACAGTATATATATATATATATATGAATGACAGTAGCGGTTCTTCCTAATAGTATTGAATATTTATACTTTTCACATGTAAGTTCCAGTATCATGACAATACTAATGAAGTATGCCACAATTTTTAGTTCTTTTTCAAAAGGTGTCATGACTGGCCTTATATGAGGGTGTAAGTCAGTCACATAGCCAGGTACTTCATTAAGCCTTTCCTTAATTGTCGTTTAAGCACATTTAGAGAAAATTCAATCTGTAGGCTATTTATTCAGGTAAGAGTAACGAAACGCATCGTCAAGCTTTGTAACAACAAATATGTGCCAAACATACTGCCACTAACTTCACAATTCCTGCACCATGGTTTAAGCCATCAGTTTGTCAAAGTACCTTTTGAATGGACACACAGACTTTGACAGGGCAGGTGAGGGCTGTGAGAGAACGTGAGGAGCCATGAGAGAGGACCTGACCTGGATTTTACTTTTTATTAAAACACTATTTTATTATTAAAGTATTTGAATGTTCACCGGTTCCCGCCTCATTCTTTGCATAACATCATACTCTGGTACAGAGGTAGTTGTGGAATTTGTGTCCTCGTTGCTGGGAGGGATTGCGATGCTGAGGAGGTCACCAGTGGTTGCCCAAGGCGGTGGTGCTGGAGCAGTGGAAGATTGGGCGGGAAGGAGAGCTATCTGCCATGCTCCAGGGTTGAGGTGGGGTGGCTGCCGTTTGCCTGGAGGGACAGAGCCTGCTTCCATCCACAATTTTCTTGATTCAGTATCTGAGTTGAGATGAGATTTATATCATTATTTTCGTAGCTCATTACAAAATAAAAAGTCTATCACCTTTCCTCATTCATGTATATCACTTTAAATTAAGTGCAAAAGAAACTATCTTCCAAAGTCATAGTTACGTTAGTTTTATGTAAGTAATTTTATGATTACATTAAATTTATGGTGAAAAATCCCCCCCTGCACTACCAAATCAGGTGCTGGCGTCACCATCTGTAGAGCTTAGATGCTCTCAAATGTTAGCCTGAAGCCCTGTTGTGCATGTGCTATGTGCATTCTGGGATTTCTATTTTTACCTCTAACACCAGGCACTAGCATACATTTATCTTTATTTCTTTTCTGTCTAACGGTCTAACCAACAGCTTTATGACTTCTGCAGCCAGAATGTGCTGTGTTTAGATTTAAAGATTAAACGGGTCATGAGCATTTCTCTTTCTGCATTTGGCAGATGCTTTTATCCAAAGATACACATTGACATTCTAATCAGTTCTTGCTTTCCCTGGGAATTGAACCCATGACCTTGCCGTTGCAAGTGCCGCACTCTACAGTTTGACCTACAGAAAAACTCTGAACACCTGTGATTCTTCAAAACCGCACAGCATCTTCATACACCTGTTCAGAAAGACACATTTTCCGGTTTACATTGTGTACTTTGATGTGGACAGTTCTATACATGCAAATTATGGTATTATAATGAAATATATGCTGAATTTAACAGCTGCATGACTAAAAATCGAATAAGACAATCAAGATCACAAAACCAAGACAGAATCAATTAAAGTTCATCGCCTCTGTGGGCTTCTTTTTGTGATTGTCTTTATTTCACAAATTCATCAGCAGCACTATTTCTACACAACAACTAACTAAACTTCAACTCACTGAACAAAACTTTACATACATCCCTCACAGCCTCGTGTTCTTTCATGTTCGTGTTCAAATTAAAACGCCTACAGGAAAGACCTCATTACGATGTTAGGCCATCCACAAAAGTACCATGCACTGGGGCAAAGATCCATTCAACACATTACCGGAGAGAGATTTACTCTTAAATGCATAAGTCAGAGATATTCAGTACAATCAGCATCCGTAAGCTGACATTTAATTCAACAGGAGCATAATAGCTCAACTGTTTCTTCCCCTCTCAAATGCTTCAGGCATTTTCTGGTGCCAAATAACCACAGTCCAAACATTTAATGCAGACTCTAGAGAGATTTGACAGAGAGATCTTTCTTTAAGGACAAATTATCTCTATTCCACATTGCATGAGCTCCTACCTAACCTGTATTTGAAGGCATCAAGGCACTCTCATGACATGAGGGAAGACATGAACATTAGTGCCAAAATCAAAGGCTACTAAGGCTTTGATGTGGAAATCTACCATGAATATATGGATAGGCCAAAAATACTTAGACTTTTCTGTCAATTATACTTAAGTGCAATTTTAAGTATATTTCTGAGAAGCACATAAAAAGTAGACTGGAAGTTTCTTCTTTTTAGTTTAAAAGATTACACACTTGAATAAACATTCACGATTGGCTGATCAACATGCTATTTCTTTTCTCTCCAATAAGGGAGGAAGAATCATTGAGTGTAACGCAAATTAACCTCCGAGAGCTTGTTCAATCAGTTCAAGAACTCTTGATATCACAGGCCAAGTCGTTTCACATCAGTCACCCGTGTTCAGTGTGTGTTAGTCCTGGACCAGATCTCCATTTCGCCATGTGATCGTTTACTCCACTTACACGTGCTGTTTCTTTCTCTACTTGTGTTCAGTTTGAAATTACACATCCATTCTGCACCAAACAGCATTGTTACTCCACTTGTCTTCGTTTGAGTCACAGCTAAAACCTGATTTCTTTCACCCAGTTCCTTTTGCCTGCAGATAAAAATCGTGACGGCTTGAAGTAATTACCATAAACAAATATGTTGAGCGCTATATATACATACAAAGTTTCCAGGGGTTAACAACTGTAGTATGGGTGTTAAATTGAGCCTAAAATAGGAGATTGTTGCATGCAGTTGCCGTGGTGATGAAAGCACTGGCTCTTTACTTACATCTTGCCTTTTAAACAATTAGTTTAAAAGAGAGAAATCATTACGCCTCGATCTGTTTCAGTGTGGCAATTTCTGAAATTAGTTACGGTGAATCATCGTACGTTTACAACAGTAATTGTTCACCCAGAATAAATCTGTCATTACTTACTCACCCGCATGTAATTCAAACTTTGTGTTTCTTTACGTAGGAAGTCGTGAAATAATGAAGCCCCACACGAGCAGGACAGACTCCCATTGATGGACAGGAAACAGGCCCGTATCATCTTGCTGGCTTTGGGCTCAACAGAAACCAGCGAATTGGACCAGTCGGGTAAGAAAATCAGCCTTGATATTTCATTGTAGACCGTGAAATAGCTGATTTTCTCATATATAGTTTCATGTTGCTTTGATATTTGATTGAAGGAATGCAAGGTTTGCTTTGGTTCACCAACTAGGGCTTGGCGATTTGGTCAAATATATTACTATCACAATATTTCTTTTCTCCCATATAAAAACAATATTATATTAACTAATTATACTATACAAATTATATTAACTAATATGTTTAATAAATTCACCATTAATAGGGAAAGAAATGCATTCCACACACACACACACACACACACACACACACACACACACACACACACACACACACACACACACACACACACACACACACACACACACACACACACACACACACACACACACACACACACACACACACACACACACACACACACACATATATATTAGACATTGAGAATTAAAGTAAACACAACTTTGTTTGTTCACAATTAAACTCCACAGGGCCACATGGAGTCCATTTAATTCTCTCTTAATTTTTATGTTTTTCCATTTAATTACGTTTTAATTAAGTTTTATGATTTATTATAAATGTATCATCAAAAATGGTGTCTAATGAAGGAATAAATAATCCTTTAACAATTTAATCAAATGAAAATATAACAATCAATTTCTAACAAAACATCACGTTTTTATTTAGTTTTTTAAATAAAGTATAAAGTATAAATTAAAAAAATGGATGAAAAAATCTTGGTTGTATGATTTCTTTAAAAAATAATAATGATAATATCATAATAATAATGATATTATATATCTGTGATTTCTTCAAATTTATCCATAGTTTTATTTTGACTGGATTTCGTTTCAGATTTCGTTTCAGTGTAGTAGTTTTTCTGAAATAAAATGGTAAAATGCTTGTGAAGTGACTCTGAAAGCAGCTCTGGGGTCTCATTTCTAAAACTGTGCGTAGGATCCTTACTAAAAGTTTACGTGCGCCCAAAAGCAAAAAATGGCGTATGAAAACAAAAATTGAGACTTTATAAAACATTTATAAATCACAGTCTAACTGATAATTTGCGTACGTGAAAAAAATCGACATCCTGCCCTTTACCCACCCCCTTTCAACCATATTTAGCCATATATATATATATATATATATATATATATATATATATATATATATGCCGTGCATATTAATATAAAGGAGCAAGAGGTTCTTTATGCGTAAAAATGGCAGCAATGGAAATTTCACAGACACCGAAACAGAGGTTTTTATTTTGGAAAGGAAAGGACATTTATTTTGTTCGGTAGCCATAGTATTGGCGTCACTAACACACACAAAACAGTGTGGAATGGCAGCATGTGACAGCCGCTGTAAATGCAGTTGGTTCAGCTAACCAGACGGTTCCCGAAATAAAAAAAGAAGAGGTCCGACTTAAAAGTGGGGGCAAAAAAAGGCTTGCCAGTCACCGACAGAGTGTATTGCCATTGGCATTGGGATATGGCAACACCAACTGCCATTGGCATAGTCCTCCAGCAATGCCAGCGCATCTATCATGCCGAAGATGTAGGGGTGTCACTGTAGTATTTATGTTTACAGTGATCGCATTAAATCCTTTACACCTGCTCATACGAATCAGACAATGCACATAAACCCATAGATCATTAGTAAGTGAAAGTAAAATAAATTAAATTGATACACTTTTGTTTGATAATTTATTACCATTTATTTCAATAACTTGGTATTGTGGACATGCATGTTTTGTAGGACGCATAATGAGGATTGAAAGTGATTTGTATGTTTATGATATTACATGGATAGGTCTATATGCGCATGGAAGTCCGTTTCCGCCACAGTTGAGGAAAAAAAGATTATTTAAGTCGAAATAATGACTTTGTATCTCGAAATAAAGAGAAACTTTCTCTAAATAATGACTTAACTTCTCGTGCTTCTGCGCATGGTCAAAGCATGTAAATGCGAGATCACAGCAAACACGACATGTTGTGTAAAACAGCTGTTAAAGTCAGTGTGTTACTCAATATTATAATGAAAGAACATGAAAGATAAATCATCAATATATAAGAGGGGATTCCATAGTATATAGTATTTTATTCATTTGTATTTTTGTGTATGAACAAGTTCAGCACAGTGATCCATGGATTTTAAACAGAAGAGAGGAATTATAGACTGTTGTATTAAATTATTGTATAGTATTTTATTGTATTATAGTGACTCTTTATGATGAACATGCACATCAAAGAGCATCCGTGAAATTCGTGTTAATATTAACACATGTACCCATGCATTTTATGAAGACGTTACACTTAAAGTTAACAAATAAATCCAGCGTTAATCCGATAGTTTTGTAAATCGTGCATTTTTGATGCAACAGTTTTCACCGGCTCCTCGATATCATGGTAACCGCCCGGCTGCTGTTCCACTTCCATGCCTTCCTATGCGCATGGAAATTTGTGAAAAATATACTGATAATTTATAATTGATATAATTGTTTATATAGATTGCATTTTATATATTACACAGACTTTAACTAAAGACTTTAACTGGCTTCCATAATATGCACAACTTTTCAAGTTCAATGTGTTTAATTTAATTAATTCTGCCGTCAATCCCTCAGCTCACCATCGGTTGTCCCCAAAACCGCTCCATCTCATGGGTCACAGTTTGCGTACGCAAATATTCCCATCAAGTTTGTTTTTATAGATCTCAACCTTTGCGTGGGAACTGGCGTACGTACGTTTCCAGCCCCGTTTTGTGCGTATGCACGCTTTATAAATGAGACCCCTGGAGATGAAGTTCATGTGTTCAAGAGCTCGTAGAGTGAGACTGCAGATGCTGAAAATGCAATAATTGAGTTAGAGCATTGGATGAAACCATGCCATTCATTCATAGTGTTACAACATGTTCAGCCACACATCACTTGGCCCCCATCGTTCAGATAAAAATCATTTTGTTCTGCTAGTGAACAGTCACTACAGTTAAAAAACTGAATGAACAATTCCTGAGCCGAGCAACAGGAGGAGGAGAGTGAGGCGAGCTGACTGAAAAGATGATGGTGGAAGATTTGGTTTCAAAGCGAAATGCAAAAGCGCCAATTTGGCAATATTTTGGATTTAATAGGCAACCTGCAAACATTAATGAGGCAATCTGTAAACTTTGCCTGATGATGGTGGCAGCATCGGGAGGAAACAATTCTGATTTACACCCACACCTTCAAGAATGAGGCTGCCAAAATGGGCCCTGTAGCAAACAATTGACTGCAGAAGCCATGCACACTGTTACAGCCGTCAGTAAGTGGTGCGTTTGTACGACGCACTCAATATAAGAGGCACCGGGTGAGGTGGAAAGTGTGCAGTGATGCAGTGACAAATACACGGCCGGAAATAATTAAGGGAACACTTAATCACAATATAACACTGAGTCAGTTCAACTTCAGGGATCTCAATATGTCCAATTATAATAGGAAGCATAAGTGATTATGAATCAGTTTCACCTGCTTTGGTGTAAATGTAAGTACAAGAGGTGCACTGGAGAGGAAACCACGAGATAAGCCCCAAAAGGGAATGATTTTGCAGGTGGTGGCTATAGAAATTGTTCTCTCCTTATTCATCCTGACTGATTTTCCTTTTGTTGACCTCAACACTGCGCAGCTCGATTGGCATTTGCCAGAGAACACCAGAATTCAAATCCACCATTTTTCTCTTCACGGATGAAAGCAGGTTCACACTGCGCATGTGTGACAGACGTGAAAGAGTCT
This sequence comes from Rhodeus uyekii, assembly GCA_037043235.1. NCBI lineage: Eukaryota > Metazoa > Chordata > Actinopteri > Cypriniformes > Acheilognathidae > Rhodeus > Rhodeus uyekii. The sequence goes on from JAWRVZ010000148.1 coordinate 569,233, forward strand.
GGAGATGCTGTGGGCAATGTTATGCTGCTCACAGCATCATCCAGCATGACCGGTTGGCATCAGTATTGGTCTGAGGAGGAATATCCTTGGAGGGTCTCATGTAATAGCCAATGGTTCTCATGTAATAGCCAATGTTTTTTTGAGGTTATTAAAAATCCAATGGCACTTCTTTTAAAGTGTAGGGACGTAACCCCGGTGTCCTGGCCAAAATTCCCTCCATTAAGCCTCATCAATCATTCCCTCCTAATAATAATTCCCTGACTGGATTGTAAGCACTTTGGATATACAGCAGTACATAGTAAAGTGCTGTATAAATGCCTCAATCATTCATTCAACATGCCTTAAACACAACATTGCTTAGTTAGACTAATAAAAAAAAAGACACCAAGGTTTCCTTACTGGTCATATTAGAGGATACTGATTGAGAAATTGCTCAGTTTAAGTTTTGTGTGCCATATGCCTCAGACAATCAGTGAACAGAATGTAGGTGTGACATTGGCTGATTAAGAGCAACAAAAAGGATGTGACGTAACAATCTGAAAAGTATTGTGTACTTAGAGAAAATTCCACACATTGCAATCACCGTATTTTCCCGCATATAACCCGCAGACGCAGATAATCCGCGCCCTCATATAGCCCGTGGGTTTTGGGGGTTTGTGTAAAAATATTTGTTGGTATAACCCGCACCCATAGATTGATGAACCTTTTTGTGTAAGTTCACATTTCGAATATCGAATGTTGCTTGCATGACGTCAATTATCCATAACTGTTCAGGCTCGGTACACAGTGCTTGTGTGCGAAATTCAAACAATATGAAAACAAACACAAGTCAGAAGAAAAAGCAGCACATCCCTTAAGAAGCGTTTTCTACAGCTGTTGATCATCGGATGAAATGAGGAGAGCATGCCCTCTTCTTGCATGATTGACAGGTCAGACAGCCTATCAGCATCAGCTTTCAGAGTGAGAGTACAAGCGCCAGAGACAACCCTCAAAAGAAAGAATAACAGAAAGAAAATGCTGCAAAAATCCTTACTGTCACGGTCACTATCTTCTAGTACTCTTATTTTGTCGTTTTGCTCACGTTATTGTTTTGTTTTCCAGAACCTTCCGTCACTCATCAGTTGTCATGGTCACAAATCATCACAGGTGTTTGTCTTTTGTTCATTATCACTAGTATATTTAGTTCTCCTTCTCCACCTTTCAGTTGTCGGTAGTTGTTTGTGCTATTCACATGGTTGTTGCCTATGTGTTTGCACTGCTGTTACGCCACCCTGCATTCCTTCATTAAAGTTTCCGTTGGATTCTCATCTTCATCCTCGTCCTAGCCTTCAGCTGTGACAGAACTACCGACCGGGTTTAGTCACCCCAGAACAACTGTTAAAGAAGAAAAAGGAACAATGGACTATAGACTGGAGTTTCTTACCATCGCCCATAGAAACACGGACTTTCTGAAGTTCTCTATGGAGTTCAGTGCGCTCGCCGCGTTGTCACCCTTTGATGACGCGACGCTGAATTCGCTGTACTGGATCGGGGCGAATTACCACCAAAAGAGGAAACTCCCAGACACCACAGGACTTCGCTGGCAGGAGGCCATAATTAGGTGTCTGGAGAGCGAATACCCCTGGTCCAGACAGCCAGTCCATCTAGTCTCTCCTCCTGAGCCTGCCGCTCGTCAGCCAGCGCCCAAGCCTGCCGCTCGCCAACCAGCGCCAGTGCCCGCACCTCGCCAGCCAGCGCCAGTGCCCGCACCTCGCCAGCCAGCGCCAGTGCACGCGCCTCGCCAGCCAGCGCCAGTGCCCGCGCCTCGTCAGCCAGCGCCGATTCCCGCTGCTCGTCTGCCAGCGCCGATTCCCGCCGCTCGTCTGCCAGCGCCAATGCCCGTGTCTCGTCGGTCAGCGCCAAACGCAGAGCCAGATCCAGAGATCTGCCAGCCAGAGCCAGAGCCCGATCCAGAGATCCGCCAGCCAGAGCCAGAGCCCGATCCAGAGATCCGCCAGCAAGTGCCAGAGATCTGCCAGCCAGAGCCTGAGACCTGTGACGGGGTCCAGGCGGAGCTGCCGACTGACCTGGGACTCCCGCCTTGGCCGGATCCACCAGGTCTCCAGGATCTTCCGGATCTCCCATGGCCTGATCCTCCCGATCCCCTAGACCTTCCGAACCTTCCAAACCACCCAGTCTTCGCCCTGCCGGCCCCGCTTGTGCTCTTCGCCCTGCCGGCCCCGCCTGTGCTCTTCGCCCTGCCGGCCCCGCTTGTGCTTTACGCCCTTGAGACGCCCAAGCCTCCTACCAATGTCATTCTGGGGACTAGTCCTAAATATTTTTTTGAGGGGGGGGCCCATAGTGCCTGCGCAAGGGCGGGTGGGACAAAGGAGGCGGAGCCTCCGAATCCTTGACTCTCCGGCGCCGCCATGGAAGGCTGCGTCGCCATGGTTCCTGTATCCTCCGGCGCCGCCATGGAAGGCTGTGCCGCCCTGGACCCCTAATCCTCAGGCGCCGCCATGGAAGGCAGCGCCGCCCTGGACTCCTGATCCTCCAACACCTCCATGGGGAGCTTTGCCATCTAGGGCCCCTGATCCTCCGGCACCACCAGGGTCGCGCCTTCCGCGCGCGGGGGGGGGGGGGGGGGGGGGGGAGTAATGTCACGGTCACTATCTTCCAGGACTTTTTGCTCACATGTTATTGTTTTGTTCCAGAACCTTCCGTCACTCATCAGTTGTCATGGTCACAAATCATCACAGGTGTTTGTCTTTTGTTCATTATCACTAGTATATTTAGTTCTCCTTCTCCACCTTTCAGTTGTCGGTAGTTGTTTGTGCTATTCACATGTTTGTTGCCTATGTGTTTGCACTGCTGTTACGCCACCCTGCATTCCTTCATTAAAGTTTCCGTTGGATTCTCATCTTCATCCTCGTCCTTGCCTTCAGCCGTGACACTTACGTCCTTAGAGACGTAACAAATATATTGAAATATGATTACATGTAAAATTTGGGCTATACCCCGCACCATCATATAACCCGCACCCCCACTGCAGGGTTTGTAAAATCTGGTATAACCCGCTGGTTATATGTGGTAAAATATGGTACACACTAGGGGCCAGACTTCCTAACAGCTTGCACCAGCACAAACCCTCTTCTGGAATTAAAAAAACACTCTCAGGATTGACTAAAGATATGCACTGTTTTTGCGGCTGATGTTATTGTATAGGTATTTGTAGGAGTTTCTCTTTCAGGCACTACATTTATGGGAGGAGAGTATTTAAATGAATCATGCAAGGTGATTTACTGAGGTTTGAGCTCGTCAATTTACTGGGATTTGCACCAGTATTTGCCGCCCAAAGAAGGAATGTCTGAAACCAGATTCTAATTTGCTCTTGGTAGATTAGCTCTTAACTCTTGGTAGATCGCTTTGGTCATTATGGAAATGATTTGCTGCGTCTGTGCAGGTCATCAGGTCAATTTGCACGTCATCAGTAGATCACTTACATCTCTGCATTTGGCAGATGCTTTTATCCTGGGACTCGATGACCTTGATGACCAAGACATGACCTTGGGATTGCAAGCGCCACGTCTGAGCTACAGGAAATTCCCACGCAGATCTCTCCACTCCTATCAGAGTTTTTTGGATTTGCGCTCTCTCTTGTTAATCTGTTCAGTAAATCTGGGCTTAGAAGTAGTGTCACCTTAAATACACATTTTTTGTGTGTGCAAGAACTGCTGTAAGTGCAGTTCTGCTTGTGAAGTACAATTGCACTATACTTTGACTGAATTGTAGACATTGTAGTTTGATTAAAAAAAAATATATTCAGTAGTGTTCTCCGTTATCCATGCTGCATTTTTCTGCAGTCTTGAATGAGTGACTTGCTCATTTGGTAGCTCTCAGAGCAGGTTTCTTGCATGTGCTGTGACTCAGGACCTCTCAGCAGCAGTGCAGGCTGTAGTTTGTCATAACCACACTCCTCTCCGTTCCAGCTCAGGGAATTTGGGCCTGGAGCTCAACTGGCCATAGTCACAATCAAAAAGATAAGTACTAAAAAAAGGGCCACTGAAAAACAGCTTCATTGAACTCTCGACTTAGATGTAGGGCCAATGAATCATCCGACATTTCTTTTACTTTCAGTACCAGCATCCAATGCAGATAAATCGATCCTTTGCCTCAATTCACATATGTCAGAGACTATTAAGCACTGGACTTCCGTCTGTAAGCTGATGGATTCTCCTATGATGCCATTTTTCACACACAGGTATTTAAATGTCTGTGTGTGGCGATGAGATGAGAGGATGAAAGGACACTAGAAACGTGGCAAACATCAGTTTTTCAGTGCATGATGTAACAGGGATGCACAAGTAATCAAAATAAAAGCAGAATGGCATCTGCATCTGTTTCAGTCGCTTTAACTGCAGCAACCATCTACACGAGAAATGCTTATCAATAAAAAATGATATGTTTTTTTCAGTAAAAGTGGTTTTCAGATAATTAAAAGTCTGATATATTAGCATTTGAAGCTTAAGAGATTAAAACAGCCCTATTAGTTTTGTCATTTTGCAGTTGAAATGCTAAATTAAATTATTATTTTACAACATAATAGTTGTAATAGCTGTAGTGTGTAGTGTAGTGTAGTGTAGTGTCAGTTTATGTGTGAGCTCCCTCTGTTGGCCAGGGAGGGGAGCGCAGAGCTCATATACATAACAGAGCCCCCCCCTACGAGCGCCTCCTGGCGTGTGGGAGCAAAAGGCGCCGCGCACCACCATGGCGGCACCCAAAGTCCAAAGTTCCAGGGTGGTGCCGGGGGAATGGACCAGGCTGGTTCAGGCAAGGCCGGCGGGTCTGGGAAGTCTGGCAGGTCTGGAAGGTCCCAGGGCGTAGCCGACGAGCCGATGGACCCGATCGATGCTGCTGGTTCCGGAGATTGAGGCGTAGGCATGGTGACGACCTCCCGAGGTGGGGCGGAGCCGGCGTGGGTGAGGACCGAGGTGACGACGTAGGGATGGAAGGTACAGAGTGTAGTGGGGGTGCCGTAAGTCCGTGGTGGAGGTGAAGTGATGACTGACTGAGGAGGAGCCGCTGGGACGAGGGAACCTGGTGGAGCTACCAGGTCGAGGGTCGTGGGTGGAGCCGAGGACGGGAGGAGCCAGGGTGAAGCCGACAGGTCGATAGGGTACCTCAGGCGCTGGATGACGGTTCGTTGCAGGCGCTGGCTGACGGCTCGTTGCAGGCGCTGGTGTGGCAGCCCTGTGGAGCCTCCAGGCTCGCACAGTTGCCGCAGCAAAAAACAAAGTCACTGCTCGTTGAGCTATGGCTGGAGTGATTGACGCTGACTGGGGGTTCGTCTCAGGTTCTGGGGTGACAGACCCGTAAAGCCTCCATGCTCGCACGGGTTCCACAGCATAAAACAAATCCACCGCCCTCTTGGCCATGGCTTGGGGACGGGTTGGCAGGCTGGATCAGACATTGTTCGAACACTGGGAGGAAAAGACAGCTGGATCTTGTTGAGGCTTCTGTAACACAGGGGACTCACAGGCAGGTATCCAATCGCTTGTCTTTAATAAGAATGGCCGTACAGGCAGATGGTCAGGACAAACAGAGAGCATACATAAACGGTAATCCAAGCAGGGGTCAGAAAGGCAGCAGACAGATTCAGGTACGATAATCCAGGCGAGTGGTCAAGACAGGCAGATAACATTCACAAGCGTTAATCCAGGCACAGGTCGGGGCAGGCAGAACAGAATCAATAATGGGTAACAGGCAGAAACAGTAACAGGCAATCAGGACAGGAATAAACACTCAGATTGTTAGCAATACAAAACAAGACCTCGCCATGTGTGCACGGGTAATGGAGTCCTTTATAGTCCGGGTGATAGATAACAGCTGGTGTAACAAACAGTCATAATGGAGTCCAGCTGGTGTATGCAATCAGTTCAATGTGTGGGTTACTGGGAAATGTAGTGTGTAGTGTAGTGTCAGTATATATGTGAGCTCCCTCTGGTGGCCAGGGAGGGGAGCGCAGAGCTCAAATACATAACAACTAGTGTTCATTTTATTTATTATTTTCCTTGTTTATAATTTGTTAGTAATATATATATAAATATTTCACAGTTTTGACAGTTTGTTTACACAACAACACCGTTTTGGTGACTTAATTTTTTTTTGAAAACAATACCGTATCAAATATTTCAAATATATATTTTTTTTTTTCCGCTTCATATTACATTTACATTTTTCATTTGAATACATTCCAGTGCATTCAAGATTTTCCACAGTTTAAGTTGGAAATTTCATGTTCAGGTTTATGCTCAAAAAACGATAAACAGGTAATATAAATTGATAATATGGATGAATTATAACAACAGCAGTGATTTATAATCACTGAAAAATTCTAAGTATTAAATAAAAAGGTTCTCAGGCTAATATATAGTACATTCATTTTATTGGAGAAAAAAGAGATTATTATAAGACTGTTACTTGTGTCTTTGTCTACTTCCTGTTTCCTCCTGTTATTTCCTAGTGCATTTCCATTCACCTGTCGCATCAATCACCTTGTTAGTCTTGTCAGCTGTGTCTAATTCCCTCATTCCTTCCTTATGTATTTCAACCCCGTGTTTCCTTCAGTCTGAGTCGGTAGTATTATGGTGTGTGTCTCCTGTTTCCATGCTTATTGTGTTTTGCGCAAGAAGTGCTGCTTTGCATAATTAAAGTGTTTTTGTTTTATTATTTAAAAAATATTCCCATTCTCCTGAGCCTCCTTGTCTTTTCTCATTCCTACAACACCGTGTGGCGTTATATAGAGGGTTTATACAAAGGTAATAAAAGGCTGGAAAAAGAAGACTGGTGGACCTGGATCTGTTACAATAAATGGAGATTTATTGAGAATTATTGTATTCAATGGTTCCATGGAGATCCTTTAACATCCATGGATTCTATCCCACAAAAATTGTCTTTATAGTGGAAAGTATTTCATTCCAGTTTTTAAACTAACAAGACACAAGGGGTTATTTTTAGAATGGGTCACTGAAAGGTTCTTTGGGGATCAAAACAATTCTTCTATGTTCTTTTAACCTCAGATGGCAGTGTTATTAGTAGGCTGGTATGAAGGTAGATGTTAGGAATGGCCTTTGATGAGGATGAGGATGAGGATGTCTCGCAGTGGTGGAACGGCTGTAATGGTGATGGTTGGTTGCCATAACATACTGGGATATAGATGATGATGATATGCTCTCAATGTGTTTAAATAATGAGACTATCCTTCCATTCAGAAGTAATAAGTATTGATTAGTTGACAAAACAATATACAGTTGATCTTTTTGTACTTGCAAACAAAATTCTTGAATAGGGTTGTTAAATCCAGCAACTATTTCTTCCTCAAAAGTGCTCATTGTAACAGATAGTAAATATGATTTTATCCCAGTGGTCTGATTAAAACCTGGGCTGTCTGACTCCTGAATATTGTGTAAAGCAGAGGATGATATCAGAGCATGCAATGTTGAGAAAGCCTATTCCATTTTGTGTGCAGCTGTCATGGTTGAGATTCACACAAAGGCACGAAGATGAAGGTGAACGGTTCACATAGTACTTAATAATTAAATATGATAAAATCCACGAGAAGAGCAGCAAGCAAAACACAAATATACATGAACATGAAGCAAAGGTAAACTGAAGACACAGGACTCAAATACATAGAAACATGAGGTGATAAATGATTCATAGCTGACACTGATGATGAATCAAATAAGTGACATTGACGACAGACTAGTGACAGGAAATGGAGCAAAGCAGGGTGAGATTGGGACAGCGGCATACACAGTTAAACCATAATGCAATTATGTTATCATCAACTCTGGCATTGGGGACCTTGACATTCAGAGTCATGACATTTTCAGTGACAAACCTTTTTTTGTTCCATGGCTAGCCTCAAAAGAAATTCAAGTTCTGTGGCTTTCATATTTGAAAAGCAAAACTACTTTCTAATCATATTCATGATCCAATATCACCATCTGTGTTACTCTTAGAGTAATATAGTTATGTGTAGCTCAAGGCCACATGAAGCTAATATAGCAGAACTGAATCTTTGGTAAACAAGAATCCCATTTCTGTATATTTTCTCCTCTTCTCTTGTGCAAGTTAAGAGTGGGAATCTTTATTCACCGCACAATATGATCCAAACCTGGTTGTCACGATCCGATTCCAAAGCTATTCTCGACCTAAACTATTTTCCTTATTAATTCATTAATGTACTGAGTATAAATCTAACATTTATTTGTAATTTTTTAAAAGACTTACAAATGAAAACAAATAAATGACACATTAATAATTTTCAACTGACTAAATATGGCTTAATGTTACTTAAACATAGTAAATGATAAAGAAGAACCAAGAAACATATTGCATGTAATAAATAAAGAGTGCTTTCAGTTTCTGAATGTTTTCCAGTCAAGAAATTGAGTGAAGTTTCTCTTTCCCAGCTTTATTGCTGTTTTATTATTACTGATAACATCACAGACAGCAGGAGATCAAATAGGCCGCATTTAAAGCAATGCGCATATCTATTCTGACAGATCAGATGTTTGTCCTGTCTGTTTAATCACTTAAGACTGTTTGCAGTCATTTCTCATCATAAAAGCACAGTGAGATGCAAGTGCATTTAACCTCTTAGGTGTAGTCACACACAGCCTCACATCCATCAGTAAGTGAGTTTCCTGTATTTAATATTTAGTTATATGTAGAATAAATGATGCCTCCAGAGCATCTGAAAGGTGAAACACTGAAATAACGAACCGGGAAGGCTGCACTTTGTGAACGTAACATCAAGCAAAGCGCACATTTCTCAGAGTGCTTATAATGTGCAATGAAGCCTGTGCTCTTGTAATTTGCTTCAACCTTTCTGAACTTTATGGGAGATTATTTTATGAAAGGCTTGAGGGTTGTGTGTGTGTGTGTAGAACTGGAAGTAAGCTGTTTCTTGAGCACACTTAGTGTCATCGTGCATCTGTGGTTTAAAACTATACCAAGAATCGATTCAGAACAAACAAACATGAAAATCGTGATGCATCAGAAAATCTATTTTTTCTCCCACCCCTAGTCCTAATGCTGCAACAAGACAGAGGATGTTCAGAAAGTCTTGCAGAGGTTAGATGTACAAGAACACTGACACATATGCTTTCCTGTACTTCCCCATGGATTTATGTGATCCAGTCAGTTGTCTGATACTGATGGAACACATTATCCAAGAAGAGTCTAACAACATTTCACTCATCTGATTCACAACGGTCAGAGATTCCAGATTTCTGCTTCTGTTGGCTGATATCTATGATATTCCATAGCGAATTGAAAATTATTTTCACCCAATGTCAGAAGCAATTAGTTAGCATACATGAACTCCTTTGTAATGCTCCGGCATGACAGCTTAGAGCAGTATAGATCTGTTGAACAGCTGAGGCTTCTGGACCAGCATGCAAGTCTAGACTCAAACATAATTACAATCCTAGCTGGAAAATAAAATGACTTGCAGAAGGCAGATGCAAAATGTATGGGGAAAGCTATTTCTAGCTATTATTCTAGAAAATGAGAAACATCTGAGTAAAACATCATAGAGTTATTGTCGCTATAGAGTTAGAACCGGTGAATGAAGTTAACAGGTTTCATAGAGAGATAATGATGTGAGCCAAATCAGTGGCTATATGAATACTATAAAGGTCGTGGTACAAAATTGCTCAATAGGAAAGACGACACAAACACAAAGACAAAGACATGAGAAATAAGGAGCCAGGAGCCGTGGGAATGGAGTGAGGTTAGTGGTGCGAGCGTTAATGAGCATCACCGGTGTGACACAAGGAGTCTCACGGAGCTCCAGAAGGATAAAAGGAGGAGTGACGATAGTGCAAGATGAGAGAGGACTAGGCCTGGGATATCTGTGCTGAAGTTTTTATTTTAGTATGCTGTATGCTGGTATGCTGCTTAACTTTCGTTTTGTATGTTTATTATTAAACTTATTTTTAACATTCGCCAGTTCTTGACTCATCCTTCCCTTATTAAAAAAAACCTTTATTACAATCATGTTTTAATTTAATAGATCTAAGTTTAAATGCTTTCATTTGTTTTCTTATTCAATTTAAAAACCTTCATTTGAAAACACAAGTTCAAAATCAAGCTGCATTTCCACTGTCTGGCCAGTAGTCCTTTGTTTTTTTAAGCCTATGCTAATCAAATTTTAGTCATGCAAATTGTATAAGTAATAAAGGACAAATGTCAAGGCATATAAAGTATATTTACATAATTATACAAAATAATGAATAAACAATGCAAGTATAATTTGAAAATAGTTTTGATTTTTTCGCCATTTACAGGTCATGGATTCTTGGAAAGCACAATTCTCAAAAGTGCTCAAAATCCTTTTTTCTGGTTTAAAAAACAAACAAATATAGTAACGTCCAAGGTCCAGTTAAATTCTGATGATTAAAATCCTACTTCATCGCCCTTGTTTCGCTTACACGTCACAGTGCACATTGCAGTTGTCTTTAAAATATGACTATTTTATATATAAATGGATTATTGAAGTATTCGTTAACATTATAAACAGTATTAATGTTGTGCTTGTTTTTCTTTGTCTAGGATCACATCATCTGAAGAATAATCTAAAGCTGCATGCGGATGCAAGGCTGTATGGTGTCGCACATGCTGCCTTACACACATCCTTCACAGCTGCTACAGAGAGCACGAAGAGAGGCAATTTGTACTGCCACAGTGTTAAATTGGCCTTAAAGAAGCACTACTTACCACGGCCACTGTCAATACAGACTCCTTTAGAGAACCACCCAACTGATGAGTCCTCAAACTACACAATATCCTTTACACCCTGTACTGCTAAGGGCTTGAGCCCCCCGAGCCTTTTCAAGAGGAGCACAGTCAAACCCATTTCACCATGATAGAACCTGCAAGCATCCCTGGGCTCACACCGGACTGTTTGATTCAGCAGAGTCGCACCTGTCCAGGCTGTTTCATTGAGACCAAGGATTTGTCCACTGTAGAGGCCACTATCAACCTCAAAATGGCTGACATGAACAGAGACTACACTACCTGTCCTATCTCTGATATTAACATGCAATGCATGAGCACAAGCGAGACAGTAAGTTATGGAGAAGAGCTCCTCTCAGATCAGCTTTTGAGCTTTCCTGTTCCCAAAACTCAGCTGGTGGAGAAGAAGGACACAGAGAAAATAGAATTGGATGATTCAGCCTCCAAAAACCTGTATGAGGGCTTGCTATTAGACAAGTGCAATGGAGAGGATGGCTTGCTTACCAATCCAAATCAGGACTGGGGCTATTTTGAGTCCTTCATTAGCGAGAGTAAGATGGAATTGCTGGATCTCTGCTCCAAGAATGAGTTATCAGTAAATCTCTTCTCTGAGGAGGACGTGGGCAATTACATGTTTGATGATGATGATGATTCCACTCTGAGCAGCGACGTGTGCTCGCTAAAGATCCGCTATGAGTCCTTTCAAGACAACATGAGGGAGAAAACCAATGTTCTGCAAGAAGAAACCCAGTTCAACTTTTTCCCAAGTGTCTTGGTAAACTGCACAAAGAAAGAGAGTAGTGCGGTAAAGAGAGCTGTGGATGATCTACTGCCAAAATCAGAGGAGCTTGGATTTCAAAATGACAGCAAGGGGGATGGAAATGATTGCTCCATAGAGCAGACACCCGATTACAGGCCCAAAATGAACTACTTCATTGATTCGAGCAACTCAGCTGATGACTCAGGGGAGTATAGTGATGACAGCTCCTCCAGCATTTCCTCTCTTGACACTTTCCAAGACAACGGGCCCAAAAACTTGTTCTCACGAAAGAACGCAAGCTGCTCAAACCATCTGAATTATGGATTACGGGCCAAGAGAAAAGTCAGGTATAGTGACGACTACCTGTATTATGTTGAGTCCACTGATGGGGAAAGAAACATAGAAAACCGAGAGAAACTACCGATTGGTCCAAAACAAGAAAAAGATCTTGACTGGTGCCCTAAAAAGAGACGAAAATACTCTCGCAAGGATCCACCTGTAATAATCAAATACATTATTGTCAACAGGTTCAAAGGAGATAAATGCATGGCTGTGAAGCTGGGCAGAATCAATTCAGCTGATATGACAGTGAGCTTAAATGAGGATACAATCAACAAATATGAGAAACTTGCACCGCTGAAAGATTTCTGGCAGGAGAAACAGAGAAAGAGAGAGGAACATTCTCACCATCATGCCTTTAGTTCGAGCCCCTCCAAAAGGAAATACAAGCTAGCAAACAGGCTTAGAATTCAGAGAATTCAAACTGTGGAGCAATCACCCAACACCCAGGGCCCCTTTGCTTCTGATCCCAAGCAGGAGGTTGCTTCTACAGATGAAACTGCCTCCATGGGAATGCCATTAACAATAGCCACCAGCTGTGCGAGCACATTAGACCCGAATGACATCATACACACTGCTGCCCGGAAGAGCAGATCACAAGAGAGGGAGGAAGGGAGAAAAGGAAATAAAATATTCAGAATACAGAAATTCAGAAGTGAAGCCAGACTTAGGAGCAAGAAAATGAGAGACCTTGTGGAGAATAGCGAGAGCGTGACAGACCTGACAGATGTTTGTTCGCTGCATAAAAATATGGACGCAGTAGGAGGTGCTGAAGATAGAAACGCCAGCCCAGCTGCACACAGTCCCCACTTGTGTGAGAGTCAAACAGCTAGTGCCTCTGAAAAATTTGCTTTTGTGACTACCACCTGCTCCCCTAACAAAGAGGCATCGTCTGAGAATATGGCTGCAAGTGTTTCCGTTATCCCAGGGGGCTACCTGCAAACATTGTTAGATGCCTCTGATTCTTCAGGTAGCACTGGTATACCGTTTTTCCCGCAGCAGACCCAACACTCACTAGATCTCTCTCTGGAAAAGCAGCAGTTCACCTCAATTCAGCTAGCACAAAGTTGTGTCCTTTCTCCACCATCAGAATCAGAGCTCCAACAGTCACCCCAGAATTGCCCAACTCTTACCCAGATGTGGCACCCCCAGCTTGGTCCCAGCCAGCAGTTTGGTGCTGCGGATATTGTTGAGTCTGCGATCCAACCGAACAACTTCATTGGAGAGATGGCTATGCCGATGTCTGAGAGTCTGACTGTGTCAGGCTATAGCCAGCTGAGTCTGGAGAGCAACAGAATGCTGTATGAAAAGAATTACATGCCTGAGCAGCCATTGCCTCCTGATGCTGAGTTTCAGGCATGTCAGGGGCAGCCACAGTTTCAAAGAGCCACACTGCACACTGACAACGGCCGGCTCATCAGTTTCGACTCAGTTGGCTCACTGTCAGCTACTTCCAGCAATTACAGCTCTCTGAGTCTTAAGTCCTGCGAGAAAGATGGCGAGGATGATGTGAATGAGAACTTTCTGGCCCACTGCAGTCCAAAACTGGTGATTCAGCAGAGTATCGAAGCAATCACACCCCTGAGGGAGTCCACAGACTTGCTGGATATCTCCAACTTCACTCCAGATAAATTCAGACACACATCATTGTCAGAACTCTCTCCTCCAGAGACACCTAATTTATCCCCTCAAGTTATGGGCCGTGAGATGAAGATAGCTGGGAAGGCCACTGACCTCCAGGAAGGAGCGAAGATGTCATGCACTAAAGACGTGGACTGGAACTGCAAAATGATTGAGCAGCGAGAACTGTCTAGATATTCACTGGATGGTCATGAGAATCAATTGCACATTTTTAATGGTGAAGACAACTTAAGCCTGGGGACGAAGGGGGAAAATCGAGCTGACTTTGATGGTGATATGATGAGTGTCATGAAAGGGACCAAGGCAAAAAGGAAAAATAGCAACAAACAAACTGCAGGGCAGAGTACCAAAAAAAGCAAAGCCACAAGAGCTCCTAAGGCAGAAAAGGGCAAAATTCCACGTCAGACTTCACGAGCATCTAAAAAGTTAAAGGCTTTACTGGATGAGAAGGGTGGCAAAGGCCAGAATGAGGTCATTGCTCATCCACTGAAGGACAGTGGCTCTGAGGAGTGGACAGGGATAGTTTGTTCAGAGAGCACAGGTCAAGTCCACGATGACCAGCGAGAGTTTGAAGAGCCATCCAACATCTTGTCAAATATTGTCTCAGGGATGGCCGAGGTACAGAGATTCATGATGGCCTCTGTTGAGCCAATATGGGGCCCTGCAGCAAATGTCTGCTTGCCCTCAGAGGCCAACAGCCTCAAGTTAAAAACTCTCAAAATCCTAGCAGGAACTTCATCTGACCCGAAGAAGAAAGGCACTTGTGGGGTTAATGGGGGCACAAAAGGCAGAAAAGGTGGGACAAAAGGTGGCAAAAACCAAGCAAAGTTTAATGCCTCCCTTCCTTTTTTCCCTCAGCTGGCTTTGGGCTGTAACATGTTTGACAAGCCAAGCCTTAGCGTTCCTGGTGTAAATGGGCCTGCACACAAAAAGATGTACCGTCACAAAACCAGTGCAAAGTTCCCTCGGATTGAAAATCTAAAGGGCACGCGACCAGAACGAGACCCAAATAAGGACATATCATTAATGGCATCTTTTGAGAAACTGAGGTAATATTTTATATCTAGCTGCTGATGCACGTTCCTCACTTTCCCACTTCCTCCTCATTTCTTGACTCAAGACCAGAGATGCATGGATTTACGTTAATCCTTTAGTACCCCCTCCTTCTTTTTGCCCCGAAGAGGATATTGATATCTTGCATGAGAAACTTATTGTACTCGCAAACTACCTATTGATTGATTGTGCAAGGCTTGATTGAGATTTTAAATTACCATGGCTGCATTTTTCTTCTGCATTCTTGTTTTTTGCTGTTTTTTTCCCTCGCAGTTGCTGATTAGTTTTTGTCTGAAGAAAAAGGAAAAACTTTGATAAGTGCAAATTCTCTTTTTGGACCTTCTTTTGTTCTGTTCTCAGTGAATCTTGCTGCCCTTGTGTAATTATATTTCTCTCTTCAAACATGTAGCTATTAAAAATGTCTTTGTGTGAAACAAGCTCCCCATTTGATTATGTATGCTGAAACAGACGCCCTCTCCTCCATTTTTACCCTTTTACTGCCTGACTTTTTTAAGTGTTAAATGCTCAGCCCCTCGTCTAAGATAACAACACCTTTGGTACATCCCTAAACATTAATAGCACACAATGTGACCATTTACTATTGAAGACATATCAGATTAGTGTTGTTCTAATTACTTTCTCTTACTGTTGGAATGTATTTATGATTTTCTCTCATCTACTATGCTTTTTACAGGAGTTGTACTGGAAATTGTTTTAGAGGGACATTTCTATGCCATGGAAATCTTCTTTACAGTGTCTTTTTTACAGTGTCTGTACAGTATCAATGTACAGAATTGCATTGTTTAAAGCGAACCATCTGTGTCCCAAATATAAATGATCTGTGCACATTTATAATCTCTATGAATACTGGCTGTTCCAATTACTATCCCAACGAATGCTGAAAGATCTGACATTTCTTTTTGCTGAGTTGTTTTGTTGGTTTTCTTTGAGGACCCTATCGTTTGAAGAGCACCTGCAGCTGACAGTGGTACAACCACTCAACCAAAACAACTAAACTCTGAACTTTTTGTACTTCTCTCATCTTGCTTACCAAATTCAATGTACCTCAGCATTACTTCTACTTCTATTGACTCTTCTAATCACAGAAGGAAGAAACATGAGAAAGGTGGATGTGGATAATGTCACTAGAGGATGGCATCTGTTTGGTATCAGTTGGTAAGCAATCATTTCACAATCTACTGTAACAGGGACCGGGAACATAACGTTCCATATTTTGAGTCGATGAATAGAGTACTTTTGATGGCTGTAAAGGATGCCTCTTTTCCTTCAACCCACTTTTAAACATTTGCCTTTCTGTTTGCCATAAATGTTTAAGTAGTAGCCTGTGCAAACAATTTCATCTGAACTTTAACAAAATATTTTCTTGAACACGGTGGGGTTTTTTCAATTCATTTTATTAGTGGCACATAATTAACACATTTGCTTTGCTACTGTTGGTTATTGTCGTAAAACTTCAACTTTTAAGACCAAATTCGTCCTTTCAAAAGCACTGAATACATTGGCATTTACCACTTCTAGATTTTTAGATGACACCTTTGATTTAAAAGAGTTGCTCTAGGAGGATATCTCAGGTAAAGTAATGCCTTACCTATAGCTTTTACCTTAGAAAGATTTCACTCCGCCCCCCTCTGCCTCTATCCGGCCATGTTTAGCACCAGGATGATTCTGATGGGAAACTGCACATGGGCCGCTCGCCCGACTTGCCTGCCTTCTCTCATTTCTGCCTGTTGTCAACTGAATGTACTTCAAGTTTTTTACAATGTGCCACTGTTAAGCTGCCTCCTCCTACTGGTGCTAAGAGGGTAATTGTATTCTCCCAGAAATGATGAAACAAGGTTCATTAGAATTGAAAACCCTACTCCTCTCTTTATGAATGTACAATATATGATTCGGTTTGATGTAATCACAACACAATTCTTTGTCATTAATTGGAATTGCTTTTGCCTTTTTGTTGGAGAAATTATCGAGCTTTATAAATATTGTCTAGAGTTGATACCAGAGGGATTCTTAATTAACTCTTGACATCACAAAAAAATTGTATATTTTTCTCTGTGCCAATTTGTAAGATATTTTGTAAGTGTATATTTTTCTTAGAAAGTGCTGTGAAGTATTAGTGTGTGTGTGTGTGTGTGTGTGTGTGTGCGTGTGTGCGCGCGAGTGTGTGTGTATGTGTGTAACCTTTTTTGTGCCTCTGTAGGCAGTGAAAAGGATGTATAATGACAAGCTTTTGGTTTTAAAAACCAAAATATTAAGAAACAAAAAATGAAAAGGGGAAAAAACCCTACATTTTGTTGCAAGTTTTGTAAGAGGAAAATTATCTTGTTGTGAGAGTGTTGTGTTATTGTGAAAAACACATATAGGCAAAAAAGTTCTGAGAAAAATTGTGAACTATTCGCTGTTTTATAGATTTTCATGTAAATTATTCTTGTATTATTTTATGTTGTATCTGTTGCAAAGGTTTTAAATATTTGTGATCAAGCCTGTACGGTGAAATGTAATATTGGTAACTTGCTGAGTTTTGTAATAATGTTTATGGAGTACATATACAAATTAAAAGGAGATTTTGAATGCTGCCTTTTGAATGTAGTCACATTTCTTCTATGACTGTTTACATGAGTAAATCATAAATTAAATGTGAACAAAGATGATAGTAGGGGATGCAAGTGAATTTAATTATTTAATGTGGCTTTCAGTATGTCAGCGTTTTGGAGATATTTTTAAATATATATTGGCATATAAAATCCTGATTTCTAAAAAAGTCCTAATTTCAAATTTCTTACGAGGCACAATGTTACAGATCTATGAAGTGGAATAGTGTGATGTATCTCCAAAACAAAACATATGAGGTGTAAAGATTGATTTTCTGCTTATTAGAAATAAGGTGTTTATGGGCCTAAAATTTTAATATATATCTGTACAAAACGATGTAACTAAATCGTTTCATCTGAAAAGTGCATATAGTCAAGAGCTGGTTGTTAGTTTTTTTCAACTTATTAGAAATTAGATCTTCTATAAGTTTCTCAACTGGAATAATGTGACAAAACTGTAGTGAAATGGTTTTAAATGAGGTAGGCTATCGGACATTGCATGAAAGAATAACAGCAGCAATTATAGCACATTATAATCTATAGTATGTTATAGTAGTTGGTAATGCATATAGTGGGCTGGTTTGTTAGAGTAGAAAATGCATTTAAGAGTAGCTGTCATTCCAGTAAACTAAACCAAAGGAAATTGCAAAAAAAAATGTATTTACAATAAAGAAAAATAAAAAAAAAGTTTATTTTGTCTGCTTTTTGCAAATAAGAAAGCCCTGGTGTCCTGATGCCCACCCCAAGGACCAGTACTCTTCTAAAGTAAGAAAGAGGGCATGTAAATTAATGATTCCACAATCACAATTTGAACTGTTGCCGTCTGAATGGCATCTTATATCCCTATTCACTAGAACATAAAGGCACAGAAACAGTTTCTTCCCATAGGCTATTTACTTCTTGTATAGTTAAATGCCAGTTTTGCAATACCCCAGGTTAAATACCCCACTATTGCAAGATCCTTCTAAATTTATTTAATCGTATTTATTCGTAATATTTTTCAAAATATTGTAAATATGTTCATTATCTTTAAACGTTTATTTTGTCTAAACCTATCTTGGTTTATTTTCCTTTTTTATTTTTTTATTCATAAATGTTATTTTGTAATAGTTATAGGTCTTTACTGGAAGCTTCAATGCCAAAGGAAATTCTTTGTGTCTGCAAGCACACTTGGCAGTAAGGCAACTGACAACTGAAGACTGCACAAGGAGGAAATGAAATACACAGTGATGATTAGAGAAAGATGAACATCTGTGATGAATTATGAATGTCCATTACAACTAATGAGAGGCGGGAATATCAGAACAAAAGAAACATGTGATTGAAGATAAACTAAAAGTCCTTGAAAATAAATTTAACAGAACATGCAGAAACTGACAGTACATCCCCTCCCGGAAGCCGTGACCTCACGCCAAAACTGAAAAGACGAGGAAGGGAGGATGGGGGTTCAGGAGGCGGGTGAGAAGAAAGTGAAGAGCTGGACCAGCAGACAGAGAACACCAGGGAGGAGCAAGTATGGTGCAGATGACGGGAAAAGTGGCCTGATGGTACTTGACTCCGAGCACAGCCAGGATGGGGGTCCACAGTGGACCATGGCTTGGCTGTCGACAACCGACAACCAACAGAGGTTAAGCTGATAGCAATGGCTGCCGGCGGAGCCCCAGGTTCCTCACACCCATGATCGATTGGCTCCGCAGCAGGTCTGATCTGTGACAACGCCACTGACTAGAGATGACACTGAAGACCCAATAGGGGACGATGAAAATTGGGTGGTATGAGTGGATCAGGACAGAGGATATGCATGTAGAATAGAACAGAATCCTAGAAGAAAGTACTGTATTATCAATCGCAGTCTGAAGAGGTAGTGGGAGAGGGAGGCTGTGCGGGGAAAGCAGGACTGAAGAATATATGTTAAGATCCCAGGGCAAAAGGAATCCAACACTCTCATAAACACAGTCTATAAAGTCCAGCCTATTATCACCCTCAGTGGTGGGAGGGGCTCGCTTCCATTCCCTTTAACTCCACGAGGACTCCCACAGCGATGGACAGTGATTCTGGCTCACACCCTCAAACCCCTGGTCAGACTTTCTGTGGCACTTCGGCTCTGGGCCAATAATGGCCGTTATCCTCCATTTCTCAGGCATAAGCTCACATGTCATGGCTGGGGGAAGCTTCCAATCTGTGGGGGGCTCACCAAAATTGGACAGTTGAAGACTGGAAAAATGTTACCTGGTATAATGAGTCTTGATTTCTGTTGAGACATTCAGATGGTAAAGTCAGAATTTGGTGTAAACAGAATGAGAACATGGATCCAACATGCCTTGTAACCACTGTGCAGGCTGGTCGTGGTGGTGTAATGGTGTGGGGATGCTTTCTTGGCATGCTTTAGGCCCCTTAGTGTCACGGTTCATGTATTCATTGACTCCTCATTCTGCATGTGTTAGACTGTGTGATGATTGTGGGAGGCGTGGCTTCTGATTATTCACTCCACACTCATTCCATGCACCTGTTGATCATTACATCCTGCCTTTATCAAGCCTACACTAACTCCCTGTGTTTGTCATATGGTTGTTTTGTGTGCATCAGTGTCGTCGGACCTTCCGTTCCTGTGTCTTCGTTCCTGGCTGTCCGTCGTCTCTGTTCCCGTGTTTCCGTGTCATTCACTGGGATTATCTGCACTCACCGATCTGTCCATTGAGTCCCTGTGTCATCCTGTCCTGCCAGCCTGCATCAACATTATCATCTGGACTATGTTATTCTGACTATGAACAATAAACTCATCTTGCACTTGCTATTGGATTCATCTCTTCATTCCGTTCTGACACTTAGTGCCAACTGGGCATCGCTTAAATGCCACGGCCTACCTGAGCATTGTTTCTGACCATTTCCATCCCTTCATGACCACCATGTGCCCATCCTCTGATGCTGCTTCCAGCAGGATAATGCACCATGTCACAAAGCTTGAATCATTTCAAATTGGTTTCTTGAACACGACAATAAGTTGTACTAAAATGGCTCCCACAGTCACCAGATCTCAACCCAGTAGAGCATTTTTGGGATGTGGTGGAACGGGAGCATACTGCATTGATGGTGGAACTCCATCAACTGCAAGATACTATCCTATTAATATGGCCAACATTTCTAAAGAATGCTTTCAGCACCTTGTTGAATAAATGCCACAAAGAATTAAAGCAGTTCTGAAGGCGAGAGGGGGTCAAATACCGTATTAGTATGGTGTTCCTAATAATCCTTTAGGTGAGTGTATTTTCAAACTGCAGCTGGCTTGACCACAGTAAGTAAACTTCTATAAGAACAGCGTGGCAAAGAATGGAATATTAATTTATAATTCCATTCACACAAAACACCATAAGTCATCCTTTGACAATACGAATCAATACTGATAATTCATGTAATGCATATAAACGTTTCACGTTGTTTGCAAATGTTTCAAACATTTAACAATATATTTGTCAGTTTTGGAAGTTTTAAAAACAACTCCATACATCTTATGGCTAGACATTGAAAATAATGTTCCGTTTCCCAATCACAGCAGTGATCATTTACTTCCAGGGTGAAAAACAGAATACCCTTCTTCTGAAATAATAAATTTTTAAGTGGACAGCTTGTTTCAGGTTTGTCAGTAAACAACCACTGTTATGATTGGTTAATGTAGCGATAATTGCATAGGAAAGAGTCTGAACACCCACTAGCTATTGCTCATGAGAAAGTGTTTCGAAAACATTATCTATATAAAACAGTCATTTACAGAACAAAGCATTATGAAATCATTTACTTATGTTTTGTGATGCAGCTGCTGTCAAATCCAATACAGCCGGCTGCTTCATCTTTTGCACCACAAGGAGGAGAGGAAGCTTCTTGAGGAGTCATGAGCCAGGATGCAAAGGTGTATCCTTCCCTCGATTCCAAAGGCGCTGGCACTGAGACATGAGGAAAGGAAGTGAGGGAGGGAAATGAGGATACACAAATAAGAAATGAGAAGCACCCAGAGATCCTTCTGAAGTCTGTACAGAAATAAGCAATGGGGTTGCATCAAAGGGAACATTCCTTTACACTTCTCCTCTTGTCCTGTTGTCAACAGAATCAAGCTTGGAAGTCAAGATAAATCTAGAAAGCGACAGGCATCTTCGTACTGTATCAGTGTAGGCAAATAGGAGCTTGATTAAGTTTATTAAATGCTAGTCTTATTATGTTTTCTTTTTGTTATTAATATGTTTTAATGGTACAAAGGCCTGGTATATATCAAAAGATCAAGGCAAATTTGATTTCTCGTGTATAAAAGGTTTAGTTTTATTTGGTTTTGAGTTGATAGTTCAAATGCACAAAGGAGAATATCAGAATATTCATAAATCAGAATGCTGTTCAAGCATGGTCACGACTCCACTCCAGACTACTCTTCTTGGGGGGGGGGGGAGCTATGGGCCCCTGAATTGCCGGCGGCGGCCTGGAGGCATCCTCACCTGCAGACACCACCCTGATGGCCTGTCATGGCTTCAGGGCAAAACCCCCCCACCCCTGTGGACTCTTAATGCTGGGTGGCTGCGCCTTCTTGAATAGGGGATTTCCGTCACAATTGGGCTTGATGTTGGATTAGTGCTCACTCTGTTTTGTTGTATATCTTTGCACTGGTTCATAGCGTTGTTTTCATATTAGTCACCTGTGTCCATCTAATCACCATGGCCCTGTCAGCTGTGCCTCGTCTCCCTGATCAGCTCACTGTGAATGTAATCAGGACTCCTGTCTAGTTATCTGTCGATGTTACGTTTCACCCAGTTGCTCTGTTCACGTTTTTGAAGTTCCTGAAAATTTTGTTTGTTTGATGTAAAAAAAGGAATTGCTGTAATGGATCCCGTTTCGACTTGACTGCAGCCAACTGGTGTGCCAGTTATAACTAGGTGGGTGTCACGTAGCAAGGAACAGGACATGTGCGATGCGGAGAGTCACGACGAGGAGAGCGGGGTTCAAACTGAAAATCACTTTAATAATTAATAAACGAAAACAAAATGCTTCAAAATCAAAGACGCACACATGTGCATTAACTGAACTAAAACAAAACTCTAAGGGAATTTGGGAGACAGGCAAACAGGACATCCACACGAAACAAGACATTAGTGACTTCAACAATCGACAAACACAAGGGAAATGCAAGAGTGATTTATACACAAGCGAATGACAAACACCTGGGTAGACTAACAATTAAGTGATCACACGACAGGTGCAAGGAGTGAAACAATGACCTTACAGACAGGAAGTGCACAGGTGACACGACTGACAGGAAGTGTTGCCAAGACCTCACCAACGGGAAGTGAAACATAAACAAGACTGACAGGAAGTGACAAAGAAGACCCTGACAGACAGGAACAAATGTTACAGTGGGATAGTTATAATGGTAATTGAGCAAGTTTCATATTTGGATAAAAGCATACATTAAAATCTATCATTGTATAAAGTGATCCCTTCCAAATAAAGTATTTATTGCCTAGACTTTCAAGGGATGGACAAATTTGATAAAATTCAAAATAAATAATTTTCCTTAATTTTGTTTTTTTCAATGGATACTTTGTTTTAGGGGGAGAAATTCAACTGGGTATCAGTTTTGTAAAGGCAAAAGCTTTGTAAAGGCCAAAGGTGCAGTGTTTTTTCCTTCAGAGTGAACTATTTCCAACTTTTTAAGCAGAGGAGAAATGACAGGAAAGTCATGCATTAAGGTTTACATCATAGACTGTTAAAGGTCCTATAAATAGGTGTAAATGTTCTCATCTTAAACGTCTTACATCTTCCTTCAGGAGACACAGTTACTCAATTCAGATCATCTTAGGTTACAGAAACCATGGGCGGGACTCAGTTGTTATTGTTATAATAATGTTATTGTTGATCCTCAGGGTTGTTAAATCATGGTGTCTGGAAAATTATTTAATATCCAAGTCTTGCTGTTGAATGTTTACGGCCCCAATTGGGATGATAAAAATTTTGTAACTATGCAAATTACGGCTTTACTCAACTTTGATTCACATTAACTGATTTTAGTTAGTCATCTAAAACTGTTTAATGGGCCCAGATTTGGACTGTTCCAACCCAAAACCACACGTCCCTCTTAAAATGCTGCATAAAATTTCAGCCTTTTTGAGCCAGACTGCTTGAATTCCTTGGTGTTTCTACAATCCCATAGTATTGTTTTTTCCCCCCTATTTTTCACGTGTGCACCATTGCTATCCTTATCCTAAAGAAAGAACTTATTTTTCACTGACAAAAATCGTTTCCCTTCAGTAAAGGGAGTGAACCACTCTGCTAATGTAGAATCCGATCATGCTCCCTTACTTAGTGAACCCTCCTTATCATCTAGATTTCCAAACTATGTGGTGATTAAACTCATCGCTGTTGTCAGATGAATCATTTTGTCAACATGTATCTTCTTCAATTGCCAATTTTTTTGACATTTAACTCAACGGCACAAGTCTCCCTCTCTCCTTTGTGAGATGCTGAAAGTAGCGCTCAGGGGTGATGTTACATCATATGCTGCTTCTATGAACAGAGGGAGGTAAAGGAGAAGACAACAGCTAATTGAGGCAATATCCAAAATCCACAGTACTCTACTTCTCCTTTGCCAGGACTTTATAAAGAAAGGATGATCTTCAGACCCAATATATTTTAATCTCATCAAGCCACACAGAACAGTTTATTCTTTGGTCACAAGGTTTTTTCTATGAACACAGTGATAAGGTTGGTTAAATTTTAGCCCATTAACTTTAACCCAGGTCATCAGCACAACATATTTCCCAATGATGATGCTGGGGATTTAACTGCTGATAATGAATTACAATTTAATGAACTTTTATTCTCACCTTTATAAATCTGAAACCCCTTTAAGGATCAGCCTAAATTTGAACAATAAATGTCTCCACTATCTCATCGAAACATAAAAAATTCTTGAATCATCTCCTTCAGCTCCAAGATATATCTGCTACCATATCCACAGATATAAATTGAATCCGGTTGTTCATTTTACTTTCTACTTCAAAATATGAACTATGTCCGCATTTGCAATTAAGACAAGCTCCTGTTTCAGGCTCTTGTTTCAGAGCCCAATATGCAATAATCATGCATTCCTCCCTAAACTAGAATCTACAATTAAGAAATGGCAATATAAAGGCATTGCTCGGTTTGCTGATCTTTATATTGATAGTCTTTTTGCTAGTTTTAACGATTTAAATGATTTTTCCATACATTACAACTGAGTTTCCTACAGATTACCTGTTTGAAGCCCCCCCTTATCTACAAGGTTTTATAAGAATATATAGAATTATCTTCTTTAAAAAGTGTAGGAATAGATAAGTTCAAACATGGATGGGAGAAAGAGTTTGTATTTTCATAGGAATTTTGGAGCAGTGCCCAATGCAGAGTGAATGGTTGTACCTCTTGTCCCCAACCGAATTTAATTCAACTCAAGGTTTTGCACCATGTGCACCTAAGCAGAAGACAGATTCCTTCTTTTAACCCTTCTTTTGACTAGACCTGTGTAAGATGTTGCAAGGGCCCCCTCGGCTCAGTCCAACGATGGTTTAAGAGGAGGAAACACTGGGAGAAGGATCACTGCACGTTCTGTCTTTTCAGTCATGGCGAATTCTCACTCACTTCTCATCTGAGTCCATGTTTAAATATGCCCACGAATTTAGTTTAGAAAGCCAATTGGTCGTCGGTCATCTGTATAATAATTTGGTAAATAGATGTTTGACTATTCTATAAAACTCGTAACTCTTATTGCACTCATTCATTCGGGTCTCAGTGTCTCTCAGAGTCTCACGCGGGCTGGTTTGTGGATCTCACGGTAACAAACTCCCCAGTCTGAACATTAGTCAGAGGTCATGGCTAAAGTTATTTAATAGACCGCCCATGCTTCTTGTGATTTAGATAACTGTTCCGTTTAGCCCCCTACAGTCGCCTATATAACAACTTAGTTCACACGATATCCAGAGGTCATGGCCAGAAACATTTAATAATGTCGCGCCAATGCTTGCTATTATATTATCATAACGGTTTTTAACCCAGCCCCCTATAGTTATATAATTACATAACAACTTAAATAAGGCTGAAGCAGAAACCAGAGGTTAAGGCAGGTTTTATCTGGTGCCCTATAGTGAATGCGACTGCATAACAACTTAATTAAAGTGGAGCAGTTAATCAGAAATCTAGGCTCTCACCTGATGTGCCCCAATGCTCCATCTAACCTGAGACCTAGCATGTACGCAGACGCAGATTTACGGTAAGAAAGGATGCGGCGTAATCTATTGAAGTGAATAATTTTAGATTAAGACCGAATAAAATCAAACGTAACAATTTATTAACATTTAGGTAAATGTATTGTGCCAATTAAATAATCGAATTCAAAGATAATCAATACAAACATCAAATGCTTAGAAATAGAGTAAAATATGCATACCTGAATTTAGGAAAATACATAATGTTAAGTGTCTAATAGGCACTCAACATAACGGGCTGACCTTGGTTATAACTGAGGTCAGCCCGTAATGTTGAGTGCCTATTAGACAAATAAACGCCTAGACAAATTCACAATGCAGAGCGTCTGTGTGACACTCAGCATTGTGAAGTCACCTGGCCACCAAAAGAGAGAGAGCCATGAGCATCCTGATAACTTCTCTTAAGTACTCAGACCAGGGCAGCCACCTCTTTGAAATGTAAACCTGAGTTGATCAATGCACCTTTTGGTTATTGAGAAGAGACGGTAATTAGCATTGAATACTTTGGGAGGGGCAAACCAGCAAACAGAAGAGTGTGCTGGTACGAAACCCATCTATAAAGCTCGTGTGACAGTTTAATAGCCTCAAGTTTTCTTTTATTTCCATTTAACATATGGGCAGTCGTCAATCACTCTGACAGCCGTTACAAGATTTACCAGTATACGATAAAAAACACCTTCGATTCTCGATACAAACCTTTAATTTTATTCTCCAACATTGCAAACAAAATTTCGCTAAACAGTCACAACACACATAAACACATTCGCTCATAACAGACATTTCGCTCTGACACAGTTCTGAAAAGTATTTTAACACGCGGTTAATGTGGTTTCTTTACAAAGTCTAAAATACTTTGTTGCTTTTTGTCTTTAACGGTCTGCTTGAAAACAAATGCTTCTAAGATTGTATCAGTAACGACGTCTTTGTCGATGTCAATGTAATCTGGGAATTGCTGGACAGTGATGCTAACTCCTGGGTTCCACTGTATGCAAATATATATATACAGTATATATACGAATGACAGTAGTCTAGTGGTTCTTCCTAGTAGTATTTAATATTTATACGTTTATACTTATCATGACATTACTATTTTTTTTCAAAAGGTGTCATGACTGGCCTTACATGAGGGTGTAAGTCAGTCACATAGCCAGGTACTTCATTAAGCCTTTCCTTAATTGTCGTTTAAGCACGTTTAGAGAAGGGAATCGGAATCCTAGAATCTGTAGGCTATTTATTCAGGTAAGAGTAATGAAACGCATCGTCAAGTTTTGTAACAACAAATACATGCCAAACATACTGCCACTAACTTCACAATTCCTGCACCATATTTTAAGCCATCAGTTTGGCAAAGTACCTTTTGGATGGACACACAGACTTTGACATCAACAAAAATGACATGTGAAGTGTTTTCTCCACTCTTTCTTTATAGCTGATAAGCTGATTTTTAGGTATTCCATGCACAGTTATGACATTTATGATTTGCATTGCTTTGCCTGTCACAGTGAACAAACTCAGATGAGTCACAACCCTCCAGTGGAGAAGCACTAAGGAAAAAGCAGTAAAATGATTTTAATTCAAAACAACAACAATGACAGGCAACTTAGACAGGATTTCCAAAGGAAATCCTTTTTCATTAAGTGAAAAATGTATGTATTTTATTACATATTTAAGTTATGTCTAAAACTAAATAGACAACCAAAAATGTAAATATCTGTCATCATTTTCTCCTCCCTGTGTCGTTCAAAACCCGAATAACACTCTTCTTCTGTAGAACACAAGATATCTTAAAAGTCGATTGGACCCCATTTACAGTTAGTGTATGGGAAGAAAATATAAAGTATCATTTTATTTTGCACAGAAGAAAGAAATGCAAACAGGAATTGAGCGATTTGTGTGTGTGTGTGTGTGTATGTATGTGTGTGTGTGTGTTTAGGAGAAGAGAGAGACATACAAATAATAGGGAGTGAAAGCAGGTTTGAGATTTTTGGAGTATTTATATGCCTGCCTGTTTCTCTTATTTCTTTTACAAATAAAAATGTATTTATAAAATTACAGTGGAGTTCACTTATCTCGACTCACGGTTAACTCGCCACTCCTATTATGTCGACGTTTTTTGAAGTGGAACCGCCAAACTCCCTATTTGTCCCATTTTTTTTCTCAGTAATGTCGATTCCTGTTGCCGAACCCTAATATCGTGAGCACAAACTTTATCAAATAAATCGTCATATTGGCTGTTGGTTATCTCGATAATCGTTATCTCAATGCTTGTTTTCAGCCTCCGAGGCCGTCGACATAACCGTATTCCACTGTATTTAAAAAAATTATTGTACTCCCCGATCATAATTACTCTGAATTTACCAACATATTGCTCACGAAAATTGCAGCACAAACACTTTATATTATCACTTTAAAATGTTTGTTTTCCTGTACTAGTCTTGTATTATTCAGTTCTACTTGTGTTATAATAATAATAATTCATTACATTTATATAGCACTTTATCAAAGACTCTCAAAGCGCTTACATGGACGGGGGAATCTCCTCAACCGCCACTAGAGCGGTCAACCGCCAAGTGATCAACCGCCAACCGCCACTTGTGCGAACCACAATAATGTTTTGAAATGTGTTAAGGCACTGCTAATAATATTGACTCTTTGAAAATATTAAAGTCAGCATGAAATCTAAGTTGCAACTGTCTTTTCTTCCCTGTTGTGATGTAAATCTGAGTGAAGATGTCAATATAGGGTGGGACTAGATTTAGCACTCATAAGGGGGGAAATGTTAGTACTAAAACAGCTGATGAATTTTTGTGATTTCACTTAGCAAGCCATTCAACAATATTAAAATGATTTCTCTAGTTCATGTTGACGCTTTTGTTTCTTCCAGTGTCTTGTCATTTAGGATGGATGTTGATAAACAAATGTCAGTGTTATTTTGTGAAAAAAATCTATATTAAAAGTGTCCATAATGTTTTAGCAGTATTACTATAGGTTTGATTTCTTTCCTGATAGCACAACTACATCTCAGAGAGTCTATTTTATGTGTGTTTACATCTGGAAGACACATTTTTCAGTGAGTTTGCTCATCTGCAATTCATCTCTAGGATGTTTCCTGTCAGACGTTAAACAGACAATTAGAGCAATTAGAGTCTTTAAGATGTTTATGATTTGGATTGTATGTAAAATGTTTGCACACAGCAGCTGCTTTACAGCTCTTTAACAGACATCTTGCAGATGTATACACTGTTTAGTTGTCAGTTACATTATAATTTTTTAAGTAAAGAAATTCAAAGTTTAACAAAGCAGAACTGGCATGTTTCAATTCTGTAATCATACATTTTGATTGCATTTCATTAATTTTGATTAGGTTAGTTCATACATGTGACTTAAAATGTCCATGTAATCTCAATTTAAATATTCATAGTGAAAATGTAACTACTTGCTAATTTAGGAAACGTTAATTGGTAACACAATGCTTTTATAACATTAGCATTGCATACCATAACAACTGCTAAATGAGTGAAGCACTGCAGACCATTTAACGTATGTTTTCAAATACACACACACAAACACCTACCAGAAACTCTCCTAAATTAGCATAGCAAAGGATTAAATACTTCAAAAACTCACGCTTAACATTAATCTTGCACACACACTCAAATTATTTACTAACACTTAATTTTAGTATTTACTCTCCCTTTGGAGTATAATGGTAAAGCATGCAAAAAAATCGAAATCCTAACCTAGTTTCAGGTAAATTTAAGTTAGTCTAAATGAAAATAAACAAGTTAATGAAACAATTCAGGTGACTCAAAATGTTTCATTTTGTGAACTCAAAAGAAAAGGAAGTTCTAAATACTCATAAAAGTTCACTGGATTGAACGAATTCGTGTAATTTAAATTAGCCTACTCCAACAAATTAATTATTTTGAACGTAGAGTTGTCAGAGTGTGTGTTTTCTGGGTTAGATATAGGCTACACATATTCACTAAAAGAGAGTAGATGCAGGTGATTGTACAGTGATTTCCCCACTGTAAAATTCCTTAGTTCTTAGTCATGCCACAAAACCTGCGTGTACTTTGCAAAGTCTTGTCGTCACAATGCTGACATAACACGAGTTTCATCTTCAGCGTCAAATGAGGACTTTTAATTTGTATTGCGTTTCCACACACCGGAAGTAGATTCCAGCCGAAGAGACGCTTGAGAAAATGTACTCCTGAATATCTGTCAAGAATAACACTATAAACACCTACAAGGCAGAAAAGGGAAGCGCTACTAGATAAGGCGTCGACGGGTTTATTAAGGTAGCGTCTCTGTTTGTGTCTTATGTCAGTAGATCGTCGAGATGACGGATCGCTCGCTGGCTGTGTTGACCTGATAGCCGCGCTAGCGTTAGCTTCGCGTTAGCTTAGCATGAGGCAGAACGCGGTTTCTCCTGCACCGCAGGCCCGCTTGAGCTCACGCTAACAGCCGCTCATCACGGCACAAACCCTCCGTGTGAGACGGGGGATATCAGCCTCAGCCGCCGCGCCACTCGCTCACAGCGGCAGTTCATTCACCGTTGACGTTGATTTCCTCGAGATTCCTGGCCTTTAGCCTGTTTAGCTCGCTGATGCCATTTTGTTTTCAGCCAGCTCTTTATATCTGAACGGAGAGGATCGAGAGATCCCAGTCTCACCCAGCGCTTTATTTCTAGTCACCTCACGTTTCAACCAGTTTCACTAGCTGTATGTGATTTGAAAAAGCCTCATCTGTGTGATCATATGCTGTCAGTGTTGTGTTTATGGATTGCAGTCTCATGTTGGGTTGAATGCAGTGGCTCTTGGGTCAGTGTGTATATATATATGTATATAAGTGTGTGTGTTTGACTGATTGACTGTGTGTTGCAGTGTGATCTGACATCTGGGTGACAGTGATGGAGGGTCAGGATAATGCAGATCAGGGCAGCAGTGATCAGTCTGAAACACAGCGCCGGAGACAGCTGGACCGTCTGGACAGAGAGGAGGCCTTCTACCAGTTTGTCAACAATCTCAGTGAGGAAGACTACAGGCTCATGAGAGACAACAACCTGCTCGGCACGCCTGGTAAATCCTTTGTTTTTACATCCTGCAAAACTACAGTTAAAGTGCTCTGTCGTAACGGATTCAGGGTCAGTTTGGGCCGGATCAGATGTGCTTTCTAAAGACTTGTTGTTCCTTTCCTCTCAATATTATTTAAGTGTTCCTTAAGGATGAATCTCATCCTCTTTGCCTTGGCAACGCATTTCATTTTCATTAGTATAGATATGGTTTCCTCGCATCCGGTTGTATATCTTTGTCTCTCATGAGACTTGCAGAATTCAGTGGCAGTTAGTTTGAGGTCAGACCAAACATTTCATTCGCCAGTCAAAGTTTGATGATCATTTTCACTCTCCTTCTGATATTTTACAGTTTTTGTGTGCTGAGTTTTTGCTCTTTTAGAGACGTGACCCTTTCAGAGTAACAAAAGAACCATTTAAGTAGTTAAAAAAAAGCTATTCTTACAAAGTACACACAAAAGGTTTACTGCATAATCAGCACGATTTAAAGTTTGTTTTTAAAATGTCCAATAAGTGGAGTCTTCTTGTGAAATGTTCTTTGAAGAACAAAGAAGCGCATTACATGGAACAAGTGTCAGGTCTGTTAGTTTGCGATCCAAGACGTACCGTATTTATTCGAGTATAACGTGCAAAATTTTGTACCAAAAAATAAATGAAAGTTAGGGATGCGCGTTATGCACGAGGGCTGGGGTGGGGTTTGACGGCTGGTCCTTTGAGGGCGCCGGAGAATTGTGAGTTCGCGCTGCGCATTTTACAGGCTGTTTAAGTAGCAATATATGCATAAAATAAAAGGCAGATTCGTGAGTGCAATTCAGCAACTGTATTCAAACATAAACCGCGGCAACAACCGCAACATAGCCCAAAGCAATCGATTGCCGATTGCATGATACATTACATCCCGTAACACAGGCTGCAGCCTCTCACTGTACGTGAGGGCGAAGAAAAAAAAAAGTCCCCTCGCCGCTTCATTTCCTCACCCACACGTTACGGAGAAGACAGGCATTTTGTGTTTTTTGTGAAGACAGGCATCAGCATTGATGAAAAATTAACTCCAGAAGAATGGGAGCAACTCTTTAGTGTCTCTGAGGAGGAATCTGACGTCGAAGGATTTTAAATAAATATTTTTACCGGTAATTCTCTTTCGGTATTGTGTTCATTAGTTTATGTTGTCAATAAATATGTTATATATGTTATACAAGTATATGTTATACAATAAATGTTTTTTATCATGGCTGCACGTGTTCAACAACGTTTTTTGTCAATTACAATGCTTGGTGTGAAACAAAATTTTATACCGATTTTTAATCGAAAATTAGGGGTGCGCGTTATACACGAATAAATACGGTAATACACAGATCTGTCGTGACATACATTGTTAGATCGATACCATGATTATCATCAATAATGTTCAGATTAAATCAAACATTTAAATGCGTTTGACAACCCGTCTGTAGTGTGTAGCTAGTAGCAATTTATATTAAAATGTTTTTTGTGATTTGTTTAACTTGAACACCTCTGATTGGCCGTTGAGTTCGGCTACAATGCTTAACACTGCTAAACACATTGTAAATCTAAACCTTTGATGCTCTTCACAGAGCGCTTGCACCAATCAGCCGTCACTCATAACAAGAAAAGATGGAGTGAAATTGTCCTCCCATCCATAAAAGCAAAACTTTTAACTTTCGCAATATACACAATATACTCCCTTATTTTATATCATCAGGAAAACAGGCCCAAGTTCTTTCTTATGCAAAAGTTATATTGTATTGTTAGTTTGTAATGCTCATCTTACTCGTATGTAAACGTATTTAAACCTGGTACCTTAAAATGCATCAGACCAGGTTTGATGGCCGTGATGTTTTACATGCGGTCCATGACCATTCACTGCTAGTGTTGCGCCAAAATTAGTTTTTAATGAAACCGCAAACTTAAAGGCGCATTTCACCCAAAAATGAAAGTTCTGTCATCATTTACTCATCTTCAAGTTGTTGTAAACCTTTGAGTTTCTTTTATTCTGTTGAGCACAAAAGGATACTATGGAGGTCAATGTGTGCCGTCAACTGTTGGGATAACAACATTCTTCAAAATATCTTCTTTTGTGTTTGACAGAGTGAAGAAGCTCATACAGGTTTGGAACAAGTTTAGGGCGAGTAAAAGTTTTCATGTCCTTTTAAACTGTCCCTTTAAAAGTGTTAATTTTTTTATTTTTAAAAAGACGAAATCAAAAACTTAGTCTATATAATCGATTAAATTAGTTGTCTCTAATCATTTAAATTGCATGCATTGCAATTTTTTCCCATCAACTTTTTTAATGACATAATTAAGTTTCTGCTCCAGTTTGTTCATCTTTTTTTTTTTGCCCTTCGTCCACCACGTTGGTTGGCTAAAGCAGGGGTGGGCAATCTACGGCCCTGTTGGGCTTTTTAATCTGGCCCGCTGAACTTGTAAAAGTTATATTAATAAATTAAATGTTATTATAATTAAACCTCCTTCATTTTACCTTTCCTTGTAATGTCCTGTTTTGAGTTTTTTTGAGTGTGATTCTCTACTTAATTTTTTCGCTTTGTACTTTGAGCCATTCAGTCAAAATAAGCGGACTGAAAGAAGAAAAGTAGGCAGTGAGTGCCGAGTGTTTAATAAAGAGTGGACAGCAACATTTTTGCTGGAGTCCGATCAAGGGCTGTATGTCTGAAATGCCAAGAAGCTAGCAGTTTTTAACGAATACAACATCAGCTGTCATTTTGCTACAAAACAAGCTAATTATGCTAGCAAACTGTCTACACAAGAACAACAGCTACGGCTCAGGACTCGGCACAGAAGAAGCTGACGTTATTTGGCTCAATCTATGTATGTGACAGACATTCAGTGTCATGAACATCAACAAAGCCCGTCACCGATCCAAGTTAACTAACCAACACGTATTTCTCAGACTTTCTGATATGCACATTTTGGTAGGCTTCAGCTGCTGATTTTCATTGGATTAGCTCCACCTATCAGGAGCGAGCACACTTGGCGGCGTTGCCATTGGTTGGACTCTGTACCTCTTCGCTGTGATTGGTGTATGTTTTCCCTGCGTTTTCAGGCTGATCTGCGTCTCTCTTTTGGTGAGATTGAACACTGTTCCCAATGCAGTCTCTCGTTCCTGCTCTCTAAAGGGAATGTCTCGGTTTACTATCGTAACCTGTTCCCTGAGAAACGGGAACAAGGTATTGCATTAACCGATTAACCGCTGTGTTCGCGCTTGACCAGCTGTGCAGTGTTCAGTCATAATTCTGATGTAATTGCCACGCTAAAGCTATTTATACTGTCTGTTAGCCAGAGCTACATCGTGCAGAAATCAGGATTTTGAGGTTTCAGGAATTATGTGAAGGGGAGAAGTTCGGATCTATCCTAAGAATTGCCACAACAAAACTAACTCCAGACTTTGATGCACGTGCAAAAAAAGATCAACAACAG
This sequence comes from Rhodeus uyekii, assembly GCA_037043235.1. Lineage (NCBI taxonomy): Eukaryota > Metazoa > Chordata > Actinopteri > Cypriniformes > Acheilognathidae > Rhodeus > Rhodeus uyekii. Next base: position 603,223 of record JAWRVZ010000148.1, read on the forward strand.
TTCATAGTTCACACAAACACACCGTTTCTGGGCCGGCCTCTCTGTCAAATTTTAGAAACCATTGTGGCCCGCGAAAAAAGTTTGCCCAGCCCTGCTCTAAAGTCATGTTTGTGGGGGATCCTTTGATGCCCCACGATTCGATTCTTGAGATCACGATTCAATAAAAAAAATGTCATGATTTTGTAAGAAATTTCATTTTAATATAGGCATAGATTTTATTGTTGTTTACTGTTTTGTTACTTTTCCTATTTGACTGGCATTACACATGACTGGCGGTCTTTTTTTATTAATAAATACAAACAAACAATCGGACAAAATAGAAAAAATTAAATAAATATTTTCAGGTACAGCCTATATGTTTATCTAACATGTAAGCTAGTAAGAACTACTATAGGAATTGAATAAATGGAAAAATAATAGAGTTGGATAGAGTTTATATGAACTGGATAGAGTTTATATAAATTGATCAAAGATATAAAAGTCATTACCGATAGCAGAGAGATTAATGAAACAGATGGCAAAAGTTTATTAAGTTTGAATGCACAGCTCTTGATGTTTTCACAATGTGCATTTCAACAATTCAGTGCCCATGCAAGCGTAATGAGCTGTGAAAGAGAACTGAATTTCATGCATTTCTATTTTCATGCATTTCTATTCATGCATTTGTGCGCACGCTTCGGCTGTGTCCTCCATGCATTGCATCAAGTTATTTTTTTCCGCGGCTTATTGTGATTATTAACTCTTTTCGTGTCAATAACTTTTAGTTCTATAAAGTTAAGGAAGTGTAATTAACTTTAGAAAAACGATTTTTGAAATGTCTATTGATGCGACTCTGTAGAAGAGATTTGCGATGCATATATATATACGTGTGTGTGTGTATATGTATCTGTGTGTGTGTGTATTTTGTTTTTCATCCCTAGTACATGATTGATTTGCTGTCTTGGTCACACTTTTTTGCGCCCGCTTTACACACTATAGGAACAAAACTGTTAATGTACGATTTTCATGTTTGCTCTCTCACATTTTGATAGTCTGATGATTTGAATAATCAAATCATCACTCTTGCACAAAGTCCACAAGTGAGACTCGCTTACGACGTTCCAGGAAATCCCTCATGCAGGTATCTCTGAATAAAACGCAGATAGAGGCTTTTGACCAATGAAACACAAAGACGACAAATGTATGATTGCAAATGTATTTAATCGCTGTTCTTCAATCCATCTTGGGAATTTTCACAAGACTGAAGTACATTTATAACGTAATGCTAATTGACTTAGCCTTTACCACTGCATAGAATGCTATAAAATAATAAATTTTCCCACTCTTTCTGTTATTGACAGCTGCGGAAATCACGAAAGGAAGTTATTTCATGCACTAGACTGACATTATAAATTCTTAGTGTAAAGGTGTTCATTTCCACTACATGGAACTGCATTCACGGCTGGATCAACGACCAATAGCAGCGTGTCGGCAGCAGTAATGGGAGATTAACAATATGGCATTCAGATTCCAGACCAAGGCTCTATTGTCACAGCCGAGGCCCGAGCATTACTCCTGGTTCTGGAAAATATTGAGAAGGGCCAAGAACAGAACTTTTTAATTGCCTATGACTCAAGGTCTAGTCTTTAAGCACTTGAGCCTGTACAGACTGAAGGCCCATAATTGTTGAAATATGAACAAAATTAGAGCTTTTAAAGAAGAAAAGCTTTAAGATTATCTTTTGCTGCGTTTCAAGTCACATCGGACTGACATGTTAATGAAAGAGCAGACAAAGCTGCACTTGACCTGGAAGCATCTGACTGACGAATACCGCCTTCTGAATTCAGATCATTAATTATTGCATCACTAACAAGTGGCAAGTTTCTTTCACTGTTAAACTTATTCTATTGGACTGTAATTTTTGTGATACTGCTAGAAAACGCTTTTATTCAGAAACATATTTACTAGGGACGTGTGAGTGTTGTCGATGCTGAAAACAGTAGTCGACCACATGAGAAAAAAATAACTGACAAATGACTTTTTATTTTATATTTAAAAAATATGAGCGGAATCTAAATCTTTACCTCAGATTTCGCATGCGTTTTCTTTGTCAATTGCGGCTCAAATTACAAATTAAAAAATGTCAAATCAACATTTATTGTTTGATTGTTGACATTTCGCATTTTAATGTTTATAATTGAACTCAATTCGATTGAGAACTGCACTATATGGACAAAAGTAAGGCTTGCATGCAGATGCTCAGCCATGGAAACCCGTTCCACGAAGCTCCCGCTTCACAGTTTTTGTATTGGTGTTAGTGCCAGTGGAAGTTTGGATCTCTTCCGCTGTGGCATGAAGCGTTTGGTAACTCTGCTCTGTGAATATACATGGTGGCTGCTGTTCATAAACGCTTCCACTTTCCACTAATACCTCTTACGGTTGGCCATGGAATATCTAGCCAAACAGATTTAGTGTGAAGGTGGCATCCTAACTCTTGAATTCACTGAGTGCTACGAAAACAACCAGTCTTTAACAAAATGCAAATGTTTGTAAATGCAGACTGTGGCAATGGGTCTGATTGATTCAATAATTAAGAGGAGTGTCCCAATACTTTAGTCCATATAGTGTACGTCTATGTACTTTAAGTGGAAGCACACATTCTGCTGTCTCGTTGTTTTGATTCAGAAACGTTCAAGACAGGATCTCTTTCACAGGTCTTTCGATTCCCTTCTTAGGTCTTTTTGTAAGCAGACATAGTTCCATTTAGCCTTGCATTTTACTTTAATGGTTTGCCTGTTACAAACACAAACTTACGAAGCCAATCAATCCTTTTATGTCCCAGGACAGTGGAAAGGAATGTTTTTTTGGAGTGTCCTTTAGCCGTGCGCCCTGCCAGGAGATGGCATTGAATGGACATTTCTTGTCCTGGTAAGTCCGGTGGTTTTCAGTATGGTTCTGTTGCTGTCTAATGATTCTTTCTGGACAGCTACTGCATAAAGACTTGACGCATAGTTTATAAACTGACGTTTAATGAAAGATTCTGCATATCCAACTACGTCAGAAGACATTTCTACTACTAGTGTCTTGGACTCGGTATGGAAAAAATGCACGTACCACGACATTTGTAACTGTACCCCTGGGATTAACATTTCCATTTTTACATTTGGCAGACACTTTTATCCAAAGCAACTTACATTGCATTCAAGGAACACATTGAATCAGGTCTTGCTTTCCCTGGGATTGAACCCATGACCTTGGCGTTGTAAACATCAATGCTCTACTGGTTGAGCTACAGGAAAGCTTTCTGTATTAACAGGCTTTCTGTGATTGGCTCACGATCAGATCTCATTTGACCATATTCAATTTGTGGTTTAAATGCACCCAAAGTGCATTGTGAACGGTTTGTGATTGGATCAATGCAACCACATTCAGAGGTGGCATGATTTTGAATGCGTTTAAACAATGTTTCCGTTATCTGGATTCAGATATGAAAGTCATATGTAATGAGTTTATTAACAAAGCACCATTTAATTCATCCTTTCTTATTCCCACACTGATGATCGCACTGATGATCGCACAAGTTCGGCGGGCGCGATGATCGCACTGATGATCTGGCTTTGTGACGGGTTCATGCCCGGGAGCAGAAGCCACAATTATAACAAATGAACTTAATGCGACACGTTGTTGATGTATTTTCGTAGTAGACGTAATCGATGATATCCTCACGCTGCTGGGGCTCTAGTGTCAAGTGGATTTCAACTAAATTAAAGCTGTCTGATTTGTACGTTGCGTTCACACTCATGTGTGAACAACTCATGTTGTAGTACTACAGAACATCACATTAAATAATCAGATGGATCTTTAATGCAGGATTATTTTTGGCGATCGCCTAAATATTTCAATGCAGGAAAAACTGTGATGGCTAATCTGCATTGTATTCAACGAAATAGTCTTTCCTCAGTACTTTTCCATTCTTTCCGTCTTAATGTCTTACTGTAGCTAAGTTGGATATGCAGTGTTTTGCTACATTTATTTGATGTGCAAAAGTACTGTGTATTTTCAAGTTGTTTTGTTGTGCAAGACATGCTTTTAAGGAAATAATTCGAGTCTTCTTGATTCTTTTAAACATCCTTTTCATTTAAAATTAACCTCATGAACCACCTTTAGTAACAAGCTCGGTATACTGTTTGATTCCCTATCAAAACAGGAAGCTTGATTGGAACTTTGACTTCACATCACACCAGTGAACTGTGATTTGCAGCTTGCTATTGCAAGTCAGAGGCAGGTGGTGTTGGAGGAAAGAGATTTCTAGACGGCATATTGTTGGATGACCTTTTGGATTTTCCTCTGTTCAAGTTATCAGTGTTTTTTTTTTTTTTTTACCTTTTTCTTCAAAGAACGTGAACCGTTTTTTTTTCACTCTTTGCTTTTAAAATTAAAGTCTTTAATTAAAGTCTTTCTTTTCTGAGAAATATTGAAAATTTTCATGTATGAAATGTATCACAGTAATCATTTCATTGGTCTGATTGACTTTGCCTAGGTTACACTTCCCTGCAAGAGCCCCACTTTTTCTTCTCGTGTCAGAGTTCTAACTATTATGTTTCTTGGTTAGGTGAAATTACAGCAGATGAACTGTTGAGCCGCCTTCGACAGGTCAAGGATGGTCCTGAGTCGCCCAGCAATGCCACAACTGAGGAAAGAAGGGAGGGGCCTGGTGGTAAGTCAACTCTAAATTGCTCTGTTAGTGTATAAAATCCATATCCATCCAGATGAATTTTCTTGTATTTCTGCCCTGTTTTAATCATTTCTTATCATTTTCAGCAACAGAGGTAGAGGGCACTGAGGAAAACCCAAGTGGTGAGACCCTTCTTGACTGGCTCAACACAGTACGACAGACGGGGAATACAACTAGAAGCGGTTACCGGGGGAACCAGTCATGGCGGGCTGTGAGCCAAACCAATCCCAACAGTGGTGACTTCCGTTTCAGTCTAGAGATCAATGTCAATCGCAACATAGCTGAACAACAAACACAGACAGAAAGGTTGGAAGGGGGCCAAGAAAGAGCAGACGACCCTGTGCCTGAGCCAGAGAGTCTTATGGAGACTGCAGAGGTGGTTGAGGAACCAGTGGTAGACGAGCTGGCTGTTATCGTAGAGCCAGAGCTACCTGTTCCTAACACCCTGTCTCTAAGTAGGGAAGGTAATACACCAGATCCACCAACTTTAGCTCCCCAAACCTCAGCACCTCATACCTCACCTCCCCCAAATTTAGCTCCCACAGCCTCAGCTCCCCCAGTTTTAGCTCCCACAGCCTCAGCTCCCCCAACTTTAGCTCCTACAGCCTCAGCTCCCCCAACTTTAGCTCCCACAGCCTCAGCTCCCCCAACTTTAGCTCCTACAGCCTCAGCTCCCCCAACTTTAGCTCCTACAGCCTCAGCTCCCTCAACTTTAGCTCCCCCAGCCTCAGCTCCCTCAACTTTAGCTCCCCCAGCCTCAGCTCCCTCAACTTTAGCTCCCCCAGCCTCAGCTCTCCCAACCTCAGCTCCTCCAACTTTAGCTCTCTTAACCTCAGCTCTCCCAGCTTTAGCTCCCCAAACCTCAGCTCCCCCAACCTCAGCTCCTCCAACTTTAGCTCCCCTGTCCTCACCTCTCCCAACCTCAGCTCCCCCAGCTTCAGCTTCCCCTACCTCAGCTCCCCCAACCTTGCCCCCAGTGGAGCAACCACGGAGGGGTCAAATAAGGGCTCGCAGTAGGAGCCCAGAGCAGCGACGGACAAGGGCTCGCACTGCAAGAGGTCGATCACCACTCAACCTTGAAAGATTGGATGGACTTCCACCTACTCAGCATGGCCTACCATCTCGCCACCCTGAGATCTTGCCTGAGCCCCAAGTAGAAGGAAGCTCAAGGACTCGGCAATTGTTTTTGTCTAGGCAGAGCACTGTGGAAATGGAAACTCAAGAATTGGGAGCTGCACCCGAGGTACCTGGAACACCACAGGAAAGAGAGATAAATGCTGGTGAAGCAGGAGCCTCAGGTCGTCGTCCTCCAACCATAATGCTGGATTTGCAGGTACGTAGGGTGCGCCCCGGGGAGTACCGCCAGAGAGACAGCATAGCTAATCGTACACGGTCTCGTTCGCAGACCTCCAACAACACTTTATTATATGAGACTGAGCGCGGGGGATTCCGTCGGACTTTCTCCCGTTCTGAGCGGGCTGGTGTGAGAACATACGTCAGCACTATCCGCATTCCCATTCGGAGGATCTCAGATGCTGGACTTGGTGAAGCCACTTCTTTGGCTCTGCAGTCTATGATTCGTCAGATCATGACTGGCTTCGGTGAACTTAGCTACTTTATGGACTCTGACTATCCAGACTCAAACCGTGAAGACACCCCACCTGCAGACCTTACTGATGCACTGGGTAACCCTGATGCTTCTACTGGAACTGCTGCAAGTGAAGTGGATTCCCATCTTCCTGGGCATGGAGCCTCAACCCAGGGTGGTTTAGAGGCACGGACAGAGGAAAGGGAAGTGGAAGGTGCACTACCCGGTGCTGCTGGTTCTCGGGAGAACCGAGGCAGACAACGGGCTCCCATCAGCCTGGATGAAACTGGATCTCTGCCCTTTCTGCGACTTGCACACTTCTTCTTGCTCAACGAGGAAGATGATGACCAACCTAGAGGTCTCACCAAAGAACAGATTGACAACCTATCCATGCGAAACTTTGGTGAAAGCGATGCACTCAAAACCTGCAGTGTCTGCATTACAGAGTATGCTGAAGGCAACAAATTGCGAAAGCTGCCCTGCTCTCACGAGTACCACGTGCACTGTATCGACCGCTGGCTTTCAGAGAACTCAACCTGCCCTATTTGCCGCAGGGCTGTTCTTGTTTCCACCAACCGCGAGAGTGTTGTCTAGCCAAAATTGACTTTGTGGTACTCTCGACAGGTTTTATGTCTTTTTTCCTCTCTTCCTTTTACATTTATTACCTAGTCATGTGAGGACTCTTATTGAGATTTTTCCATACATCCTATATGAAGTCATTAAGTTTTATCAGATTTTCTGGTGCCAAGGTTTTTTTTTTTCCTCCCATCTATACATCAGTGTATTTTGACCCGTCTTACAATAAATATTGGCGCAAGACACAACTCTTGAAGACCGTGATGCAATCCCTGATCTTTTACGTATATATCGAGGAGCAACATTCAACAAAGTTATAGGATGAGAGACAATGTAGCACATATACTTTTATAGTAAAACAGAGATTTGACTACATTTAAGCAATCATTGTCAGGTTATAACAAAGCTATCCTTTTAATAAAATTAAAGAGCATGGGGAATTGCATTAAGGATCAAGATTAGTTTAAACTGTTAAACACCCATTTAACCCTTGAAACTGTCACACTGTGCTGCATCTAAAATGACTTTGGTTTCATACGGTTTTGGTTGTGTGTTGGTATGAAAGCATAGTGTGTGTTGTACCAATTGCACCATTATCATAAATAACTAAATGCAGATAAATAGTAGGAAATTCATGGAGTAGTTCTTAAGGAATTTGTTATCCTGTTATAGAATAGGTTTTGATTTGGCATTGTAAAGTGTTCTGGGATACTGATTTTGAAATCCTTGTGTTCAGACGCTTTTTAAACAAACAAAAATGGCTGTAAATATGCTACGTTGATGCATCAGGTTGTGTTTTCGCCTGTCTTCCCAAACGACAATGCATCAGTTGGCTAACTCAAAAATGTTTCATATATCTTAAGGAATAAACTTGGCTACATATAGGCAATGTTGTGCAATGATAACGAGGAAAATGTAAAGGAAGTTTTGACAAATTGACTTGTATGTTGTAGTCTGTAAATATTAACATTTAAAATGAAGACATAAATGGAAGTTTTTCTAACAGTTCTGTACATTGAGAATAGCACCATTTATCTTACTCTGCGGAGGAAATTATTTTTCTCATTATGTAATGGTTGGTTAGTATGGGAGCTTAGGTTCTCGGTTCCCATGCGAGGAAAAGAAGATGCAGTGTTATTTAGAAACGGTAGGTGAACTATCTGTTTCCGTTGTTTCTGTGTTGACTTGGAATACTAACCTTAAGCAAAATCTACATTTCATGTATCTTAAGAAAGCCAACCATTGTTAAAATGCATATTCTTACAATTACGTTCTGAGGTCATGTATTATAAGAGCGAGTTACTCAATAGAATTTGTTAATTTTGTCAGCATATTTATAGGTTATATTTTGTCAATATTTTGACTAGCTTCCAGTTTGCTGTGTTTGAAATGAATAAAATGATTTCCTCACCTGACCATTTCTCTGTGGCCTCACCAGTGTCCCATCATGTTCAGTGCTGCTGTGGAATAAACAAATGTAAAGTGAATCGTACAGTCATCGACGAATTTAATTTAGCAATACATGCCCTTGATCTCCAAAACATGATGCTGTGAAAAACATTTTTATATATATATATATTCTGGATAAGGTTTTATGTTCTAGTTTGTATTTTAATAATTAAGGTTTTCCAGAAGAAATGTTCAATATTATTTTGAGCTAAATTTGGATTATTTTGTGGACGTTTGCTTGTGAAAATGGATCACTGCGCAGATATTGCACACTTTCAGCTACAGCATTATTATCGCTTTGTTCTGGCTTCATCCAGCCATAATGTTATTTGTATATTACAATAAAAAGTGTACAGCATCAAGACTCGCTTGTTGTTTAGATAAAGTGTATGATTTTAAAACTTTTTTTTTTGTGCTTAATTTTAATATGGCATAACTGCATTATTTGTAATTTTCATTTCCCAGTAGTTTTTCCCCCCGCCATCACTAATATCAGAATCTTGATGTCATTTTTCAAAACTCTTGATGCAAAACGCACAACTGATTATAAAAAAATCTCAGCACGTTTTGTAGTTGCTTGGACACTATATATTGAACTACAATTCCCTTTTCAAACAGACCCAAAAAACCTCCCATCAAAACATTACCATTACTCTTAAAGCATAATTTTACAGAAACTGATCCCATCTTTGGTTCAGGAAAGCAAAATCCATCGACACCAAATACTGTGGATCTATTGATGTGAAGATATTTGTTCACTCTTTCTGTGGATCCGTGAACTACTATCTTTTCCAGACCGGGTTTGACATCATGCATGCAGGCCTTTGTAATGAGAAATCCACAAGACATGCTTGATGGAAATATCGGAGTTCAGTTGTCAAGTCTTTGTTTTACTTCTCACAGTAAATTACACTAGGAACACTGTGATTAAACTTTAAAGTGTGCTGCTATTTTGTAATTATATTTGCTTTGATTCAAAGAAACTACTGATGTTTTGGCTAATGTTCCTGTGGTATTTTATGATAAATTAGTAATTTCAGCAGATGTGTTTTCACCAAGTTTTGGGAGTTGAGTTCCTGAAAGAAAAAAAAGTGGAAAAAAGTGATTCCGAAAAGTAGCTGTAACTTACAGACACATATGAGGGAACAGCTGATGTCCGTTGTATGTAGAACTGCCCCTTGTGAAAAGGAAGTGCTGAATTGTATCGAAAGTGTACTTTTTTTGAACTTCAAATCTTGAAAGTATACTTTTTTTAAAGTGCACTTGCAAATAATATAATTAAAATTAAGGGCCACTTAAGTGTGTTTAAAGAGAGCTGTGTGCGCTTCCTTGCTACAGCCACAGTGTCGTTATCTGACATTACATTGTATTTTTTGTCAGTACATTGAGCAGTGCACTTTAACTATATTTTAAAGACACTATAATTTAATGACAATTACATAACAGTAATATAACAATGTATTTAAGACCACTTAAGAGGGAAATCACACAAGTTATTACATGTAATATGAACTTAATCTGATATATATTGATTAATAATCAAATGAAATCAATTACATATTATATCTTTTTAATTAACACTTAAGTTTGTTCCTTTAAAGTACATTATTCGTGTAATAAGTACACTTTATATAAGTATTAAAGTGCACTTTTTTCAATCATCAACCTAGTTGTAATTAAGTTGTAATTAATCTAATTTTTCTGTTGTGATGTTCTTGTAAGTAGTAAAGGTTATTTGTCTGGTCTCGGGGCAAATGTGGCTCTTGGAACCACAACCCTTGTCAACAACAAATTAGAATGTCTGTCATATTTTGGAACCTTCTCATTATAATTATTTATATATATATATATATATATATATATATACAGTAATACCTCGGTTTACGCGTTTAATTCGTTCCAAGAGCGGGCTCTTATCCCAAAATGCTCGTACACCAAAACAATTTCCCCCATAAGAATGCATTAAAAATCAATTAATTCGTTCCACACGACCATAAATGCCCATTTTAAATATTTAGTTTTTATTTTACCCTATTAATTACAGTTAAAATTATAACCATTAAGATCTCATATAAATACTCTTTAAACAGACAATTAAACTCTAAAAATACTTGACAATTTACTGTAACTCACTTTGAGCAGCGTCTGCTGGCATGAAGGAGATGAGAGACAGACGAGGGAGGGGGAAAACACAAAACCTGGATTCAAGTGCAAATCAGTGAATTTATTATAATAGTGCAGAAAACAAACAAAGTGATAATCCAGAGTGAAAGTCGTGGAACGGGAGACGCCAGCGACACCAACGCGAGCTCCAGAGTGGAGAGAAGTGAGGAGACAATTAATTCATGAACCCCATAGGTATATATTTCAGTACGTGAACTATAGAGGCTGAGAGAAGTTAAACTGCTGACAGAGCGAGGCTGAGAGAATGAATGCTTTAACGGGTGATAAAGGGGTTGGGACTGTGTTATGAGAGGCTGTCATTAGGATATTTCCAGTACAAATGCCCGTGAAGATGCAGAGCGTTAGGACAAAAATGCGCGTGGGTGAGGGAAAAATTTACTCGCACTCCGATACAAAGCTCGTACACCGATTCAACCCTCCATGCTCGTACACCGATTTTCTCGTATACCAAGTCGCTCGTAAACCGAGGTACCACTGTATATATATATGAAAAAAAAAAAAAAATATATATATATATATATATATATATTTTTTTTTTTTTCTAGGGAATGTTTAAGATAAGGTAATCTTTTCCAATTGGTCTTTTACTAACAAACAGCATGTTTTTGATTGTCTTGCACTTTGTTTAAATTCACTTCGATGAAACATTGAGTTAAGATGCAGTCACATTATTAACAATAGGGGAGATATAAACAATATACAGGAGAAATTTTAATTGCGTTAAAATAAAACAGTATCCAGTAGGATTCTACGAATCCAATAAGATCCTGCAGAACAAAGTGGAATTCCTATAGAATTTTTTTATAAGAAAGAAATATCAGAGATTGGCCCTTCCTGAGCAGCGCTGAGAACAGGAACAAATCCCATGGGATTCTTCAATAGCACGATAATAACGTGCAGAACTCGGAATTGAAAATATATGTTATTATTAATTATACATCATTTTTTATTTCTTCTGAGCCCTTTTAAGCCAGTCTAATAGTGTCATTTCCTGCTGTGAGACTGTCACTCGACGGCGTGAGTAATAGAGGGATTACGGCAAGATTTCTCCTCCTGGACGTCTGTGATTTAGTTGTTCAGTTGTTCCCCCCAGGTTAGGACAGGTGACATCGTGAGCTGCTCAAATGGCGCTACGCGTTTGCAGTTTTTTACTGCGTTCTTACTCCATCCACAGAACGGTAACCTCTCTCTCTCTCTCGCTTTAGTTTGAAAGTTACTTCCTATTTCTTTTAGAAAGCTGGAGTAGCGATAGAATGAAACCTTTATTCAGTTACCCGAGACTAGTAACCTATTAAACTATTACTTACTTGTTACTAATGTTTTGTTAATGTGAAAACCGTAACAAAACAGTGACTTTGTAATGGGAGTTTCCTGGAAATACATTTGAATAGGCTCTGGCTCATAAATATTCATCAGGAATCATGACGTCACGTCTTGCTCAAAGGCGGATGTTGGTTAGACTTCTCTAGATATTACATGGAAGTCATGAATATTAAATAAAATGTGAGTAGACGCGGTATGAAGGTTACTAAAAGACGTTTGCGTTTTATTAATATTCGTGATTTAAACCTTGGTTTAATGTCCTCTTTTTTACACTCACAATTTGTGTGATAAAAAAGTCCTAAAACCCATGCCCTAAAGGATTCTAATAAGAAACTTGTACAGTTCTCTGAATTTCTGTATTTCCAAAAATAGTTTTTGAATCAAATAAAAAATTATTTTGATTGATTTTGAAGACGTTGAAAACAATAGTTTCGAGAATGTAGTTGAAATTGCGACTATGACTCAGATGTTGAATTTACTGGGGAAATGGTGAACAGCATCTGTTCACATTTGACCCTTCAATTCCAAAAGTTAATGAAATATACTGCATTGAAAAGGAGAGTTATATAGTATTGATGCAGTTAGTGCGTTACATCTGTGTTGGATATAGATCCGGGTCGCTAAAGACCCTAATATGTAATAATGTTTGGCGAAACAGTTTTGCATTGAAGGGTTGGTTCTTCAGTGAGTTGGGCAGCTTTCTGTTTTTGGATGCAGTCTGGGTTAGTATCTGGATATCCTTTTCAGACTAATTCTCATGTCAACAGTTACACCTATTGGATCTGTTTGGTCTTTCATGGCTCTCAATACTCAAAGTCTTGCTGTCCTAGTCACTGAGGTGCCATTGAAATGCACACCAACAAATGGTCCTCTTTTGTAATACAATATCGCAATATTTTATGTACAGCTGTGCTATTACTCTTTGTTGGGCAAGTTCAGTCAGGCTTGTGCAGACTGTGACAAGTCAACGCTCTTAAGAAGAACAATTCAATGGAATTTGATCACAGTGACTTTGCTTGACTCGACAGACACAATTTGAGACACTACAGTTGCCGACTTGACAAGCCTTTTTATAGAATCACACCTTTAAGTAAATTTAGTGTCAATCCCAAAAATAGAGAATGTAGCCATAATGATGTAGCCTTTTGTTCTAGAAGCACATTATAGTTAACATGAAATTGAACTTGCAATAGTGTTTTCTTCCCTGTTGTGGCATAAACTGAGTGAAATGGCTTTTGGAATGAGAAAAAATGTAAAGCGGGACTGGATTTCATTGGAATTGATTGGATCGTAGGTAGTTGGGTGTTGGGTCTAAATGCCCGTGCAGTCAGTTATGAACAATATTTAAGTCCCCTTTTCCGCTGAGACAATGTACCTCAAACAGCAATGTAAAAATGTGCTTTCCAGTAGCTCAAACAGCAGAGCGTGGCACTTGCAACGCCAAGGTCAGGGGTTTGATTCCCAGGGAAAGCAAGAACTGATTTGTATGTCTAAATTAAAATGCAATGGAAGTGGCTTTGGATAAAAGCATCTTCCAAATACATAAATGTGAGAGAGGAAGAGAACAGATGCTGTTTCAATGGGGAAGTGTAGGAAGACTCTTCATAAGGATTATTTTTCTTTATTTTGGTTTGCTGCAGTCAAACTGTCCTTCAGTGGACAGTCCTTAAAAGTGCTGCCTTACACAGAGCCACAGAAGTGACCACTTAACCAAAGCATCTAAAGACAGCTATCCCGGCTGTGGAGATACTAGTGCCCCCAAATGCTATAAAGAGCACCTGGTCGTGAGAACTAAGACTGTCAACATTAATTTGCAGTTTTTAATTTTTAAAATGTATTTGGCATAACTGTAACAAGAGTCTTAGTGGTCCTAAAAGTAGCATACATTTTTGTAATGCAAAAACATAACATATACCAAGCATGGTAGTTATTTATTTATTATTTATTATTTGTTATCATAACAAATAATAATTTCAATACTCAAACTCTATGTCCTTGGTTTCACTTGCAGTCAGTTCTCAGTGGACTCTCAGCAGTCCGGTTCAGAAGTTCCTGTCCAGTTAATATCAGTCATCTGGACCACCTGGTGCTGACTGTCCGGGACCTGAACAAAACCACTCATTTTTACTCCATGGTTTTGGGAATGGAGGTTGTCACTTTTAAGGTAAAAGAAAAATCACACAGCAAACAATACCACATGGTGGCAGCAAAGTATAAGTATTCTTACATATTCTTACTTCAAGACTGTCTACATTCCAGGGTGACCGTAAAGCTTTGAGCTTTGGAGAGCAAAAAATCAACCTGCATCAAGCTGGGAAGGAGTTTGAGCCTAAAGCCAAAATCCCAACTCCAGGATCTGCTGACTTGTGCCTTATCACCAAAACCCCTCTGATTACTGTTGCTGCCCATCTCAAGGTAAAATATATATTTTTTCACACAGTTTAAGAACTGGCTCTCCTTTCAGTTCATGAAATGGAATTGGAGTTGAATTAGCCACGACTCATGAAATTCACACGACAGAGGGATTCATTACTCCCGCACAAGTTTTACTAAATAAACACACTTTACATTCTTTAATTCATGCAATGCTATGCATCCGGTTTCTGAATTTAAATTCCAAGAACTGAACTGAAATTTAAAAGGACTTCTCATTTTAGCTCTGAATTGTGAAAACCCCTTATTTTAGAGCTCAAAGCACTGAAGCATAACAGATTGTTTTTGTAGAGTGATATTTTCCATGGTCTGCTGCTGTTGTATTTCCAGGCATGTGGAGTGACAATAGAGGAGGGTCCAGTTGACAGGACTGGCGCTGTGGGTCCCATCAGTTCCCTCTATTTCCGTGACCCTGACAACAACTTGATTGAAGTTTCCAATTATCAACAATAGAACGAATATGATTTGCTCTGAACTTTGATTTTCAATTAAAAAGTAATAAAAAACTCCCACTATGGTTTTGACTGCTTTTACTGGTGGTTTCGGTTGAGCTAATATTCCTTTCTTTTTACAACTTCCTTATGTGGTGGTGTCAATATCAAACCATTTGATGTTGGGCCAAGCATGACTCCTCACGCACTGAGACAATGCATCATCAGTCATCTCTTGACCTAGTGTGGTCGTTGAGGTGCTCATTTACGTGCCAATGCTCATTTAATAATAGCACACTTGAATAAACTTCTTTTCTGATAATGTTTATCGCTTAATCTATCCTCTTACGTAATATCAAATGTCACTTAAGAGAATAAACCCTTGACAGGAAACTTTTTCCTTGTTCCACTCACATAAGTTTTAGCAGAAACGTTTTGTTTGATTGTTAATTGTTTTCCTCCATCATATACAGAATATATACAGAAGATGACACTGGCAACATGCCAGCAACACAAAGGACTTGGGTTTCTTTCCCACACTATAAATACTGTAAAAACAGCTTTCTCAAATTAAACATATTTGCTGACTTAAGTTTTTGCTACGCTTACTAGAGTAAATCAAGTTACTGTTATAAACCATGCCAAAAAACTCTTCAGATCACAAATTATTCAAAATATCTTGTATTGTAGCAGTAGTTTGTAGCAGTAAATGAGATGTCATATCGATCACAAGTTAAGTGTGGAGTTCCTCAGGGTTCAGTACTGGGACTGTTGCTTTTCACCCTGTACATGCTTCCTTTGGATGCTTCCTAATAATAATTATAATCTGTTAGATTTATATAGTGCTTTTCCAGAGCTCAAAGTGCTTGGGGGGGATCTCCTCAACCGCCAGTGTGCAGCATGCACCTGGATGATGCGACAGCAACCTATTCCAGAACACTCACCACACACCAGCTAAGGAGAGGAGACAGAGCAATGAAGCCAATTAATGTAAGGGGGTGATTAAGAGGCCATGATGGACAAAGGCCAACAGGCAGATTTGGCCAGGAATGCCAGGGTTACACCCCTACTCTTGCGAAGGACATCCTGGGATTTTTAATGACCACAGAGAGTCAGGACCTCGGTTTAACATCTCATCCAAAGGACTGTGCTTGTTGCAGTACATTGTTCCCGTCACTATACTGGGGAATTAGGACCCACACAGACCGCAGGGTGAGCACCCCCTACTGGCCTCCTAACACCTCTTCCAGCAGCAACCTAGTCATTCTCAGGAGGTCTCCCATCCAGGTACTAACCAGGCTCAACCCTGCTTAGCTTCAGTGGGCAACCAGTCTTAGGCTACAGGGTGATATGGCTGCTGTAATTATTAAGAAGCATGCCATTATCTTCCATTGTTACACTGATGATACTCCGCTTTATATTTCTTCTCATAATGATGAAACTTAACAATTATTGCCAATCACGGAAAGCCTGTTAATACAGAAAGCTTTCCTGTAGCAATCAATAGATCATTGGTGCTTACAATGCCAAGATCATGGGTTTGATCCCAGGGAAAGCAAGACCTGATTCAATGTGTTCCTTGAATGCAATGTAAGTCACTTTGGATAAAAGCGTCTGCCAAATGCATAAATGTAAATGTATGGTGAAAGTTCACCCCGATCCAGAACAGCGAGTTCAGCGACGACTCATCTAGGGGAGTGACGGCGTCAAGCAAATTGAACTCTAAGGTAAACTACAATCTCTTAAAATATCTATCACAGCAGACCGTCAGTCCACACTCCCAAGCCCCGCAGCGGACCGTCAGTCCACGCTCCTGAGGCCCGCGCCTAAGTCCATGCACCGCCAAGACGTTGTGGCGGACGTAAGGGAAAAAGGAGTGGTGCAGAGACTCCACCTCCAGTGCTCCTCACCCTGCCGGCATCTGCCAGCGTCCCATTCAAGCCCCATGAACTTTGCCCCGAGCCACTCACCCTCGTAACACCTCAGCCCACTCCCGACGGCACCCCAGGAAGGACTCTCAAATCTTTTTTGGCGGGCTATACTGTCATCTTGAGGGTGGGTGGGACAAAGGAGGCGGAGACTGGCTCCCAGTGCCACAATGGACTGCTGCGCCACCCTGGCTCCCTGTTCCCCCGGTGCCGCTTTGGACTGCTGCGCCACCCTGGTCCTCCGTGGCCCTGGTACCACCCTGGAGACCTCACTGACTCTGTGCAACTCCAGGGTGCCCTCCCTCTTACCCGTGTTTTGTTGTCATGTCTGTCATGTCCTCCTCATGTTCCCTCTCCCTTTCCTCCGCCAGGTTGTTACCCTTTTGGCGTGAGGTCACGCCTTGTGGGAGGGGGCGTGATGTCACGCTCTGGTCATGTTGTTGTCACTGTCTCGTCATGTTTCACTTCCGGGTACCCTCTGTGTCTCTCCCTTTGCCCTTCCTGCTCTGTCATCAGTATGTCGTTGTTCTCCCAGATGTTTGTCATTTCCTTGTGTATTTATTCCCATCCGTGTTCCCTTCTCATTGTCATTCATTAACGTTATTGTTTCATTTGTGTGGATGTCTCCCATGTTCTCTCAGAGTTTGCACTAAGAAGTGCCGTTTTGTTTTCGGTTCCTAATAGGCAAGGCAAGGCAAGGCAAGGTAAGGCAAGGCAAGTTTATTTGTATAGCACATTTCATACACAATGGTAATTCAAAGTGCTTTACATAAAGAAGAATGATAAAAATAAAACATTAAAAATGATTAAAAGAATAAAAAGATAATACGGATAAAATAAAATGCAAACAGTTCGGACATAGCACAGTGCTCAATCTGCAAATGCATAGGTAAAAATATGTGTTTTGAGTCTTGATTTGAATGTGGCTACTGTTGGAGCACACCTGATCTCTTCTGGAAGCTGGTTCCAGCTGCGGCTGGCGTAACAGCTAAAAGCAGACTCTCCTTGCTTTGAGTGAACCCTGGGTATTACTAAGTGACTTGATCCTGATGATCTTAGTGATCTGTTAGTGAGGTTTATATTCTATGAGCATATCTGCAATGTATTGAGGTCCTTGGCCACTGAGTGATTTATAAACAAGTAACAGTACTTTAAAATCAATTCTAAATGTAACTGGAAGCCAGTGCAAGGACCTGAGGACTGGTGTGATGTGTTCATATTTTCTGGTTCTGCTCAGAATCCTGGCAGCAGCGTTCTGTACGAGCTGCAGCTGTCTTATGGTCTTTTTGGGAAGGCCAGTGAGGAGCCCATTACAATAATCCACCCTGCTGGTGATGAAAGCATGAACAAGTTTCTATAAGTCTTGATTGGAGACAAAGCATTTAATTCTTGCAATATTTTTGAGATGATAATATGCTGATTTAGTTATTGTTTTTACATGGCTACTGAAACTCAGGTCTGACTCCAAAATCACACCAAGATTCCTGACCTGATTTTTAGTTGTTTTACCCCTAGAGTGAAGGTATGTATTCACTTTGAGAATTTCATCTTTGTTTCCAAATGCAATGACTTCAGTTTTGTCTTTGTTTAACTGAAGGAAGTTTAGGCACATCCAGTTTTTAATTTCATCAATGCATTGACACAGGGAGTCAATGGGGCTGTAATCATTAGGTGATAACGCGAGGTAAATCTGGGTGTCATCTGCATAGCTGTGATATGCAATTTGGTTCTTTCTCATTATTTGGCTCAGTGGCAGCATATATAAGTTGAACAGGAGGGGTGCAAGTATTGAACCTTGAGGGACTCCGCATGTCATGGATGTCCACTCAGACTTATGGTCACCGATACTCACATAATAACCTCTCCCTTCTAAGTATGACCTGAACCATTTAAGAACCATCTCAGAAAGCCCAACCCAGTTTTCCAGCCTGTCAAGGAGAATGTTGTGATCTATAGTGTCAAACGCAGCACTGAGGTCGAGTAAAACCAGCACTGATAATTTACCTGAATCTGTGTTAAGACGAATATCATTTATTATCTTTATGAGTGCTGTCTCTGTGCTGTGATGTGGTCGGAAACCAGATTGAAAGTTGTCAAAGTATCCATTCAAGCTTAAGAACTTGTTCAGCTGATTGAAAACAACTTTTTCAATGATCTTGCCTATGAAAGGTAGATTTGAGATTGGTCTGTAATTGCTCAATATGATGTTGTCCAGATTGCTCTTTTTCAGAAGGGGCTTAACAACTGCAGTTTTTAGGGATTTTGGTAAAGTCCCAGAAAGAAGTGAGGAATTTACCACTTCTAGGATATCTGCTTCTAAACAGTTAAACACGCTTTTGAAAAAAGATGTGGGAAGTATGTCAAGGGCGCAGGTTGATGTTTTATGATGCAGTACTGTTTCTTCCAAAATTTTACCATCAATTGCTTCGAAAACAAACATAATAGCTACTTTCTGAGATTGTGGTCTGATCTGTTTTACCCCAGTGCAGCTCAAGGATGTGCTGATCTCCTTTCTGATATTATTTATTTTCTCAGAGAAGAAGGAAGCAAATTCATAGCATTTGCTGTCTGAGAGCATTTCACTGGGAATCTGACTTGGGGGATTTGTTAGTCTCTCTACAGTAGCAAAAAGAGTGCGGGTGTTGGTTAAGTTTCTGTTTATAATATTTGAGAAGAAGGTCTGTCTAGCTTTGCCTAGTTCCACATTGAAAGCATGAAGGTTATCTTTATAGATGTTATAGTGGATTTCAAGATTTGTCTTTCGCCACATGCGCTCAGCTTTTCTGCATTGTCTTTTCATATTTTGCACTGCTGTTGAATTTCTCCAGGGTGCTTTTTGTCTGCCACTCTTCTTCCTGACTTTCACAGGAGCAATGTTATCAATAACATTCTGAACTTTTGAGTTAAAAGAATCAAGAAGAAAATCAACAGTCTGCAGATATGCTTGGTGTTAAAGATATAGCCTTCATAAACAGAGCACTAGTATTCTCATTTAAGCATCGCTTTTTGACCGAGATAGATCTAGCTTCAACAGTCGGAGAGATCAATATATCAAAGAAAATACAGAAATGATCTGATAGAGCTACATCCTTAATGAAAATGGATGAGATGTTTAGACCCTTACTGATAATTAAATCTAGTGTATGTCCTCGATTGTGTGTGGGTCTATGTACATGCTGAGTCAGATCAAAAGAATTCAAAACTGTTAGAATTTCTTTTGCCATTTTGGATTCTGCATTTTCTATGTGGATGTTAAAGTCCCCAGTAATAGAAAAACAGTCAAACTCTGAGGAAGTTGCTGATAACAGTTCTGTAAAGTCCTCCACAAAGGCTGGAGAGTATTTTGGAGGCCTGTAAATGACTAAAAGTAGAATGCGAGGAGCACCTTTTAACACAATACCCAAATATTCAAAAGACAAGTAATCACCAAATGACACTTGCTTGCATTGATAGACATCTTTAAATAGAGCAGCTTCACCTCCACCTCTCCTAACAGCTCTGCAGACACTCATAAAAGTAAAGTTAGGAGGGGCTGTTTCATTCAGGATTGTTGAACTGCAACTGTCTTCAAGCCATGTTTCATTTAGAAGCATAAAATCTAGATTGTTTGTGGTTATTAAATCATTGACTAGAAGTGATTTATTTTTAAGTGAACGGATGTTTAAAAGTGCTAACTTAACAGTCTTACTTTCTGTCTCTACAGTAATCTTAGTTTGGCGTGTAATATGCAACAGATTAAATGGGTTTGCCAAACGGTTTGAGAAGGCCTTTGGCTTTCTATCACGTAATAAAACTGAAATAGCGAAAGCAACAGGCACACTGGGTTCCCGCTTGTTCTGTAAACATTTGACAAAGTCACTGTTATCATAGCGGGGACCCAACACACATCACTGAGAGCTTTTATCAGTTGTTTTTGGTTCACCTAGAACAGATGGAGGAGGGTGAGGGCCCTGGCGTTGTGGTAGCGGCCGAAGAGCTCTCGCAGGAGGAATGGGAGGTCGAGCTGGGCCCACAGGCTTTGGTGGTTGTGGAGCTCGCCGCTTTTTTGTTGATGTCTGGGGGCTCGCAGCAAAAGAGTGGGCGAGTTTGGTTCCAGCATACACCAGTTCCTCCATTTTCTCAGAGAAACACAGCAGAGGGGATGCTGGGGAGAGGGATAGCGTATCCGGTGAGAGAGGCTGTTGCTCTGGTGTTACTGGTGGCTCTAATATGTTGTCCTGGCTTCCCTGGCTGTTTTCCC
This sequence comes from Rhodeus uyekii, assembly GCA_037043235.1. NCBI lineage: Eukaryota > Metazoa > Chordata > Actinopteri > Cypriniformes > Acheilognathidae > Rhodeus > Rhodeus uyekii. The sequence continues at coordinate 624,089 of JAWRVZ010000148.1, forward strand.
GAAAGTCGTCCTTGGCTGCTGAAACTTGGAGCAGTTCTAACACGTCACTGTCTATCGGTGAGCTCTCTGGGCAGGGCTCAGTCAGGATTGTGCCCGTGAACAGTGGTTGTTGTGGCTGCGTGGTGTTATCGCTGTCCTTGTGGGATGTGTCAGCCGCATGTCCATTCAGGTGCTGAAATGAAGTCCTGTGGTCAGCTGTACTCTGTCCAGGTGTGTTTGTGCCATTCAGATTAAGTGGATTTGCACACACTGCTGAAGGATGATGGAGGGAGAAGTAGATATTGTCCTTTAGCACTCTTGAGCCCAGTTTGTTTGGACGCAGGCCATCATGTGTGAACAACTATGTATTATGTAACTATGTAACTATAGCAGCCATGTATTAAGCCCAAACAAACGTGTAAATCTATTTGTTCCTCTTGCTGGGAGTGGTCCACTGATGAACGACTGAACTTTTAGACTTCTGAGCATTTCAAAAAGTTCATTGAAATCCCTTTTAAGGAGTTCTGACTGCTCCTTCCGAATATCATTCTTTCCCACATGGATGATTAGTCGGTTTGCAGTTTTATATTTCATCAGAATGCTCTTAAGTTCCCTGTTTACATCGGAAACTGTTGCTTGTGGTAGGCAGCATGTAGTTGTATCCCTGCTAATATTTCTGATAATAGAGTCACCCACTATCAGAGTCCTGGGCTCGGCTGCTCTAAGAGCTGAGTGTCGCTGTCTGCTCCACCTTGAGCGGCAGTTAGCATCGGTGTTAGCTGCTGGCTGATTTGAGAGATTCCTCACTCCATTAACACTTCAAATCTGTTCTCCAGATGTATTGGCGGTGGTAGGGAGCTAGTGTTTGGGGTAGAGGACGCTACAAAATGCGATACTCGTGACAATCTGATGTCTCGAGTGCCTTTTGGTCTCGCTCCCTGTTTGTGCCATCGATTAGTATGTTGATCAATTTCGGCACTCAGTATGGCCTGTTTAGGAGCATTAGATTCATGGGACTCACCGGCTGTGTGCTGGGGACGTCCATGATGAAGCTCTGTTGTGTGTTCCTTCTGGTTTGGTAGTCCCTCAAGTAGCTTTGTTTCAAGAACTGCAATCCTTTGTAGAAGTCTGTGGCAGTTTGTGCAGCAGGTAGATTCTTCAACCAGAGGAGGCATATTATTTCTAATCTTTTGAGTGTAGGCAGCTGTGTTTTCCCTTCTCCGGAATGTAAGCTGATGGCTGCCGTCAATGGGAGGCTGGTTGGAAAAAATTCCCCCTTTTTTGTTGCAATTCTTCCAGTTAGAAACTTTGTTGGTGCCAATATTTGTCGTTTGAGCACTGTGCTGATTTGCTGAAGTTAAAATTAGGAGATAAAATATTAAAGAAATAGAGCAAAGCGCAGAGCTGTAAGCAAGAGCGTCCGAACAGTAGCGAAGCAGGAAGTAGAATGAAGTAGTAATAAAGTCTGTTTTCAGTTCGAACCCACGTCTCCTTGCCTGTCTCTGCATCGCATACCTGCACCATTGTGACGAGATCTATGCTCCATGTATTTTCATTTAAAAAGGCACACATTTATCCCCCATGACTTACTATAGTTAAAATATTCACAGATACTGCAATTAGTTCAAAGTCGTGAATTTAGAGTTCATTTTTTTAGTATATTTTACTCCTATTATTGTGTAATATAAATTTATTTTATTTTTTAAGGTTTATGATTCATTGGCATACAAGCTCCAGCCATGTCCACACATTTTGATAGGCTCCACCTATATTTGTATTTTTTTACTTTAAAAACATTTTATGGGAAAATGCAAAATTTGGCCCTCACTTTCAGTTCAATACCATTATGCTATGACATTCAACCATCATATAAGATTGATTGATGCATTTCTAACATTAAATGCAACGTTCTTTCCTAAATCATTTTGAATGCAAGTAAAATAAATCTAGCAATAGCCTGGATGATCTCAAATGCTCAAGATACACTCTCCAACTTGTTGCCTAACTGGTTTGGACATGCCAGAAATAACAAAGACAAATCATGTTAACAAAAAAATGCATGGTGGACAAGACATTATGTATAGTAATAAAAAAAATTATTTATTGAGTTTCAATGTAAACAAAATCGTACTTAATTAAAGCAGAAATCATCAAAAAGATTCTATTCAATATTTAAAAAGAGCTAACAAGTCAAAAAAAAAATATACATATTCAGGGTTCACATATTCAACAATTGAGAAATAGCGTAAATAAAGTAAAAACAGACACCCACTGCAGGACAGATTGTATAATAGTTAATAGTATGTACATCGTGTTTGAGTGGTACTTCAAGAAAATTCTCGAAGTATTACTGTTTCACAAAAATGTTGTATTCATTATACATTCTGCATTATGTTGTAATGTTGTAGTAAAAGCACCAAGCAGTTTACTGCAGTTGAGCTAGCAATGGTTTACAGTCATCTAGATGGTCCAGGCCTTCGACAGCTTCGATCAGCCTCTCCACCCTCTCATTGGACAGAGCTATGCCTGCATTCTTACAGAACTTCTTCTGCAGGCTTTCTTGGCTAAGTGGGTTCCTCCAGTGGCCGTAGAAGGTGTCACAGCGCCCTCGTAGGACGTCTCCACTTACCAAGGTAACCTCCACCTCACCATACATTATGTTGAAATTAGCCGGGTTGTCATGGGGATGCTCCAAACGGACACGGGAGAGGAGCGCAAGAAGTTCGGGCCGCTGGAGTGCCTCTGGGTGGAAGGATTGCACTGTGACTTCTCCATCCAACAGGGCAGTGCAGGCATTAAACTGGAAGGAGTGCCGCGCCTGGTGCTCTGTCTCTGGGAATGGACGGTTGATGTATTTGGAGAGTGGCACCCTAAGCAGGATATCCTGCACCAGGTTTGGAGATATGCTGCCTCCACTCAGGCCAACCAGGGTCTTGTGCACTGCAGCGGAAGCATCAGCAATCCAGTGCATTCCGAGGTGTGCGGGAAAGCGCTTGAAAGCGATGTCTTGTTTCTCTAAGAGGAAGCTGTGCTCATCCTTCTCAGGGGAAGCGATGGGATGTGGGGCGTAGTCTTCATAGAAAGCACTGAAGCCAGCCACACCAGGCACTGCATCCAGAACCAGAGGACTTGCTTCCAAACCTCGAGACGCCAGCAGGGCTGCTTCAAGCCCGAGGCGCGAGGCGTTTCCAATGTGAAGAGGTTTGGATTGTGTGGCAGCATTAGCCATTGGTGCACCTGCTAAAGATGCAGCGATGCCCAGGGCATTACTGCATTGATTGCGATCCAGGGAGAGGAGGCGAGCACAGGCAGCAGCACTACCCAGAGTACCCACCACACTGGGAGGATGAAACCTTAATGAGAAGACAGAGAAAAGTGTTTAACTGTATTCTCGGAGAACAAACATAACTGATCTGCATAAACACGTTTCAGAAGGAGCCTTTCACATGGAATCTGCTATGTTTTGGCGCAAATAGCTCTCTATGAATAAACTCATAGAACGCCTATTTTACAGCCATGTTCAGGCTGTGCTGTATTTAGAAATGTAATTATCGCGCTCAGTCACTGTAGGTGTGAATGACACAGAGAAACTGACTTCTCTAACCTCTTAGGGATGTTGTGAGCATCATTGGAGAATCTCATCAGTCGACCCTGTATTTCGATGCCCACATTGAAGGCGGTTAGAAAGTCGAGCCCACTTGGTTTGCTGTTCTTGTGCAACATGTCACTTATAGCCAGGAGGGCAGGTAGTACTGCTCCGGAGGGGTGGGTTGCAGGGTGCCAAGTGTCGTCAAAGTCCATTGAGTGAGCCTGTGGAAAACCAACATGTCAATTAAGGTCTAAAGCAGGGGTCGGGAACCTATGGCTCGCGAGCCATATATGACTCTTTTGATGGCTGCATATGGCTCTTTTGACGCCGCACCCCCTGCCCCGGACTCACAAGACTGCAAGACTCACAGTAACACAGTCTGTCTAGTTTCAATAATGTGAAACAATTCCTGAAGTGTTCCTGGTTAAACACACTTTATTTAGAGTTAACATCAGACTTTCTGACAGCAGCATGGGTGTTTCTGTAGCTCATGAAAAGTCCACAGTACTAAGGTTTCCTGAGGACTTATTAGAGCTGTTTTTCTAATTGCCACATTTGAGTACCAAAAATGCTGCTGAATGTTACAAAACCAGTTTGTAATTTAAACCTTCAATGACTGTCTGCCTGGATACTAATTTCAGGACTTGCAGAACTGGACTTTCTGGAGAAACACTTAGAATGTGTCCAGGATGTTGAATCACACATCATGTGTAAGATAAACTAAGAACTCAAAATACAACTCAATATACGTCACAACACTTACTGCAACACCATTGACAAAAGCTGCAAGGGTTGGAGAAAGCTTCACACCTGGGCGACCATAAACAAAGCTGATGTCATCAGAAGCATACATGTGCTTGGGGAAGAGGATAAATGAAGGGACATTAGATCCAAGATTCACACATCAACAAACACATAAGAACACCATTGGTTCTTTCATGCTTAACCATGTGAATAACCGATGGATTGAATGATGGACAAACATTTTGTTTTCTCTAAAGGAAACAAACATTTATTTTGGGCATTGTGCCCTACCTGGCAGTGCTGAAGGGCAAGTTCAAACACCTCAGTGGTGCTTCCCAAAAGCCCAACGCCGATGCTGTCCAGAATCATGCGTTTACTGCGCTGCAGCACGGTTGGTGACAGATGCCTTGGCTGTACGTTCTGAATAAACCTGCCAAAGCTGCTGGTCACTGTTTCCTCAGGGGCAGGACGATCTGCCACTAAAAACAGACAAGAGTAAAAACAGTTAACACAGTTCAGTTAATAACAATTTACTTTTCCCATCCTGAGTGCCAATGACTAGATCAGTTGATTAGTAAGTCTATCTAAATGGTTTTCTAAATTCCATAAAAGTCTAGAATTTCAAATTGTCCCCTGTCATGAGTTAACAAACAGCTGTTTACTGCAATTAAGGCTGTGACAAGTAAAGATTGCTCACCATCTAGTGCCGACTTATGGAGTCCACGAGCAGCAGAAAAAACAGGCAGTTGTTTGTAACTTCTCTGTGAAGAAACAATCATATATGAGTTTCTCAGCTCTATAGTATGTACATGTTTTTATTCTGTTTGAAGTGTACCTTAAAAGCACAGCTAAAAAGCCTAGTCAAATACAATGTAAAAACCACTGGTCACACTATAATGTAGGTCCACTTTAAACAAAATTTCAACAATGACTTTTGCGTCAACTACTAATTTCTGCTTATTAACAGTTATAAGGTAGATGTTAAGTTTAGGTAGTGCATAGAATTAAGGGATGTAGAATGTGGTCATGCAGAATAAATAATTAATATGTGCTTTAGAAGTACTAAGAAATAGCCAATATCCTAGTAATATGCATGACAATAAGCAACTAGTTAATAGTGAGAATTAGATCTTAAGCTAAAGTGTTACCAGACCTTTGTTTATGTAATAATTTTTTTCTGAACAGTTTTTCTTCTATGAAACATAAAAAAACCCACTTATTACAAACAATTTAGCTTTAATAAGAAACTTAATGAAAAAAAAAACAATTAACAGCGTTTTATCACACATATATATCCACAATTCACACAATTACGACATAATGATAGTTTTAATTATGACAAAGTTTTCTCTACCTTTACGGCTGAAAGCATGCTGTCAATTTTTTCTCTGAATCTGGATATGAAGATGCTTGATATATGCTTGTTGATTCAAAGTTGAAGGAAGGCTGTCTTCTTTTCACTATCTCAGTGTAGAGATGGAATGATTGACGGTAGATGATGTTGTGCTAGAGTCAGGTGTGTCTTTTTATACAGTACCGGACCACAAAAGACGATGACACGCCCACTGAGCCCACAGGGTTGGAATTCCCAAGTTTTGTTATTTTTAGGTTCGTATAGGTGGAATTTCTCAGCAGGAAACTTAATTATGAAAGGGTCAATGATGTCATGACTGATGAGGGCAAGGGTTGGTTGACATCACTGTAACTCTACACGGATATATAAACAAGCTTGTTTAAAAAGGAAACACATTTCTGATATTACTATCTTTGTTGGGACTTTTAATATTATAAATAAACACTATGACATTTCACTGTTTAATGCTTACTATTCATCAATAATTTTGATTGGCCTGCTTTTACATACAGCTACACAATTTGTAGCTTTGTTGCATCATTTTCACATTATCTCTGTAAAGCTGCTTTTAAATATTCTCTACTGTAAAAAGCACTACATAAATGAAGATCTAATAATATTTTATAACACATTGGAATGTTTTTTTGTCATGTTTGTTGAAGTATACTTTACACCACTAATAGTACAGATTATTTTAGTGATAAGTTGTAAGAAACTATTATTAAACAGAACAAGTTAATAATTGTTACACGTGTTCCTGTCTGGGTCTTCCTTGTCACTTTCTGTCAGTCTTGTCATTGTTTCACTTCCTGTCTATTGGGTTATTGTTTCACTCCCTACACCTGTCTTGTAATCACTTCCTCGTTAGTCTCCCAGGTGTTGTTGTTTTCCCTTGTGTATATATCACTTGTGCATTTCCCTTGTGTTGGTCGGTTGTTGAATTAGTGTGTGGATGTTTCTTGTTTCTCCAGCTGTGGTTCTTGTTTTAAGTTATATTCTAGTTATTGCACATGCGTGCTTATTTGTTTTGTTATTTAGTGTTTTGTCTTGTTTATATTAAATTAGCTTTTGTTTAAACCCTGCCTTGCCTCGTCACCTTGCCTGTCTCGCATCGCACACCAACCCTGCTCCGTAACAATAATTCATTCTACTCTGGGCTGATAAAATCAGGTAAACCTATTTAAGCACATTGTTTCTGTCACGCAGTTTCAGGAATACACAAAGAAGATACAATCAGGCAAACAGAACGCACACAAATTAAAGAGACCAGACTAGAGAGAACTAAAAAGACTGCAACTTACATAAAGGGCAAAAGAGGAAACTTTGTGATGATTAATGAATGTCCGTGAAAACAAATGAGACAGGGACTACTGAATACAAAGTAAAAGTATGAAACTGACAGAATGTAAATGTGACAGTTTTGGACATGAATTGACTGATAAAAGTATCGTATTAAATCAATGTTTCAATTTCTTCTTTTTATCATCATATTCTAGCTACACAATTTAATCTGATCAGCAAAAAGCTACACTCTAGTAGCAGACTCTCTTCTAGAAACAAAAAACAAAAAAGTCCAGATTCATGCATTCCATTTTTATTAACACCTGACTGTTGGTAAGCAAGATTTTGAGCAAAAAGCTGAGAAAATCAAGATTTTAACAAAAACTAAATCCAGATCGATCAAAACATTGATAGAGTAGATCTGGGTTGAAATTAGGCATTTTAGATTTTTATAATGGTATGATGATTACCGTGTAGCGAATCAGCTCAAGATAATTGTTTGAACGACGCCCGCTGATTCTCCACCATTATATGTAGCGAAATCAGCTCAAAGGCAGTCGGGGTAGCGGGATCTATGTACACAGTTTGATCATGTGTTATGACCAAATATGCACATAGATCCAGCTTAAAGGGAATTTTGTATATTGATAATTAATCATAACGGATTACAAATAATTATGAATACAAATAGCTTGATTCGGCTTATAGAATTGATTAATTCTAGCAATGAGTTCAAAGCAGCGGCCATATGTGCGCTCATACGAGCCGCGCGATCTTTATGAACTTTAACAAAGATCTTCTTCATCGTCATAAAGAAGAATCTTTCATTATCGTACCAAAGTACTTAGCATTGTAGCAAGATGCAAACGTAGAAGTGACTTACTCAAGAATAGTACAGAATCAATCATGTGTGATCATATATACAGTGTTTTATTAAACAAACTACGAAGACAAATGTTAAACATAACATAGACAGACTTAACGGAGAGTGAGAGAAAGAGATGCTTGAGAGAGAGAGAGAGAGTAAGAGAGAGTAAGGAGAGTAAGCGACATTCCTGCAGACAATTAAACCTTTGAGAAAACCAGCATGGAAATTCACCTTTAAAAAGGGGCATATAGCTTTAAACGCATTTAGATTTCGTAAACGATGCTTGCCTTGGGTTTCTCGTGTGTGTGGATGTTACCCAGTCTTGCGTTGAGAGAGTTGCTTTGGTTGGATGCTGGTTTGTTCCTTGAGTCCTTTGTTTGAAAGGCGGGAGATTCAAAATGGCTTTGTCTTGAAGGTGCGGTCGCTGGAGGGGGAAGGGCTTCCATGCAAGGCCGAAGGCCCTGCTCCCAGGGGAGCAAGATATGCAGGAAGTTCAGGAGAGAATCAAGAGAGATCAAGAGAGCAAGAGAGAGAGATGTTTGAATCTCAGGGGTCTTATAGAAACATTAGGACACTCCCACACCTTGGCACCGACACTCCCACACCGTGGAGCCAGTCGCTGCCTTGGAGGTGGATGCTGGGAAGTTTCCTTTTGTCTCTGTTCAACCTAATCTGTTTATGATCCTGTGTGGAACTTACTCCGATTCGATCAAACAAGGGTAGAAAATATGTAATGCATTTCAGCATTAAACAAAATACAGATTGAGAAAGAGCAGGCTGAATGAATTCAAATGATACCAAGGAAGGTAGTAAGACATAGAGGGGTTTCGTTTAAACGATTATACACATTTAAACATCTAAATGAACTACCTAAAATAACTAAAAAGACTGCACATGGAGGGCATGCATACATACGAATACATCAGTGTTATACAAGTTTACATAGTGTATGTAGGCATTTTTGTATATTCCATGTGTGTGTGTGTGCGTGTGTGTTTTCAGATGTGCCATCCTGTGGAATGTATGTAGGTATGTGGGGGGTGAAGGGAGGCCTGGAGGAGGACAAAGAGTTTTATTGCCCCAGGGCTGTAAAACGACTGTCCCTGCAGACAGAGCTGCATTCTGAGTTTCCAAGTCTCATTCTGTTAAATCAAAAAGTCACAATCAGATGTTTGTTTTATGATCGATCAATTTGAGACACCGTCCAGACGCTACAACCGTATTTTCCCGCATATATCCCGCGGATTATACCAGATTTTACAAACCCCGCAGGGGGGGTGCGGGATATATAAGGGTGCGGATTATATCACCAATTTTTTACACGTAATATTTCAATATAAAAACAATTTTGCTGTATTTTCTTTCTGTTTTTCTGTCTTGCACGGGTTGTCTGCCTCTGTATTGTCAGTCTTACAGCTGGCACTGATAGGCTGTCTGACCTGTCAATCATGCAAGAAGACGTGATTGGCTGTCTATCTCTCTGATAGCTGGCGCTGATAGGCTTTCTGACCTGTCAATCATGCAAGAAGACGTCATTGGCTGTGCTGCCATGATAGCGTGCTCTTCTCGTCCGATCAACATGCTTCCAGGGGGAGAAGCATTTATTTTTCTTCTGATTTTGACTTGTGTTTGTTTTCTTATTGTTTGAATTTCGCGCACAAGCACTGTGTACCGAGCCTGAACAGTTATGGATAATTGACATCATGCGAGCAACATTCGAAATTCGAATCGTGAACTTGCACAAAAAAAAAAATTCATCATGGGTGCGGGATATCTGAGGGTGCGGATTATACCAACGATTTTTTACACAAACCCCCAAAACCCGCGGGATATATGAGGGTGCGGATTATCTGCGTCTGCGGATTATATGCGGGAAAATACAGTATATATTATGACTATTATTAAGTTATTTTACCTACAGTATCACTTGTTTCTGCTGCTTCTTTGCTTGTGTTTTGATCCGGAGATCCATATAACAGTGAAAACACAGAAAGATGAAAATTTCATTCAATGGCAGGGAAAGAGGTAACAAACAACTTGTATGAATAATACATCTATATGCAAATTGCAGAATGCTTATTAGACTTGCAACACCACGGTTATGGGTTTGATTCCCTGATAAAGCAAGAACTGATTAGAATGTCAATGTGTTTCTTGAATGCAATGCATATTGCTTTGGATAAAAGTGTCTGCCAAATGGATAAATGTAAAGATAATGGAAACCTATGTATAGTTCCCTTTCAGGGAACTCGAGCTGCGTCCAAAGCGCTAGGGGGAAATAGCCTTGCGTCAGTCACGTGAAGATCTGTGCAACCAATGAGAGACGAACGCGTGTGAATGCGTCACCGCCGGCACGAGCCGGTGACGTCATGAGGATGAGCATAAAGCGCGTCCGAAACCCGGAAGCGCCAGCTCTGAGTGTCTTCAGCGTGCTGTGTCTGTGTGAGAGTGATTTAGAAACGAAATTTAGTTTAAAAATCAGGGAATTTTGTGTGAAAGTATGGCTGTTGAGCAGGCATTTAAATCTTTTGTTTTTACACATGAAATGTGTAAAACACATGGTATGTGCGTTGAAATACACATGATACACATGAAATACACAAGATGAAATGTGCGTTGTCTGCCTGGGGGCGGAGCACGCTCGGTCAGCGCTTGAGAACGCTGGCTGTAAGGACTGTGAGAAGTCCTCTTTGCATACGCTCCGCTCCCGCCTGGCGGTCTGTATGAGGCCGCTCAGGCTAGTGTTCCCCGTGGTTCTGGACCTGCAGTAGCCGAGGTTTTGCGGCGCTCGCAGTCATGGGGATCACAAATGAATCAAGCAAATGGATCTCGCTGAGGCGGCTGGGATGGGTGGAGGGGACGATCGTGCTGGGGCTCCGGCACTAACCTTATCTACTTCAGATGACATGGATTTAGCTAGTGTCGACTCGGTGGGGAGGATTCGCCACCCTCCTCACCGGCATTTGAGGAGCTAGTTGAGGTTGTGGCGCGAGCAGTCTCGCGTCTGGATATGGATTTTCCGGCGGAGACCAGGAGTGCTCGTCCTAGAAAGAGTATTTTGGACGAGCGCTACCTGCCTGGTCGCGTCACTCCCCCGCGCCGAGCTATGCCTTTTATTTCGGATCTCCATGCAGAGGTATCTAGATCATGGAGAAGGCTAGCCTCCGAAAGAGTTCATACACCGCTAGTGCTATGTATACGAATCTTGTCGGGGCTCAACACTATGTATTAAAGCTCCGGCACTCCCCACCAAGCCAATGCGCGTCACATCGTCTTTGGTGGGGGAAGCATACTCTGCTTCGAGCCAGGCTGCTGCGTGCCTGCATACTACAGCACTGCTGCGGGCCGATCAGGCAGAGTTGCTTGGGGACCTCAACGAGGGTGGTGGTATCGGTCCGGAGGCAGTGTCATAGCTGCGCCGGACCGTGGATTGTCTCTTCGGGCCGCTAGGGAGATGGCCTACTCTGTCGGCCGCTCCATGGCAGCTCTGGTGGCCACGGAGAGACATTTATGGCTCAATTTATCGGCCATGGAGGATAAAGATAAATTTGTGCTGCTGGATGCCCCTCTGTCCCCTTCGGGCTTGTTTGGCGATGCCGTAAAAAGCGTCGTCGACAAGTTCCAGGAGGCTCACGACAGCAGGCGGCGTTCGGTAAAGTTCTTCTCCGCCGCCCTCCATGTGAGACCGCCGATCATTCGCGGTCTCAAAGCTCCGCACACAGGGCCGCTCAAAAGGAAAGTGTCGCTACCCGACTTCCTCCGGTAAACCCCGGAAAGTCGGGCCGACAAGTCCAGTTCAGTCTTAGGTAAAAAGGGTGATTTGAGGGTTTTCCTTAACACTAAGAAGGCTAGAACGAAGCGGTCCTGACGCTAAGCCGCAACAAGGTGGTGTCTCCCATGTGCAGCTCCAGTCAGCCCGCCACGGGAAAACGACCCCCTCTAAGGAGGGTCCTAGAGCATTCCACCCGAGTTCCGGAAGCCCCGGCTCAGTGGTGAATATGTTCACAGTACCAGAGACCAGCCCCGGGAGGCTGGTTCCCTTAGTAGAGTTCCGGGCTGCGTGGTCACGGCTACCCGGTATCTCTCAGTGGGTCCTGCGCACAGTAAAAAAAAGCCCAGCAGGCTCTGGTCATGGAGCAAGAAGTAGACACTCTGCTGGCGAAAGGGGCCATTGAGTATGTACCCCTCGCGAACAGCAAGTCCGGGTTTTACAGCCGGTACTTCATAGTTCCAAGGGAGGGTTGCAGCCCATTCTGGATTTGCGTCTCTTAAATCGCACAGTTATGCATCTAAAATTCAATATGAATGAGATATGACGTTCAAGCAGATCGTAGTACAGATCAGGTCCTATAACTGGTCTGGCACGGTCGACATCAGAGACGTATAATCCCTCGTCTCCATCCTTCCACAGTGGGAAGTTCCTGTGGTTTGCCTTCAGGGGGGAAGGCGTATCAGTATCGGTGCTTCCTTTTCGGTCTGGCGCTCTCGCCCCGCACATTCACCTAGGAGTGGACTCTGCTCTAAGCGCCGCTGCACTTGCAAGGAACTATCATGTCCTAAACTATGTCGACGACTATGGCTTATCCTCGCCAAGTCGCCACAGTTAGCAGCACAACATCGAGATGCTGTGCCCGCACATAAAGGAGCTGAGGTTAAGGCTGAACACCGCCTGTTCAGTGTACTTTCTCCCACGCAGAGAACCACTTTCTTGGGAGTCATTTGGGACTCAGTGGCCATGTCTGCTCGGCTCTCCCCCGAGCGCATCCAGGCTGTTCGTTTAGCCGTTAAGAGCATCAAGCTGGGCCAGCCACTCATGGTGGTGGCTAAAAACCAGGGGTTCTCCCTGAGGGGTAACCCGCTTCGCAATCAAGGTCACAGGGCGATGCCCACGCACCCTGAGTATGCAGAAGAACTCTTGGTTCTCGTTTCACGACGCTTAGGGCTGAACACCAAGAAGAGTGTACTTTCTCCCACTCAGAGAACCACTTTCTTGGGAGTCATTTGGGACTCAGTGGCCGTGTCTGCTCGGCTCCTCCCCGAGCGCACCCAGGCCGTTCGTTTAGCCATTAAGCGACGAGTGACATCCTTAGGGCTGAACACCAAGAAGAGTGTACTTTCTCCCACGTAGAGAACCACTTTCTTGGGAGTCATTTGGGACTCAGTGGCCATGTCTGCTCGGCTCTTCCCCGAGTGCATCCAGGCCTTTCGTTTAGCTGTTAAGGACGAGGACACTCTTAGGGCTGAACACCAAGAAGAGTGTACTTTCTCCCACGCAGAGAACCACTTTCTTGGGAGTCACTTGGGACTCAGTGGCCATGTCTGCTCGGCTCTTCCCCGGGCGCATTCAGGCCTTTTATTCAGCCGTCAAGAGTATCAAGGGGCAGCCACTCACGTGAAGGGTGTTAGGGCTCATGCAGCGGCTCCAGCGTTATTCCATTGGGCCGGCTGGGCATGAGACCCCTGCAGTGGTGGCTGAAAACCAGGCGTTCTCCCCGAGGGCTAGAACTCTTGGTCCCCTTCTTATCTGGAGCAGATTTGGGAAAGATACGGAAGTCACAGGTCGACCTGTTTGCCTCAGTAGAGAACACCCACTGCCCTCTGTGGGCTTGGTACATGCGTGGCCGAGGTTACGCCTGTACGCTTTTCCCCCGATCACTCTGCACCCGGGAGTTCTGGTGAAGCTGTGGGTCTGGCCTCTGAAGGGGTCAAGCTCATAGAATCCGGTCTCTCAGCCGAGGTTGTGGAGACCATCCTTCAGTCCAGAGCTCCTTCCACGAGGAAACTCTATGCCTTAAAGTGGAAACTTTTCACGTCTTGGTGTAGTGAAAGGCAGGTGAACCCAGTAACCTGTCGAGTCGGCAAAGTGCTGGAGTTCCTGCAAGGAAGATTTGCGGCAGGGTTGTCCCCCTCCACCTTGAAGGTTTATGTGGCTGCCATATCAGCTTGCCATGTACCTCTGGGTGGGGTGTCCTTGGGCAGGGACCCCCTAGTCACTCGTTTCCTCCGTGGCACACTAAGGCTGAGACCTGCGGCACAGACTAGGGTGCCTGCCTGGGACTTGTCTGTGGTACTCCAAGGCCTGTCCCAGGCACCATTTGAACCTTTGGAGGAGCTCCCTATCAAGCTCCTCTCTCTTAAGACCCTTCTTTGGCTGGCTATTGCCTCGCTTAAGAGGGTCAGGGATCTTCAGACCCTCTCGGTGGCTCCCTCATGCCTCGAGTTCGGCCCGGGATGGAAAAACCTTTCTCCACCCGAGGTCAGGCTATGTCCCCAAGGTTCCCACTAATGTGGCTCGGTCTGTCATGCTGCAGGCCTTCTGCCCTCCCCCCATTTGGCGATCATGAGTAGTAGCAAGTACAAGGTCTGTCCAGTGCGAGCACTGGACGCTTGCGTCCCAAGACTGCCACTTGGCGTAGGTCGGACCAACTGTTCGTTTGATTTAGGACCCCTAAGGGGGCTCCAGCTTCTAAGCAAACCCTCAGCAGGTGGATAATCGAGGCTATCTGTCTATCTTACGAGTCGGCCGGACATGCTTCTCCGTTGAGGGTCCGGGCCCACTCCACTCGGAGCGTGGCGGCATCCAAGGCTCTCCTCTCTAGAGTTTCCTTGTCTGATGTTTGTGCTGCGGCTGGCTGGTCCTCGCCGCACACATTCTTGAGGTTTTACCAATTGGACCTCGATGCCGCCCCGGGAACCAGGGTGCTCTCTCAGTGAGCTGGGACACACCCAGATGCCGGCATCGCTGAGGTGACGTTGGTATAGCGTTCCCCTAGCGCTTTGGACGCAGCTCGAGTTCCCTGAAAGGGAACGTCTCGGGTTACGAATGTAACCCTGGTTCCCTGAGGGGAACGAGACGCTGCGTCTTTGCCTCAGCTCCTTGCGCCTCTTTGCCCGCTTCAGACACTCTTTTGCTGGCGCTTCTGGGTTTCGGATGCGCTTTATTCTCTTCCTCATGACGTCACCGGCTCGTGTCACGCGGTGACGCATTCACACGCGTTCGACTCTCATTGGTTGCACAGATCTTCACGTGACTGACGCAAGGCTATTTCCCCCTAGCGCTTTGGACGCAGCGCCTCGTTCCCCTCAGGGAACCAGGGTTACATTCGTAACCCGAGACGTTTTGCTGGTTCGGTTTAGTCCAATACACTAGATGTAGTACTTAGTACGTGTAGATTACCCTCAGCCAAAGTCGAAAAACTTACTCCCTGTTATAAATATAGTAGAACTATCACTCCTAACACAAAAGATAGCTTTATAAATAATCAGTTTGATCTACTTAACAACTTGATGTTGCAACAGAAACTATTCATTTTCTCTTTTCCAGCACTTTAGACACTGTTGCTCCGTTGCGCCTAAAGATGATTGAAGAAAATAGTCCAACACCGTGGTACAACGAGCACACCCGGGCCCTCAAGAGAGCAGCCAGGAAGATGGAGCGGAGCTGAAAGGAAGCAGAGCTTGAGGTTTTTCTAATTTCGTGGAGAGACAGCTCTATTGCATTCAGAAAGGCCTTAAAATCAGCTAGATCTGCTTACTTTTCTACCCTCTTAGAAGAAAACAAATACAACCCCAGGTATTTATTTGATAAAGTGACTAAACTAACAAGAAATAAAGCCTCAACCCCAGATGCTTCAAAACAGTACAGCAGTAAGGACTCATTTAAAGTAATGTAATCGTCTGGTTTTAGCCAGGTTTTTGTCAAACACAGCACATCTAGTTTATGATCTGTAATCATATAATTTACAATAAGTTCTTTTGAGGAAAGGGATCGTATATTCAGTCAAGTCTAAACATAGACACTCTTGAACTAGTTCACAATTCATTTTTTGTCCTGGTGACTATATCAACCATCTCTCAGATTCAGATCAACAATTACTACATCTTTTTTGAAGTGACCTGCTCCCTCTTCAATCTCTTATCCTTCTATGGCACTTTTGCATGCCTCATCAACACCATTGCTGAGAAGGCCTTGATTCCAGTTGGACCCCAGCCTGTCTTCACTGAATCCTTGCAAAAAATACCTCAGTTCACTATCACTCAGTCATGTTCGACGTTATGTCGGACTTACGTCATGGGGTCTCGCTTGGGAGCCCAATCACCTCCCAGTATAACTAAACGTGGCAATGAACATTGGCTAGTGAGATTTGCATGCTGAGTCCCGCCTCACCCGGATTCCGGGTATAAATAGGACCGGCATCGCTCACTTCATTCATACTTTTGCGTCTGGATCGCTCTATTGCTCCTTTCTGGATCGCCTTTCAAACAGAACTTCTTTCTTCGACTGGAAGATACGGTGCATCAGCGGTGATTCGCGTGTCCCAGCTTTTGTATCACCCCCCTGTGCCTCGGTCGGAAAAGAGCAGTTTCCTCTAAAAGAGCAAATTGCGGACGATCATCGTCTTTTGTCCATGTGTCGTCCGTGTGTTTCTGGATGCGGTCGTTTCCTGACCTCTTCTGACGGCCATGAGCACTGTTTCTCGTGTCTGGGCAGACAGCACGTTGAGAGAACGCTTGTGGATGGTTCATGTTCTCATTCCCGGAAGTGCATGAGGAGGTCAGTAAGTCGTGGAAGGCACCTTTTACTGCCTGAAGCCGCTCTCTGACATCCTCCGCTCTCACTACCCTCGATGGCGGGGCTGCCAAGGGTTACGCGGTCATTCCCCAGGTGGAGCATGCAGTTGTGGTGCACTTGTGCCCTGGTGCAATCGTCCATGCCTCCCGTCCAAGGCGGGTAAGTCGACGGCAGCCCTGGTTGCCAAGGCTTACGGCGCCGTTGGACAGGCAGCTTCTGCCTTGCATGCCATGGCCATCCTGCAGGTCTATCAGGCAAAAGCTCTCAAAGAGCTGCACGAGGGTAGGTCTGAGGGGGTTGATGCAGGAACGACACAGGCCGTCCAGACTGCTAAACCCTCCAAGAGAAAATCTAAGCGGCCCTGAGACGGGCAACCCAGAGGAGGCAGGCAGGAACTGCTCGTTCCCAGGAGCTGGTGAGGGCACCACTCCTTCACCCGGAGGAGGGCCGGGAGGAGAATCTTTTGCTTCTTTCTGTTCCACCACTGGCCCCAGGGGGTCTGATACCCACATTTTCAACAAAAGAGCAGTTTCCTCCATCTCTGGGTCATACTTGGTGATTCCTTCCTCTCAGCCAACCTCTCTTTCGCCACGCATAGGGAGCGGCCAGTCCCAGGACGTGCTGCCTCCTTGCCCCTCCCTTCCAGGCCCCTCACGAGGGCTATGGAGCTAGGTAAGTGCACCACACTCACCGCCACTACTCCAGGACGCCATGACTTGGTGCCTCTCGAACGGAGTTTGGGTGCCTGGTTAGCGCTTCCCAGTCCGTCTTGTTGGCTCATTCGGACAATCAGACTCGGCTATGCGATTCAGTTCGCCAGGCAGCCCCCCAGGTTCAGCGGCGTTCTGACTACCTCAGTGGCAGGCAAGGATGCCCCTGTACTTCAGGAGGAGATCGCTGTCCTCCTGGTGAAGGGCGCAACCGAGTAAGGGTTTTACAGCCCCTACTTCATCGTTCCCAAGAAAGGCAGGGGTTACGGCCTATCCTGGACCTGCGTGTCTTGAATCGGACCCTACACAGGCTTCCATTCAAGATGTTGATGTTGATGTTGCATCCTCACATGCGTCTGCTCCCAGGACTGGTTTGCAGCAATCGACCTGAAGGACGTGTACTTTCATGTCTAGATACTCCCTCGTCACAGACCGTTCCTTCGCTTTGCGTTCGAGGGTCGGGCATACCAGTACAAAGTCCTCCCCTTTGGTTTGTCCCTATCTCCCCGCATCTTCACCAAGGTCGCGGAGGCTGCCATTTCCCCCCCCAGGGAGGTGGGAGTCCGCATCCTGAATTATCTCGACGACTGGCTCATTTTGGCACAGTCGGCACAAGGACTTGGTGCTCAACCATTTGGGGCTTCGGGTCAACTGGGAGAAGAGCAAGCTCTCCCCTGAGCAGAGCATCTCTTTTCTCAGTTTGGAGTTGAACTCGGTCTCCATGTCAGCACATCTCACCAACAAATGTGCACGGTCAGTGTTGAACTGCCTGAAAGTAGTCAGGTGGAAAATAGTGGCCTTTAAAAGGATAAACCCCAACCATTTATCCTTTTTCAGACACTTTTATCAAAAGCTGTTGACTTTACATTCAAGAAACACATTGACATTCTAATCAGTTCTTGCTTTTCCTTGGAATCGAACAAACGATTTTAGTATCGCGAGAGTAGCTCTTTACTATCTGAGCAACACGAAAGCTGTACAATTCTAATATGCGCTGAAGAATTGTAAGTTTATGAGGTTTTTGGTAGTAATTCCTTCCAATGTATTTGGGAACACTTTAGTCATTACTAGTGGGTTTCTGTGATCTTCACTTTAAATTGTTTTAAGGCAGACACCAAACAGGATCTACGCGCAGCATACATTAATTGTGAACAACAATGAAACAAACAAAAGGTACTCAGATTAATAGAGTTAACAAAACATGAAAAGAACTACCAGGGTTGAAAATGACAACAACAGACAACTCGATAGAACTCAACACAGAAAACGTCTCAGTTAGTTTTCTGATAGTTCCCTGAGAGGGAACGAGACGCTGCATCAAATGCTTTGGGGAATACTTGGACGCTGTCTCGCGAAGCACAATATGTAAACTTCCGTCGACCGAGTGTGATTGACAATCGCAGGTCGGTGACGTCACGAACCAGGTCATAAAGGTGCGCCAGTACCCGGAGGTGTCTGAGCAAGCCTGGAAGGCGCAAGGAGCTGAGGCCAAAGACTTAGCGTCTCGTTCCCTCTCAGGGAACTATGGTTACGCGCTGCGTCGAACGCTTTGGGGAATGATATACCAACGCCACCTCAGTGACGAAGGCCGACGAGTGTCTTGTAGCTCACTACGGGTGGACCTGTGTTCCCGGAGCGGAGTTGAGGTCAAGCTGGTAAAACTTCAGAAAAGTATGCAGGGAAGACCACCCCGCCGCATCACAAACATCAGATAAAGACACACCTGATATAAGGTCCTTAGAGGCAGCCACGCTCCTAGAGGAGTGGGCACAGACCCTTAGAGGGGATCCGGCCGACTCGTAAGCCAGGGTGACAGCCTCGACTATCCACCTGCTTTAAGTAGGTTTGGATGCTGGGGCCCCATTGGGGGTCCCAAAGAAAACAAACAACTGGTCTGACTTACGCCAAGGGCAGACCTTGTGGACATAATTGTCCAGTGCTCGCACTGGACAGACCTTGTTTTTAAATTCCTGGTCCTGGTCACCGAAGGGGGGAGGGCAGAAAACCTGCAGTACAATAGACCTGACCACATGAGTGGGCACTTTGGGCACATAGGCTGGCCTGGGATGAAGGAAGGCTTTTACCATCCCTGGCGCAAACTCAAGGCAAGAGGGAGCTACAGAGAGCGCCTGTAGATCCCCAACTCTTTTTAGCGATGTTATAGCTAATAAGAATAATGTCTGAGGGAACCTCATCCAAAGGTTCTAAAGGTGCCTGGGACAACCCCTGGAGTACCAGGGATAAGTCCCAGGTAGGAACCTTGGTCTGTACTGCAGGCCTCAGCCTAATAGTACCACGGAGGAAGCGTGTGACGAGGGGGTCCCTGCCAATGGACATGCCACCCAGAGGTACGTGGTAAGCAGCCACGTAGACCTTCAGGGTGGACGGGGACAGCCCTGCAGGGAATTTATCCTGCAGGAACTCCATCACTTTGCCAATGTGACAGGTCAAGTCAAGTCACCTTTAGTTATATAGCGCTTTTTACAATACAGATTGTTTCAAAGCAGCTTTACTATGGTCACATGAAAACATTATAAACAAAGATTGTTTGGCTGAACGGCAGCCTTAAAAGAGCAGGCAAATTAATACAATTGATGAATATTCTAGGTGTGGTGAGAGGTGTGAATATTAATATTAATATTAATGTGAATATTAGAGATGTGTAGCCTCCAATCTCCGGGCCTTGGAAGGAAGGAAGTCTGCTCCCACATTCTATAATTCCAAGGTGCTGATGACCTTGGGCGGACCGGTCTCTCAAGACTTCTCCCCAGCCTGTAAGGGATACATGCACGTCGATAGCATTGCGCGTTGACAAGGAGCTCCCAATACGGGTCCATGAGACAGAAACCAGGTTTTATTCCACATGTCCAAGGCACGTAAGCCTCGCCACGTGACCTTGATAGTGCGGAAAGGCCACCACTGTAGCGACCTCATTCTACAGAATTGGTGACAAATCAGAGTTGGAAACATCTTGAAACTTTTTATTTTTCCCCCACAAATTTTGCACGTATGCAAATTATACAATATCCAAGGTATACATTTCTAGTAATTGTGCGGTTAGTTCTCAATTTGTATTTTCAGAAAATGCTGGAATAGCATACACCCCAAATTTGTCACTACCAAAACACAATAATATATCATATATTAAGCAGGCTTATAATGACCTATTAAGATTTTGTTTACATCAACCTTGTAAATCTAAATCTAATCTATTTTTTAAAAAAAATGTTTACAGGTTAAATCAATAAAAATTACAAATTTTATAATATTTTAAGTGTAATTTATGAGACTTGTTGTATTTTGAACCCAATCTTTCTTTGTAGAAGGTATAAAGTTTATTATACTGATTTCAAAGTTAAGGATTCATTAGGTTGAATATGCATTAAATTTGTGGGATGCACATCCAGGACACAAAGCTCCCGTTCCACCTCATTCCAAAGATGCTCTATTGGGTTGAGATCTGGAGATCTTGGGAACATTTTAGTACAGTGAACTCATTTTCATGTTAAAGAAACCAATTTGAAATGATTTGAGCTTTGTGACATGGTGCATTATCCTGATGGAAGCAGCATCAGAGGATGGGCACATGGTGGTCACGAAGGGATGGACATGGTCAGAAACAATGCTCAGGCAGGCCGTGGCATTTAAACAATGCCCAATTGGCACTAAAGGGCCTAAAGTGTGCCAAGAAATCATTCCCCACACTATTACACCACCACCACCAGCCTGCACAGTGGTAACAAGGCATGATTGATCCATGTTTTCGTTTTTTTTCCCCCATTTTCTGACTCTACCATCTTAATGTCTCAACAGAAATCGAGACTCATCAGACCAGGCAACATTTTTCCAGTCTTCAACTGTCCAATTTTGATGAGCTTGTGCAAATTGTAGCCTCTTTTTCCTATTTTTAGTGGAGATGAGTGGTACCCGGTGGGGTATTCTGCTGTTGTAGCCCATCCACCTCAAGGTTGTGCGTGTTGTGGCTTCACAAATGCTTTGCTGCAAACCTCAGTTATTTATTTATTTTTTTACTTATATAGCGCTTTTTACAATACAGATTGTTTCAAAGCAGCTTTACATTGGTCACATGAAAACATTATAAACAAAATTTGTTTGGCTTAACGGCAGCCTTAAAAGAGCAGGCGAATTAATACAATTGATGAATATTAAATGCTAAGTTTTGATTATTGATTGATTTGATAAATTTACTGTATTTTGTGATATTGTAGTAGACGGTTGCATGGTTATAATTTCTCTCTAATATTATGAATTTTGCAATTAAAGAAGTCCATGAAGTCATTACTGCTGTGCTGTTTTAAAGCATCTGGGGTTGAGGCTTTATTTCTTGTTAGTTTAGTCACTGTATCAAATAAATACCTAGGATTGTATTTGTTTTCTTCTAAGAGGGTAGAAAAGTAAGCAGATCTAGCTGATTTTAAGGCCTTTCTGAATGCAATAGAGCTGTCTTTCCATGAAATGCGAAAAACCTCAAGCTTAGTTTTTTTCAAGCTCCGCTCCATTTTTCTGGCTGCTCTCTTGAGGGCCCGTGTGTGTTCGTTGTACCACAGTGTTGGACTATTTTCTTTAATCTTCTTTAAGCACAACGGAGCAACAGTGTCTAAAGTGCCTGAAAAGAGAGAGTTAATAGTTTCTGTTGCAACATCAAGTTCTTCTAGGCTATCTGGGATGTTAAGTAGATGAAACTGATCAGGAAGATTCTTTATAAAGCTATCTTTTGTGTTAGGAGTGATAGTTCTACTATATTTATAACAGGGAGTTAGTTTTTCATCTTTGGCTAATGGTAATCTACACGCAACTAAGTAATGATCTGAGATGTCATCGCTCTGCTGCAGAATTTGTACAGTATCAACATTGATCCCATGCGATAATATTAGATCTAAAGTATGATTACGAGAATGAGGGGGTCCTGATACATGTTGTGTAACTCCAATAGAGTTTAAAATGTCTCTAAAAGCTAATCCCAATACGTCTTTTTCATTATCTACATGGATATTAAAATAATAGGCAATTATGACTTTATTATTTAATTAATTATGACATTACTAATTCTGAGAGAAAATCAGCAAATTCTTTGATAGAGTCAGTATGGTGCCTTGGTGGCCTGTATAGAATAGCCAACACAAAAGTTAAACAGGAATTATTACTTGCACTAGATAATTTTACATTAAGGATCATCACTTCAAAATAATTATATTTAAAATTAGATCTTTGAGCAGTACTGATCGTGTTACTATAAATTACAGCAACACCTCCTCCTTTACCTTTCAGACGAGTCTCATGTTTATAACAGTAATCTTGAGGGGTGGACATTTAAAGTAATGTAATCATCTGGTTTTAGCCAGGTTTCTGTCAAACACAGCACATCTAGTTTATGATCTGTAACTATATCATTTACAATAAGTGCTTTTGAGGAAAGGGATCGTATATTCAGTAACCCAAGCTTTATCATTTGTTCATTTGTGTTATATCCGTTCTTAGTTGTTTGTAAATCAATTAAATTTTTACCCTTAAACGGTTTTGAGAATTTTTTGTATTTGCCAATTCGGGGAACAGACACAGTCTCTATAGGATGATATCTAGGTGAAAAAGTCTCTATGTGTTGAAATTTATCTGACCTCTGTGACGTGAGACAGCTAGCAGACGGTTGGTTTAGCCTGTTTGTCTGCTTCCTGACCTGGACCCCAGTTAGTCAAGGTTTAGCTCTAAGACTATGTGCCAAATTACTAGAGAGAAGAGCGGCACCATCCCAGGTGGGATGAATACCATCTCTTTTCAACAGGTCAGGTCTGCCCCAAAAACTTTTCCAATTGTCTATGAACCCTATGTTATTCTGTGGGCACCACTTAGACATCCAGCCATTGAGTGAGGATAATCTGTTAACCATCTCATCACTCCTGCGCATAGGAAGAGGGCCAGAGCAAATTACAGTGCCTGACATCGTACTTGCGAGTTCACACACCTCTTTAATATTAGTTTTAGTGATCTCCGACTGGCAAAGTAGCGGGTTAGCGGGTTGCGACGCTCTGCCTCAGAGTGGCCCCATTGTGAGGAGCTCTGGGGCTGTGGCTGGCTCACAGCCCCTAATTTGAGAGCAATGAGGCAGTAGAATACTGAACGCCACCTGCTGCTAGCAGCCTCCTAGAACAACCGTCTTAACAGTGTCGCCGAAAAAACCCAGAAGACGAGAGAAAGGCGTCCAGTACAAACTTATTTCCTTATCTTTAAAAGTTTGATCCACAGATGCCTCTTTTATAAACCCTAATATATATAGATAGATAGATTTATATAATATTAAAATATATTTATATTTTATGCTCTCATCGAGGTCCCACAATAACCCTGCTTTATATGCTTGGCTGCCCACGAAAGTTTAAATAATCCTCACGGGTTTATAGAGCAGTGTGGGATTTATATTCTGCATCAATACTGATTGAGAGAGGTAGCTCGCAAGTGCCTCCTCAGTCTCAGGATCGTGCCTTTTATATATCGCGGGGGGATGACTCGTGCTAACAGGACACATTCGTCTAATTATTTATTTTCTTAGGACGAACGCTCATTTGCGGCAATAAATAGTCAACATGGCGCGCAAGTCACTTCCTCGAATAACTCCTCATACTGGAGAGAAAAGTGGCGAATCTTCTCTCAGCATTTAATGCTGACAAGGTCCAACTCCTCAGGGGTAGATCGTTGCAGCGTCTGTCCCTCTGTTTGATCAGATCTAACAGCCCTCGGGCATGCACGGGCACTGGATCTGCCGGAAAAGGGCTAAGATAAGGCAGCGCTCGTCTCAAACCCCGCTGTCTGATCCAGGTGAGTGCAAGTCCTCACCCAAAAAGTAGTGAAGGCAGGGAGACGTGCGCTGCACAAATGTTTGATTCGCCATTTTGAAAATTGGAGAGCCCTTTTCTTTTAAACTAGTCTAGGGAATAGATCAGTCGAAGGAAACTCCAACAACCAGCGTGACAACACAACACACTCTCACACTGTGCTTGCAAAGACACCAAAAGCTACTGCCTCCGAGTTCTGGTGCTCCTTTTTGACCTGGTTTGTGATGTCACCGACCTGCGACCGTCACTCACACTCGGTCGACGAAAGTTTACTTATTGTGCTTCGCGAGACAGCTTCCAAGTATTCCCCAAAGCGTTCGACAAAGGGAACTTATCAGGGGGACGAGGCACAGCTGACGGGACTAATGGCACGGAAGAAGCATGTCATTAATTAACAATGTTAATTATTAATTATTAATTTGATAAAGTTATTAATTTAGAATTGACATTTTTGAATGACTTCTTCAAATGATGTACACTTCAGTCTGTCTTCTATGTAAGCAATTATTTGTTAAAGCCTTCACTTTGATTTTCTGTATTTCTCCATAGAATAAGGATGAATATTGTCTGAACTTTTCATCAGATAGAACATGACATCAGAATGTTTTGAGAAGTCTATCTGTTGACAGCTGTAGCCAGAGCCTAACTTCAGAAGTAGCTGTGTGTGTGTGTGTGTGTGTGTGCATCCCTGCGTGTTTGCATCCCTGCGTGTGTGTACAGCTTTCCTATAAGATTAATCAGTGGAGCATTAATGTTTACAATGCCATGGTCGTGGGTGCAATCCCTGGGGAAACAAGAACTGACTCAAATTGTTCCCTGCATGCAATGTAAGTCGCTTTGGATAAAGGTCTCTGCCAATTGCATAAATGTAAACGTGTGTGTATGTGTGTGTGTTAATATGCTCTGTTAAGGATCAATAAGGTTACTTGAGTGTACGTAATGAGAATGAATGACTTCTTTTTCTTAACCATCTGACGCGTAGAAAAGTAGTTCTGCAATCTTGAAGGTCACTTAGTGCCTAACCCAAACGTGCCTTCATGTCAACCATGTGAATGATGAAGTTATCTTTCTGACTATCTACTCTTGTGTGGAAATATATTGGTTTTGTTTACCTTTTTTCTTAGCCAATTAGAATCATTTAACCTTCAGCACTGACGTAGTTAGTACCTTCCATTAGAGGATAATTGCTGTAACAATGCAATTGTGAGCACTAAACTGTTTGTGAGACTTGCAGCTTCTGCTAATGACAATGCAAGCTAATCTTCACAAAAATGTCTTTAATTGACTGAACTTCTGACTCCTGCTCATTCTTGATTATATCTGGGGCCTCGTTTATAAACGTTGCATAGGCACAAAAGAGTGCTTATGCCGCTCTCTATGCAACAATTGGTATTTATAAAAATCAAATTTGACGGGAAAATGTGTGGTCCTTCACACAAGGTCTGACCCAGGCGTACGCACAAAAACGGGTGAAATGAGAAAGTGCGTGAAACTAGACCAGTGTTTTTCAACCTTTTTTGAGTCACGGTACATTTTTTCATTGAAAAAAAAAATCACAAGGCACACCATCATCCGAAAATGTTAAAAAATTAAACTTTGTAGCCTATATTAACAATATATAGTGGTTGAAAACAGTGCTGTAGACTGTAGTGCTGCAACACTGCCTCTCATGAAAAACATGAAGACTTCACAAAGCAAGTCTTGCAATAACGAATACCCGTTTGATCGATCTGTAGTGTAAAACAAACAAAATCAAACGAAAATTACAACAGTTATGCAAATTAACACATATTTGTTCTGCAATAATATTGGCATGTTATGCAATTCATCCTCCTAAATAATATGGTAAATATAACGAAATAATGTACAAAATTGATATTATCATCAATGTGTCCGTCTGGCAGAGCAGATATAGATGCAATTAGATTGATGGATAAATATATGATATTATTATAGATAGATAGATAGATAGATAGATAGATAGATAGATAGATAGATAGATAGTGTGATGGAATTTTATAGATGATATGTTTTCTCTTGACATTATTGATTATTGTGTGACATTAATTGTATTTTTGTTCTGTAGTAAAATATAATAAGTCTGAAGAAATACACTTGAGGTATAGAGAGGGTAATGTGTTCCTGATAAGGAATGGAAAATAACAACTGAGTCTTTAGCCTTGACTAGAGATATAAGTGTCGATGCTGCCCTCCCTTCTTTGTCACACTCTGCAGGGCAGCTTCGGATGTCTGTATGACTGTGGCCTTTTCTTGCAAGAAATAAACCTTTTTAAATTACAATTGGGATATTTGTCTCTTATTCAGAACTAGTAAAAGATTTTGCCACCACAATTTGGCGCTGCGAGCAGGGTTCCTTGGTTGTGTCTTCTGGACCCGGAGCGGACGGTGACTGGCCATCCTGGATCAAACAGGTTCAGCCCTACCTCGCAAAGGTTGAGAGAGAGGGGCCGACCGCAGGGGTCTAGGGGACACACCACTGGAACCAGAAAAGAACAGAAGTGGCAACAGAGTTTGGTCTGGTAAGAGACAAATCAATTTATTTAATAAATTTGTGAATTTTGAAAAAGATAAAATACCGGTAGGGAAAGATCTGTGATTTTTGTTCTCTGTGGCAAGGGCTGCTGAGGCAGTAAAATTCGGGAAAAGGGCTGTGTTGAACGGCCAAGATCTCGTCCTGTCCAATACAGGGGAAAATTGGTTTGTAAAATTCGAGAAAGATCTCGTCCTGTCCAATACAGGGGAAAATTGGTTTCTGCTGAGGCAGAGGTAAAATTCGAGAAAGATCTCGTCCTGTCCAATACAGGGGAAAAATGGTCTCTCTGGAGACGTCCGGGGTTATATAGACGCGTCGAAATTTGCCGAGAGAGAGAACAGAAATCATGGGGAGATCCCAGAGTAAAATTTATCAATATGATACGCCTGTATATTGCCAAATGAGAAGAGTGTATGGGAAAAAAGTGTATGATTGCTATTGCGGAATTAATCAAATATCATGAGTTTCCCAGAGAGGGAACTTTAAGCGTTCACAGACTTAACGTGATAAAGAGATCTGTTGAAACTGGGTCCCCAAAACATGTGTGTGTTAACTGTGGACCAGCAATAGAATGCTGGATAGAGGAAGCAGAGCGTAGGGAAAGGAAAGCAATGCTGAAAGAATTACCGGGTGAAAAGGGAAAAAAGGTGGGAGAAGAAAAAGAGGTTGAGGCAGGAAATGAGGGAAGACCTACTGCACCAACACCAACACCATCTAATCTACTCTCCGGGTCGAACCCTCTTTCGGGGTTTAAACCTTTTTATGAATGTAACCCTGTTTCTGCTCTTTCTGTTCCAACACAACCCAAATCTCTGTACCCTGTGGCTGAGCTAAATGCGCTAAGAGCAGATCTAGGTCTCGACTGCTCTCCGCCGAGACGACCAGCACCAGTCCAACAAGCATCAGGCCGACCAGCACTAACAGTTAAGACAGTCCAACACGAAGAGGATGTGGACAGCCTGCCGTCTGAGCTAAGCGACGAAGCAGCGGGAGGATTTGTGAATGAAACCTACGAGCCCGGACCGGAGCCAAAAGAGATGAAATATAGAGGTAAACTATTTACAGTGCTCCCGAGACAGGGACTGATATCACAAGATGAAGATAATCTCGCTTGCCCTATGGTTGAGGTTGCTGGACCAGACGGTCCGATGATGGTTTTCAGACCATGGACTGGCGTTGAATTAAGAGATGCCATGGCCCATCTGCCTGAGCCAAATGATTCAGGGGAAAGATCTGCTACAGAATTAACTGTTTTTTGTCAAGAATTCAGTCCCACCACACAGGAGCTGAGAAGACTGTTGTCCGTGAAACTCGGAGAAAGAGACTGGCACAAAGTGAGTAATAAACTGCCTGCAACGAACGAAAGGAAGAAACATCCGGACTGGGATCATGCGCTAAACACAGCATACTGGAAAGCCATTGAGTTGGCTAAAGCTTTGAAAACTGCCTTCCCAGCGATAATTGACACCGCAAAGGTAAGCAGTTGCCACCAGGGCATTGACGAATCTGTTGAGAACTATTATGCTCGACTGTGTGATGTTTTCAGCAAACACAGCGGCATGGAAGAGCCGAAAGACAGAGGAGCACATGCGGGCGTCTGGGAATGTCATCTGAGGACCAGTTTCCTGAGTGGACTGAAACCAGAGCTCGCAAGGAAGGTAAAAGATCAGTGCATTGACTGGCGAGTCGGACGGATTGAGTCTGTGCTGAGTTATGCGCAACATGCACAAGACCAACAGCGGGAGGAAGAACAACGGCAGGAGAAGGAGAAAAGAAAAGACAAAGAACTGCAACTGGCCTTTATTCAAGGGAGATCGCAAGGCCGTAATTACAACAATCAACGAATGAATCAAGCAGCAGGCAAGCAGACAGGCAAGAGAAAAGGCAAAGGGATTTGACGATCACGAACAAAGAAACTGCTCCAGGTGTAGACTGTGCAAAAAAGATGGACATTGGGCGAGTGACTGCAAAAACAGCACAAGAGCGGACTGAGAGGACGGAGAGCAGGAAGGAGGGGTTCTGGGAGCGCTGCCAAGGGCTACAGATAAGGGAAGTGTACATTCTTTGATATCACACACACACACATACACTGACTCTGCTGTCTGCAATGAAGAATCTGCTTGCAATGTTTTTTTTCCATCTAATGATTGGCTGATGTATAGGGAAAGTTTTTTAACATTACCAAAATATCCTCTGCGGAGTTACTAGAAGTGTTTTACGACCATGTGACATGCAGTGTTTACTGGGAATGTCTGATAAACTAACCTGTCCGTTTCTGATACAGGACATGATAGATTTGCTGAAAGGTTCAATGTACCTCTAAATTGTGCGACAGAAACAGGGCGCACGTTAACGAGACTTAGTGTCAGAGACTTCGAATGGGATTAATCAATTTGTTAAAGAGTAAAGGGTTTAAAAATGCTATAATGACTTCTGCTGAATTACACTGCACATCATATGTCGTAGTCGATAGAGACACAAATTATGGCAAAGAATGGTTGCTAGAACCAAACAATGACACTTTGAATTTCAAAAAATATGTTCTGGAATGATCATAGGTGTGTTTTATCTGTAAGCTTGACAGAGCAACAAGCACCTCTCTATCTTGTAGCTGGATCAGTCCCACATGTGTCTTTGGCTAAAGATACACAGCAAATGTGGGCGGAGTTAGGGCCTTTTGTGAAAACTTGTGTGGAATCTGATGATTGGATGGATGTGGGGCAGGGCATAGAGTTTGACAAAACTTTGAACGCATACTCTGAATGTTGTGATGAAAAAGCACAGGCTGTGAAAGTTGTTGTTCCCCTTGAAGATAGCGCTGATGAGAACTGCTGCACTGATGACATTAGGGCAGAGGACATTCATCCAGCCCTGAACATGGTACCTTCAAAATTATGGGCAAAACACAAATATGATGTGGGTTTGATTGCGGGTTGTGAACCAGTTACTATTGTTCCAAAGTCTGATTATAGACCATGTCAACAACAGTATCCTCTGAAAGAGGCAGTGCTTGGAATCACGCCAGTGCTGAAGGAGGGTAGTATTGTACCATGCAGCAATTCTCCAGTGCGAACGCCTATCTTCCCTGTAAAGAAAATAATAGATAAGGGACAGCCCACAGAGTGGCGTTTTGTCCAAGATTTAAATGCTGTTAAAGCTGCGATCAGACCCAGAGCAACAAATGTGCCAAACTCTCAAACTACCATTCTGTTTCAAATTCCACAGAATGCGTTGAGGTTTTTAGGGTTAGATTGGGCACTGAGTCCTGAACCTCTGACTCTGACCCCAGCCACAGCTCTTTACTATATGTTGATAATCTTTTGATTTGTGCATGTGATGAACTAACATGTGTGTCTGACAGTGTTGCCCTCCTGAAACATTTAGTGAAAGAGGGTCACAAGGTCAGTCAGTCTAAGATGGAGTTTGTGTAACAGGAAGTGACCTTTTCCCTAATGCCAACATGGCATTGTATGGCATGGCATTGAGCCATGTTATAACGCCAAACAGTAAATCTCTGTCTGACAAAGAGCTATCAGAGAAGTAAAAAAAAAAAAACACGATTTAAATTCTGGGGATGTGTTAATAAGAGAAAGACAGTTAATCCAAATTATGTGAGAGCATTGACAGAAAAAGAAAGAAAAAAAAGGGTACAAATTAACATGGTCTGTTGAGAAAAGCATTTGTCTTTGAGGGAGAGACTGTTTCAGTGGAATGGCACTCTGTTATTGAAATGATAATGAACCAAAACAACCTAACTAACTGTTCTAAAAACAATGATGATTCATGTCTGAGTGTGTGTGAGTGACTGCACTTTATGTTTTGTATGTCCCGATAGTGTCATTAACCTCTGGAATGAGTGTTTTATCATTACAGATGGTTAAAGTGAAGTGACAAACTTTAAAGAAGCCGATAATTCTGATTGGATCTGATGAAAAGACGATATAGAACATGGGACGAGACTGATTATCCAGCTCTGTCTGCTAGTAAATATGACGAGTTAATTTCAGTTATTCTCTGGATTAGTTTAAATAATTGTGCAAGTTGAAATTGTGAAGCTGAAGATTGCCGTCCATTATGGGGTTTAAAACCCTTGTCTAAATTCAACTGAGGGTCTAAATTTAAATAGCATCAACTATGTGTGATACAAATATACGACTGTTAAATGACGGCAGAGAAAGAGTGACACATTGGCTAAAGTCACCCTCCAAATTATCCAGAGAGCACCCTCACATCTATGAAAGGCCAGTGGGCGAACAAAGGAGAAAGTTTATTTTAATCCATTAAATGCATGACATTAGATAAACCTGGCGACAGATTGAGAACTGTGGCATTAAGAAAATTTGATTTGACGTTGTTTTTCTGACTGCCCTTGATCAAGTCTGCACACCAAGACCTGACTTGACGGACACACCACTAGATAACTGTGAAAATGTTTTGTTTGAAGATGGCTCTGCCTCTAGAGACAAAACAATAGGCCTTAATCGAGCAGGCTATGCTGTGACGACTGAGTTTGACGTGCTAGCTTCAGGGCCATTGACCTCGAACTACTCTGCCGACAGCAGAGCTTGTGACCTTAACCAAAGTGTGCAAATTAATGGAAGACAAATATATGATGATTTAGTTTATTTTATTTAATATTATTTGATGGTTGACCCATTCTTCATGACTGCTCAATTAGGGTCAAATTTGATAGTTTTTAAATGCGCTGCGCACACTAACACAAAAGACTTTATTTCCACAGGTAAAACAGAGCAGACGCAGACAATGGATGAGGAATTCAACATGTTAACTAAAACTAACCTTGACTCTTTCCACTCTTTAAAGAGAATGGCTTTTTCAACAGAAGGAGAGAGAAAGCCGTTTTGAGGAGATCCGGCTGTAATATTAAAGACAGCGTTCGGTTGATGGCAAAACACTGTTTATCCCAAAGAATTGTTCAAACATTATGCTAAATTGACACATGGGTTAGACCATGTATCAAAAGGAGGAATGGGACAATTAATAATATTAACCAATTTGTGGTATATGACAATGAGATAAAAAAGAAAGAAAAAGGCCAGAACAATTCTGAGCCCATTTGAGATATTAGTTGGAAGAACCCCATTAATTATTGAAGGGAGCAAGAAACAGGTGCCATCATCCGAATCGTGAACTGTGATTGTTGAACTGTCGTAAAGAAATGTATTTTCTGCTGGCTAACATCTGTGTGCAGGTAAAAGCAGCTCAGGGGAAGACAGCTGAGATCCCGCTCCATGACCTCAGACCAGGAGATCTCGTGGTGATAAAGGATCTGAGGAGAAAGAGCAGGAAGGCAAAGAGGTGGCTGGGCCCGTTTCAAGTGCTACTGACGACGCAGACGGCAGTGAAGGTCGCAGAGAGAGCCACGTGGGTTCACGCTAGCCATTGCAAGAGCCACCTGCAGAGGGAGAAGGGGAATCGAAGGAGTAGAAACCACAGATTTCAATAACAGCTTATGTCTACGTCTCACACAGACTTCACTTCTGTTATCTAAACAAGCAAGGACGTCCCGGAGGAGGAATCAAAGTCAAAACAGCCAGAGTGGTGGGAATCAAGATAACCGAAATGGATGCCGCACCGAGACCTTGGCACCCGTTCAGACACCCAGGGCTGTGCGGCCTGAGAGGCACCACATGTATTCTGACTGTGATATCAATAATGATCTGTACTATAATTCTATATGCAACAGGGGCCATCGATCAGACCAAAGAGACCAACGACACCGCTCTGAGCAGCAACAACACACCATCGCGGGAGGAGTCACGCTGGTGGAGGGGTCTGAAGTAAGATTTGAGTGTAATCCCTATGAGAAGAACTGCATTAACTGTATAAAAGTCAGCTACTGGGCCAGGTATGGCCAAGTGTATTTTTGCAGACACCCATGGAAATGGTCTGATGTGGTGGCCTACCACGAACCAACGACTTATGGGACTGATGAGAGATTCAGAGTGAGCAAGAAAGGGTGGGCTGGAAACAGAGACAATCGAGGAGGAATGGTGGTAGCGGTGAAAGGAGTAAGACTATCTGATGAAGGAATGTACTACTGTGGAATCGACAAAAGCGGAACAGATTGGCAACAACAAATCTATCTGAAGGTAGGACCAAAGGCTCCCAGCGCTGCGGGACCTCTGGTTGAACCAGGAGACTTAAGTAAACATGACTGGCTAGTGGGCCGTAGAGAACAACGGACCGGAACTACTTCCGTAGTAAGCAATGTGAAAAATGACAACACCATGAACTGTTCAATGACTTGTCTGGGACAAGAACTGTCATCTTCACTTGTCCTTTCAACAAACCGAACGACACTTCAGCAGCATCAGTCTGGGTTTTTCCTACTGGAATGCCACAACGGGTAGCTATGAACAAGACCAATGGTTTGGAATGGACTGTCTTAGAAATAGCAAACAGTACTGAAAATGCTTTGGGTCTGATTAATGATGAACTAGCACAAATCAGAGATGCTGTAATACAGAACAGATTGGTGTTAGATATGTTAACTGCTGAGAAAGGAGAGGTATGTAAGAGGCTAAGTACATCCTGCTGTTTTTACATCCCAGATTACAGTGACAACGTAACAAAATGTAATTGATCACATGAGGATGGCCGTAAAAGAGCCACCAAGAGTTGATAGCCAATGGTTCGAATGGTTTACTTACTTGTGATAGCATTTGATCTTGATAGTAATTCAATGTGTTTCAGCATTTGTGCAAAGAACTGTGACCAGCACAGTTTTGTATCAAATGATTTCTAATGTCTGTATAAACGACAAGATGATGATGATGTGAGGATGGTACTGACATGAATTAATCGAATTATGGTATTTTCTATCCTGAATATATATAATTGCTTGTTTATACCAAGGGGACTGTCCCTACAAAAACAGCCTTAGCATTTCTTCCTTCTCAAATTCAAGTGAGTGATGATTTATATGAAAATCAGAGAATAGATGTAATGAAAGGACTAAAATTCTGAAACATTATTGATTATTGTGTGACATTAATTGTATTTTTGTTCTGTAGTAAAATATAATAAGTCTGAAGAAATACACTTGAGGTATAGAGAGGGTAATGTGTTCCTGATAAGGAATGGAAAATAACAACTGAGTCTTTAGCCTTGACTAGAGATATAAGTGTCGATGCTGCCCTCCCTTCTTTGTCACACTCTGCAGGGCAGCTTCGGATGTCTGTATGACTGTGGCCTTTTCTTGCAAGAAATAAACCTTTTTAAATTACAATTGGGATATTTGTCTCTTATTCAGAACTAGTAAAAGATTTTGCCACCACAATAGATAGATAGATAGATAGATAGATAGATAGATAGATAGATAGATAGATAGATAGATAGATAGACAGATTAATTGCCCACTGGGGAAAGTTGTTTTCATAGTAAAAAAATTGTTCATCAGCAACAGAATCATAATGACTTACTAAATTGAAATTATGATTTTCTGTCTTGCGAGCACATTGATCCAAACGACACAGGGTGAACTGTGAACATATTAAGGAATAGCCTACTTTAATCATGGTTTTACCAATGATGAAATTCTCGCATTATTCGTGGAACGACATGGAATAGCGCTGTGCCAATGTCTTGAAACGATTTGGCGCAGAAAGAACGAAACGGACATTGCTGTGGTGGCAGCTTTCATTGAACAACAACTTTAAACCTCTGGCCAATGTCATAGTTATAGATGGATCCACAAAGTTAGATACAGCGATGATACACATGCCTCCTCATTCTCAAATCAACCCCTTCACATCTAAAAGCTGTGATCGCACCGTTTCCCTATCAGTTACAATACACCCATCTGTAACCATGACATTGGCCAGAGGTTAGTTGTTATTTTATCATTAGTAAAACTACAATAAAAGTATTCCTTATTGTGTTCACAGTTTAGCTGTGTAGATTTAGCTTTTCAAATCTCATAATTATGACTTAGTAAGTCATAATTTCAATGTAGTATGTCATAACTTCGAGTTTTCATGTGTGAATTTTTTTTCTTCCATGGCGGAAATGGGCATCCATACCCCACACTGTGCCCTCCAAACAACAGTTTCTCCTCTTTTCCACCTGGCCAAAGATATTTTCTATTTCATATTGAGTGAAGTTGTTTTTTTATTTCCTCTCTGTGTTTGCCATGATTTTGCATTCCATGAATATTAATTTGTGGGCGTTTCACTGACTATTTATGGGCAACTATGGGCGTGACTTGAAGCTGCAAAAGCTGCGCTAAATTTAGAATTGATTGTGAT
This sequence comes from Rhodeus uyekii, assembly GCA_037043235.1. Lineage (NCBI taxonomy): Eukaryota > Metazoa > Chordata > Actinopteri > Cypriniformes > Acheilognathidae > Rhodeus > Rhodeus uyekii. The sequence goes on from JAWRVZ010000148.1 coordinate 658,858, forward strand.
TTATAAAGGGAAACTTGTGTAGGATGTGCATGCCCACGGTTTTATAAATCCGAATATTTCTGTGCGTACGCACGTCCTATGTTTCTTCCGTACGCTACTTCTGACGTAAATCCTACACAAAGTTTTATAAATGAGGCCCCTGGTCCTTGGGTGTTTAACTATAAATTACCCTCCAGTTAAGATGTAGTAACACTTGAGACATTACTATTCAAAATCTCACAAAAATTTAAACTTAATTCTAATCCATTCATCAGAGTGTTTTCTTAGTCAATAGTAGTTACTAGAAAGATAATATTGTGTAAGTCATTTATTCCTGTGTAGATATTCTTTAGTGAAAGAAGAGTATTTTAAAGTGTTTCCAAAAATATTGGAAAACAATTAAAAACATACCACGCTCTAAATAGTAAATACTGTATACAATATATAATAGCAAAATGTTAAAAAAAAAATGTCCGAAAGTTTTCCAAATGTACAAATGTATATATAATTCAGATACTGTAGATGTAAAAAAAAAACTGTTAAAACAGTTTTTTTTGTGATGTAACAAATTAAACACAAAATGAATCATATCAGAACTTTTGCAAATTTAATGTAAACACAACAACCTATGCAAGGCCGTTGAAAGCCAAAGGGACACATTTTGTAAAAAAACAAAAACAAAAAAAATTTTAATTTTTTTTTAAGAACTTGGAATAACTAACCGCACACTTTTGAACTAATTTTGATTGAACTGATACAGAACAGTTTTCCGCTTTGCCAAAGTCCATTTTAAATGAGCCTTGGCCCAGAGAAAACACCTGTGATTCTGGATCATGATTAGATATGGCTTCTCTGTTAAGAATCAGTGAGCATTAGCTGAGGAGACGTAAGGAGAATAAATAACTTGTTTTTCTCAACAATCTTACGCCTAGAAATGCAGTTCTGCAAACATGAAGGTCACGAAGTTCCTAACCAAAACACCTTGATGTCAACAATGAAATTCTTTTTCTAACGTCCTGCTCTTGTGTGGAAATGTATTAGTTTGCTTACCTTTATCTTCAGAGAATCAGAATCATTTAACCTTCAGTACAGACGTAGTTAATAGTTTCCGTTAGAGGTTAATTGCAGTAACAATGTGAGTGAAAAACTCTTTGTGAGCCTTTCAGCTTCTGCTGATGACAACGAAAACTATTCTTCACAAAAATGTTTTTAATTGACTAAACTTCTGACTCACGGTCATTCTTGATTATATCTGGTCCTTGAGATTTTAACTGTTCATTGCCCTACAATTAAGATGTAGTTACACTTGAGTCATTACTATTCAAAACCTCACAAAAACTTATACTTAATCCTAATCCATTCATCAGAGTGTTTTTGTTAGTTTATAGTAGTTACTAGAAAGGTAATATTGTGTAAATAATTTATTCCTGTGTAGATATTCATTAGTGAAAGAACAGTATTCTAATGTGTTTCCATAATTATTGGAAAACAATCAAAAAAACATGCCACACACTACATAGTAAATGAGACAATATATAATAGCAATATGTTCAGAAAACAATATACAAAAGTTTTCTGAATTTACAAATATGTGTAATTCAAATACTCTAGATGTAATAACCCTACACACCCCTGTTAAAACCTTTTTTAAACACGAAAATTAAAATTAAACACGAATGAATCATATCATAAATGTAGCACATTTCAAGTAAAAATAACAACCTATGCAGCATCATTGAAAGCCAAAGGGACACATTTAGGAAAAAATTAAAAACTAACCACAAACTCTTGCACTAACGTTTAGTTAAAGGTATAAAGAATGAAAATATTAACAAAACAAAAAAAACCTGAAACTCAGACAGGAGTGGAATAGAAGAACATGACAAAAACAAAGGGTCTATTATTCAAGGGTCACTGTAGACTTGAAAAACAAGCTTTTGTCCCCGTTGCTGTTTAAATCACGGGACCAGACACCAGTAATTTTGCCAAGAGATCTCTTATTTATTGATTTATTTATTTACATATATGTTATAATTTACATATATGTCAAGACATAGGAGAGAAAGAGCATACTGTAGAGGTGGTCTTCGTTCCAGCTTTCTCTGGTTCTTTGTCACATACGTTGGGTTTTTATACTGTAGCGCTCCACTACGGGAAAAGAGGAGAACAGACACGAGATGCAGTGAAGTGTCACCCCGGAAGGTGTCTTTTAATTAATTCAAGCAGTGAAGTTTTGGTGCAAACAAACTCAGTCTCTGAATTGTGCAGGTGAAGCGTGTGGTAGTTGAAAAGTGCAGTTCCTCCTTGTTTAGTGAAGAGACGAGAGTTAGGCCAACTTGCTGGGCAATCCACACTCCCTCTACAAAGTCAATCACTCTCTGAGGAAACAAAGAACACAGGGGTTAGCAACACACTCAGGGAGAGTCCATACAGCTCTCCCTCCATCTTGCTTCCAGCCGTTTATATCCCCCTCTGGATGATTGGCTCCTTTTTTTTTCTTTCTTCAACAAGATGCAGATTCTTCAACAAGAACTGAGGCAGCCTCGGTTTTTAGCCCTTCAGTGATTGTCTTGTCTTTGTTTGTTTGTTCTGCTTTTAGTCATTCTTTTCCTATTGTTTTCACCAAAAACGAACTACAGGACATTAGGGAACACACACCAGACAATATTTCTGCGGTTTTTGATTATTCAGACGTTTTACCCGATATCCTCGTTGGAGTCGCGACTGTCTCTTTAAACCGAGCAGCCAGACGCATGCGAGGGAGGCGATCTTGGGCACTGGTCAAACTCCGCTCGCGGGGCTTCCGCACTTCCCTTCCCAGTATTCATCTTGCTAATCTCCGTTCTCTTCCTAATAAAATGGATGAACTGCTTCTCCTCACCCGGATGAACAAGGATTTTTTCAACTCTTCTGCTCTGTGCTTCACTGAGACCTGGCTAACTGTAAACACACCGGATAATGCACTATATCTGCCAGGCTTCCAGCTGTTCCGAGCAGATCGCATCACGGAACTAACCGGGAAAACGAGAGGTGGAGGTTTGTCTTTCTACATCAATGAAAGTTGGTGTTCAGATATAACAACACTGAAGAAGATATGCTCTCCTAACCTAGAGACTCACTTTATAAACTGTAAACCTTTCTATTCACCGCGTGAGTTTGCCTCGTTTATTCTCGTGAATGTTTACATTCCTCCAGACGTGTGTGTCAGCACGGCATTACAACAGCTGGCTGAACAAATAGCTGAGACTGAACGTAAAGTAATCAGATTCTCTTGTAGGGGAATTTACAGTTAAGACCCGAGGACCAGATATGTTGAATGAAGACCAGGAGTCAGAAGAGCATTCAATAGAATACATTTTAGTGAAGTTTAGTTTGCAGTTTCATCAGCAGAAGCCAGCTTCAGGTCTCACAAGGAGTTCGTAGGCCGCCCTACTTACGATAACATTGTTACAGCAATTATACTCTAACAGAGGGTGCTAACTACGTCAATGATGACGTTTAAATGATTCTGATTGGCTAAGAAAGAAAGAAAGAAAGATAAACAAAACTAGTAATTTTCCACACAAGCGCAGACAGTCTGAAGCAAATCTTCGTTGATCACATGGTTGACGGGTTCGTGACGTGGCTTGTCGAGAACTACAGGTTTTATGGTGCCAGCTAATCACCTCACCAATACTGACCATATTAACACACACACACACACTTCTCCAAGGCTGAACTCGACTTGGCTCAGGCTCCAACTCTCAACAGAAACAGTACCCAAAACATTCTTATAACATTCTCTATCTGTTGAGAAGTGCTGACAATATTAATCCTTACTCTATGGAAAGCTACAGAAAAGTAAAGAAAGGTTTTTAACTAATAAAAAGCCTAACTTGATTATAAATCACTCTTTACAACTCATTCAAATAAGAAAGGGAAAATAACATATGACAAATAAAACAAAGAAACATGAAAATTAGGACAAAGAAAAGAATATAGGTAAAAATAATAAAAATGAAAGAATATATATATACAAGCGGCAATGGATTTCCGAATAGTATCTTTCACTCTTTTAATCATTCTTGGGGATTTTAACAAAGCAAATCTCTCCCGTGAACTGCCAAAATACAGACAGCATATTACATGTCCCACCAGAGACAGTAATATTCTTGACCACTGCTACACCACAATAAAGAATGCATATCACTCCGTCCCACGGGCAGCTTTGGGGCTTTCTGATCACTGTGTGGTTCATCTTATACCATCCCACAGGCAGAAACGGAAATCAGCTAAACCTGCAAAAAAGGCTGTAAAAAAATGGACTAATGAAGCAGAACAGGATTTAAAAGCCTGCTTTGATTGCACGGATTGGAATGTTTTTGAAGCTGCTACCACTGATCTGGACGAGCTCACAGATACTGTAACATCATACATCAGTTTCTGTGAGGATACACACATTCCTACCAGGACATTCTTATCATTTCCTAATGACAAACCATGGTTTACTGGGAAACTCAAACAGCTTCATCATAACAAAGAGGACGCTTACAGAAGGGGGGATGGTGTTTTGTACAAACAGACCAGGAACAGACTGACAAAGGAGATAAGAGCAGCTAAAAGAAGTTATTCTGAAAAGCTGAGAAACCAGTTTTCTTCCAACAACCGTGCTGCTGTCTGGTCAGGCCTGAAGAATATCACCAATTACAAGCCACCATCCCACCGACCTGCTGAGAATCAACATCTGGCGGATGAGCTAAATACTTTTTACTGCAGGCTTGAGAAACCCAATCTCACACCTCAAAACCACTTGGAACTAGGCAAGGCAAGGCAAGTTTATTTGTATAGCACATTTCATACACAATGGTAATTCAAAGTGCTTTACATAAACAAGAATGATAAAAATAAAACATTAAAAATGATTAAAAGAATAAAAAGATAATACGTATAAAATAAAATGCAAACAGTTCGGACATAGCACAGTGCTCAATCTGCAAATGCATAGAAAAAAATATGTGTTTTGAGTCTTGATTTGAATGTGGCTACTGTTGGAGCACACCTGATCTCTTCTGGAAGCTGGTTCCAGCTGCGGCTGGCGTAACAGCTAAAAGCAGACTCTCCTTGCTTTGAGTGAACCCTGGGTATTACTAAGTGACTTGATCCTGATGCTCTTAGTGATCTGTTAGGTTTATATTCTATGAGCATATCTGCAATGTATTGAGGTCCTAGGCCATTGAGTGATTTATAAACAAGTAACAGTACTTTAAAATCAATTCTAAATGTAACTGGAAGCCAGTGCAAGAACCTAAGGACTGTCGTGATGTGTTCATATTTTCTGGTTCTACTCAGAATCCTGGCAGCAGCGTTCTGTACGAGCTGCAGCTGTCTTATGGTCTTTTTGGGAAGGCCAGTGAGGAGCCCATTACAATAATCCACCCTGCTGGTGATGAAAGCATGAACAAGTTTCTCTAAGTCTTGATTGGAGACAAAGCATCTAATTCTTGCAGTATTTTTGAGATGATAATATGCTGATTTAGTTATTGTTTTTACATGGCTACTGAAACTCAGGTCTGACTCCAAAATCACACCAAGATTCCTGACCTGATTTTTAGTTGTTTGACCCCTAGAGTGAAGGTATGCGTTCACTTTGAGAACTTCATCTTTGTTTCCAAATGCAATGACTTCAGTTTTGTCTTTTTTTAACTGAAGGAAGTTTAGGCACATCCAGTTTTTCATTTCATCAATGCATTGACACAGGGAGTCAAAGGGTCTGTAATCATTAGGTGATAACGCGAGGTAAATCTGGGTGTTATCTGCATAGCTGTGATATGCAATTTGGTTCTTTCTCATTATTTGGCTCAGTGGCAGCATATATAAGTTGAACAGGAGGGGTGCAAGTATTGAACCTTGAGGGACTCCGCATGTCATGGATGTCCACTCAGACTTATGGTCACCGATACTCACATAATAACCTCTCCCTTCTAAGTATGACCTGAACCATTTAAGAACCATCTCAGAAAGCCCAACCCAGTTTTCCAGCCTGTCAAGGAGAATGTTGTGATCTATAGTGTCAAACACAGCACTGAGGTCGAGTAAAACCAGCACTGATAATTTACCTGAATCTGTGTTAAGACGAATATAATTTATTATCTTTATGAGTGCTGTCTCTGTGCTGTGATGTGGTCGGAAACCAGATTAAAAGTTGTCAAAGTATCCATTCAAGCTTAAGAACTTGTTCAGCTTATTGAAATCAACTTTTTCAATGATCTTGCCTATGAAAGGAAGATTTGAGATTGGTCTGTAATGGCTCAATATGATGTTATCCAGATTTCTCTTTTTCAGAAGGGGCTTAACAACTGCAGTTTTTAGGGATTTTGGAAAAGTCCCAGAAAGAAGTGAGGCATTTATCACTTCTAGGAGATCTGCTTCTAAACAATTAAACACAATTAAACTAAACAATTAAACTACATTTCACACGTGCAGTTATAACAACCTTGAGCTCAACACACTCAAAACGGTGGAGATGTTAGTGGACTTCAGGAGGAACAGCCCTGCTCTACCTCCACTCACCATCATGAACAGCACAGTGGCAGCAGTGGAGTCATTCAGGCTCCTGGGCACCACCATCTCTCAGGACCAGAAGTGGAACAATCACATTGACTCCATTGTAAAAAAGGCCCAGCAGAGACTGTACTTCCTTCGTCAGCTGAGGAAGCTCAACCTCCCACAGGAGCTACTGATACAGTTCTACTCGGCCGTCATTAAGTCTGTTTTGTGCACCTCCATCACTGTCTGGTTTGGTATCAGGAGACTACATCGCACAATCCGGACTGCAGAGAGGATTATTGGTGCTTCCTTGCCAGCCCTCCAGGACCTGTACTCTTCCAAAGTGAAAAAGAGAGCAGGTAAAATCATCACAGACTCTGCTCACCCTGGAAACACCCTGTTTGAACGGTTACCGTCAGGACGGCGACTACGATCACTAGCTATTAGAACATCTAGGCACAGGAACAGTTTCTTTCCACAGGCCATTTCCCTCTTGAACAGTTGAATTAATTAGAGATAAAATGCTGGGCAGAGCGCAGGGAAAGAAAAACAATACAGACGGATGTTATGGCTGACAATCTATCCCCTCTCCCACTCCATACAAAAAAATCCCAGCATGTGACCACATGTACTGTGTATGTTATGTATTGTTATTTGCTATGTAAACTCATGTTGTGTTGTATATGTGCACTGGAAGCTTCAATACCAAGACAAATTCCTTGTGTGTGCAAGCACACTTGGCAATAAAACTCTTTCTGATTCTGATTGTTGTCAGCTGGGAACACCAGGTGTACCAACTGATTAGTGTTGCCATGGGTGATGAGTGGGGCGGAAGCAGTATCTCGTCACAATATATTACCAGAGAAACAACTGGCATGACCAGAGAAACATTTGGCTTCTGTTAAAAATGTTATTACATTACCAAAGGAACAGTGTCAAGGTTTTGCAAGAGAGAGGACCCAAACGCCGAATGACAAGTTAAGGGGTTTTATTAACACGACTGAAGACAAGGCACAATGGGGTAGTGAGGCGTGAAAGTTCAAGAGGCAGGGCTGGGTTGACACTGAGACGGGCAGGGCGAGCACCGAGACTAGACTGGGGTGACAGACTGACGGGTTAGGAGAGGCAGCACCAACAGGGAGACCAAGCAGGAGCACGCCAGACCACAAACTTCTAGAAAATCTCTGACTAGATCCCAGACAAGCTGCCAGGTAGAATAGGAGGTCTCAGGGTGCAGGAACAGACATCACTCACAACAAAGCAAGACAAGAGATATTATTATAAAAGAGACATGTAACGTCAAACCGGAAGCAACTAATATGGAAACAAAATTACGAAATAAACAAACAACCTTGAAAACAGAAGAGTAAACAAAAGAACTTTGCAGGACGAATACAAGTTAATCAATAGCTCAAAAGAAAAGAACAGAGATCAACAAAAGGCAAGAAATAGCTAGAACAAGGCTAGAGAAAACACCAAAATATTTGTAAGGAAACACTAGAACTAGAAATATTCACAACTAGACAAGATTTTAGACTGAAAACAGATTCTGGTAAGTAAACAAGACCATACCATGAAGTACACAAAACAAACCAGCAAGGAAATGAGGCAAAGGAGCACAATATAAAGGGAGCAGAGCACATGAGGGACAGGTGAACACACTCAGTAAACGAGGACTAGACAAGGGGGCGTGGTAACTGGGAATGAGGAGGTGGGACAAAAGGACCACATGGCAAACATGAACAAAGACAAAGCCATGTGCTCAAACACAACACAAACAGGCAAACATTAAACAAAGACAAGACAGACAAGATGGTCTCGGCAGGATCCTGACAAACAGTTGTATTCTGTTAAAAGTGGAATGCGTACATCCTATGGCCCCTAACATGTGCCTATCATGTGAGCATTATGTCTTGTGAAGAACTAAAAATGCATGTTCCCATGCTCATATAACACTCAAATATTTGTTCATGCAAACTAAATCTAGCTTATACACTAGGAAACATAACACAACAAATTGAATAATTAATTTATTATACAGATACATAATAAAACTAATTATGAAGGCTAATAAATAAAAATAATACAAATACAATTTAGTCTTCAGTCACACTTTATTTTGATGTTGCCTGAACATTCTGTTGACAAAGTAATTTTACAACTACATATCAGCTAACTCTCATACCAACTGTCTGTTTAATATCTGGTTACTCATAATTGTGATGCTCCTCAACAGACATTCTGCTGTCTACAAGTATCTTTATAAATACATGTCAACTTAGTCTACTGACCCAACCTCTTCCAGTCTACTAAAACTGTACTAAAAGTCCAATGAGAGTTAGAGCTGGTGCAGCATTACTTATAGTCAGCAGAAGGTGTTAAAAGGACGGTCAAAATATAATGAAACACATTCTGAAATCTTTCAGAAGGAAGTACTTATTTGGATCAGTTTTCTAAAGTGAAAAAGATCTCAGATAATGTATGTAACCATAGTTCCAAGAGGGAACGAGACACTGCGTTGAACGCTTTGGGAAAACTTGGACGATTGTCTTGTGAACTCGATCGAGTGTGAGTGACAGTCGCAAGATGGTGACATCATGAACCAGGGTGATAAATATGCACTTGAAATCGGTGACAGTAGCTTAGAAGAGTGTCTGAAGCAAGCCCGGAAGGCGCGAGGAGCTGAGGGCAAAGATGCAGCATCTCATTCCCTTTTCAGGGAACTATGGTTACATACGTAACCTAAGACGTTCCTTTTCAAGGGATCTCGCACTGTGTCGAACGCTTCGGGGAACTATATACCAACGCCACCTCAGAGATGAAGGCTGACGAGTGTCTCGTAGCTCACTACGAGAGGACCTGTGTTCCTGGGAACGGAGTTGAGGTCAAGCTGGTAAATCCTCAAGAATGTGTGCGGTGAGGAGCAGCCTGCCGTATCACAGACATCAGACAGGGAAACTCCTGAAATGAGTGCCTTAGAGGCAGCCACGCTCCTAGTGGAGTGGGCACAGACCCTGAGAGGAGAGGGGGATCAGGCCGACTCATAAGCTAGAGTTTAGCCTCGACTATCCATCTGCTTAAAGTGTGTTTGGATGCAGGGATCCCAAAGCAAACAAGCTGGTCTGACTTATGCGAAGGGGCAGACCTATGTGCTCGCACATGACAGACCTTGTTTTTAAACTCCTGGTCATCAAAGGGGGAGGCCAGAAGGCCTGCAACACTATAGACCGGGCCACATGCGTGGGAACTTAGGTACTTAGCCTGGTCTGGCGCAAACTCGAAAAGGGAGGGAGCTACAGATGTAGGTAGCTACAGATGTGCATGTAGGTCCCCAATTCTTTTCAACGAAGTGATAGCTAATAAGAAGAGAGTCTTACAGGTGAGGAACCTTAGTCTGTACTTTAGGCCTCAGCCTAATGGTACCACGGAGGAAGCGAGCAATGAGGGGGTCCCTGCCAATGGACATGCCACTCAGAGGTACGTGGTAAGCAGCTTTGGCAGCCACATAAACCTTCAGGGTGGACGGGGACAGCCTTGCAGTGAATCTATTCTGCAGGAACTCTAGCATTTTGACAATCTGAGAGGTTAACCTGCTTCTCGCTGCACACCAAGAAGTGAAAAGTCTATTATATATAAATATATAAACAAGAGGAACTAGAGACAGGCAAAGCCTTTTCTCTACCCTCACTTGCTGTCCAGTGCTTCTCTGATTCGAAAGCACACGCTGCGGTTTCTTCAGCCACAGGGAGGTGCTGGAGACCCAGAGATGAGAATTCAATAGAGTCCTCAGTTCTCCGGCACGCTAAAAACAGAACTAATGGAGGGGTTTGAAAGTGGTGCTGAAAATAAATCATATAAGATCCTATCTCGACCCTCACCCTCTGGGTTCCGTGTCTTTTCTCAGGGTTTGGAAGCACGCTATGTGGTTTCTTCTACTCAGTGAGAAGCGCTGGCACTGCAACTATCCTGTTCTAAGGATCTGGATGTTTGCATAAAGCCTGGTATGAGGAGCTGGTTTACATCGTTCTCTGCTGCCAGGTTTAAACTAAGTACAATCTCGCCAGCAGAGCAGGTTTTTCTCAGATATGTATTTATATATGTAATAAAGAAATGGGAGACACTCGCTCTTGTTTGGCGACCGGAGATACATCAAGTGCAGTTTCAATCGAAGCATGTTCAAAACGAGATTGAATTTCTACGGTGGGCGGGTGTGATGTTGGCAGAGCGAGAGAGAGAGAGAGAAAAACACAAGAGAACGAGTGCGAAAATGGAGAGAAGAGGGAAACAGGTATCGTCTTTCTGAAAGGTCAGGCACTGTCTCTTTCCTAACACAAATGTGCTGGCCTTTTTTTAATTTCCTCAGACGCAGCTGAAGCTCGCAGTCGGCCGGCCAGTGGCAGGAAGTTGCCAAACCTGCAGGACAACTGAATTCTGGGTAAATGCACATTTTGGATAATGGTCTCATCCATGAAACCCAAACTAGTACAGTAGAACCCTGAGTTACGAAATTAATCCATTCCGATGCTGACCAATAGGAGAGCAGGATTGTAAAAAGTGTTCCCCTTCTTACATGGAATATTCCAGCCATCCCTGTCATTCAGTGCGAAATGGACTATTCCAAAACTTTCCATCTGAGAGAGATGACGGATGATTAAGGTAAAAGAGATCAGCTGAAGATTGTATATAGTTTATTGAGTGAAATACAGGGAATTAGTGCCAATCGTTGAAGTTTTATCGATCATGCGTAACCACACATCTATGCACCTTTAATAAATACCAGTTTTGGATTATTCCCTGATTGAGACATCATTGTTCTGACCGGACAAACTGTAGCCTTCATTCAACCCGAAAAAAAAAGCGCGAATTTCAAAATAAAACTCGGAGATCGTCGCCTCGCCGAGATTTCGTTTTTCACATCTCGATCATTTTGTCGTACCTCGGGCGGAAAAAACCCCGAAATCTTTTATCGTATGTTGAATTTTTCGTACGTAGAGCGTTTCATAAGTCGGGGTTCTACTGTATTCATCACTTTATCATGAATGTCCCTTTCCACGAAGGCGTGTCCAAGCATTCCCTTTGGAAGTGCTATTGTAACCATCATTAATGTCAATTAAAAATAAACACACGGTGTAATTGACGTTCTGATAGCAGATAAGATCCAACAGTAGCTTTATCCCCGTTTTGGTGCAATAATCACAGTCAACTAATCAAGAGCAAAATAAATAAAAATAAGTGTGTGTGTGTGTGTGTGTGTGTTATACGATACGAATGTTGTGTTTTTGTCCAGTTTTGAAGGCAAATATTTATATACAGTGGAGTTCACTTATTTCGAGTCACGGTTAACTCGGCAATACTATTATGTCGACGTTTTTGAAGTGAAACCGCCAAACTCCCTATTTGTCTTATTAATTTCTTGTGGGTTATATCGATTCTGTTATGTTGCCGAATCTTAGTATGTCGAGTAAAAACGAGGGACATATACGCCACTTCACATGGTTATCTCGTGACTGAGAGTTCACTGCGCATGTGCTGAGTTCGTGTTGCACATGGATTGCGGTCCTCGCTCAGCAGATCCGCCCAGATGCAGACAGAGCAGATGTTCACTCCTCCACATGCAAATTAATCGTGCATGTCCACCGCTGGCTGATTACGCAATGAAAGTACGGGATGTCAAATGTTCTTTGTCTAAAAAATAATTAAATCACTGCACAAATTTAAATTGCTGCATTTGTTTGACTCACACAGCCTCATTCACGTACTCTCGTCCACTGTGTATGTGCGCCTGTCTGTGACAAAAGCTAACTAGCTGACTTGTTTATCATGTCTCAGTCAAAACTGTACACCCAAAAATACAGGAAGGAGTGGGAATCAAACCCTGAATTCCAAGGCTGGTTAAAGCCATTTATTGGTGATAATACTTGTTAGACAGACAGAACGCAAGAAAGTTTGAAATCTAGTACAGCCACACAACGCGCACACACGCAAACACACAAACACACAAACACATCCCTGTTTCTGGTTCTGATGTGATGCATATTGAAGAGCAGATTGAAGGTTATTAAAATACGGAACAAAGCCGAATTTGTTGAGAAAGCACATTAGACAGACAGAACACAAGAAGTACAGCGTGATGACCTCACGAATATGTTGTGATTGTTTACGTTGTGAGTGAAATTGTGTTTGCAATGTTGCAATTAACACTTTTTTATTTCCTCAGACTTGAACAAAAACAAAACAACTCTCACTTCCCGGCTGTTTATATCTGGTCTCTTCCCACCAGTTACAGTTACCAGTTCTACAAAAAACACAAGAGGAAATTACAATAGAAAAAGGATAAAAAGTATTTTATGTATGTATGTGTATGTATATGTATGTGTAGAATTATAAATAAATCAAGTAAAAAATAAAAGGTGAAATAAAATAAATGAAATAAGCTGTGCAATAAGTAAAATTGTAGACTTATACATAAGTGGTTAGCAGAAATGTAGAATAATTATGTGCAAATAAGTTATTACAGGATGTTACACAGTAACAATGAGAACAGAAAGTGCAGTGCAGTGTCACTATAATGTCAGTGTGTGTATGTTTATCCTGGAGTGAGGGGAAGTCACATGATGTTAGTGATAGCGTTCAGGAGTCTGATGGCCTGGGGAAAGAAACTCATCTTAAGTCTCTCAGTTTTTGCCATCATGCTTCAGAAGCGCTTTCCAGAGGGCAGCCGCGGTGAAATGAGGGTTTTCGGGGTGATAAGTGTCCTTGATTATTTTTGTAGCTTTACTTTTGCACCGTTTGGTGTAGATGTCCGGCATAGATGGGAGAGCTGACTCTCAGATGCGCTCAGATAAGTGCACCACTCTTTGCAGGGCTTTGCAGTTATGACTGGTGCAGTTCCCGTACCACGCTGTGATGCACTGGGTCAGTACACTTTCTATCGCACCTGAATAGAAAGTTTTCAGGATAGCTGGTGAAACCCTGAATTTCCTCAGCTGACGCAGGTGGTAGTCTTTGCCTGTTTTTTTTCACCTGTGTCTGGATGTGTGCAGTCCAGCTCAGGTCCTTGGAGATGTTTACACCCAGGTATTTGAAGCTGCTCTCTCTCTCTACTTGTGTCCCGCTGATCATGAGAGAGGAGTACGTCCATTGCTGTCTCTTCCAGAAGTCCACTATCAGTTATTTGGTCTTGCTAACATTCAGAAAGAGACAGTTGTCCTGCAACTGCAACTTGTCAGCAAACTTGATGACAGAGGTGGAGCTGTGTGTGGACAAACAGTCATGGGTGTAGAGAGAGTAGAGCAGGGGACTGAGGACACAGCCCTGTGGAGCTCCCACACTCAGAGTGATGGAGGTGGAGGTGAACTGGCCCACTCTCACCACCTGAGGTCGCGGGTTGCCGACCCCTGTAATAGGGGAACCAGCCTCTCGAGGCTGACCTCTGGTAGTTGTGTAGCACACACGCCAGGGCCCGGTTTTCTGGGGGAATGCCTGAAGGGAATGCTCTAGGACCCTCCTTGGAGGTGGCCATCTCCTCCTGTGTGATGGACGGCAACTAAGGAGGGACGCCTCCAAGAGGCCTGGCGCAACTTGATGGTCCACAGACCTTTCCTCCTGCTAGAAGGCTGAGGCTGAGAATGTCTGCTTGACCCCACGGTTTTCTGCGGGGGGGTGGGGGGGGGGCGGGTTGGCGGGTTGAGACACTCTGCCTTTGAGCAGCCCACTGTGAGGAGCTCTGGAGTTGTGGCTGGCCCAGTTTGAGGGCGGCAAGGCAGAAGCACATTGAAAGCCCTCTGTTGTTTTGCCGCCTCCTGGAACTTATCGACGACCATCTTTACTGAATCGCCAAAAAAAACAAAAGATGACAGAGGGGCATCCAACATAAAATTCTTCTCTTTATCTTTTAAAGAAGTTCAATTAAGCTAAGCAACACACTCTCTCACACAGTGCTTGCGAAGACACCTAAGCTGCCGGTACCAGTTTCCGGCGCATTTTTATCACCCTGGTTTGTGACGTCATCGACTTGCGACCGTCACACTCGATCGATGGATCATTCGATCGTTTTCATAATGTGCTTCACAAGATATCGTCCAGGTATTCGCCAAAGTGTTCAATGCAGCGCGAGTTCCCTTGAAAGGGAATTAAGACTGTCCACATTCACACATAGTTTGGCTCTCAATATGAAGACTGGCTGAAACCCATAACTGGAAACTATATTTAATGATGTTTTTATTAAGAAATTTTGGGAGGAGCATAATCAGGTAATTAACCAAATGAACATGGGAGGAGCAAATTTAGTTAATCAATTAAATTAATGAGATAAGAGTTATACATACAGCAGACTCACCTCTGTTCCTCAACAGTTTTCCAGCACCCCATCTCCTCTTATCCGAACCGGGACAGAGATGAGTTCGGGACAATTTCCAAGTTCAGAGCACTCCCCTCTGACAGTTTGTTTCCCTTTAGTTTATTTGATTATATGCAAGAGTGAAATCTAATTAGTAAACTGATGCCATCGTTTTCACCTTGAATGTCCAATACATTATAGTACACCTTCGTTTTTCATGTGATGTCATGTGAAATAACATTATATGTTTTATTTTTGCATAAAGAAAATACATACTACTTTTAGGACCACTAAGACTCTTGTTACAGTAATGCTAAATACATTTTAAAATTAAAAACCACAAAGAACTAATTCTTGTGATATTCTGCCAAGTGCATTCATCACAAATAATAATTTCAATACTCAATCTCTATGTCCTTGGTTTCACTTGGAGTCAGTTCTCAGTTCCCAGTTCAGAAGTTCCTGTCCACTTAATATCAGTCATCTGGACCACCTGGTGCTGACTGTCCGGGACCTGAACAAAACCACTCATTTTTACGCCAAGGTTTTGGGAATGGAGGTTGTCACTTTTAAGGTAGAACATCACAGAAAAACCACACAGCAAACAATACCACATGGTGGCAGCAAAGTATAAGTATTCTTACATATTCTTACTTCAAGACTGTCTACATTCCAGGGTGACCGTAAAGCTTTGAGCTTTGGAGAGCAAAAAATCAACCTGCATCAAGCTGGGAAGGAGTTTGAGCCTAAAGCCAAAAGCCCAACTCCAGGATCTGCTGACTTGTGCCTTATCACCAAAACCCCTCTGATTACTGTTGCTGCCCATCTCAAGGTAAAATATATATTTTTTCACACAGTTTAAGAACTGGCTCTCCTTTCAGTTCATGAAATGGAATTGGAGTTGAATTAGCCACGACTCTTGAATTTATTCACCAGTCACATGACAGAGAGATTCATTATTCCCGCACAAGTTTTGCTAAATAAATAAATAAAATGACTTTTCATTCTTGCTCAAGATCTTGAAAAAAAAATCTATGCACCTCTTGATGGAAATAATAGCACAACATGTTTGGTCAAGATCTTGTCTTGTCAACGCAAGAGCCCATCATTCTGTACAATATCCTAAAGCATCAAGCGCATCCCAAAGACTTGCAATGAATATAAGCTCTGGACTGGATGCTGATTCACGTGTGAAAATGATTCTTCATTCTTTCAAAATTTGAGCCTCATGAATGTTAGAATTTATTATAGTATAATTTTACGTTCTTTAATTCATGCAATTCAATGCATTCGGTTTCCGACTTTAATTAAATTCCAAGAACTGAACAGAAATTTATAAGGACTTCTCAGTTGAGCTCTGAATGGTGCAAACCCCTGGTTTTAGAGCACAAAGCACTGAAGCATAACAGATTGTTTTTGTAGAGTGATATATTCCATGATCTGCTGCTATTTCTAGGGATGTGGAGTGACAATAGAGGAGGGAAAAGTTGACAGGACTGGCGCTGTGGGTCCCATCAGTTCCCTCTATTTCCGTGACCCTGACAACAACTTGATTGAAGTTTCCAATTATCAACAATAGAATGAACATGAATTGCTCTGAACTTTGATGTTCAATTAAAAAGTAATAAAAAACTCTTTTGACTGCTTTTACTGATGGTTTCGATTTAACTAATATTCCATTCTTTTTACAACTTCCTTATGTGGTTGTGTCAATATCAAAACATTTGATATTGGGCCAAGCACGACTCCTCACGCACAATGATTTTACGAGACAATGCACATGATTTAAAAAACGAATCATGTTGTGGGGTAAATTCCTTTGAAGACAACAAGATCCGAAATATTCTGACTTGATTCACATAATCCAAAACCATATTTATCTATTCTATTTTCCACTGATGTAAATGTAAATGTATTTTCCATTGTGTGTAAATGATGATGATAATACTTTTAACATATTTAAAATGGCAATATGTCATGGTATTATTGGTCTACTTTTTGCTCTCCTCAATCAACTAACTACTCAGGAAATGCGAGTGGCATCAGCAACAGAAAAGTTAAAGATAAATCAGATACTTAGAATAAGGAACATAAAATCAATATTTTCAAATAAAGTACATTTGTAAGTCAGTATGTAAAACCATGTGAATTTTTTTTATTATGTTAATCAAAAGAGTGAAAACAACTACAAGCCAAGTATATTTAGAAGACTTCATTACAATTTTAAGTGTATCTCAATCAAATCATATACTTAGACTTTTCTGTCAGTATAAGGCAAGTGTAATTTTAAGTATATTTCTCTATTCTGGAAGTTAACGTTCTTATTTTTTATTAACACGTAAAATTTTTTACCCATAGCACACTTGAATAAACTTTTCTTCTGATAATGTTTATCGCTTAATCTATCCTCTTGCATAATATCAAATGTCACTTAAGAGAATAAACCCTTGACAGGAAAATCAAGTTACTGTTATATTGTAAACCATGTCCAAAAAACATTGTTCAGATCACAAATTACTAAAAGCATCATGTTTTGTAATTTGTATTTTGAGTAATTTGTGATTAAATAAATGCATTAAATAAAACTTTCTGTTCCTTGAAAATGGTGCCTTGGTGGCCTGTATACAGAAGCAGCTCAAAAGTCAAGCAGGAATTATTACTTACACAACATAGTGTTACATAAAGCACCATCACTTCGAAAGAATTGTATTTGAAACTTGACCTTTGAGTAATGCTGAAGGTATTACTGTAAATTACAGCAACACCTCCTCCTTTATCTTTCAGACGAGGCTCATGTTTATAACAGTAATGGAATCATTTCAAGTGATATAATCGTCTGGTTTCAGCCAAGTTTCTGTCAAACACAGCACATCTAGTTTATGATCTGTAATCATACAATAAATCGTTTTGAGGAAAGGGATTAGCCGTCCAAGCTTTATCGTTTGTTCATCTGTGTTATATTTTATTTTATTTTTGTTTGTGAGACATCAATAAATTTTACTCTTAAAAGGTTTTGAGAGTTTTTTTGTATTTGCTAATTCGGGGAAAAGACACAATCTCTATATGATGATATCTCTCTGAAAAAAGAGTTTCCCTTTCAGGGAACTCGAGCTGCGTCTAGCGCTAGGGGAAATAGTCTTCCTCGGTCACGTGAAGATCTGTGCAACCAATGAGAGACGAACGCGTGCGAATGCGTCACTGCCGGCGGCTGCCGGTGACGTCATGAGCTAGAGCATAAGAGCGCGTCCGAAACCCGGGCGCCTCAGCTCTGAATGTCTTCAGCGTGCTGTGTTTGTGCGAGAGTGATTTTTGAGTGTGAGATATCAAAAAATCAGAATGAGTGCGGAAAATGTGGCGATTGAACAGAGGTTCACACCGTGTGTTCATCCTTGCCCTCGTTTTATAACAGGCAAGGATACACATGTTATGTGTGTAATCTGTTTGGGAGAGGAGCATGCACGGTCGGCACTTGAGAATGCCGGCTGCAAAGACTGCGAGAGGTTTTCCTTGCATGATCTCCGCTCCCGCCTGGCGGTCTGTAAAGAGGCCGCCCAGGCTAGTGTTCCCCGTGGTTCAGGACCTGCAGCAGCCGAGGCTTTGCGGCGCTCTCGTTCCTGGGGATCACAAATGGATCTTGCCGAGTTAGCTGGGGTGGGTCCCGCCTTACCTCAGCTCTCGCGAGATCAAGCGGGTCCCAGTCACGAGCACTCCGAGAGAGCTGCCCGTGCTGTGACTCCAACATTAGCTCTATCTAGTTCAGAAAGTGAGATGGATTTAGCTAGTGTTGGTCCGGCTGAGGAGGAATCGCCACCCTCCTCGCCGGCAGTTGAGGAGCTTCTTGAGGCCCCCGCGCCGAGCAATGCCTTTTATACCAGATTTGCATGCCGAGGTATCTAGATCTTGGGGAAGGCCAGCCTCCGAAAAGGTTCATACACGCAATAGCGGAATGTATAACAATTTAGTAGGGGGTCAAAATTATTGTTATGGAGGGATGAAAAAAGTGGATGAGGCTCTCGCGAGTTACCTCGTTCCCCAGTCTTCATCCTCCATTAAAGCTCCGGCGCTCCCCTCCAAGCCGATGCGCGTCACATCGTCCTTGGTGGGGAAAGCGTACTCAGCGTCGAGTCAAGCCGCATCGTGCCTGCACACCACGGCACTGTTGCAGGCGTATCAGGCTGAGTTGCTTGGGAACCTCAATGAGGGCGGCAGTATTAGTCCGGAGGCAGTGACAGAGCTGCGCCGGACTGTGGATTTGTCTCTTCGGGCCACTAGGGAGACGGCCTACTCTGTCGGCCGCTCCATGGCAGCTCTGGTGGCCACGGAGAGACACCTTTGGCTTAATTTGTCGACAATGAAAGATAAAGACAAATTTGTTTTGCTGGACGCTCCTCTGTCCCCTTCGGGCTTGTTCGGCGATGCCGTGAGAAGCGTCGTCGACAAGTTTCAGGAGGCTGCACGACAGCAGGCAGCATTCAGTAAAGTCCTTCCACGCCGCCCTCCACGTGAGACCGCCAGCCAAGCCAGGTCTCAGAGCTCCTCATACAGGGCCGCTCAAAAATACAGTGTCGCAACCC
Source organism: Rhodeus uyekii (assembly GCA_037043235.1). Lineage (NCBI taxonomy): Eukaryota > Metazoa > Chordata > Actinopteri > Cypriniformes > Acheilognathidae > Rhodeus > Rhodeus uyekii. The sequence goes on from JAWRVZ010000148.1 coordinate 678,274, forward strand.
GTCTCCCCCCGGTAGATGCCGGGAGGGGGGGTCGACAAGTTAAAGCCGCAGGTCGTAAAGGTGATCTAAGGGTTGTCCTGGAGGCTAAGAAGGCTAAGAGTAAGCGGCCCTGACGCCAAGCCGCAACCAGGTGGTGTGTCCCTGGAGCAGCTCAACAGTCAGCCCGCCATGGGAAAACCACCCCCTCTAAGGAGGGTCCTAGAGCAATCCTCCCGGGTTTCCGGAATCAGCCCCGGCTCAGTGGGGGATATGTTCTTGGTACCAGAGGCCAGCCCAGGGAGGCTGGTTCCCCTAGTAGAATTCCGGGATGCGTGGTCACGGCTACCCGGTATCTCTCAGTGGGTCCTGCGGACGGTAACCTTAGGGTACGCCATTCAGTTCGGGGTTTCTCCACCTCGCTTTTCGGGGGTCCTACAGTCAGTGGTAGGCCCTCAGCAGGCTCTGGTCATGGAGCAAGAAGTAGACACTCTGCTGGCGAAAGGGGCCATCGAGCATGTACCCCTCGCAGAAAGCAAGTCCGGTTTTTACAGCCGGTACTTCTTAGTTCCAAAGAAGGATGGAGGGTTGCGGCCTATCCTGGATTTGCGTCTCTTGAATCGTGCGGTCAGGCGTCTAAAGTTCAAAATGCTAACGCTCAAACAGATCGTAGTGCAGGTCAGATCCGAGGACTGGTTTGTCACAGTCGACCTCAAGGACGCGTATTTCCATGTCTCCATCCTTCCGCAACACAGGAAGTTCCTGAGGTTCGCCTTTGGGGGAAAGGCGTACCAGTATCAGGTGCTTCCGTTCGGCCTAGCGCTCTCACCCCGCACGTTCACAAAAGTCGTGGACGCTGCACTAGCTCCACTGCGGCTACGGGGCATCCGTGTTTTAAATTATATCGACGACTGGCTTATTCTGGCGCAGTCGCCGCAGTTAGCGGAGCAACATCGAGATGTGGTGCTCGCACATATGAAGGAGCTGGGGCTGAGGCTGAACGCCAAGAAGAGTGTACTTTCTCCCGCTCAGAGAACCACTTTCTTGGGAGTCATCTGGGACTCAGTTGCGATGTCGGCTCGGCTTTCCCCCGAGCGCATCCAAGCTATTTGTTCAGCCGTCAAGAGCATCAAGCTAGGCCAGCCACTCACGGTGAAACACTTTCAGAGGGTGTTAGGGCTCATGGCAGCGGCATCCAGTATCATCCCACTGGGCCTTCTGCACATGAGGTCCCTGCAGTGGTGGCTAATGACCAAGGGGTTTTCCCCGAAGGGGAATCCACTACGCACTATCAGGGTCACGGGGCGATGCCTACGCGCCCTGAGCATGTGGAAGAACTCTTGGTTCCTGTCTCAAGGCCCAAGGCTTGGGGCTCTGGTTCGGAGAGTCTCTCTCTCGACAGACGCCTCCCTCTCGGGCTGGGGGGCGGTCATGAAGGACCGCTCCTCACAAGGTCTATGGAACAGTCGGCACCAGACCTGGCACATAAACATGTTAGAGTTACTGGCGATCCACAGAGCACTATGTGCGTTCCTACCGGACCTTCGCGACCACCATGTCACTGTGTTCACCGACAGCATGACGGCGGTTGCCTATATCAATCACCAAGGGGGTCTACGTTCGCGACCACTGTACAAGATGGCACGACAAATCCTCCTCTGGGCCCAAGGGAAGTTGTTGTCTCTCAGGGCAGCTTACATCCCGGGGGTCCAGAATGTGGGAGCAGATGCCTTATCGAGACAGGGGGCAAGACCAGGGGAATGGCGGCTCCACCCCGATGTGGTGGAGCAGATTTGGGAAAGATACGGCAAGGCACAGGTCGACCTGTTTGCCTCAGTAGAGAACACCCACTGCCCTCTGTGGTTTTCACTAACGCATCCAGCGCCTCTGGGGCGGGATGCCATGGTACAGGATTGGCCGAGGTCACGCCTGTACGCCTTTCCCCCGATCGCTCTGCTCCCGGGAGTTCTGGCCAAGATTCGCCGGGACAAGGTCCGTCTCACGCTAGTGGCCCCCCACTGGCCAGCCAGGATATGGTTCTCGGACCTGGTATCCCTCCTAGACGGACTCCCTTGGGAGATTCCAATCAGGAGGGACCTTCTGTCCCAGGCGGAGGGTTGCATTCTATATCCGCAACCAGAACTAATGAAACTGTGGGTCTGGCCCCTGAAGGGACCCAGCTCATAGAATCTGGTCTCTCAGCCGAGGTTGTTGAGACCATCCTTCAGTCCAGAGCTCCCTCCACGAGGAAACTCTACGCCTTGAAGTGGAAACTTTTCACGTCCTGGTGTAGTGAAAGGCAGGTGAACCCAGTAACCTGTCAAGTTGGCAAAGTACTGGAGTTCCTGCAAGAAAGATTTGTGGCAGGGCTGTCCCCCTCCACCTTGAAGGTTTATGTGGCTGCCATAGCGGCTTGCCACGTACCTCTGGGTGGGGTATCCCTGGGCAGGGACCCCCTGGTCACTCGTTTCCTCCGTGGCACATTAAGGCTGAGACCTGCGGCACAGACCCGGGTGCCGGCTTGGGACTTGTCTGTGGTACTACAAGGCCTGTCCCAGGCACCCTTCGAACCTATAGAGGAAATCTCAATCAAGTACCTCTCTCTTAAGACCCTGCTTTTGCTGGCTATCACCTCGCTCAAGAGGGTCGGGGATCTTCAGGCCCTCTCAGTGGCCCCTTCATGTCTTGAGTTTGCGCCCGGGATGGTAAAGGCATTTCTCCACCCGAGGCCAGGCTATGTCCCCAAGGTTCCCACTGATGTGGCTCGGTCTATCACGCTGCAGGCCTTCTGCCCTCCCCCATTTGATGATCATGAGCAGGAGCACAAGAACAAGGTCTGTCCAGTGCGAGCACTGGACGCTTACGTTTTCAAGACTGCCACTTGGCGTAAGTCCGACCAGTTGTTCGTTTGCTTTGGGACCCCTGAGGGGGCTCCTGCCTCTAAGCAAACCTTAAGCAGGTGGATAGTCGAGGCTATCTGCCTAGCTTATGAGTCGGCCGGACATGCTTCTCCTCTGAGGGTCCGAGCCCACTCCACTAGGAGCATGGCGGCATCCAAGGCACTCCTCTCCGGAGTGTCCTTATCTGATGTTTGTGCTGCGGCTGGCTGGTCTTCGCCGCACACTTTTATGAGGTTTTACCATTTGGACCTCGATGCCGCCCCGGGGACTAGGGTGCTCTCTCAGTGAGCTGGGACACACCCGGAGGCCGGCGTCACTGAGGTGGCGTGGGTATTGCGTTCCCCTAGCGCTAGACACAGCTCGAGTTCCCTGAAAGGGAACGTCTCGGGTTACGAATGTAACCCTGGTTCCCTGAGGGGAACGAGACGCTGCGTCTTTGCCTCAGCTCCTTGAGCCTCCGTGCCCGCTTCAGACATTCATGCTGAGGCGCCCGGGTTTCGGACGCGCTCTTATGCTCTAGCTCATGACGTCACCGGCAGCCGCCGGCAGTGACGCATTCGCACGCGTTCGTCTCTCATTGGTTGCACAGATCTTCACGTGACCGAGGAAGACTATTTCCCCTAGCGCTAGACGCAGCGTCTCGTTCCCCTCAGGGAACCAGGGTTACATTCGTAACCCGAGACGTTCTATGTGTTGGGATTTATCTGACCTAAATGACATGAGACAGCTAGCAGACGGTTGATTTAGCCATTCTGGCTGTTTCCTGTCCTGGGCCCAAGTTAGTTAAGGTTCAACTCTAAGACTATGTGCCAAATCACCACCCCAGGAGGGATGTATACTGTCTCCTTTCAACAGGTCAGGTCGGTCTCAAAAACTTTTCCAATTGTCTATGAATCCTATGTTATTCTGCAGGCACCACTTAGACATCCAGCCATTGAGTGACGATGATCTGCAAACCATCTCATTACTCCTGTAAACAGGAAGGGGGCCAGAGCATATTACATACTTGCAAGTTCACAAACCTCTTAATATTAATTTTAATGATCTCCGACTGGTGGAGTCAGACATCATTATTGCCAACATGAATAACATTTGTATTTACAATTAGCATTATCCAGCACTTTTAAATTTGCTTTGACGGCAGGCACTCCCGGCAAACATGTGACTGGAGGCTGACAGTTGGCTGGAGTCTCTATTTTCATGTTCTGTGAAATAAAATCGCCAATCAGTAGGGCACTTTCCGCATTTCCCAGTGGGTGCGTCACTGAGTGGGACAAACAAACCTGTTTGATGTTCTGATCGGAACGGAACAGGGGTGTCACCAAACGATAAGGGTAGGAATCAAGTGAAGGGTGAAAGTGAGGATTTATTATAATAACAAAAGGAACATAAATCAAAACTCACAAAAGAAATACCCACAATGGGGGAAAATTAAAACTAAACAAGACCACAAGACATTCGACATGGCCACAAACAAACCGGAGGGCAAGGCAGGGGCCAGGAGCCAGGAGTCAGGAGCCAGGGAGACAATGAAGAAAGAAACATTTACATTTACTCATTTAGCAGACGCTTTTATTCAAAGCAACTTACAGTTTGAGGAGTATAGAAGCTATTTATCCAAAGGATACAAAAACACATAAGAGCGCTTACAATACAAAGTTTCAAACATTCTGAACACAAGTAGCACAAGCATGGGGAATAGAGAAAGGAATAGAGGAACATCCAGAATGACAACGACATGACAAAGGACAACAAGCACACCGGGATTAAATAGGGCACACATGAGGAAGGTAACGAGTAGAGACAGCTGGGATCAATGAAGGGAACAAGATGGACGGGGTCACAAGACACAACAAAGGGGCAGTGTCAGAGCTCTGTCAACCAACATGTTAGAAACCCAAACTGAGGTGACAGAACCCTGACAAGGGGTGTTTTGACCCGCGACTATGCAATCTCACAGTCACCCAGTTGCCCTGCTGCACGGGCTAAGCAAAGGAAAAAAGTGCACATGCTTTGGCAAACAGCCAGCATCTTCACAGTTTTTTCTTTCCTGGCCAGTGAAATATGAGGAACTTCATCCCTCAAATTCCTTTCATATGCAAACAGATTCACCTTTGTTTCTTTAAACCTGCACTTTTCATAGCCAATTAGCACACCATCTGGATCGCACTGTCACACAACATATAACTTACTGATAAAATATATTCTTACAGTGAGAGCTGACTGACCCAGAGTTAAAGTTTTCATTTTGGGGTCTTTACATGTTATAATAAAAATGTGTCCTAATTAAAAACAGTGAGGCTTTTTTGAAACTGGTGGTCTATATTAAAAATGCACTCTTTGAAGGGACTCACAGTTTAAAAGGTAGTACTTTATTTTACTGCTCTGTTCTCCATGTAATTATTTGAAGTACATAGTATATGCAACAACTTGTTAACTTGGTACACTAACCAGAACCCATCCTTAAAGATAAATCCATTTAGATGTATTTTATTACTCAGTACTTTCTTGAGTACAGAAAAGAAAGTTTACTTATATTAATTTAAGGTCAACAGTTTGAATGATCTTGTTTTCAGTAAGGTCAGCTAATTCTTTTGGCAGCACTTTGCCATGAGGTTTTAAAGCCATAATCATAAAATGTTTTCCTTGGATGAAGTAGATGCATGTAAATGTTGTCTTTATGAGTATGTAAATCCAAAATATCTTTAGATCCTCAATCGTTTTACTGAAATCCCACATGTTTCGTTGTTCCTTGAAATATTTCTTCGCATTTTACTCCATCAGCTGTTTAAGAGTCTAACTGTGTGAGGTTTGATTGATTGTAATTTATTTTCTTTTTTGATGTCCAACTACTCGACTCGCAGTGGCATTAAACAGTATTTGAGATTTTCTCCTTATGATAGAATAAAAAGAGAAAGTTCTTGCTCAACATTTCAGACATTATGTCTTTATGTATACAAAGGTTTTATTATTTCCCAAAAATATGTTTAACATTTTCTTGTTTGAGAACAAATCCATGCTGCAAACATTTACTTAAAAAAAAAAAAAACACTACACTGTAAAAAAGTTGTTACCGTACATTTTTAAGTACTTGTATGATTAAATAATTTCATCTTAAATTACATTAAACTGATTTAAGCAATTCAAAAACAAATGTTGTCATAACTATTTTTTTTACAGTATATTTTATGTTGTTTCAACAATAGGCGATGTCACTTATTTTGTGCTTGACTAATTATATAATTGATGTTTCTAGAAGACTATGAGCACTGAGTTCCTGCACAGCCCAGGTTTTAAAAGCAAAAACATTCCCTTCCTTCTTCTTGGTATAACAATGAGTCAGGTGTGCTTCAACGATTAGAATGTCTAATCAGAGTTTTTTTCTCTTCTATTGTACACGCATTCACAGTATTTACTTTTAAGATTTTCCTCAATAGAAAGTTCCTGTTGGTCACCAGACTTTGAAGAAACTGTAAAACACAATTAGTTGGAGTCTCTATCCACAAATTAATGAGCGACCTTCTTTTATTGTGTTTGTTCAATCTTAGCTATTATAATTCTGAAACTCTGTTGATCCTGGACTAACATTTAGTTTTCAATCAATTAAGTGCTTCTGACTTCCTTATTTTCAAGAGGGTCATGAATGTGACATTCTCATGAATTCCTTCCTACAACGTTTTTGTGTGAATCATAAAAAGAGCGCAGTAAAATGTAAAACATTAAACAATCTTTTGACAGCATATGGAAATCAACATCACAACGTAAAGGTTTCTGTAGGCTATTTGAACAAAACACAATTACAACAGACAATATATTTGACACTTTTATGAAACCAAAATCCCCTATCTGTGTCTGTCCATTGTTTTTAGGTTTCCTTCCAAGGAAGTTATAATACACAAAAGGCTTACTTTCAGTTCACAGTTAACAATTTGCATACATCAATAGACTATCGTAGGTGTTAGTGAACACCTTACTGGAATTACCTCCATTCTTCAACAATTAAAAAGGCTCTGCCATTGAAGACATTTCTCACAATTGATAAAGTAGCAAACTCAGATTCTTAAAACAAATAAACAAATGCTATTTTGTAGGGATATTGTGGTGTAAGATGAGAACAGTGATATTCTATTTCAGAAAAAAGGCAAACAAAAAGAAAAACAGTTATCTCATGAGACAGGAAACGTCTCAGGTTACGTATGTAACCATAGTTCCCTGAGAGGGAACGAGACGCTGCGTCATCGCTATGGGAATGCCCCGCGTCATCAACTCTTGAAGCGCAATAGAAAACATCTGTGAGAATGACGCGGATGACGTCATGAGCCAGGAAACAAAAGGCAAACCGAAACCGGCAACCACAGCTTGCGAACGTCTGAAACAAGCGCAGCATGCGGAAGAGCTAGGGCTGATGCTGATGACGCAGCGTCTCGTTCCCTCTCAGGGAACTATGGTTACATACGTAACCTGAGACGTTCCCTTTCAAGGGAACTCGAGCTGCGTCATCGCTATGGGAACGCTATACCAACGCCACCCTAGCGGAAAAGCATGCCCCAAAGTGCTCCAGTGGAGATGTTCTGGCACCCTCGAGAAAAACTAGCCTCTCACGGCAAGATAGCCTCAGCTAGAACTTGCCCTACTGAGTGATCTGCACAGCTCGTCGGGCCTCAGCCCCCGGAGAGCCATACCCAATGCTCGCACTGGGCTGCAGACCTCCTGACCCATGACGAGAGGGAAAAACCCCCGCAGAAGGAGGAACCGCAAAGCGGCCCTTGCGCTCTCCTAGCCTCAGCCAGGGAGAGTAACCTTAAATCCTGCGGGAGACCCCTTCAGTGAGGAGGCCGGACTCACGACCTCAGTTGTGAACCGGAACTCCGCGGCTGCGGTAGCTGCTCTCGGCCCAGTAGCGAACCTGGGGAGTGTCAACCACAAAATGACCCCAAGACGCCCAAGGTGGCGGCCCTCAGAGAGGGCCACCGACAAAGTGCGCATCGCAGCGCCAGCCGAGGAGCAGCCACCCAACCACAAGACCGCCTAAAACCCGAAGGCAACAAACCTTGTCACTCGAGCGGAAACAAAACCGCAAGAAGGAAAAGACACAGACAGTCTACCTGTCATAGAACCACAGGGAGAAAAATGCTCTAGGAACCTCCTCAGAGGGGCAGCCGGACGCCCGCAACACTGCAGGCAGTCACAGGGCTGCCTAGAAAAAATGCGCTCACCTGGCCTTAAAGGAACCAGCACGCTTAACTCAGAGCTTTAGTAGAAATATTTTCCCCCTTTTTCTTTTTTTTTTTTTTTTTTGATTTTCTCTTCTCCTTTTTCTTTTTTTTTTTTTCTTTTTTTTTTTTTTTCATTTTTTTTCCTTCCTCCTCTCTTTTTTTTTTTTTCTCTTTTAAGGCCTCTTAAACTTAGCCTTACCCCCTCGCTTTTTGGCCTGAAGGTGGGCCCTCAGGTCCTCCCTCTCAGCCGGGGGTTGGAACAACGGCCGCCGCCCCCAGCCCCCAGACTTGTCCACGGGCTGTCGGGCGGCAACACTGCGCTTCTGCGCAACCCGACGGTACGATGTATTAGGTCGCGGTTGATCAGACAGGCGAGGCAGAACAGTCTTAAAAGCTTCCTTCTGCTTAGTTGCAGCCTGAAACTTTTCAACAATAGTCTCTACCGCCCCACCGAAGAGACCAGGCGGCGCCAATGGAGCGTCAAGCAGCACGCTCTTATCACCGTCTTTAAGTGACGTCAGGCTGAGCCAGAGGTGTCTCTCTACGGCTACCAGGGAAGCCATGGCTCGACCGGCTGCCCCTGCCGCCTCCTTAGAGGCACGCAGGGCCAAATCAGTCACCCTGCACAACTCAGCGGTGGAGTCAGCATCTGCCTCAGCACCATCCTGACCCAAATCGCTGAGCAGCTCAGCCTGATAGGCTTGTAATAACGTCACCGTATGGAGGCAGGCAGCCGCCTGGCTAGCTGCAGAGTAACCCCCCCTGGCCAGGGAGGAAGTAATCCTCAATGGCTTGGATGGAAGGACAGGATTACTCAGTGCTGAAGAGAGAGGCACTAAATAATTGGCTAGGGGTTCCTCAGTTTTCGGCATTGAAATATACCCAGCTGCATGGGCCCCCTCAATATTTGCATAGAGTGACGTCACAGGATTATGAACTCTGTGCGAGGCAGGTCTTGACCATGACCTAGCCACCTCAGTGTGCAGGTCAGGCAAAAATGGGAGACCCTGCCGTTTCACCGAAACTTTAGCCTGCAGGAAGCGCTCATCTAATACACTCCGGTGGCGCGCGTCCTCCCGCTCGGCCGGCCAAATAATGCCGAGCCTCGCAGAAGCACGCGCCACCACCCCTTTCAGCTCCTCAGATGCTGGTGAGCCAAGCACATCACCAGTATCAACGCTCACGACATCCAGTTCCTCAGAACTGGACTGCCGCGGCAGCAGGCTTTCATCCCCCGAGCTTTCCGGACCCGCCCTCAAGCGAGCTCCGGAATCCCGGGGAAGGGGGAGAGGACCCGGGGAAGATGCCGCGGCGCTCACGCCGGGCATATTCCCTAACTCAAGATCCATCTGCGATCCCCATGACCGGGACCGCCGCAACACCTCAACGGCGGCGGGACCCGAGCCACAAGGACCGCGCGCCCTCGCTGCCTCCTCGAAGACAGCGCGACGCGAGCGTAGAATGCGAGGCGGGAGGCGCTCGCAATCTGCACAGGCAGTGTCCTCAAACGCTGCCTGCGCATGCTCTTCCCCCAAACACATCACACATAAAGCGTGCGTATCCCCGCCAGTGATAAACCGTGGGCAGGGGAATGCACAACGCTTAAAAGATTCCGACATGTTAACACACTTTTTCCAGGACAATCTCACAGCAGGCTTCCAGCGCTTGTTGAAGACGAAAAAGCTGTGGTTGCCCGTTTCGGTTTGCCTTTTGTTTCCTGGCTCATGACGTCATCCGCGTCATTCTCACAGGTGTTTTCTATTGCGCTTCAAGAGTTGATGACGCGGGGCGTTCCCATAGTGATGACGCAGCTCGAGTTCCCTTGAAAGGGAACCCCAAACTGCAGAGCACCCCCTGAGAGCAAACTATCCGAATTTCAATATAAAGGACGTTAGACAAATTGGTTGAATTTAACTTGTATATATTTTAATTGTTGAATATGTTTCCAATTTATAACAATAAACAAAAGGTAAAGGAATGTCAAATACTGCTAAAGGTTAAGTTTATTGAGTTACCAAAAACGAAGGCATTTTGGGAAAGTTACTAATTAGGACAAAGTGGGTGGGGTGGGTTATTGTCTGTCGACTGTAACACATTTTTACTTTTGGTATAAATTGCTGCTTCTAAACAAATTAAATATTGTCAATACATTTAAACTTACCCCCTACAAAATGTTTAGAGCATATGATCGTTCTATTCCATTTTTCTTCAGTCCTGTTGATCGCAGCTTTCCATACACGTCGCCTTTCTTCTGACAAAATTCGTGTTCTTTCACATTGTCCAGTTATCACTTTTGGAAGTTTAAAAAATCTTACATCTGTACTTACTCCTGGCCTATTTGAACATCCAAAAATTCCACATATAGGCATTTGTGAGCATAAGTTTTGAATATACAAGCTTTGTTGTTGCTTATATAGGAATCAAAATGATGGATATGCCGGTACGCAAGTTTCGATGACGTCACGTGAAAACAACGGATTGATTGTTCAGTACTGCACAATACATGTCTCAATGGGAATAATCATGGACATTCCAAATTATTAGTGGCGCTTGCCTCAGGCAATCATCACCATTGTTCTCTTGAATACTTCTCATTCTTCTTCATCTGGACAAAAGTTTGGCATGCTACTCATCCGGCGTTGTTTGTCCTAGATCAATGAATGAGGTGTCAAATCAACTGGGCTATTGAGGAGAGCTGTACTGTGTCTTTTCTAAGCCATTGGGGCTATGATGTTTGGCCTAGGGGCAAAACTTCCCATAGATTTTGCATTGAGTCCAGATTTGAGTCCTAGTTGTCAGCACGTTTGAAGAGGCTGGCAGGGTCTAAAAGAACATTCCCTACAATGGGGGTGTAAAGTGTACCCCTGGGGTGCAAGAGCTACCCAAAGTTGATCCCAGACTTCTAGGGGGGAAAAAATCAGCTTCTATCTCTGCATAGAAAAGTCATTGAAACTTAAGGGTGGACTCGTTTGACTCAGTGAAGCAAACTACCAATCACCAACACTTCTAAGCCATGCCCTAGCAACCATTGTTGATAACCCTAGAAACCAAATGCAAAGCGGGATATCTTCAGTTCTGAATGCCATTGTGGTTGGTGAGATGAGATGCTTCCAGAGGTCATAGATCCTCTTCTCAATTCATCTTTGTCATTAGGATACATACCAAAAAAACTTTAAACTGGCCGTAATTAAACCACTTATTAAAAAACAATAACTTGATACTGCAGAATTAGTTAATTACTGGCAAATATCAAATCTACATTTCTGTGAAAGATTCTAGAAAAGGCAATATCTTCACAACTATGTTCCTTTCTAGAAAGAAACAGTCTCTACAAAGATTTCCAGTCAGGCTTTAGACCATATCATAGTACTGAGACTGCTCTCATTAGAGTTACAAATGATTTGCTCTCATCATCCGATCGTGGTTGTATCTCTCTGTTAGTGTTACTGGATCTTAGTGCTGCATTTGATACAATAAACCACAAAATCCTTCTGAATAGACTCGAAAATTATGTTGGCATTAGTGGAAATGATACTTATCTAACCGTTATCAGTTTGTAGCAGTTAATGCAGAGATGTCATATGCTAATGTTTTTATCGTTCACTGTTACACTGATGATACTCAGCTCTATATTACTTATAACGATGAAACGTAGATTTTTGTAATGCTTTACTTGGTGGTTGCCCTTTACTTACAAAGCATGAAATGGTTTAGCTCCCCAGAATTCTCCCAGTACTCTAGATCTCTTAACACATTATGGTCGTTCATATCTACTCTGAGCCCAAAATTCTGACCAGTTGATAATACCTAGAATTACAAAGTTAATTGCGGGTGGTCGATCCTTTTCCTATTTAGCCCCTAAACTTTGGAACAGTCTTCCTAATATAGTTCAGGAAGCACAGACATAGAATTTAAATCTGAAAGCACATAACACATTATACATTTTTTGTTTCAAATCATGTAAAATGATTTTTAGGCTGCATAATTTAGGTCAGCCGGATTATTATTAATATTCCCATAACATCTGATGTACTCGTTACATCATAAGAGGAATGACATTTACGCTGTTTATCCCAAGGTTTCCATGGTCAGCTGGATCCAAGCCGTATCCAATTCAGATGAAGGACCTTCACCTGTACACGGTCACAACACAGCCCTGAAGTGTGTCCATGACTGTACTAGACCCACCCTTGTGAAGATCATGAACCCATCTCCAACCAGACCAAACTAGATTTAACATTTCGAACTGAATTGTTGTCAGTTTAATAATCATGCACCGTTTGGCTGATGGCCAGAGAAGAACTGGTCCCCCGACTGAGCCTGGTTTCTCGCAAGGTTTTTTTCTCCATTCTGTTCTTCATTCATTCTTCACCTGATGGAGTTTTGGTTCCTTGCAACTATCACCTCTGGCATGCTTAGTTGGAGACACTTAACACTTAATATTCTTCAACTTTATTGATTGGTCTGCTCTTTTTTGCAGAAATAAAACTTTATTTTTATTGATTTCCTGTGACCACTGTAAAGCTGCTTTGAAACAAGCCGTATTTCAAAAAGAGCTATATAAAGAAAGGTGACTTGACTTGGTTTGTCACTTATACTGACAAACATCGTTTGGAATGATATCACTGGAAGATAACAAACCACACCTTAGCAACCAAACAGAGTAGCAACCATTTAGCCATACCTGTATCTCAGATCGCTTTTTTGTTCAAAACATGAAATACCATGAAAATAATAAGTTTCCTCTACATTCTGTGGTGCAGCAATACACGGGTCTGCTAACTAGCAGTAAAGTACATTTTGATTAACTAACCTATATATATATATATTCTGGACCACTTTGCTAGAAAGTAATTATTTATCCAAAGTACACTTACAGGCACAATGTCCCTGAAGCAACTTGACATTAAGTGGTCTTACACTCTTTTTTTCAACCTTGAACTTCAGCCTCACACAGCTTCGTCCACTGGTGATTTAATAATAAATGGAAAAATATCAACTCCCCAAATATTACTTCGCTGTTGGTCTTTTTCTCCTCAGATGTAGAATGGAGCAGGAGGAGACTGCCAGGTTATGGTGAGGTGATGAGTCGAGGACCTGATGATGCAAAGAGATGTGCTTTTATTAATAAAAATAAAACAAAATACAAATAAAAACTACAAGACAAGAAAATATGACAAGAATACAATGATAAACCAGAACAGGACAGCAAACACAGGCAGAATAATAGGTAGCAAACTGGACAGGAAATGAGGGAAATCAAAACCAGTAACAAGGATACAAGACGGGTGGGGTTACACAATGACAGGTGAGCACATGGCACAATAAACAATCGTGTCAAGCCAGACTTAAATTGCGAACATACGTGTGTTCAGACTTAATGTGACATGACAGAGACATTGAGACTGAGCTCATTGTTTCACACCCAATTTTTGATTGAAATTCCCATTTTGAATCTCCCCATTCAGAATTGTAACACGTGTACATATATATGTATGTACAGGGAGTGCAGAATTATTAGGCAAATGAGTATTTTGACCACATCATCCTCGTTATGCATGTTGTCTTACTCCAAGCTGTATAGGCTGGAAAGCCTACTACCAATTAAGCATATTAGGTGATGTGCATCTCTGTAATGAGAAGGGGTGTGGTCTAATGACATCAACACCCTATAGCAGGTGTGCATAATTATTAGGCAACTTCCTTTCCTTTGGCAAAATGGGTCAAAAGAAGGACTTGACAGGCTCAGAAAAGTCAAAAATAGTGAGATATATTGCAGAGGGATGCAGCAGTCTTAAAATAGCCAAGCTTCTGAAGCGTGATCATCGAACAATCAAGCGTTTCATTCAAAATAGTCAACAGGGTCGCAAGAAGCGTGCGGAAAAACCAAGGCGCAAAATAACTGAAAATGAACTGAGAAAAGTCAAGCGTGCAGCTGCCAAGATGCCACTTGCCACCAGTTTGGCCATATTTCAGAGCTGCAACATCACTGGAGTGCCCAAAAGCAAAAGGTGTGCAATACTCAGAGACATGGCCAAGGTAAGAAAGGCAGAAAGTCGACCACCACTGAACAAGACACACAAGCTGAAACGTCAAGACTGGGCCAAGAAATATCTCAAGACTGATTTTTCTAAGGTTTTATGAACTGATGAAATGAGAGTGAGTCTTGATGGGCCAGATGGATGGGCCCGTGGCTGGATTGGTAAAGGGCAGAGAGCTCCAGTCCGACTCAGACGCCAGCAAGGTGGAGGTGGAGTACTGGTTTGGGCTGGTGTCATCAAAGATGAGCTTGTGGGGCCTTTTCGGGTTGAGGATGGAGTCAAGCTCAACTCCCAGTCCTACTGCCAGTTTCTGGAAGACACCTTCTTCAAGCAGTGGTACAGGAAGAAGTCTGCATCCTTCAAGAAAAACATGATTTTCATGCAGGACAATGCTCCATCACAAGTACTCCACACCGTGGCTGGCAAGAAAGGGTATAAAATAAGAAAATCTAATGATATGGCCTCCTTGTTCACCTGATCTGAACCCCATTGAGAACCTGTGGTCCATCATCAAATGTGTGATTTACAAGGAGGGAAAACAGTACACCTCTCTGAACAGTGTCTGGGAGGCTGTGGTTGCTGCTGCACGCAATGTTGATGGTGAACAGATCAAAACACTGACAGAATCCATGGATGGCAGGCTTTTGAGTGTCCTTGCAAAGAAAGGTGGCTATATTGGTCACTGATTTGTTTTTGTTTGGTTTTTGAATGTCAGAAATGTATATTTGTGAATGTTGAGATGTTATATTGGTTTCACTGGTAAAAATAAATAATTGAAATGGGTATAAATTTGTTTTTTGTTAAGTTGCCTAATAATTATGCACAGTAATAGTCACCTGCACACACAGATATCCCCCTAAAATAGCTAAAACAGGGCGCGCGTGACCCTGGAGTACATGCTTTTTTTGCCAGGGAGTAGGTTTTCTTGCACTGAACAAGAGCAGCATATATGAAGTTCAGATAACCATCCCCTCATCCTTTGATGTGTACGATCACACCAGAGTTCACATGTGTCACGTGATGAACCACTAAATTCACACGTGTTTTCACGCGATATCTGGCACTGATCCAAAAAAGACGCGCTCAGAGCTTGTCATTTATCACAACAATTCAGTGTTTTCAACCACATAAGGTTTATTTTAGGTTTCAACAAGTTGAGCCAACAAGTTGGTGACTATTTTGAATAAAAAAAGAAAAACTAAATAAATGTATTAATCTATTATACAGCGCTTTTTGTGAATGCGGTATGTCACGTGACAAGCATGACGCGTTGCCATGGAAACCATAAGGCGAACGTTCCAAAATGGGGGGAGGGGGGGGAGGGGGGGGGCGCGAAATGTTTACCTCTTCCTAGGGGGGCGTGACAGAAAATAATTGTGAAGCACTGGTTTAAACCGACCAAGTTTAAAATGAGTGATGGTGACTGTTGGTGGTGGCCGTGGTGACTCTTCATTTTAGAGGGAAAATAATCCCAGCCCAGGGAGAGGAAAGCGTGGTGTTTCAGACATGAAGTTCGGGCCGGAGAGCACAACCTTTTTGACAGATGACACTGTTTAGAGCAACAGCTAGCTTAGAACCAAAAGAATCACAAACACTCATACATACATAAGAATAGATTTCAGAGAGTTTGTTTAAAAGTATGTGGAGCATGGAAAATTAAAACAGATGGGATAACCTTGTGTTTTATGAGTTGGAGGGGAGTGAGAAAAAAAGTGCAGAACCATGTTACCAAATATTTTGATCTGGACAGCAGAAAGCAATGTGAAAATAGCAATTGAGTGTGCTCACCGGGTTGGGAGGAGATCACTTGTGATGGACAGAAAACAGGAATGGCATGAACGAAAATAGATCAAATGGCAGAATTTGGGCATGAGAGGACTTCAGTACTCTAGTGTGTGAGATAGGGACAACGCGCAAATTCTCTGTTCAAAATCAACCTAATACATGTGTAACAGTCATGTCTCGCTCCTCCGTAGATTATCCTTCTCCACTCCCCCTTGTTATGTTGCCAGCTGATCTGTATTTATCCTAATGTATTTAACCCTCATGTGTTACCATGCCATTGTCGATTGTTGACGTTTCAAGTGTCTACGTGTGGATGTGTTACTCCCGTGTTTTGCACCCCCGTGTGCTTCTTGTTTCTATAATTAAAGCATTTCTGTTTCATCTCCATGTTTCCGCTCATTCCTCTCCGCATCGCACACCTGCTAGTTTGTAACAGAACAATCAACGGGGTTAGTTACCCCCAACAAACTTTCCAAGATGGATTTTACCGCCCTGTTCATTGCAAGCGCTGAACGGAACCAGAACTTTTGTCAGTTTGCCATCGAGTTCAGTCTGCTCGCCGCCATCGCTCCCCTCGAAGAGAGAAAGCTGGATTCGTTGTTCTGGATCGGGGCTTCATTCCATCATCATCCAGAGCTTCCGGACATAGCTTAATAGAAGCTTAATCCCCGATCCAGACAACCACCACCTGCAGCTACCACCCCGGGGCCTTCGCCTGCATCCGCGGCCGCCGCGAATGAAACGTGTGTCGCTGCCGAGCATTAACCGAGCCCTGCGGCCACAGTGCCTGTTCCCGCGCCTCGCCGTCCAGCGCCTGTTCCCACGCCTTGCTGCCCAGCGCCAGAGCCAGAGATCCTCCAGCCAGCACCAGAGATCCTCCAGCCAGCGCCAACCATTAACCTGGAACTCCCGCCGTGGCCTGAACTGCTTGGACCTCTGGACTGGCCAGACCTCCCTTGGCTGGAGCCGCCGGCCGACCTGGACCTACCTGAACCCGAGCCACCAGAACGCCCACCCAGCCTCCCTCTCCCACCTCCGCTACCCAGTCTGCACTCGGCGTCTCCGCTGCCAGTGTCCCGCACCCCATCGCTGGCTCCTGTTAACATCTGGGAGCCACCATGTGTCAACGGGCCACCGTCATCGGAAGGCGCTGAGGGTGCCCGGATTCCGCCTCCTGCCTAGGTGCCCGTCACTCCCCCTCGGTCCATCGGCACATCGGCTTCTCCTTGACTCCTCACTCCCTCGGTTACACCGGTGTCCCTCGGCCACGAGTCTTCATCGGGCTCCATCGTCCATCCGGTTCCGCCTTGGTCGGTCGTCGTCTGGCCTCCACCTGCGGCTCCGGCAGGCTCCTCCTTCCCCCCGGCTCCTCCTTCGTCCTCCGTCGCTCCGGTGCCGCCTCTGCCCTCGGTCCGTCCAGTTCCACCTTGGAGGCTCGTCGCGGCGGATCCGCCTCAGCCTCCGGATCCTGCGGAGTCGTTTGGGCCCATCGGTGCGTTGGCTCCACCCTGGACTCGTCCCTCTGTCTGGCCCCTGATCCCGCCTGCACTTCCCTGGACACCTCCCTCTGCCTGGCCCCTGATCCCGCCTGCACCTCCCTGGACTGTATAGGTTTTGTGGACTCTGTTTTGTTCTGTCCTGCCCCTGGTCCCCCTTCCTTCCTCCCTCCCTCCGCTGATGGTCAGTGTAGGTGCGAGGTTGCGCCTTCCGGGAGGGGGAGCTACTGTAACAGTCAAGCCGCAACAAGATGGTGTCTCCCATGTGCAGCTCCAGAGTCAGCCAGCCATGGGAAAACCACCCCCTACATATATATATACATACATACATACATGTATAATTTTTATATATACATATATATTTTCATTATTATTATCATTTTATTATTCTGATGGTGGCAATGTGTGTGCAGTCTATAGGGAAGCCTGGGGACAATCGCGTCATATTTACTGGCATGGTCATGATTTCATAATCTCTATGATCAATTATAATGTACCTGTGATAGCGAAAAAGCTCTCTTCAACAACTTGGGGTCTTAAGTGGTTTGTAAAAACCACAAAAAAACCCGTAAAGATTGCTTGAGTGCCAGGTAGTGACTGACAACAAGATGGCGCCGCGGATGGCAGCCTCGGTTTTTTGCTCTTCAGTGATCGTCTTGTCTTTGTTTGTTTGCTTTTAGTCATTCTTTTCCGATTTTTTCACCAAAAACGAACTACTAGACATTAGGGAACACACACCAGACAATATTTCTGTGATTATTTTTGATTATTCAGACGTTTTATTTGATATCCTCGTTGGAGTCACGACTGTCTCTTTAAACCGAGCAGCCAGACGCAAGCGTGGGAAACTAGCTGGGGCACTGGTCAAACTCCGCTCGCGGGGCTTCCGCACTCCTCTTCCCAGTATTCATCTTGCTAATCTCCGTTCTCTTCCTAATAAAATGGATGAACTGCTTCTCACCAGGATTAATAAGGATTTTTTCAACTCTGCTGTTCTGTGCTTCACTGAGACCTGGCTAAATATAAACACACCGGACAACGCACTATATCTGCCGGGCTTCCAGCTGTTCCGAGCAGATCGCATCACGGAGCTAACCGGGAAAACGAGAGGTGGAGGTTTGTGTTTCTACATCAACGAAAGTTGGTGTTCAGATATAACAACATTGAAGAAGATATGCTCTCCTAACCTAGAGACTCACTTTATAAACTGTAAACCTTTCTATTCACCGCGTGAGATTGCCTCGTTTATTCTGGTCAATGTTTACATTCCTCCAGATGCGTGTGTCAGCACGGCATTACAACAGCTGGCTGAACAAATAGCTGAGACTGAACAAAAGTATCCAGATTCTCTTTTAATCATTCTTGGGGATTTTAACAAAGCAAATCTCTCCAGTGAACTGTCAAAATACAGACAGCACATTACATGTCCCACCAGAGACAGTAATATTCTTGACCACTGCTACACCACAATAAAGAATGCATATCACTCCGTCCCACGGGCAGCTTTGGGGCTTTCTGATCACTGTGTGGTTCAACTTATACCATCCTACAGGCAGAAACTGAAATCAGTTAAACCTGCAAAAAAGACAAAAAAAAGAGATGGACTAATGAAGCAGAGCAGAATTTAAAAGCATGTTTTGAATGCACGGACTGGAATGTTTTTGAAGCTGCAACCACTGATCTGGATGAGTTAACAGATACTGTAACATCATACATCAGTTTCTGTGAGGACAGACACATTCCTACCAGGACATTCTTATTTCCTAATGATAAACCATGGTTTACTGGGAAACTCAAACAGCTTCGTCATAACAAAGAGGACGCTTACAGAAGGGGGGATGGTGTTTTGTACAAACAGACCAGGAACAGACTGACAAAGGAGATCAGAGCAGCTAAACAAAGTTACTCTGAAAAGCTGAGAAACCAGTTTTATTCCAGCAACCCTGCTACTGTCTGGTCAGGCCTGAAGAATATCACCAATTATAAGCCACCATCCCACCGACCTGCTGAGAATCAACATCTGGCAGATGAGCTAAACACTTTTTACTGCAGGTTTGAGAAACCCAATCTCACACCTCAAAACCACTCTGAACTACACTTCACACGTCCTCCAACACCTCCTGCACCCCCTCTCCCCCCCCTCCGCCATCCAACAAGTGCTTAAGGTCTGTGTGGAGCAGGTAACCAAAATCTTCAAAAGACAGAAGATAAGGAAAGCTTCAGGCCCAGACGGCATCTCATCTGCTTGTTTGAAAGCCTGCGCTGACCAACTGGCCCCAGTCTTCACACGGATCTTCAATAGATCATTGGAGCAGAGTGAAGTTCCCCGTTGCTTCAAACGTTCCACCATCATTCCTGTCCCAAAAAAAAAACCAAAATCACTGGACTTAATGACTACAGACCTGTCGCTCTCACATCTGTGGTCATGAAGTCATTTGAAAGACTGGTTCTGGCCCACCTGAAAGCCATCACTGGACCCTTGCTGGATCCTCTTCAATTTGCCTACAGAGCAAACAGGTCTGTGGATGATGCAGTCAACATGGGACTGCATTATATCCTGCAACATCTCGACAGACCTGGGACTCATGCAAGGATCTTATTTGTGGACTTCAGCTCGGCCTTCAACACCATCATGGCTGATCTTCTTAGAGCTAAACTGACCCAGCTCTCCTTGCCATTCTCAATCTGTCAGTGGATCACCAGCTTCCTGACAGACCGGCAACAGCGAGTGAGACTGGGAAAACTCACATCCAGGACTCTCACTACCAGCATTGGCGCCCCCCAGGGGTGTGTTCTCTCCCCACTGCTCTTCTTCCTGTACACCAATGACTGCACTTCTAAAGACCCTTCTGTGAAGCTCCTGAAATTTGCAGACGACACCACCGTCATCGGCCTCATCCGAAACGGTAACGAGTCTGCTTACAGACTGGAGGTTGAACAACTGGCTGTCTGGTGCAGTTATAACAACCTTGAGCTCAACACACTCAAAACGGTGGAGATGATAGTGGACTTCAGGAGGAACAGCCCTGCTCTACCTCCACTTACCATCATGAACAGCACAGTGGCAGAAGTGGAGTCATTCAGGTTCCTGGGCACCACCATCTCTCAGGACCTGAAGTGGAACAATCACATTGAATCATTGTAAAAAAGGCCCAGCAGAGACTGTACTTCCTTCGTCAGCTGAGGAAGCTCAACCTCCCACAGGTGCTGCTGATACAGTTCTACTCGGCCGTCATTGAGTCTGTTTTGTGCACCTCCATCACTGTCTGGTTTGGTTCAGCTACCAAATCTGACATTGGGAGACTACATTGCACAATCCGGACTGCAGAGAGGATTATTGGTGCTTCCCTGCCAGCCCTCCAGGACCTGTACTCTTCCAGAGTGAAAAAGAGAGCAGGTAAAATCATCACGGACTCTGCTCACCCTGGAAACACCCTGTTGGAACTGTTACCATCAGGACGGCGACTACGATCACTGGCCACTAGAACATCTAGGCACAGGAACAGTTTCTTTCCACAGGCCATTTCCCTCTTGAACAGTTGAATTAATAAGAGATAAAATGCTGGGCAGAGCGCAGGGAAAGAAAAAACAATGCAGACGGATGTTATGGCTGACAATCTATCCCCTCTCCCACTCCATACAAAAAAATCCCAGCATGTGACCACATGTACTGTGTATGTTATGTATTGTTATTGTTATTTGCCATGTAAACTCATGTTGTGTTGTATATGTGCACAGGAAGCTTCAATACCAAGACAAATTCCTTGTGTGTGCAAGCACACTTGGCAATAAAGCTCTTTCTGATTCTGATTCTGAGGTAAACTTTGCGAATGGCACGACATACAGCACTTTCACAATGTTCTCCGCATCTCCGACAGTGTAAAGGAACGTGCCGTTCGCAAAGTAGCGCAAGGCAATACACACAGCTTGAGCTATTGTTAACGCCCGACTACGATTAATTGTATCTAAATTAACTAGCCACATTATACCCTCACGTGAAAAACTATAGTATGTATATATATATATATATATATATATATATATATATATATATATATATATATATATATATATATATATATACACACATACAAATACACATACATACATAATTTTTATATATACAGATATATTTTCATTATTATTATCATTTTATTATTTAATATTATAATTTTAATAATTCTATTAAATACATTATATTAAACCTTCAGCAACAGTTTGCTCTCGTAAAAACGGACAGGACAAACTTCCCACATCACTTCCGCTTATAAAGCCATGATCTAATCCTGCCATCATGAAGTTAGCCTGCTCCCGAGCAGGTTCAATTCAACAGACCTGTTACTATGACAACCAGTCCCGGATGAGCGTGGAAGAACCGAACAATCCAAGATCATGCGAAATCGCCAACAATCTAATCCAGCTAAGCTAGTTAGCGAGGTACGAAGAATATGCCCCAGGACCACAGCAGGACTCACGATTAAGGGAACACAAGAATGACAACGACACAACACAGGACAGCAAACACACCGGGATTAAATAGGGACACATGAGGAAAGGTAACAAGCAGAAACAGCTGGGATCAATTAACGGAAACGAGGGAACAAGATGGGCGGGGTTTCACAATAACAAGACACAACAAACGGGCAGTGTCAGAGCTCTGCCAACCAACACATTAGAAACCCAAACTGAAGTGACAGAACCCTGACAAAAATGTGTGTTATATATACAGAAACATATGTATATTAATGTTATTACTTTATATGAGGATACATTTCATATATGTATATTGAATTTCCGTATGGGTCAAAATACTTTGTGAGGGAAACAAGAGACCGCACAAAATATTGTGTTTGAAGTAAGATAGCATATCTGAACTGTTACATAATATGGTCGAATTCCTGAAAACATGGTAACTAAAGAAAACAGAAAGGTGAGACTTTATTTTCCAAATTAAAGTACCAATATAATATCTAATGATGTTGTCACTTCTATTTTCTTAATATTATTAAGTCTGTCATCGATCTATGGTCCATGTATTTTCATTTTAAAAGTAACACATTTATTCCCCATGACTTATTCCCCAAGAGTTCATTATTTTATTATATCCACCTCCTGTCAGTGTATATTGTAAATTTCTTTTATTTTTGAATGTTTGTAATTCATTGGCATACAAGCTCCAGCCATGTTCCCACATTTGATGTGCTCCACCTATATTTGTATTTTTTTATGGGAAAATGAAAAATTTGGCCCTAACTTTCAGTTCAATACCATTATGCTGTGACATTCAACCATCATGAAAGATTTATTGATGTATTTTTAACGTTAAGTCCAACATGCTGTCCTAAATAATTTTGAATACAAGTAAAAGAAATCTAGCAATAGCTTGGATGATCTCAAATGCAACAAGATACACTCTCCAACTAGTCATGTTAAAGACAAAATTCATGGTGGACAAGACATGTATAGTAGTACATTTTGAACTTTATTGAGTTTCAATCTAAACAAGATCTTACATAAATAAAGCAAAAGTCATCAAGAAGATTCTATACAATATCTAAAAAGAGCTTACAAGGTAAACATTTATATTTACAGTCACATATTCAACATTTGTTAAATAGTGTAAATAAATAATTTAAAACAGACACCCACTGCAGAACAGATTGTATTGTTAGTTAATACATCGTGTTTGAATAGTACTTCTAGAAAAAAAATCGAGAAGTATTAGTGTTTCACAAAAATGTTGTATTCATTATAAGTTCTGCATTATGTTGTAGTAAAAGCACCAAGCAGTTTACTGCAGTTGAGCTAGCAATGGTTTACAGTCGTCTAGATGGTCCAGGCCTTCGACAGCTTCGATCAGCCTCTCCACCCTCTCATTGGACAGAGCTATGCCTGCATTCTTACAGAACTTCTTCTGCAGGCTTTCTTGGCTAAGTGGGTTCCTCCAGTGGCCGTAGAAGGTGTCACAGCGCCCTCGTAGGACGTCTCCACTTACCAAGGTAACCTCCACCTCACCATACATTATGTTGAAATTAGCCGGGTTGTCATGGGGATGCTCCAAACGGACACGGAAGAGGAGCGCAAGAAGTTCGGGCCGCTGGAGTGCCTCTGGGTGGAAGGATTGCACTGTGACTTCTCCATCCAACAAGGCAGTGCAGGCATTAAACTGGAAGGAGTGCCGCGCCTGGTGCTCTGTCTCTGGGAATGGACGGTTGATGTATTTGGAGAGTGGCACCCTAAGCAGGATATCCTGCACCAGGTTTGGAGATATGCTGCCTCCACTCAGGCCAACCAGGGTCTTGTGCACTGCAGCGGAAGCATCAGCAATCCAGTGCATTCCGAGGTGTGCGGGAAAGCGCTTGAAAGCGATGTCTTGTCTCTCTAAGAGGAAGCTGTGCTCATCCTTCTCAGGGGAAGCGATGGGATGTGGGGCGTAGTCTTCATAGAAAGCACTGAAGCCAGCCACACCAGGCACTGCATCCAGAACCAGAGGACTTGCTTCCAAACCTCGAGACGCCAGCAGGGCTGCTTCAAGCCCGAGGCGCGAGGCGTTTCCAATGTGAAGAGGTTTGGATTGTGTGGCAGCATTAGCCATTGGTGCACCTGCTAAAGATGCAGCGATGCCCAGGGCATTACTGCACTGATTGCGATCCAGGGAGAGGAGGCGAGCACAGGCAGCAGCACTACCCAGAGTACCCACCACACTGGGAGGATGAAACCTTACAGAGAAGACATTAAAAAAGCATAGTCAGTCAATGAATCACAATATTTTTCCTCATACAGTACAGCCACCAGGCATCATTCTAGAACACTTTCTTTTTTCACAGTACTCAGGAAATAACAAATTATAAGTGTTTAACTGTATTCTCGGAGAACAAACATAACTGATCTGCATAAACACGTTTCAGAAGGAGCCTTTCACATGGAATCTGCTATGTTCTGGTGCAAATAGCTCTCTATGAATAAACTCATAGAACGCCTATTTTACAGCCATGTTCAGGCTGTGCTGTATTTAGAAATGTAATTATCGCGCTCAGTCACTGTAGGTGTGAATGAGAAACTGACTTCTCTAACCTCTTAGGGATGTTGTGAGCATCATTGGAAAATCTCATCAGTCGACCCTGTATTTCAATGCCCACATTGAAGGCGGTTAGAAAGTCGAGCCCACTTGGTTTGCTGTTCTTGTGCAACATGTCACTTATAGCCAGGAGGGCAGGTAGTACTGCTCCGGAGGGGTGGGTTGCAGGGTGCCAAGTGTCGTCAAAGTCCATTGAGTGAGCCTGTGGAAAACCAACATGTCAAGACTCCAAGACTCACAGTAACTCAGTCTGTCTAGTTTCAATAATGTGAAACAATTCCTGAAGTGTTCCTGGTTAAACACACTTTATTTAGAGTTCACATCAGACTTTCTGACAGCAGCATAGGTGTTTCTGTAGCTCATGAAAATTCCACAGTTCTGATTTTTCCTGAGGACTTATTAGAGCTGTTTTTCTAATTGCCACATTTGAGTACCAAAAATGCTGCTGAATGTTACAAAACCAGTTTGTAATTTAAACCTTCAATGACTGTCTGCCTGGATACTAATTTCAGGACTTGCAGAACTGGACTTTCTGGAGAAACACTTAGAATGTGTCCAGGATGTTGAATCACACATCATGTGTAAGATAAACTAAGAACTCAAAATACAACTCAATACACGTCACAACACTTACTGCAACTCCATTGACAAAAGCTGCAAGGGTTGGAGAAAGCTTCACACCTGGGCGACCATAAACAAAGCTGATGTCATCAGAAGCATACATGTGCTTGGGGAAGAGGATAAATGAAGGGACATTAGATCCAAGATTCACACATCAACAAACACATAAGAACACCATTGGTTCTTTCATGCTTAACCATGTGAATAACTGATGGATTGAATGATGGACAAACATCTTGTTTTCTCTAAAGGAAACAAACATTTATTTTGGGCATTGTGCCCTACCTGGCAGTGCTGAAGGGCAAGTTCAAACACGTCAGTGGTGCTTCCCAAAAGCCCAACGCCGATGCTGTCCAGAATCATGCGTTTACTGCGCTGCAGCACGGTTGGTGACAGATGCCTTGGCTGTACGGTCTGAATAAACCTGCCAAAGCTGCTGGTCACTGTTTCCTCAGGGGCAGGACGATCTGCCACTAAAAACAGACAAGAGTAAAAACAGTTAACACAGTTCAGTTAATAACAATTTACTTTTCCCATCCTGAGTGCCAATGACTAGATCAGTTGATTAGTAAGTCTATCAAAATGTTTATAGAAATTTCATAAAAGTTTTGACTTTCATTTTTTCTTCCTGTCATGAGTTAACAAACAGCTGTTTATGGCGATTAAGGCTGTGACAAGTAAAGATTGCTCACCATCTAGTGCCGACTTATGGAGTCCACGAGCAGCAGAAAAAACAGGCAGTTGTTTGTAACTTCTCTGTGAAGAAACAATCATATATGAGTGTCTCAGCTCTATAGTATGTACATGTTTTTATTCTGTTTGAAGTGTACCTTAAAAGCACAGCTAAAAAGCCAAGTCAAATACAATGTAAAAACCACTGGTCACACTATAATGTAGGTCCACTATAAACTAAATTTCAACAATGACTTTTGCTTCAAAGTTAATAAGGTAGATGTTAAGTTTAGGTATTGCGTAGAATTGAAGGATGTAGAATATGGTCATACAAAATAAGTAATTAATATTTTCTTTATAAGTTATACTAATAAATAGCCAATATCCTAATAATATGCATGACAATAAGCAACTAGTTAATAATGAAATTTAGATCTTACGCTAAAGTGTTACCAGACCTTTGTTTATTTGATAATATTTTGTGAACAGTTTTTCTTCTATGAAACATAAAAAAACACTTAATGAAAAGAAAAATAACAACAGTGTTTATTTTTCTTTATACATCAAGCAATCACACATATATCTACAAATCACACAATTACGACATGATAGCACAAAGTTTTCTCTACCTTTACAATTGAAAGCATCCTGTCAATTTTTGCTCTGAATCTGGATGTGAAGATGCTTGATATCTGCTTGTTGATTCAAAGTTGAAGGAAGGCTGTCTTCTCTTCACTATCTCAGTGTAGAGATGGAATGATTGACGGTAGATGATGTTGTGCTAGAGTCAGGTGTGACTTTTTATACAGTACCGGACCACAAAAGACGATGACACGCCCACTGAGCCCACAGAGGAACCAGGCTGGGAATTCCCAAGTTTTGTTATTTTTAGGTTCATATAGGTGGAATTTCTCAGCAGGAAACTTAATTATGAAAGGGTCAATGATGTCATGACTGATGAGGGCAAGGGTTGGTTGACATCACTGTAACTCCTCCCAGCTTCATAGATATATGTTTCTATAACTTAAAGCCTTCTCCACAAGCATCTCAATCCTTCATTACAGATCAAGGATCCAAACTAGGTACGTTTGTTGTTTCTTTAAACTTTTTTTTTTTTAATCTAGAAATGTTAATAATGTGTAACTGTATCAATTTATAATATGATTTCTCAAAAAGGTGTGTGAGCATATATATATATATATATATATATATATATATATATATATATATATATATATATATATATATATATATATATAAACAAGCTTGTTTAAAAAGGCAAAAAAAATCTGTTATTACTGTCTTTGTTGGGACATTCAATATTATAAATACATTCTATGACATTTCACTGCTTAATGCTTACTATTCATCAATATCATTGGTTTACATACAGCTACAAAGTTTGTAAAAAGCACTACATAAATAAAAATCACTTGACTTAGTTTTGGTTACGTCACTATTCATTAAAAACATTGAAATGTTGACATAAAAGTCTGCTCAAACTTACAGTTTATCCTCAAGCATGGTCGATAGACAGGTTTCTGTGTATGCTGACTTCTGTCGGCTGGCTGTTTGAGATGAAACAGATTGAATCTCTTCAATTTTCTCAAAACTCACCTTCAGCTTTTACCTAGACTGTAATAGTGTCATTTTTCAGCCAAGAGTAACACATCGGTGTCAGAGAGCCATTCATGCCAGTTTGCTGAGCAAATTAAATGTATTGCTTACTCTCAGAGGAGAGAGAGAATATGAAACTAAACACACCCACAAACAGGCTGATTATAGTGCTGACGCAAGACACATTCAAATCCTTTTACAAATCTTAAGAAGGCTTTGATAAAACTGGTCTGTTTCATTTTATGATGATTTGAATAATCTTTTATAACATATTGAAATGTGTTTTCAGTCATGTTTATCAAAGTATATTCTTCACACCACAAAAAACTAAAAAACAAAAAAAAAAAAAAAAACAGATTGCCTTAGTGATAAATTAACCTGAACAAGTTAATAATTCCTTCTACTCTGGGCTGATAAAATCAGGTAAATGTATGTAAGCACATTGTTTCTGTAACGCACAGTTTCATGAATACACAAAGAAGATACAATCAGGCAAACAGAACGCAAGTTAAAGAGACCAGACTAGAGAGAACTAAAAAGACTGCAACTTACATACAGGGCAAAAGAGGGAACTCTGTGTAGATTAATGAATGTCCATGACAACAAATGAGAAACAGGAAACTGAAACAAAAGACGACAGGGACTACTGAATACAAAGTAAAAGTATGAATCTGAGAGAACGTAAATGTGACAGTTTTGGACATGAATTGACTGATAAAAGTACTGTATTAACACAATGTTTGAATTTGTTCTTTTTATCATTATATTCTAGATACAAAATTTAATCTTATCAGCAAAAAGCTACACAGAAGAGGAAGTTCATGGCATCGGCGAGTGGCTTTCCTGCAAGTTTTTATGGTGAACCAGGTGTGCTGGGGCTCCTGGCCAATGGCATCAGTGCTTTCCTTGTTCTACTGCAGAACTTCCATGGGGCCAGGACTGGTATTCCTGCACAGGGAGTGGAGAACATATTAGCAGGTCATTGTTTTTGTCCTTTTTTTATTTAACTCTTTCCCTGCCAGCGTTTAAAAAATAAATAAAAATAAAGTTTCTATCCACTACAAGCATTTTTTCATCCTTTTCATAAAAGTTTAATGGCCAGAGAGAACAGAGCCTCTACTAGAAAGAAAAAAAACCCACTAGGTTCATGCAGTCCATTTTTATTAACACCTGACTGTTGGTAAGCAACATTTTGAGCAAGAAGCTGAGAAAATCAGGATTTTAAGACTAAATCCAGATCGATCAAAATATTGATAAAGTAGATCTGGGTCGAAATTAGGAAGTTAAGTTAAACGTTTAAGTTTTAAGTTATTTTACATACACTAGCATTTGTTTCTGCTTCTTCTTTCCCTGTGTTTTGATCCAGAGATTATGTACTCTTTCAGAAGTAGCATAATAGCCCCCAATACCATATAACAGTGAAAACACAGAAAGCTGAAAATTTCTTTCAATGGCAGGGAAAGAGGTAACAAAGAACTTGTAAAAAAAATACATCTATATGCTAGTAGCAGAATGCTTATTAGGCTTGCAATACCAAGGTTATTGGTTTGATTCCCAGGGAGAGCAAAAACTGATTAGAATGTCAATGTTTTTCTTGAATGCAATGCACATTGCTTTGGATAAAAGTGTCTGCTAAATGGATAAATGTAAAAATAATGGAAACCTATGTTTTGTTTTGCTGGTTCGGTTTAGTGCAATACACTAGATTTCTTCCCTCCATGAACATCACATTATTTTTTACAGGTGTTCATCTCATTCTGATTGGTGGAGTATGTCAGGTTGTGGCAGGATTGCTGTCTTTCCGAAAATATGACCATCTGAGTGGAACGTCATTTGTAGGATATGCAGCGCTGTGGGGGAGTTATGGAGCCACACGAATTTTTCTAGGTGCCAACCAACACAGTCCAAACCTCAATGAATCAAACATGATAAACAGCACATTTCAAGATATGTACACAAACAATCATGCCAATAAAACCGACATTCCACTGTACATCAAGGAGTCTGCCATAGCTGGGCTGGTACCTTACATCCTGCTTTCCTTTCTATTGGCCTTCTGTTCAGCAACAGTAAACTACATCATGCCCTTTGTGTTTGGGGCCATCACCCTCACACTGATATTTGAGGCTGTGGGTCTGGTAGCAGGATGGGCTTTAGTGGTCTCTGGCATTCTTGAGCTCCTAATCCTGCTCTTTGCCATATATGGCTCATCAGCATTGCTAATCAAGGGATTGGCACAACGTTACGTGCTGAAGGGTTTTGGTAACCCTCTCTTTAATGTGCTGCTCCTAGGAACCACCAGTGCTAGTAGCTCCCAAAGTATGGGCCAAGAGAAGAAGAAGAACACAAAATATGCCGAACCTATGGCCTTGGGATTCTTCTGCGATACAGTCTCACCATTTATATTTGCGTTCTACGCCTTTGGCTACTTTCCATCAATCCCAGTAGCTGCCATTTGGATAACCATAAATTCTGCTGCTCAGCTTCTGTCTAGCTATTATGCATATCTGCGTCAAGATTGCTACCATGCAACCAAGTTTGGCCTGCACTGCATGTTCTGGTTGGTGAAGACCTGGGAAGAATATGTGGTGTCGGTAACCATTGGCCGGACTGATGCTGGCGAAGTAAGGCACACCATGGTTGGCAACTGGTTCTTCCTGTCTGCTGCTTTGGTTTTCTGCATCGCAAGTCTAAACATAGACACTCTTGAACTAGTTCACAATTCATTTTTTGTCCTGGTGACTATA
The DNA here is from genome assembly GCA_037043235.1 of Rhodeus uyekii. NCBI lineage: Eukaryota > Metazoa > Chordata > Actinopteri > Cypriniformes > Acheilognathidae > Rhodeus > Rhodeus uyekii. The sequence continues at coordinate 708,423 of JAWRVZ010000148.1, forward strand.
TCAACCATCTCTCAGATTCAGATCAACAACTACTACATCTTTTTTGGAGTGACCTGCTCCCTCTTCACTCTCTTATCCTTTTATGGCACTTTTGCACGCCTCATCAACACCATTGCTGAGAAGGCCTTGATTCCAGTTGGACCCCAGCCTGTCTTCACTGAATCCTTGCAGAAATACCTCAGTTATCTTAAGAGGTCTAAACCAGATGAGTCTGAGGATAAAGGTGCACATCTCCCAGATGCTTTATTCTACCTTTCCAACGGAGTGGCTGCACTCTCAGCCATTCACATTAGTCAGTCTGGCCAGGCATTTTTCGACCTAACTGTTCCCTGGGTACTCATCCCGGGAGCCATCATCCAGGCCTACGTCAGTCGACTTCAAGTACAAGGTGGCCAGAGATTCGGCTCTGTCATTCCCTCATTCTATGTGGTTATTTGGGCAACTTGGAGCTGGCTTAGGTTTGCAGGTATGAAAATGTAAGATTAAAAAAATACTTGCCCAAATTTTTTTGGTAGAATTCTAAGATTATTTATTTTTCCTGCAGGACATCGCTTGCAAATATCCAGAGAGTCAGAAAATGGATTCGCAGCTGGGGCAATAGCATTCCTGGTCATTAATTCTTTCTTGATTACAGTTGGTAGGTTTGTTTGCTATTAAATAACATACACAACGGCACTTCTAATGTTTCCTGCTTGAAGCATTGTGATTTTTTTATTTTTTTACAGCAATCTATGGCAATCTAGTTCTCTTGGCATTGACCACTGTAATGGAGGTCATCATAGTTTGTTTTCTCCTCTATACTTTGGAAAAATTGCCCTATCAGTTAGAAGGTACGGAAAAACATTTTGCAAAGAAAAAGATTATAAAGATGTAACTTCATTAAATACTGTGTAAACATTACCTCACATTTTCCTGACTCTGTTTCTTTAGTTGCAATGCTAGCAATATTCGCCATTATATGTTTGTATGGCATGCTAGCATCCCTTGTGAACGGTATCTTCTCCAAGACCCTGATACCAGTTGGACCTTCCCTTATCAAGGTATTACAGTTGATCAATGATGAAAACATGCTTGTGAAGTTAAATTATGTCATACATTAATGATAAAACAAAACATTCCCACAGACTAACTGATCTGCTTTTTTCAAAGGACAAGAAAATTAAGGAATCTAAGTTTACATATCCATGTTTCATTGCTAATTCTCGGGAAACCAGCGGACTCCTCAAGATTGCAAAACTGTTGGAAAACAATGGAGTGTGTGGTATCCCTACAGATACTGTCTATGCCTTGGCTGCTTCATGCAAGAACCCTAGTGCAATTGAGAAGATCTACACTATCAAAGTAAATGCTTTGAAACATATCATTCTTCTACAAATTATCAGATTTGTACTTTGTCAGCTGACCCACAAACTTAATCCTACTTATTTTCTACTAGGATCGTCCTGCAGAAAAGCCGATTTGTATCTGTATCTCAAGTGTGGAGCAACTTGTGGCAGCCAAACCTCCTTTCAGTCCTCTGCTGTGGGAGTTCATGAGAAACGTTTACCCAGGAGGCATTAGTTGCATTGTCCTCAAGGGCGAATGGCTCCTCAAACTTGGTGAGTTCATAAACACGTATGAACATCTTCGTATGAAAATCGAGGATCTTGGAATTATCAACCCACGTAAATAAAACTTTAGTAAGAGAATGTTTTCAAGAATCCCTGATGATTCTCCATTATTGTCAGTCATTTTCACTAGTCATATTGTTTGCAGGTGTGGGTCCGGCATATGACCGTGTGGGAACCAGAGAAAGCATTATGATAAGAGTACCTGACCACACTGCTACTGCTCACCTGTGTGAATTCACTGGCCCATTGGCCATTACATCAGCCAATCCCAGTGGAGAAGCTGACAGTGTTCATCATGATATGGTCATCAAGTAAGTTAAAAAGTCCCCAACAATTGTCAGAGGCTACTGTGAGTGAATACAAACTCCACAAAACAAATGCATTGTACATGGAATTCACTATTGGTTCTGACATTATGTTAAATATAGAATTGTATTACAAACACATCTTAGATTGGACAGTGTCCCTTGATTCTTGATCTCAGGTCATCGTTTTCTTTTGTTCTGAAACAGCCGTCTTGGCCATAAGATTGAAGGAGTCCTGTGTGATGGAAAGTCTAATGAAGTGGTGGCATCAACTGTAGTGAACTGCCTCAAAATTGATGAAGGTAAACTGATATCCCAAAGAGCTTATATCCTGTCACAACAGTAAATGTATTCCATTATTAATACTAACATGTATTCTGTTCATTTTTAGGAACTATCAGCATTCTCCGTGAAGGTTGTGTACCTGCTTTGAAAGTGAGGCAGATTTTTGAACGAGTAAAAAACAACATGTTATAGAATTACTACTAATATCAGCTTCATCAGCACTTCTTTAGGTGAAGGATATGAAGGATGTTTCATTTTGCACACGAAGAGAAAACTTTGACAAAACTTGACATGTGAATAAATCATTTTGATCTGACTTGCTCAACTGTATATTTGTTATTCTGAGCAAGTGTTACCCTGAAAATGTAAAGTGAGCATTGTTAAAGCTCATATTAAGTAAGCATTAGGAACATAAACCTGTTACTATAGTGAGGTGTGAATTTATTTTTTAATTTTATTCAATGTTTGCCAATGCTTTTGAAGGTTGAAAAGTGTTAATAATGAACTATTATTTTTAATGTATTGCTATTTATGTATTCTTTCAATAGATCATACAATTGATTGAAAATTCACTTTAATATGATCTTTCTAAGTTTCTTTAAGTTTGTCTTGGTATATTTTACTAAATGAGAAACAATATGTATGAGCTGTTACTTTCAAATGTGCTTAATTCCTAATGTCTAATAAAATATTGGGAAATGAAGATTTGCTTTAGTGCTTTTTTGTGTGCTTATTTTATGTTTATTGGTGGAACTGTCAATTCCAGTCCATGTGCCCCAAACAAACAAAAACCAGGAATGAGAACAACAGATCAGCCTGACGACATGACAACAATCATTTACATGATTTCAATACATGTAGCTCTGCTTTAGAATTTGAACTGAATATCAGAATTTGAATGTGAATTCAAATTCAGAATTTGAATTTGAAAATCAACACTGGTTCCATGTGACAATATTAGATCTAAAGTATGATCACGAGAATGAGTGGGTCCTGATACATTTTGTCTAACTCCAATCGATTTTAAAATGTCTCCAAATGCCAATCCCAATGCGTCTTTTTCATTATCTACGGATGTTAAAATCAAAGACAATTATGAATTTATCTGAAGCCATTAATAATTCTGATAAAAGAATCAGCAAATTCTTTGATAAAGTCTGTATAGAATAGCCAGCACAAAAGAAAAACATGAAATATTACTTGTACTAGATAATTTTACCTAAAGGACCATCACTTCAAAAGAATTGTATTTCAAACTAGATCTTTACTTTGATTGTTGCTGTATAAATTACAGCAACACCTCCTCCTTTACCTTTCAGATGAGGCTCATGTTTATAAAACAGTAATACCTTGAGATACAAGCGTCTCTACAAACGAGTATTCCAAGATACGAGCAAGCCTTCGAGCAAATTTTGCTTCTAGACACGAGTAAATATTTGAGATACGAGCACACGTACTGACGCCGATACCGACGCACATTCACTTCACGTGTTCGCTGACTTCTTTATGGAAGTCATATAACGCCCGCACCCATGCATACGCCCGCGAGTAGCTGATTTTATTTCTATATTGTGCTTTATTCTTCATAATAACGACGAGTTATAATAAAGTGAATGGCAAGGATGGAATCATCTAAATTGTGTGTAGACTACCATTAGTCAAAGTAAAAAAAACTAACTCCCTGTTGCAAATATAGTAGAACTATCACTCCTAAAAGAAAATATAGCTTTATAAATAATATTCTTGATCAGTTTCATCTTCTCAACATCTCAGACAGCCTAGAAGATCTTGATGTTGCAAGAGAAACTATTAACTCTCTCTTTTCCAACTTTAGAAACTGTTGCTCTGTTGCATTTAAAGAATATTAAAGAAAATAATCCAACATCATGCTACAATGAGCCCATCCAGGCCTTCAAGAGAGCAGCCAGAAAAATGGATCAGAACTGGAAAAAAAAAAACAAAGCTAGAAGTTTTTCGCATTTCATGGAAAGACAGCTCTATTGCATTCAGAAAGGCCTTAAAATCAGCCAGATCTGCTTATTTGTCTACCCTTCTAAGAAAAGAAATACAACCCTAGGTATACAGTGACTAAATCAACGAGAAATAAAGCCTCAATCCCAGAAGCTTTAAAACAGCAGTAGTGACTTCATGAACTTCTTTACTTGCAAAATTCATAATAGAAAATTATAAGCATGCAACCGTCCACTACAATATCACAAAATACAATAAATTGTTGTGTCCCTGAAGAAACATTTCCCTCCTTCATTGCTATCGGGGAGGAAGAATTGTCTAAACTCGTTAAATCATCAAAATCAACAACATGCCTGATACCAACTAAGCTACTGAAAGAGATGCTTCCAGAGGTCATAAATCCTCTTCTTAATATTGTTAATTCATCTTTGTCATTAGGATACGTACCAAAAACCTTTAAACTGTAATTAAACTTCTTATTAAAAAAAACACAACTTAATCCCACAAAATTAGTAAATTACAGGCCAAGATTGAATCTACCTTTTCTGTCAAAGATTCTAGAAAAAGCAATATATTAACAACTATGTTCCTTTCTAGAAAGAAACAGCATCTACAAAGATTTCTAGTCAGGATTTAGACCATATCATAGTACTGAGACTGCTCTCATTAGAGTTACAAAGGATTTGCTCTTATCATCCGATCGTGGTTGTATATCTCTGTTAGATACAGAACTCATATTTTTCACACTTCAATTAGCTCCGGTATTGTTCCATCGTCCTTGAAAATAGCAGCTATAACCCCAATTCTTAAGAAACCTGGCACAGACCCCAACGATTTAGATAATTTCTGTCCCATCTCAAATCTTCCTTTTACGGTGGAACCCACTTATCTTGAGCTCGGTTTACTCACCAACCCAGTTATGTCGACATTTTTGAAGTGGAACCGCCAAACTTTTCTAATTTTTTCTAACATTTTCTGATCTTTTATGTCAATTCTTTTGTCACCAAGCCCTGATATCTCCAGCACAAAAGAGGGACAAAGTCACCACTTAAAATTGGTTTTATATATATATATATATATATATATATATATATATATATATATATGGCTATTGTCAAATGTTTGGATACTTGGATTATTCAGAATATCATCTTTTTTGTTGAACAGATGAAAGAGACTCATACAGGTTTGGAACAACATAATGGTGAAGAAATTAAAACAATTTTAATTTTTGGGTGAACTATCCCTTTTATTTGTTTTCAGTTATTTTTTTATAATAATTTGTTCCTGAAATGTTTTTAACTTTTCATTAGTTGTGACACAAGAAAAATATATGTGTCTTGTGAAAAATATGTGAAAAATGTATGTAATTGAACAGTTGTAAATAACCTGTGCTCTTTGTACTCCATTAAATTTCCTCATGTCTGTCAAATGGTCATATGTGGATCTCACAACACAAATAGCAGGTTGAATGCACTGTACAAAATACATATTTGCACATTTACACAATCATACGAAATAATTTAAAAAATCATTTTAAATGGGTTTTCTGTGTGAGTATGATCGCACAGGTGAGGGATGTGTTTGCACTGCAAAATACTGTGCGTGACAGTCTCATATGTCCTCATAAATCAGGAATGTCCTTTTAATGCACAATGTATTCAGTTGTGTATGTGTTTACCATTGTCCCTTTAATTCATTTTTGTCCCTCTAATACACGTTAATGACCACTGTGTATTGTACAGCAACTGTCCTCATAATTCCAGTTAGTCCTTATAATATAGTTTTGTGTCATGTGCGGAGCTTGTGCGTCTAATTATCAGTTGTCCTCATAAATATGCAAATTCTCAGGTTGCCATATAGGTTGTGTTGTGTGTATACCAATTCTGAAGTGAGATTTGCGATGTGTGGCTCAAAACAAATGTTTTGATGGCTACCACATCTCTGTAGAGCAAGTGGAAAGGGGTGTCCCTCTAATACACCAGCAGACTGGTTTGGGGTTCAGTGTCCTTGTAAATCACAATCACGCAAGTTTGTGTGTAATGGTTGTGTGTCAATATGCTCTTTTAAGGATCAATAGCTGTTAGCTGAGAGGATGTAAGGAGAATGAATGACTTTTCTCAACACTTCTTCACATGCAGTTCTGTAACATCCAAAAAACCCAAACGCCTTGATGTCAACCATGTCAACAATGAAGTTATGCTTCTGACTACCTGCTCTTGTGTGGGATTTTTTTTGTTTTGTTTACCCTTTCTCTTAGCCAATCAGAGTCATTTAACCTTCAGCACTGACGTAGTTAATAGCTTCCGTTAGAGGATAATTGCTGTAACAATGTGATTGTGAGAGAGAAACTCGTTGTGAGACTTGAAGCTTCTGCTGATGATAATGCAAACTATTCTTCACAAAAATGTCTTTAATTGACTGAACTTCTGACTCCTGGTCTTTCTTGTCTCATTCTTGTCTCAGTCATATCTGGTCTACAGTTAAGATGTAGTAACACTTGAGTCATTACTATTGAAAACCTCAAAAAAAAGAAACTGAATCCTAATCTATTCATCAGAGTGTTTTGTTAGTTAATAGTAGTTACTAGAACGGCATAATAGTGCAACTCATTTATTCCTGTGTAGATATTCATTAGTGAAAGAACAATATTAAGTACAATATTGCAGTGTTTCAAAAAAAATATTGGAAAACAATTAAAAACATTAAATACTGTATACAATATATAATAGCAATATGTTCCGAAAACAATGTTAACAAGTTTTCCGAAAAAGGACAAACATTTATAATTCAAATACTGTAGATGTAAAAAACCTACACATCCCTGTTTTTGTGATGTAACAAATTAAACACAAACAAATCATATCAGAACTTTTGCTAATTTAATGTAAATATAATAAACTATGCAATGCCATTGAAAGCCAACTTGATACATTTTAGGGGAAAAAATATAAAAAGGAAGAATTTGGAATAACTAACGGCACACTCTTGATATATATATGGAATGAACACACACACTGTCATACACACACTATATATGGATATATATATGGAATCCATATATATATATAATATATATGGATTCCATATATATATATATATCCATAAATATATATATATATATATATATATATATATATATATATATGAAAAAAATGAAACTCAGACATGAGTGGAATAGATTCAAAGGTCACAATTTAGTCACACTTTTGATGTGGCCTGAAAATTCTGTTGACTATAAGTAACTTTTCAACTACATGTCAACTAACTCATCGACTGTCTGTTTAATACCTGATTACTCTTTATTGTGAAGCTCCTCAACAGACATTCATTGACTATAAGTAACTTTATAAATACATGTAAACTTCATCGGCTAACCCCAACCCTTCCAGTTTACTAAAGCTATTCTAACAGTCTAAATGTCAGAAAGGGACAAGGACTGCAATATTTTTTGGAAAAACAGAAAGTCCGGCTTGATATTCTTGGAGCCAGGACGACATGAGAGACATAAGTTAAACTGGCCAAAGAAGAGTGCCCATCGGGCCTGGCGAGAGCTCAACCTCATGAAGTTCACATGGTCCGTCCAGACCAAGAAGGTTACATTGATATTCTAATCAGTTCTTACTTTCCTTCGGAATCTAACACAAGTTTTTCGCATTGTGAGAGCAACTCTCTATCTGAGCTACAGGAAAGCTGTACAATTCTAGTAATGAGTTTTTGGTAATAATTCCTTCAGATGGATTTGGGAACACTTGGTTACGATGATCTTCACTTTAAATTGGTTAAGATTACTAGAGTTAACAAAAAACTTGTGCCCCCAACTATATCAATACTGGTCATCTGTTTTTCAAACTTTCAAACCCCTGTCTGCTGATTGCAATGTTTGGCATTTCAAATGAGAGCTAAACCTTAACCCAGGACCGATTGGGCATAGCTTTTACATCACTTCTTGCCCATCGTAGAATCTTATTAGTTTGGACATGGGCATAACCATCGCCTAATGGTTAAGGGATGTTTTATTTTTTTCTGAAACTAGAAAAAGTTTAATTCACATTGAAAGGGTCAGTGCAGAAATTTTACTTAAAATGGCAGCCCTTTGTGACATAATTTGAGAGTGTTCATGTATTGCCAGAAGTACGAGAAACCTTTGTATAATACAAAAACAAAACTACATTCTGGTTGTTCTCCCAGAATGGGGTTAAATATAATTATAAATACTTTTTTATGTGTTTGTGGATGTTCTAGTTGTTTAAGATCAAATTAAACTGTTTTACTTCCTGTAAAAAAAAAAAACAAAAAAAACATGAGTTCACAAAACACGAAAAGAACAAACAAGGTTTAACTCGACCAAAACAGACAACTCAACAGAACTCAACACAAATCCTAAATACACAGAAAACTAATCTGGGTGACGAGGCACAGCTGACGGGACTAATGGCATTGATATCAAAACAAAGGAGCATGTGGGGAAACAGAATGAACACAAAACTGTGACCACAAAACAGATCTATCGTAACTCACCACCTAGCTAAGCAATTCTATAAGAGGGGTAGGGAGATAATCAAAATCCCTTGGCCTTTCGATATACATTTATACAATCTTTTCTGTTTCTTCTAATGATTAATATGAGCTAATTATAATAAAGTTATTATAATAAAGTTTTTATACACTTCAGTCTACCGCCCATGTAACCAATTATTAGTCAAAGGCTTTACTTTGCTTTTCTGTATTTTTCCATAGAATATTGTCCTAACTTTTCATCAGATAGAACATTTTATCAGAATTTTTTGAGAAGTCTTTCTGTTGATAGTTGGGGCCTAAGCCTAACAACTGCCTTGAAGAAGCTGTGTGTGTGTGTGTGTTTAAGTGTGTGTGTGTGTGTGTGTGTGTGTGTGTGTGTGTGTGTGTGTGTGTGTGTGTGTGTGTGTGTGTGTGTGTGTGTGTGTGTGTGTGTGTGTGTGTGTGTGTTAATATGCTCTGTTAAGGACCAGGGTTATCTGAGGGGACGTAAGGAGAATATATGACTTGTTTTTCTCAACAACCTGACGCATGGAAAAGTAGTTCTGCAACCTTGAAATGTCACGTAGTGCCTAACCAAAACACCTTGATGTCAACCATGTGACCGATGAAGTTATGTTTGTGACTACCTGCTCTTGTATGGAAATTTATTAGTTTTGTTTTCCGTTTCTCTTAGCCAATCGAACCATTTAACCTTCAGTTCTGACGTAGTTTATAGCTTCCGTTAGAGGATAATTGCTGTAACAATGTGATTGTGAGAGAGAAACTCTTTGTGAGACTTGAAGCTTCTGCTGATGACAATGCAAACTATTCTTCACAAAAATGTCTTTAATTGACTAAACGTCTGACTCTTGCTCGTTCTTGATGATATCTGGTCCTTGGGTGTTTAACTGTGCATTGCCCTACAGCTAAGATGTCGTAACACTTGAGTCATTATTATTCAAAACGTCACAAAAACGTATTCCTAATCATTCATCAGAGTGTTTTCTTAGTTAATAGTAGTTACTAGAAAGGCATTATTGTGCAACTCATTTATTCCTGTGTAGATATTCATTAGTGAAAGAACAGTTTTTTAAAGTGTTTCCAGAATTATTGGAAAACAATTAGAAACGTGCTGTCCACTACATAGTAAATACTGTACACGACATATAACAGCAATATGTTCAGAAAACAATATACAAAAGTTTGCTGAAAGTACAAATATGTATAATTCAAATACTGTAGATGTAAAAACCATACACACCCCTGTAAAAACTGTTTACTTTTGTGCTGTAACACATTAAGCACGAATGAATCAAAACTTTTGCATATTTCATGTAAAAATAACAACTTATGCAACGCCATTGAAAGCCAAAATGATACACTTTGGAAAAAATAAAAATTAAGAACTTGGAATAACTAACTTCACACTCTTGAACTAACACTATAAATAAACAACAAATAAATAAAAACAGCCATAATTCAATGGTCACACTTTATTTTGATGTTGACTGAACATTCTGTTGACTAAAAGTAATTTTACAACCACATCAACTAACTCTCATTAGAGTATCATCGACTGTCTGTTTAATATCTGATTACTCTTTATTGTGAAGCTCCTCAAAAGACATTCTGCTGTCTAGATGTATCTTTATAAATACATGTAAACTTAGTCTACTAACCCCAACCCTTCCAGTCTACTAAAGCTATACTAACAGTCTAATGAGAGTTAGAGCTGTTAAAAGAATGGTAGAAATAAATTGAATTGACGCATTTCCAAATCTTTAACAAGGAAGTATTAATTATTTTGCTCAGTATTCTAAAGCGAATAACTTGAACAATTACATTTATCTGTCAAGGATACACTTAATGGAGGACTCAGGAATGCTGGTGGAGAGGATTTATTTATAACAAAACAAACAGAAACTGACAAAAGAAACAACCCTCAAGTGGGAAAACAAAACAAACCGAATCAACTGAACAAACTAAGAACATAAACGAACCGGGTGGAACAGACATAACAGACATCCAGAAAACCGACATGAATGACAACGATACGACAATGGACAGCAAACACTGAGGGATTAAATAGGCACAGAAAGAAGGGTAACAAGCCAGGAAAAGCTGAGAACACTACAAGGAAACAAAGTAACAATGGGATGGAGCAAACGCTAATGAGACACGAACACGCAGCGAATGCAGACATGCATCGCCACCTGTACACATGAACTGACGAGAAGGCGCCACTGAGCGCAACACGCACGACATGAAGGCACATAGACACAAGATTGTGTGACCGAAGCCCTGCGCTCCCACATAGACACGACAAAGAAGGCGATGTCAGAGCTCTGTCAGTAACAACACCAAACTCAAAAACTGACTTGACAGAGCCATGACATTATTATTTTTTCAGACACTTTTATCCAAAGCAACTTACATCACATTCAAGAAACACATTGACATTCCAATCAGTTCTTGCTTTCCTTTGGAATCTAACACAAGTTTTTCACATTGCGAGACTCTCTACTAGCTGAGCTACAGGAAAGCTGTAAAATTCTAGTAACAACTGAAGAATTGTAGGTTTATGAGGTTTTTGGCAGTAATTTGGGAACACTTGAGTTATTACTAGTAGGTGTCACGGATTTACTTTACACCTTTAACCTTTAACCTTTACTAAACCTTTACTTTGCTTTTCTGTATTTTTCCATAGAATATTGTCCCAAATTTTCATCAGATAGAACATGTTATCAGAATTTTTTGAGAAGTCTTTCTGTTGGGGCCTAAGCCTAACATCCGCCTTGAAGAACCATGTGAACGATGAAGTTATGTTTGTGACTACCTGCTCTTGTATGCAAATATATTAGTTTTATTTTCCGTTTCTCTTAGCCAATCGAACCATTTAACCTTCAGTACTGACGTAGTTAATAGCTTCCGTCACAGAGGATAATTGCTGTAACAATGTGATTGTGAGAGAGAAACTCTTTGTGAGACTTGAAGCTTCTGCTGATGACAATGCAAACTATTTTTCACAAAAATGCCTTTAATTGACTGAACGTCTGGTCTTTCTTGATCATATCTGGTCCTTGGGAGTTTAATTGTTAATTCCCCTACAGCTAAGATGCAGCAACACTTGAGTCATTACTATTCAAAACCCAACAGAAACTTAAACCTAATCCATTCATCAGAGTGTTTTGTTAGTTAATAGTAACAAAACACTAGAAAGGCATTATTGTGCAACTCATTTATTCCTGTGAAGATGTTCATCAGTGAAAAAATAGTGTTCTAAAGTGTTTCCAAACTTATTGGAAAACAATTAAAAACATGCTGCACTCTACATCGTAAATACTGTATACAATATATAATAGAAAAATGTTCAAAAAACAATATACAACAGTTTGCCGAAAGTACAAATATATATACAATTTAGATATTGTAGTTGTAAAAACCCTACACACCCCTGTTAAAACTTTTTTATTTTGTGATGTAACAAATTAAACACAAATGAATCATATCAGAACATTTGCACATTTCATGTAAAAATAACAACCTATCCGGCACCATTGAAAGCCAAAGCGATACATTTTGGAAAAAAAATATCTAAAAATGAAGAACTTGAAGCTTAATTACTGTCTAATAAAATATTGGGATATGAAGATTTGCTTTGTCATGAAATTGTATTGTTTATAACCCAACTCTGCAAACATTACAAATTAATGCAACCGAACACAAAAGAAGAACAGCAGGGTCATAGTAAAATAGTAATGAACACAATATTTCTAAATAAATATATATACATTTCAAAAATATATAGATTTCAGAAATAGTCATAATTCAAGGGTCAAACTTAATTGTGATGTTGCGTGAACATTCTTGTGACTACAATTAACTTTACAACTACATGTCAACTAACTCTCAGAGTATTATCGACTGTCTGTTTAATATTTCATAACTCTTTATTATGATGCTCTCAACAGACATTCTGCTGACTATAAGTGACTGTATGACTGTTTTTGTCATGTTTCAGTTTTTTCATTTTATATATATATATATATATATATATATATATATGTTCATTCTCTAAATTCTAAATAATTATTCTAAATATTGAAATGTGTTAGTTCAAGAGTGAACCTTAAACTTAATCCTAATCCATTCATCAGAGTGTTTTGTTAGTTAATAGTAGTTACAAGAAAGGCATTATTGTGTAAGTCATTTATTCCTGTGTAGATATTCATTAGTGAAATAACAGCATTTTAAAGTGTTTCCAAAAATATTGGAAAACAATTAAAAACACTACATAGTGAATACTGTATACAATACATAATAGCAATGTTCAGAAAACAATGTACAAAAGTTTGCCAAAAGTACAACTATATATAATTCAAATACTATAGATGTAAAAACCCTACACACCCCTGTTAAAACAGTTTATTTTTGTGATGTAACAAATTAAACACGTATGAATCATATCAGAAATTTTGCTCATTTCATGTAAAAATAACAACCTATGCAACACCATTGAAAGCCAGAGTGGTACATTTTGGAAATAAAAATATAAAAATGAAGAACTTGTAATAACTAACTGAACATTCTTGAACTAACATTTAGTTGAAGATGTATAGAATGAACATATTAACAAACAAAAAAAACCCCTGAAACTCAGACATGAGTGGAATAGAAAAACACGTCAAAAACAGTCATAATTCAAGGGTCACACTTTATTTTGATGTTGCCTGAACATTCTGTTGACTAAAAGTAATTTTACAACTAACTCTCATTAGAGTATCATCGACTGTCTGTTTAATATCTGATAACTCTTTATTGTGATGCTCCTAAACAGACATTCACTGACTATAAGTAACTTTATAAATACATGTCAACTTAGTCTACTAACCCCAACCATTCCAGTTTACTAAAACTGTACTAACAGTCTAATGAGAGTTAGAGCTGGTTTAGCGTTACTTATAGTCAACAGAAGGTGTTGATTGGATGGTCAAAATAAAGTAAAACCGCATTCCCAATTCTTTCAGAATGAAGTACTATTTATTTGCATCAGTATTATAATGTGAAAAACTTGTTCATTTACATGTATCCTTTTTTTCAGACACTTTTATCTAAAGCAACTTATAATACATTCAACAAACACATTGACATTCTAATCAGTTCTTGCTTTCCTTCAGAATCGAACACAAGATTTTGGCATTGTGAGAGCAACTCTCTATTTTGTTTCTATCTGAGCAACAGGAGAGCTGTAATATTCTAATAAGTGCTGAAGAATTGTAAGTTTATGAGGTTTTTGGTAGTAATTCCTTCCGATGGATTTGGGAACACTTGAGTCATTACTAGTGGGTTTCTATGATCACTTTAAATTGGTCACACTGCAGCATACATACACTACGTGCAGCATTCATTAATTGTGAACAACACTGAAACAAACAAAACGTACTCAGACTAATAGAGTTAACAAAACACGAAAAGAACAACCAGGGTTGAGCATGACAATAACAGACAACTCGATAGAACTCAATACAGAACTATCAGGGGGACGAGGCACAGCTGACGGGACTAATGGCACTGATATCAAAACAAAGGAGCATGTGGGGAAACAGAAAGAATACAAAACAGAATATTGTCTGAACTTTTTACCAGATAGAACATGTTTTGAGAAGTCTTTCTGTTAATAGTTGGAGCCTGAGCCTAACTTCAGCCTCGAAGGAGCTGTGTATATGTGTGTGTGAGTGTGTGTGTTAATTTGCTCTGTTAAGGATCAGTAAAGGTTATTAGAGGGTATGTGAGGAGAATAGATGACTTCAATCTGACTTCAATAGATCTCAACAATCTGACGTGTAGAAATGCAGTTCTGCAACCTAGTGCCTAACCCAAATGCCTTGATGTCAACAATGAAGTTATACTTCTGACCACCTGCTCTTGTGTGGAAATTTATTAGTTGTGTTTACTTTTTCTCTTAGTCATTCAGAGTAATTTAACCTTCAGTACTGACGTAGTTAATAGCTTCCGTTAGAGGATAATTGCTGTAACAATGTGATTGTGAGAGAGAAACTCGTTGTGAGACTTGAAGCTTCTGCTGATGACAATGCAAACTATTCTTCACAAAAATGTCTTTAATTGACTGAACTTCTGACTCCTGCGTCTGCTTCTTGATCATATCTGGTCCTTGGGTGTTTAACTGTGAATTCCCCTACAGTTAAAATGTAGGAACGCTTGAGTCATCACTATTCAAAACCCAACAAAAACTTAAACCTAATCCATTAATCAGAGTTTCTTGTTAGTTAATAGCAGTTACTAGAAAGGTAATATTATATAAGTCATTTGTTCCTGTGTAGATATTTATTAGTGAAAGAATAGAATTTTAAAGTGTTTCCAAAAATATAGGAAAACAATCAAAACATGCTGCGCACTACATAGTAAATACTGTATACAATATATATGTTACGGTAGGCAAAGAACAAAGATGATCCAATGGGACTTTAATAAAGGTAAAGGAGACTCTAACGGCAGTGTAAACAAACAAGGCGCAAGCACTAACATGTGAACAAATAACAACTAAGCAGTGAACACAAAGAACTAAATACATGAGTGATAACGAACAATTGATAAACATTTATAATTGAATAACATTTATAATTGAATAACATTTATTCTAGCTGTGAAGATTACTGAAGGAGCTAGAATAAAAGAACATGTGACAGAATGTCCCTGTTTAGTGTGAAGGCGTGACAATACAATAGCAATATGTTCAGAAAACAATATACAAAATTGTACCGAATGTTCAAATATGTAAAATTCAAATACTGTAGATATAAAAACCCTACACACCCCTGTTAAAACTGTTTATTTTGTGATGTAACAAATCAAACACAAATGAATCACATCAGAACTGTTGCACATTTAATGAAAAAATGACAACCTATGTAGCGCCATTGAAAGCCAAAGTGACACATTTTGGAAATAAAGTATAAAAATGAAGGAATAGCTAACCACACACTCTTGAACTAACATTTAGTTGAAGCACTTTTTAGTTTTTATTACAGCACTCAGGCTGTTTGGATAGCAGTCTACCTGCTTGCCACGTTGACTTGTTTTCCCACTCTTGTTTGCCCATTCCAAAACATTCTTCTTTCTTTTGAAGCTTTGCTTGTTAATTGTGATTGTGTGTTTTGGATCATTGTCAGGATGAAAGCTTTCAGCATGGTTTAAGATCTCTGCCTTGTAAATGGTGCCTAATTAATGTCATTAACATATTAAAGAGCACCAGTCAACGTCCAAATCCTTTACTTGAGAACGGCGAGGGGCAATAATTGTTTAGCATTCTGAATTACTCTGATTACTCTCTGCCACAAGGAAACGGTCGCCTGCATGCCTTAAAGCAGGGGTCTCCAAACTTTACAGCCCGAGGGCTGCATTAACTGTCAAACAGTAGATCGGGGGCTGACTACACACTCGAGGTCCAAATAAAAAATGTTTTTAATTATTTATTTAATATTAATTTATTCATGTATTACTTAATAACACATTGATACTCTACACATGAACACCTGTATTAGTGGTAATGGTGAAATTGTTTCCTGGATGCAAAAATAGCAGACGTTTCTGGCTTTAGATTTGATTTTACTGACATCAACAGTGACCTGAGATTATCATCGGACAACTTTGTTCTCAAATTGTTCTTCACGTATTTTATTCTTGAAAATGTTTGTTCACACATATATGTTGTTCAAAAGATTGAAAGGTACATTGATGCAAAAGTTTTGACATTAGGAATGTCTTCCTTAGGCAAAAACGGGAAAAAAAACCCACCAGTCCACTATATCACACATTTTATGTGTTCATACATAACATTTATACATGTTACATGTTTATACATGTTTATGAAACAACATATAAGGTTTCAGAAAGTACGTGAAGGGGAGGAGTTTCCAAATGCATTTCATTGCAACATCTCGTTCCCACTCTCAAAAGGGAACGCACTACTGCGTTCCTCCATTTTAATTAGGTAAAAACATGACATCCACGTAAGCGGCGGCTGATCTTGGCAGGAGACACGTAAATTTATGTATTTTTTTTCCGTAGACAAAAAGGTCTACGCGGGCCGGATGACAGGGCTTTGCGGGCCGCAGTTTGGAGACCCCTGCCTTAAACCCTAACATGACACTAAGCATTGTTCCATATCAAAGACCATTTAAATATAATTTAAATTTGGTGTCGATTTTAGCATAAGCACGTTCTAAGATTAAATATTTGCTTACAGATATCATATAAATAAGGCCGCAGAAGGTTCTGTGGTAATATGGACTGGTAGTAGGAGCTATTCTCTCCATCTTCACTAAATTACTTGACTACATTAGAGTTACAAATTATTTGCTCTTATCATCCGATCGTGGTTGTATCTCTCTGTTAGTGTTACTGGACCTTAGTGCTGCATTTGATACAATAGACCACAAAATCCTTCTAAATACACTTGAAAACTATGTTGGCGTTAGTGGAATTGCATTAGCCTGGTACAAATCATACTTATCTGACCGTTATCAGTTTGTAGCAGTAAATGAGGAGATGTCATATCGATCACGGGTTCAGTATGGAGTTCCTCAAGGTTCAGTACTAGGACCATTGCTTTTCACCCTGTACATGCTTCCTTTGGGTACAATTATTAGGAAGCATGGCATTAGCTTTCACTGTTACGCTGATGATACTCAGCTCTATATTTCTTCTCATCCTGATGAAACGTACCAATTCACTAAATTAACAGAATGCATAACTGATATAAAAATTGGATGACTAATAACTTTCTACTGCTTAATTCTGAAAAAACAGAGATTATTAGACCAAAAAGTTCTGCACGTAATAATCTAGACTACTGCCTAACACTTGATGGCTGTTCTATCAAGTCTTCGTCGTCAGTTAGAAACCTGTGTGTGCTCTTTGATACCTATCTTTCATTTGAAAGCCACGTCTCTAGCATCTGTAAAACGGCATTCTTCCATCTTAAAAATATATCCAAATTGCAACATATGCTCTCTAGGACAAATGCGGAAAAGTTAGTTATGCATTCATGAGTACAAGGCTAGATTATTGTAATGCTCTACAAGGTGGTTGTCCTGCACGTTTAATAAACAAATTCCAGCTTGTCCAAAATGCAGCAGCTCGAGTTCTTACTAGAACCAGGAAGTATGAGCATATTAGCCCAGTTCTGTCAAACCTGCACTGGCTTCCTATTAATCACCGAATACATTTTAAAATCTTGCTAATGACTTACAAAGCATTAAATGGTTTAGCTCCACAGTACTTGAGCGATCTCTTAACACATTATAGTCCTTCACATCTATTGTGATCCCAAAATACTGACCAGCTTGTAATACCTAGAATATCAAAGTCAACTGCTGGCGGTCGATCTCTTTCCTATTTAGCTCCTAAACTCTGGAACAGTCTTCCTATTACAGCTCGGGAAGCAGACACACTCTGTCAGTTTAAATCTAGACTAAAAACACATCTCTTCAACCTGGCATACACATAACACATTATACATACATTTTTTACAAATCATGTAAAATGATTGTTAGGGAAATCTGGGAACATTCCCATAAAATCTGATGTACTTGATACATCAGAAGAAGAATGGCATCTATGCTGATATTATTCTCTGTTTATTCCGAGGTTACCATGGTCAGCCGGATCTGGGCCGTATCCAGATCAGATGATGGACCTGCACCTGGACACGAGCACAGCACTGCCCTGAAGTGTCTGCGGAGACCGTGACTCTACTAATCTCTCTCCTGTGAAGATCATGAACCCATCTCCAATCGGACCAAATTGGACTTAATATTGGACTTGAATTGTTATCAATACAATAATCAAACTATCAAATCAATCAATAATCAACACTTAAAACTTAATATTCATAAATTATATTAATTTGCCTGCTCTTTTAAGGCTACCGTTCAGCCAACCAAACTTTGTTTATAATGTTTTCCTGTGACCACTGTAAAGCTGCTTTGAAAAAAATCTGTTTTGTAAAAAGCGCTATATAAGTAAATGTGACTTGACTTGACTTGACTAAAGCCCCAATTACAGTTGAAGAAAAGCCACCAAAAGCATAATGCTTCACCGTGGGTTTGGTGTTCTTCTGCAGATGTGATGTGTTGATTACAATCACATCTCCATACCGGCGTCATGACAACCAGATGGAACTGGATTAAAAATTTTGAGAGTCCCGTTCTCAGTCTGACTTCTGATCTGAAATGCTGACTATATCATAATCATGCATTGTTAGTTTGCTAGCCAGAAGAAAACTGGTCCCACAACTGAGCTTGGTTTCTCCAAAGTTTTTTTTTTTTTCCATTCTGTCACCTCATGGAGTTTGAGTTCCTTGAGTTATTGTTTCCTCTGGCCTGCTTTTTCAGGGATGCTTCGTAATCAACCATATTAATGATTGGCCCAAAACTGAATGAGAACTTAACTGAGCAATTTTCAAAGGAAATTAATTAACAGTGAACTTTCTTAAGCTGGCCAATGGCACTATTGTCTTCTAGAGCTGCTGTACAACCAAAACAAACTTTGTTGCATTTTTATTCTGTTATGTTTGCTTTTGAACAATCTAAATCTGTTAAATCTTCTTTGAAACAATCTCTGTTGTAAAAGTGCAAAGATAAATAAAGGTGACTTTAAGCAAGAAACTGCTCACCAAACCACATACATTTTCCCACATGGTTTTGGGAGACTGGATATGTGTTTGCAAAGATTAACTAGCAGAATAAGAATCCGGGAGATAGTTCTCTCATGTAGGGAGCAACTAGTACTTAAACGCTTTTAACTAACATTTAGTTGAAGATGTATAGAATGAACATATTAACAAAAAAAAAACTGTTAAATCTGTTAAATCTTTTACTCTTTAAATGCTGCTGTCGACCTCTAGACAGCCTCTGTGAGCAGTTTTCTCTTTGTCTTCTCATTAATTTTGGAGGGACACCCTTTTCTTGATAATTTTCCATGTATGTCAAATACCTTGGAAATGGTATTTTAGTCCTTATCAGGGGGAAACATTTTAACAATAAGATTACATTCATAAGCTCTTTGTGGCTCATTTGGCTCTTAGAGTAGCATCCAACCAAGAAGGTGATCTGAGATTCATTCAGCATTACTCAGTGTTCAAACTGTTTTACATTCAGGGACGGTTATATTAAATGTGTTATATAACCATGAGAGCATAGTTCCAAAAATGCAATGATGATAGTAGAAAGTTCTGTCAGCTGTTGACTGAAAAATCTATTTCCTTTTTCCTACAGTCATACCAAAACTCACGTAAAACAGACCTACTATTGTGTTGTCTGTTTTCATGCATGTGAAATATTCAGTCCTGTATACAAGAATGCACTGTTGCACTGTCATGGTTACTCATGGTCCATCGGTCACCTTTCAGAATGTTCAATCACAATCATGTATGCGTTCATCCTTTTTAACTGTTGGTGATTTGCTGACCTGAGTCAGATTTTAGCAATGAAAATGTCCTACTAGAATTGCAAGATTAGAACTATATTGTTGTTTTTGTACTATAACTATTATTGTTGTTTTTACATTGACTCTTCAATGTTTAAAGAAAATGTCTCGGGTTACGTATGTAAGGGGGACGATGGGAGGGGGGGGGTATGAAGGGGAACGAGACGCTGGCTGCGTCAAAGCTCTAGGGTAAATGCCTCACGATAGTCTTCTGAAGTAGTATGAAACAAATGCGTGTGAATGCACGTGCGGGTCGGTGACGTCATAAAAGGGGGCACCGGAACCCGGAACAACAGCTTGATTGTCTAAAGCGGGCCAGGAGGTGCAAGGTGCTGAGGCTGAGACGCAGCGTCTCATTCCCCTTCAGGGAACCAGGGTTACATAAGTAGCCCAAGACCTTCCCTTTCATGGGAACTCGAGCTGCGTCAAGCGCTAGGGGAACGATATGCCCACGCCACCTCAGTGACAACAGCCGTAGGAGTGTCGCAGCTCGCTACGAGCACCCTTGTTCCGAAAGCGGAGAGAGGTCAAGATGATAAACCCTCATGAATATGTGCGCCGAGGACCACTGCATCACAGACATCAGCCAAGGAAACTCAGAAGGAAGCCTTGGAAGCAGCCACGCCCCGAGTGTAGTGGGTCTGGACTCTCAGAAGAGACAGTCCAGCCGACTCCAGGCAAGAAAGATAGCCTCAGCTATCCCCCTGCCCAGATAGAGGCCGGGACCCATTCGAGGATCCCGGAAGAACAGCTGGTCGGACCCATGCCACAGGAGGATCCTGGTGGACATAGAACCCAGTGCTCACACTGGGATGACCTTGTTCTTAATTCCTGGCCATAATCACCAAAGGGGGAGAGGACAGAACCTCTATCCACAGATCCACAGTTCTCAGATCCAGCCCCGTCCTGGAGGCTTAGGAATGTCGGTCCGACCATCCGGTGTTAAAGGATAGCGAGTGGCGACAGCCTGGGAGGGGCGACCCCCTAAACGGTCCGCCGGCGGCGGAGACCAAGGGGAATCGCCAGCTTGAGAGCGTCGGCCCGAACCTCGGTTTTTAGGGAAGGATAGCGGGTAAGGACGCTCTGCTTGAGTGGAGTGACCCATCAGGACCACTCCCGCCCATAAAGGATGCATCCATCATGACACGGGGCTCCAATACAGGTCCTAGAACCAGAGTCCCCACACTATAGAAGGTGCGTAGGCATGCCTCGTGACCTTAATAGTGTGGAAATAGCCCTATGGTTCTAGCAGACACTGCTCTACTCTCAGATACAGCACTCCAGATGAATTCCAACACCCGGAGCCGCTGTCTAGGGAAAGAAGTGCTCTGTGAGTGCTAGCAGTGGGTGCTTGGCCTATTATAAGCTCTGACGGCTTTTAAACAATCTAAATCTGTTAAATCTGCTTTGAAACAATCTCTGTTGTAAAAGCCGCAAAGATAAATAAAGGTGACTTTAAGCAAGAAACTTCTCACCAAACCCCATACAATTTCTCATGTGGTTTTGGGAGACTGGATATGTGTTTGCAAAGATTAACCAACAGAATAAGAATCCGGGAGATAGTTATCTCATGTAGGGAGCCACTAGTACTTGAGCTCCAACTCTTTAAATGCTGCTGTCGACCTCTTGACAGCCTCTGTGAGCAGTTTTCTCTTTGTCTTCTCATTAATTTTGGAGGGACACCCTGTTGTCGGTAATTTTCCATGTATATCAAATACCTTGGAAATGGTATTTTAGCCCTTATCAGGGGGAAACATTTTAACAATAAGATTACATTCATAAGATCTTTGTGGCTCATTTGGCTCTTAAAGTAGCATCCAACCAAGAAGATGATCTGAGATTTATTCAGCATTACTCAGTGTTCAAACTTTTTTACATTCAGGGACGGTTGTATTAAATGTGTTATATAACCGTGAGAGCATAATTCCAAAAATGCACTGATGATAGTAGAAAGTTCTGTGAGCTGTTGACTAAAAAATCTATTTCCTTTTTCCTAGAGTCATACCAAAACTCATGTAAAACAGACCTGCTATTGTGTTGTCTGTTTTCATGCATGTGAAATATTCAGTCCTGTATACATCATATCATACATCTCTCTGCTTTAAGAAAGAATTTTATCCCATGTTTGACGGCTGAAGAACAGCAAAACTGCGCCACGGGGGAACCATGCTAGCACTAAACTGCCCAGAGGAGCCACAACTCCATGCTCAGCCTCAACCCCCAACCTTAGGAAAGCAAGAACGATATCTCAATGTCGAATCGCTAGCCCGGTGAAGTTCTTAGAACGCGCTGCGTCCAAGCAAAAGTGAGGGTGAAAGAGCTAGGCCGAGAGGAAACTCCAGACAGGTACGCCTCCCCCCCAGAGGCAAACCTGCGGAGCTTTGTGGATGGAGAGCTCTGGGAGAGCATGTCTTCCGGAGAAGACGCTAAACTCCCAGGGCCGCACCAGCTCTCATCCGTATGGAACAAAGAAGAGACTGCTGTACATCCGGAACCTCTAACCGAGAGGGGAACATTCCCATGCTCCATATTTCAAGTTTTTTGGAGTGTGCTTCCTGTTGCATGACCAGAGCCTGCTAGGGGTCTACCACAGTGAGTAGGTCCCTGAGCATATCCTTGTTTTTCATTGATGATACTATGCGCAGGACCCCATGAGAGATATCTGGCGGCATTACGTGGCGAGAGCTCATGAAGGGAACCAGCAGCCCCAAGGCTGGTCTCTGGTCCTTGAAGAGCGTCCACCACAGGGCCCGGATTCTAGGGGAACGCTTGGGTTGAAGGCTCTCCTCAGAGGGGGCGACTCCACCAGAACCGCGCCGTTCTGGACGAGAAGTGGAAAAGATTGCCTCTGCGAGGTCTGGCGCTCTTAGCACCTCAAGCTCTAAGCCCCCTTCAGCGAAGAGAACGCTCCTAAGATGCGTCCTGGCAAGCAGGCTGAGCTCAAGAATGTAGGCCCTACCCCCAAAAAATTATTTTGGGGGTAGATGAGCGACAACACTCTTGTGTGCAGCCCTAAGAGAGGAGCTCTGAATGAGGGCGGTAGCTTTCTGGACAACGCCTGCTGCGACAGCCTCCAAAAACTTCTCCACGACAGATCCTCAGACCTAGCCGCTGAAAATGCCCCGGAGGTGACAGAGGGGCACCAGGAGGACATACTTATGTCTCTAGTTTAATGGCTAGGAAAGCCAAAGAGCTTCTCCGAAACCACCAGAGCCACTTAGTTTGAGCAGCCAGAGGGCGTCTCACTAGCGGCCCGGAGAGAGAGCTCGGCCCTCGTCGAGGTCCCGAGCAGTTCCGCAGAAACTGCTCTGCCCATGAGAAAAAATGACCTGCTTTTTCTCTTTTCTTTCTTTCTTTTTTTTTTTCCTGGGCAGCGCCAGGTGATTTTGCTGATGCTGGGATGCAATCGTAGAGGAAAATTAATCCAAGTATTTATATAAGAAGGAAGTCCCTTTTCTTTTAAACTAGACTAGGGAGATATGTGCACATCAGCAACACAACACAAGCGACACAGCACGCTGAAGACAATCAAGCTGTTACGGTGCCCCCTTTTATGACCTGGTTCATGACGTTGCTGACCCGCATGTGCATTCACACGCATTTGTTTCTATCGTCAGGCATTTCCCCTAGCGCTTTGACGCAGCTCGAGTTCTCATGAAAGGGAACCATGATATCTTCATAATACTATGGTCCAATGTCCAAAACACATGTACCGCTGAACTTCATAAATATTTTGTTTTTTTTGTACCATTTACCTCCTAGAAAATATTTATTTATTCCATTTTAAAAGAAACTTTACTCATTCAGTGCAAGTCAGATTCTACGGGTCAAAATGTCATAATTGTTAAATTCCATAAATTTTTTTGAAATTCAACCATTAAATACATACGTCTAGCTCGTGTTTTTTAGAAAACAATTAATAACTAGAGGATTGGAATGGGAAAACACTGCACCTTACACACCTGCCTGTTTCTCTGGAAAAAGCATGAAGGAAAGTTGCTGAGAAAATTGAGAAAATGACTGTAGAGAACAGCAATAATACTGACAGTTCTCTCAGAATCATACGACAGTAAACAGGAGGCTCCAGGATGTCCTGCCAGCTGCAGACATCATGGCACAGTCTGAGAATTCAAAGTGCAGTTTAATAGACGGGCAGGTAAATAAACAGAAAGGGCATGGTCACTGGTTCACCTTCTTAGCTGAACACACAAAAACAACTCGTATAGTCTGGTGCATCAGCAACTTATTTTCGTTGCGATTTCCTGGACAGAAAACTCCCTCTTGTAAGAGATGCTGTTGGAGGTCATGACCATAAAGACTTGCTCATGGATGAGAAACAATAAATCAAAGTGCCTATTTAAAGTTTAACTTGAAGGAAAAAATCCCTTTATCATACTTCCTTTCAATGAAATGAGACTTATGTTCATTTGCTCTTCCTGTAAATCAGAACTCAAGAAATCCAGAAGAGAATAAGCTGACGAGAAACCTTTAGTTTGTAATAATTAACTTTGCTTCCTTATCTTACCTAAGATGAAAACAAAATATCCAAAACTTGTAATGGTAAACGCATTTCAAATCCTTTTATGTGCATGCATTTCCTCTGTTAGCTTAAAGGTTCTTTGAAAAAATTGCTTTGTCTTATTTAGTATCAAGGAAGTCATTTCTCAGCTCATGTATCAAGACTATTCATGCATATTTTCCCTTGCGTGACATGATCAAATTCATCAACAATTTGTAGAGTAATTGCCTGTCTATAACTGTGAAGGAAATAAAAGAAAGAAAGATAGAAGGACGTAAAGTAAACTACACCTGCTAAAAATAACTTGTGCATTATATAATGTGAAATTATGACATGTTTAATGAAGCAAACCTGATCAAACATTCACGGTAAAAAGCATAACATATTTCCTTCAATGTTAATAGCACAAATTGACATTGTAAAATATTTTATGGCAGTACTTCAACTAGAAAAATGCTTTATTTTGGTATATTACAAGAAAACATTCTGTAATATCAACAGACTATTAAGAAATCTTGACAAGCATCATCTGAAGATGATCTGATCGAAATTTGAGCAGGATTGAATGAATTCTTAATGTTGAGTTTGAAAAATGGACTGGTAATATTGGAAAGATGTGTGTTTTTGCGTGCTCTATGATGAATATATATACTATAAAGCACAAAATCTAATTTCAAAACTTTCGATGAAGGACTAAGCTATTCTTAGTTGTATTATTTCATCAAAATATCAAGATTTGGGAAATTTAGTCAGTCAAAACCATGTTGAGGCCTTTCTGTGTGGAGCATGTTCTTGCCACGGGCTTCCTTCAGCACAATGATTTCACCCCCAATCCACAGAATTGCAGCATAGATCAATTGGAGATTGGGCAACCCATTCAGGTGTCTCCACCTGTGGCCCCAAAATCCTGATGGATTGATTTGGAAGTGAAAAGATCAGATTAATGTGGTTACTATTCAATAATTCCATGAATTAGATTCACTTTTAAGACATCCCCAGTATTAATTAAAACTTATAGGTTAAATGAGTGAATTTTTTTGTTCATAGTGTTGCTATTATAACCTATCTTCAATCACAATATGAGCAAAATATGAGCAAATATGTCTGCACTGTATTTAAGTCAGAATAAATGTACTATACAGAAGTGATGAGTAAATAAGGTGGATGACGTTTTCTACTTACTCTTCACAGACACCATATTGACCTTTCAGATAAATCTCTTTTACTGGTACAGTACATGCTTTGTCTGTCATCAGTTATTCATCTAAACTGTCAAAACTATGTACTCACATTAAATACATAAATGTTACTGTGTAACTAGATTGTATTGTGGAAAACTCCAACATTTATAGCAGATGGGTTTGAGTTACGGTTTCGTTTGGGAGTAAGGGTGTGGTTAATGACTCATAATATCATTTATGACCTATAATGTTTCACAGAATTGCCCACTTGACTATTTAGACCTGTCCAAAAATGTCCCATGTGTCTGTTTACACAGTCATTCTGTGACTTCTATTGACTCATCCAGAAGGAACAGAAAAACATCTTCAGTGCTTGACCTTAATGCTGTATTTACAAAAGGTTGTCTGGAGAATCCTGCCTCAGCTCAGCACTTTTCAAACATAGCTTAATACAGTGTGAACAAAATAATAACTGGTTCTTATTGGTCTTTTATTGGTTTCTGCATGATTGTGAATGGTTATGGATGGTTTTATAAAAGGTTCAGTTGAGTAAGGACTCTTGCTCAATTCATGTATCATTCATTTTCAGTAATATGTTTTTACAATAAATTACGAAAATAAAACATCACATTGACAAATTCATAATATATACAATTTTACATTTAGATATTTCATGAACATAATAAATATGTAGAAAAGAGTTTAGAATTAAGTACATAAGAACCTTGCACATACACATAAATTAACAATACATTAACATTATCTACTTACACCATCTTTTTATTCACTCATTTTATTATCATAATTCTAAATATAATCCTAATGTAACTTCATTGTTTCCTGAACCATTTGTCTGAAGCATCTGATTTTGGGCTCATGCAAACAATTAAAATGCATAGCACATTCAGTGTTTGGCAGCATCTACATAGACTCTTCTTCCTCCTCCACCTCCTGCTGATGGACATGTTGGCTGGGGTCCAGAGAGCTCTGCGAGTTGGAAGGGGTCGCATGACCAAACCCAGAGTCTGTATTTGTCTCTGACAAGTCTGTTTGGGAGACTGCGAGATCTCTTTGATGTTCTGCGATATCTGTCTCAAAAGCTGGATTCAGTTCACCTTGCACATGCCTTTTCTGGATCCCCTCAAAGATCTGAAGAACCTTCAGAAAATCACAACAAACAGATTTTCTGTTAACTCCACACAGCTGCATAAGCCTGTGAATGGTAGGACATCCATGCTGGAATGATTGCTAGTTACCTTAGATTTAGGAATAAGACCGACACGGAAAAATCCAATCTGGCCACTCTCAATTTTGGTGCAGTCTACCACTGTGGAGGCGATATTCTCTGGTGATGGTCCATCACACAGCACCCCATCTACCTGCAGTATGGGCCAATGACATTATTAGTCTCCCAATGGGTAAAGCTATGAATCTTCAGAAAAGGAAACCACCTCTGTACCTTGTCACCAAGCTTTGCATAAACTTGGTTGTGATGTGTAGTATCTGCCTCACCAGTGGGATTAGCAGATGTGACCCCAATGGGACCCACCTATTCAAACAAGAACATATCGTTAATATTACATTTACATTTATGCATTTGGGAGGCGCTTTTATCCAAAGCGACTTACATTGCATTCAAGGAATACATTGACATTCAAATAAGTTCTTGCTTTTCTCTGAGAATCGAACCCTTGACCTTGGCATTGTAAACACCAATGCTCTACTGGTTGAGCTACAAGAAAGATACTATGATAAAGACCTACATTTCCACGAGCAAACGATTACAACACATACCGCATTTATGAGGTGTGTAGCAACAGTGCAGTCCGGGTTTCTTATGGCTATGCTCTGTGGGGTGCCAATATATTTTGATGAGTCGCCCAATCCAAAGAAGTCCATCCATGGAGCTATAATTGAATAGAGAAGTTTGAATTAAATTCTACATAACTTGATACACATGTCAGGTCTATTGTTAATATCACATAACCCACCTCTAGCTATAACCAAGCTAATGGAAGAAGGCCAAGCAGCTTCCATAAAGTCCCAAAGAAGAGGACTGATCTGTTCTCTGACTGGCTCCAGTTGCTTTATGGATGCAATCCATAAGGACATGGGTCGTTCTTTAGCTTGTTTCTTTACCCTATAGGTGTGTGATCACATGGTTAGAGAAACTAATGGAGCAACAGAAACCAAAGATTCTTCTTCATACATTTAGGCTTACTTATATGCCTTTTCAACAGCTTGCGGGCGATTGCAAGCTGCCACAAGTACATAGACCGTGTCTGTGGGCATTCCACATATGCCCCCATTCTTCATAATCTCTGTCATAAAAGAAAGGAAAGACTATAAACGCATGCACACAAAGTCTGTTAACAAATGCAAACAAATTTGCAAATAGACCTTCATAGTCAGGGTAACGCCATATTAAATTTTTTGACAGGAATGAAAATGAGGCTGTGAGGGATAGAAGTTATTGGATTGTACATCAACAAACCAATTGTACAGCGGATGAAACGTCTTTAATTTTGTTTCGAAAATTAAATGTGATCTATTCCTTTGAATTTAGCCAATCCAGTAGTAGTGAGTAATGAACAAACACTGCAAAATGTGGGCACACACACCCAAAGAAGTGGGCAGCCATTTTAGCTGTGCAATTGGGGGGCACCTAAATTATTTCCTGCTGATATTGAGAATCAAACCAACAACCTTCAGGTTGCTAGTCTGACTTTGTAACCATTAGGTAACTATTTGTAACGAAAATAGTCTTTACTTTTATATGTGTGCAATCTAGCTTCTACCCTGAATGAGGCTGTGGATTTTTTGATAGTGGCTCACCTGCAATCTGCTGAACAGAAGTGGACCTCCTTGCTGTAAGATGAGGGCAACTATCTTTGCCTGTACCAAAACCACTCAACTTGATGAAAGGATCACCAAATGGCAGTTGTGGACTTTTGAAGGTGCAGTTGAAAATGCTGGCCAGGAAAATGTAGAAGCTGACCAACCCAACAATAATGGTCACTCCGATGTCGTAGCCGTAGGGCACCACACCTACTGCATCCAGTAAGAAGCTAATGAGGATGAGTTGGAAGGTTAAGGTATAGATGAACCAAGCCTTGTTGAGAAACAGGGCCCCAGCGGTTACTAGTACATTGAAGAGCATGAAACTGATGATTCCTACAGCTAGGTGTAGACCTCGCACATCTCCATAGAGGCCTCCAAAGCGTGTCAGACCCCACACTGTCCACATGATGCCGTAAAGGATGAAAGCTGTACTCTCTAGAGTCTTTCCTCTAGCAAAGGCAACAGAACCACATATTAAGTGTAGAACGCCACCCGAAACCACTGCCCAAGGTAGGATGAGAATGGCCAGGGTGTTTCCACTTGAAATTGAGGCTGTAATTGAAAAGCAAGCCAGGACACTGCAGGCGTGGCCCAACACCTCAGCATCTGCATACTTAGAGTAGCCCAGATAGGGAGCATGCAGATCTTTGTCATGGGTTTGTAGAACAAATATATTACTGCGGCTCAACAAGTTCTTAATGAAACCCGCGCCTATAGGAATCTTGTTCAAGGACACTATGTTATTTAGAGCTATAAAGAGTACAAAAGCAGACATAACAAAGATAGCAGCCTGTACACCTTGTGTTCCTCTCTGAAAGAAACTTTGGGGTTCGGCTGCAATTGCTATACAGTATGCCACAAAAAACAGTTGGTAGATAGTGTTCACAAATCCTCCCTGCAAGCTAAACAAAGCAAGGATGAAAAACAATACAGAGAATACAACTGGAAAAGGCACTGGGGAATAGGGCACCTGGTTTGTAAAGTGCACTAGTAGTGCAGTGTACCCCTCAGTGAAGCGCAGAATCGATGTGAAACCATAGAAAGTGGCTGCCATGGTGTCCATAGATCTATAGCTCTTTACACACACGCCTAGCTGGAAGACACCAGCGGTCCACAGCCACGGCACATGGCCAGAGAAAAGCTTAGGGACAACACCGAGCAAAGGACAAGCTAGCACACTAGCTGAGAGCAGGTTCATGATTATTCCAACTACCACAACATCATTAGCTTCTTGATTCTGTAATGGTTCCACGCTATCTTTCTTAAAAGTTCCGGGTAGCTGAATCTTTCTATGTGTGATGTAAGACAAAAACCGGCCACTGCCAAAGTAGGCGCCTACAAAACAAACCATGAGGTAGCAGACAGCAGTGGCTGTCTGATCGAAAGCCAGATCTGCCAAACCAGCAATCTGGTGGGCGCAGGCTAAACTTATGGACAGGGCAATGAATGAGAGGACAATCTCGTGACATTTAACAGCCACAATGCAAATAATAAGTAGTGCCAGAGTGAAAGCTGCAAGACCTGGCACCATGGCATCTCTCAGCTCATTTTTGCTGTTTATGATCTTTTCACCTGTAATTATGTACACTAAACCTGAGCCACACCATAGAGCAGACACTGTCAAGCACAAACTGCCAAAAATTGCATTGTGGGATTGGTTGCGCCACACACCTGGATAAAAGGACAGTAAGATGAAGAATGAGAGAGAGAGAGAGAGAGAGAGAGAGAGAGAGAATTCTGATGAAAAATGTTGATTTATTCAAAATGTACACTCAAAAAAAAAGTATAATGTTGCAACTCATTTCACATACTATCAATACTATTCGAAATTAGAATTATTATGCTCCAAATCGTAGTTTGTGGAAATTAGTATTCCAAAGATACCCTGATGGTTTTTTTCTTTTTTCTGTTTAGAATCCGAAGTGCAAATCCATGCTCAATCTAATGGCTAATATTACCCACATCCCACTACAAACATGAAAACAAAACTACAAACATTGTGGATATGTCAGTATGCGGCTACATTTGTCCTACACAAAAACATTACATACTTTTAGGGCATAATATAAATAGGTGAACACTTTATTTTTATTTTTAGGAATTTCAATTTCATAGTAAATTTTCATCAATTTGAATGGAATAATCCTTAAACATTTTTCATGCTATTAGTTAACTATTTTAGATGAGTAACACAAGGGATGGGAACAAGGGAATGGACCATTTAGTATATGTGATTTGTATTAATAAAGTTTAACATATTTAAAATGTTATTTTAAATCTAGGAATCACATAAAATAAATGGTCTATTTCCTTGATTCTGCTTTGTCTGTCATCGGTTAGTTAATTATTACATTACATATAGGTCAGTTACATAGAATGGTTGATTTAGTATTTCAATATAAATAAGAATTATATCAAAAGCTCATTTATACATTCTGTGAAAGTTTAGAAAGAGCCATCTTACTCCATTTTTAATATATATATATATATATATATATATATATATATATATATATATATATATATGTATATATATTTGTATATATATCATCATCTATATTGATTAATTGATTGTATAAATACAATCCATCTACCTGAATAAGCCAGCAGAGCCGCAAACATAAGGAGCAGAACTCCTAAAGCTGTGTCTGTGATCAGAGGTGTGTCTGAAGAACTGGCATAGCTGTTCACCAGAAGCAACAAAGAACCTGTTCATAAGACAATATGATTATGGAAATATCATTTTCAACTCTAAAAAATAAGAGAGTAAAAACTTGAAAAGTTTTATTGCACATCACACACGTTAGTAAATATACCACAAATAATAATAGTTATAGTACAAAGAATATTTACTAATATTATAACTTATCAAAGACATTTCTGTAATATAACTTGATTAATAAATCAATATATTGAATATATTGTCACAGGTCGATGTTAATAAAAGCGACAATCTTTTAAATTTCTGGCTACTGAGTGATTTGTGAGGATGTTTTGCGCGCATACCCCCGGACACCGCCAACACTCCGACGGATGCGTGCAGTGTTTCAGCCCCCGCCATCCCTTCTTCATTCAGCGCTTCTCTCGCGCGCTCGCCTTTATAGCCTATCACACCCGTGACGTCACGCGCCATGGCGTCACACACGCGCTTACACAAAAGGTTTATCTCCTTCTTTCCGGGGGTTTCCTGGTAAAACGTTACACTTCTGAAAAATACAGTCCGTCTAATAAAAAATAAATAAAAAAAACACAAAGCCTTTTCAATTGTTTAGCTTTTATTTAAACGTTTGCTTCCTTAAGTGAGCAATGTATATCATAAGACTGTTTGGCTTTAATGCACTTGAATGTACGATCGTACGAACTTTAGATTAGGGTTCAGTTCTCACTATTAATTATGACTTTTACGTCAATAAACTTCTGATTATGTCTTATTAATAGTTCGTTGTTAAGTTAGGCATTGGGATAAGAGATGAAGAATATGGTCATCCTTAATAAGGCATTAATATGTGCTTAATAAGTAATAATAAACAGCAAATGTCCTAGTAAAATGAATTATAATAAACAAGCAGTTAATAGTGAGCATTGGACTCTAAAGTGTTACAGAATGTATGTTTTTGTAAAATGTGCATGTATGGAAAATATGCTGTTTTTTTTTTTAAAGAAAAATTATGGAAGCTGGTTTCCGCCAAGGAATAATAATAATAATAGTGATTTGAGTGAACTCTTTATCTAACAATTCAGACTTTTTGATTATGCAATACGTATTAAGTATGACCGTGAGCTAAAAAACCTGACTGACTTGTTTTTCTACAAGTCATTCTTCCAATTTGTGTGTGTGTGTTTGTGTGTGTGTGTCTGTGTAAATTGGAAGAATGACTTGTAGAGTCATGCTTCGATCGTAATTGTGACTTTTTAATCAGAATTTAATTTTATACATACACACACACTAAATATATATATATATATATATATATATATATATGTATATATATATATAGTGTGTTTATGTATAAAATTAAATAGTAAGATTTAAGATTTAATAGTACGATTAATAGTACTTTTTAATCAGAATTTAATTTTATACATACACACACACTACATATATATATATATATATATATATATATATATATATATATATATATATATGTGTGTGTGTGTGTGTATGTGTGTGTATGTATAAAATTAAATTCCGATTAAAAAGTCACAATTACGATCTTCTATCAAGCAAGTGTGAAAAAAGTTGAGATTATGTTTAATTTTTTCTTATTTTGTGGTGGAAGCAAGTGTCCATAAAAACACACTTTTCCAAATTACTTTTCACAAATAAGTGTTCAGATTGCAAGTCTGCCTTTACTAATTTATTTCAAATGAAAATATATAAAGCTGGTAACGAAGATAAGTATTATGAAACTTGCCAAACATTAATGGAACATGTTCATAACTAATGTGAAAAAACAGCACGCACTCTGCTAGAACACCTGTGTGAATCTGAGGAGATCTGACTCCATATATCTTGCAATCCAGATCATTTAAAGTCATTACAATAACAAATGAGAATATGTAAAGTTCTGAGAAAAAACATGTTCTGCATTTATTCACAGATTAATGTTTTACAGCTCTTCAAATCTTATCCTTTCAATTCCACTCATCTCTCTTTGGCTTTGTTCTGGTGCAGTTAATGTGGAACCAGTGTAAATACAGGTGAGCGCAGACTGAAAGGGGAAGGCATGACTAAGCACTGTCTGTATGGGAGAACAGTAAAGATAAAGACTTTTCGTTTTCCTTCCAGGAAGCTCTGACAGTGAGCGTTTAACACTCCTCTATGGGTGGGGCCGTAACCTCCAGTGCAATAAGAAGTCAGCGCGTCCGTTCATCTGTCTTGTGAGTGAAGCATTGAGAAAGGCAGATCTCTTCCCTGCAGTCAGCTCTCTTAACAAGGTACGTTACTGCTTTGCATTTATGGTAACAACTGCTGTTCTAGATTTGCTGGAACCTTTAAGAATAACACTGAAACATCAAAACAACAATATTTCCATATTAATGTTCTGATATTTATTTCAAGAATGTTGCTTAATGGTGCTGTTATTTACTCTATTACTCTTCCTGTAACCAGTACTTTCTATACAGTGCGTTATGTGTTTAACCAACAAGACGTTCTGTTCAGCACTTGTTTACTTTAACTGCCTGGAAACTACAGTGTGTTACCTTGGCAAAACTCTCTAGGGATGCTAGTAACCTGCTGTATAAATATTTAATCTTGCAAGTGTGTGAGTAACTGGCACTTGCTGTGTACTTCTAATCTCTTCTCAGTGTCGTGCACCTTCTAATTGCGTTAAAATGAATACAGTAAAAGAGCAGCCTTTGAGAGTTGATGTGTTTGTGTTTAGTGTAACAGGCAAGATGGCAAAGCGTGTGGCGTTGATTTTGTCAGGCTGTGGCGTGTATGACGGCACAGAAGTTCATGAGGCTTCTGCTGTAATGGTACACCTCAGTCGAGCAGGTGCCAAGGTATTGTCACACACACACACACACACACACACACACACACACACACACACACACACACACACACAAAGCAACAACATTGTTTCTTCACAAGGCTTCTCAAAGGTGTTGAAAATACAGTGGGGTCCACACAGAACATCTGGGGTTTTAATTACATCTCTGCATAAATGGAAATGCATGATCAATTTTAAATGAAGAGTAGTTCTAACGTGAAAATAAAACTTTAATAAACTTCACCTTGCCCTTTGCGTCTCAGTTTATCTTGGCTTTATTGCATCTCACTCTGCTGTGTAGGTTCAGATGTTTGCACCTGATGTTGAGATGATGCATGTAGTGAATCACTGTGAAGGAAAGCCGGGGACAGACAAGAGGAATGTGCTGCAGGAGAGCGCCCGCATCGCCCGAGGGGACATCACTGACCTGGCCAAGCTTGAGGTCAGCGCCTTTGATGCACTCGTCATTCCAGGTAATAGAAACATCAGCACAAATTCCACACACACACACACAAACTGGTAACACTCCGGTTAAACAAGCTTGCATTGATCAACAAGCAAGATAAAAATTGGTATTTTATAAGCAGACCAATATTAACACAGTTTATTGTTCTTAATGAAATCCAAACCTCCAACTGAAATGCATCACGACATATTTACTTTACTGCATACTTTAATTTTCCTTCCTAAGATGCACTTAAAATGTTAGTAGATATGTTTATATATTTGTTAACAATAAATGAAAAAACGCCAGCAACTGTGTTTCGTACTCTGAACTTGTTTTTCTTTAAATTAATGGTCCAGATCACTAATAGTTCCTACAGAGTGTCTAGGTAACACTTGAGCGAGTAGTGAAAAAGTAAAAAAAGGCAACTGATTACATCTCAGACGCACATTAATGTTGTAATGGATGATTAATTGATAATTCTGTAAGATGTTAGTTGATAGTTATTAATGAGGCTAATCTCATTTCGTAATTATTGATTAAAGGAACTATCTCAGTCTTAAACATCATTACTTACTGATTAGTTAAAAAATGCCATGTTAGGTAATAATAGTAGCTAAAGTTTTAATCATTTCTATCGTCTAAAAAACCTGTTTCAATAAAAGCTTAGAGTAAAATTTACACTGACTATATTTTCAATGGTGAATTGACTCTTAATGTGCTATGCAGGTGGTTTTGGAGTGGCTAAAAACCTGAGCGACTGGGCCACCAAAGGCAAGGAGTACTCAATCACTCCTCAGGTTGAGAAAGTCATTAAAGCTTTCCATCATGCGAAGAAACCCATGGGCATGTGCTGCATCTCGCCTGTACTGGCAGCCAAAGCTATTCCAGGATGTGAGCTCACCGTCGGCCATGACTCCGAGTGTGAGAAGTGAGTTTGGCCAATATCTTCTAGCAGGATTCGTATAAAAGAGGTGTTAGAAGTGGGCACTGATATTATCTTTCTTGTAACCACAGGTGGCCGTACGCTCAGGTGGCAAAAACCATATCAGAAATGGGCTGTAAACACTTGAATAAGAATGTAGGAGAGGTGCATGTGGATTCCAAGAACAAATTGGTGACTACCAGTGCTTTCATGTGCAACGCTCCCATCCATGAGATCTTTGATGGTCTCGGCGTCATGATCAAAGAAGTCCTCAAACTGGCCTAACTTTGTCATTTGACAGTTTTTGAAAGTTGTAACGATTTATTTATGAATAAATGCATCACAAAACTGGTGACCAGTTCATTTTTTATAGTAGAGGATATGCTTGTGTTTTTGTAATAACCTGTCATCAATAAAACTGAACTGAATTTAACATTTCTTTGCTTATATTTCTATTTTATAGTTATATGTCTCCTGGTTTAGTGTTTTTTACTCACCATTTACTACTTTTATAATTTACCTCCTGGGCCAAACCCTAAAATTTGTCTAAAGATACATAAAAAAAAAAAACATATGAAAGTGGAAATCTGACACATTCTGAACATTGGCAAACTAAAACACTATATGAACACACAATATGGGACATTAGCATAGTGTGTGCCTTGAAGGATTTAAAAATGAATAAAATAATCTAAGTACTTTCCTACAACCTATACCCCACTACTGGGATGAGTTGTAACACTAGCTGGGAATAGATGTAACAATGAGAGTGCGTGCGCTGACATAAGATCCACACTATCTAATTTATGCAAGAACTTTATTGAAAAACAAGGAATACATTTTGAATAAAGTTAATTGTATGCAAGTCAAAACATTGTATCTGTAATTCAATGACTGCTTGGCAAAAAACAAATGTTGTTAAAATATTTTTCACTTTCTTTCCTGAAAAACAATCTACAATAATGGCCACAGTCATGATGGGAGTGTATGATGTTTTCTGACAGGTGACCCTGTGTCAATTCTCCTCGATCTCTGGATAAATTAAGATAACAGGAAATATTGACTGCTTCAAGTGATCATGGTATTTTTTTTATATTTATATTATTTTTTTTCCAGTTTGTATAACAGTGTAATCACTATAATACATATAAATATGTATTTTAGATTTGGAGAAAGCTCATTTTGAATTGTGATATTTGTACATCTTTTGAGCTGTTTTTGGTTGGCTCTTGGACTTGTTTTGTTACACAGACCTGGCAACCCCATATTGTCACGGGCTCAGCTTAACCCATCGCCCCAGACTCTCCCACTCCTCCCACTTCGTCACAGTCACCAGATTACTGATCATATGCACCTGTCCCCAATCATTGAGACTATACAGTATCACCGGCCCTCACACTGCAGTCAATGTCTGGTGTTACAAACGTACGCCTGGACTGTCTCCTAGAGAGTCTCCATGTCAATCCTATGTGCTACTCACATCCCGTGTTCTCCAAAATCTCCTGTGTTCATCAAGACTTCCTGGATTCACTCGCCACCTCCCGTCATTCAGATAAGCTACCTCAAGACTGTATCACTCACTCATCCTGTTTGAACCTTCACCAGTTCACGGTTTTCGTGCCTGCCAACAATAAAGTGTCATTGAACTTACGTCTGTGTCCGCCTTTCCATCATGACACATATACATGTGATGTGCAAGACACAAGATGTGTTGTGATACATAGACTACTTACAAAAACGTCAACATGTTCTTATTTTTCCATATATATATATATATATATATATATATATATATATGAAACATATATTACACGCCAATATCAAATCTACCTTTTTTGTCAAAGATTCTAGAAAAGGCAATATCATCACAACTATGTTCCTTTCTAGAAAGAAACAGCAGCTACAAGGATTTCCAGTCAGGATTTAGACCATATCATAGTACTGAGACTGCTCTCATTAGAGTTACAAATGATTTGCTCTTATCATCCAATCCTTCTGAATAGACTTGAAAACTATGTTGGCGTTAGTGGAATTGCATTAGCCTGGTTCAAATCATACTTATCTGACCGTTATCAGTTTGTAGCAGTAACTGAGGAGATGTCATATCGATCACAGGTTCAGTATGGAGTTCCTCAAGGTTCAGTACTAGGACCATTGCTTTTCACCCTGTACGTGCTTCCCTTGGGTGCAATTATTAGGAAGCATGGCATTAGCTTTCACTGTTACGCTGATGATACTCAGCTCTATATTTCTTCTCTTCCTGATGAAACGTACCAATTCACTAAATTAACAAAATGCATAACTGATATAAAAAATTGGATGACTGATAACTTTCTACTGCTTAATTCTGAAAAAACAGAGATTCTAATTATTAGACCAAAAAGTTATGCACGTAATAATCTAGACCAGTGGTCCCAAACCCCCGGTCCGCGGACCGGTACCGGTCTACTAACTACTACTAACGATTTCGGGGACTGGTCCGTGGATGAAATGGTACCGGGCCGCGGATCAAATTCGCGGACCGTTCCGTGAGCGGCTGCAAGCGGCTTTTTTCGTCGTCATTTAGAAACGTGGGTGTGTTCTTTGATAACAATCTTTCATTTGAAAGCCACCTCTCTAGCATCTGTAAAACGGCATTCTTCCATCTTAAAAATATATACAAATTGCGACACATGCCCTCTAAGACAAATGCGGAAAAGTTAGTTCATGCGTTCATGAGTTCAAGGCTAGATTATTGTAATACTCTACTAGGTGGCTGCCCTGCACGCTTAATAAGCAAATTCCAGCTAGTCCAAAATGCAGCAGCTCGAGTTCTTACTAGAACCAGGAAGTATGAGCATATTAGCCCAGTTCTGTCAAACCTGCACTGGCTTCCTATCAATCACTGAATACATTTTAAAATCTTGCTAATGACTTACAAAGCATTAATTGGTTTAGCTCCACAGTACTTGAGCGATCTCTTAACACATTATAGTCCTTCACGTCTATTGCGATTCCAAAATATTGACCAGCTTATAATACCTATAATACCTTTTCCTATTTAGCTCCTAAACTCTGGAACAGAGTCTTCCTAATACAGTTCGGGAAGCAGACACATTCTGATATTATTCTCTGTTTATTCCGAGGTTAACATGGTCAGCGGGATCCGGGCCGTATCCAGATCAGATGAAGGACCTGCACCTGGACACGAGCACAGCACTGCCCTGAAGTGTCTGCGGACACCGTAACTCTACTAATCTCTCTCCTGTGAAGATCATGAACCCATCTCCAACCGGACCAAATTGAACTTAATATTGGACTTGAATTGTTATCAATATAATAATCAAACTATCAATCAATCAAATCAATCAATAATCAAAACTTAACACTTAATATTCATCAATTATACTAATTCACCTGCTCTTTTAAGGCTGCCGTTCAGCCAACCAAACTTTGTTTATAATGTTTTCCTGTGACCACTGTAAAGCTGCTTTGAAACAATCTGTATTGTAAAAAGCGCTATATAAGTAAATGTGACTTGACTTTAAACCAATTCCAAACATAATCCATTGCATGATGATAAAAATTGCACAGAGATAATCTAAATTTAACATTAACAACAAAACAGTGGTCAGGCTAAACTGTGGCTGTAATGATTTGTCCACTGATCGGTGATTACATGAACAGTCTTTAATAAAATAATCTAAAATCAAGAATACAGAGTAGAATGTCACAGGCAGAAAATAAACAACCACTAAAATAATGACGCCATAGAGCTGAATGAACTGAGGGCTTAAATACATAGAGAGAGTAATCAAGGTAAAAAAACAACAGTTGCAGGAACTAATTAACTTATTAACAACCACAGAATCTAAAGATGACTCAATTTACGAGCACAGAGCTCAATGAAAAAGAAACCAAAACAGAAGATACACATTCAACAGTAGGGTATTGTTCTCTTCATTTCCGTGAGCTGTTGTTCAGTGGGAACAGCAATTATGCTTTTTAAGATCTATTTTGATTACAGAATATGTACTCTATACTGAATCTGAGAAACTAGTAAACTAGTCAACACTGCTGCAGGAATCCATTTTTTTTCCTTTCTTTCCATTGTGATAATCCATCTTTTTCTACTTTCCCCACTTTTTGGATAGTTCTGTGATGTGATGATGGATTTTTCAACCAAAAGGGAACAAATGTGCACTCTTTCCCATTTACTCTATAAGCCAGTGGTCCTGCTAACCAACACTTACCACTTTTATAATTTACTTCCAGGGTAAAACCCTGAATTCCTACATTTGCAGATACATACATAAAACAACATAAGAAAAGGGAAATCTGACACATTCTCAACAGTCAAACTAAGAAACTAAGAAGTTTGTACACATTCTATAGGACATTAAAGTAGTGTGTGCCTTGAAGGATTTAAAAAAAATGGAAGTACTTATTAGTATGTTCTTACATCCTAAACCACTACTGGGATGAGTTGTAACACTAGCTGTGGATAGATGTAACAATGAGAGCTTGTGTGATGACATAAGAGCCACACTATCTAATTTATGCAAGAACTATATTGAAAAACAAGGAATAACACATTTTGAATAAAGTTAATTTTATGTAAGTAAAATAATTGTATCTGTAATTCAATGACTGCTAGGCAAAAAAACAAAACAAAACAAATGTTGTTAAAATATGTTTTACTTTCTTTCCTGAAAAGCAATCTACAATAATAGTCACAATCATGTGCCTCTGTGAGCTCTGAATGGTGATGGGGGTATATGATATTTCCTGTGTTACAACTCTCCTTGATCTCTGTATAATTCAGATAACAGGAAATATTGACTGCTTCAAGTGATCACGAAGCAAAAGAAACAAATAAACTGCTGGTTTTCCACATTTCAGATACCCCAGCCCATGTAGTTTTGACCTTATTTTCAATGTCTACAATTTCCCCATACATCAACACCAAAGGACTCCAAAGGATTTTTGAGTCGACTAGTGATTGTGGTTATTATCACGTTTCCATTGCAACTTTGTTTGTGAGGTCTAGATCCAGACTAAGGCCATGTCTCCATGTGCCTATAAAGGTTTCAAGACAGAAACTATAACAATATCATGACTGCTTATCTCTGGTACTGTTTCTTCTCTTTTCTTTGTCTTCTTTATTTTAAGTATTCTCTCATCTTTATTTTATATCAGTCTTACTAAACCCAGGTCAAGGTTCAAATAATGTATTGTATCAAGAGCCAAAGACTGTCTGTGTTACACTGTTCCTGTCTGTCTGGGTCTTCTTTGTCACTTCCTGTCAGTCTTGTCTTTGTTTCACTTCCTGTCTCTCGGGTTATTGTTTCACTCCCTGCACCTGTCTTGTAATCACTTGCTCGTTAGTCCCCCAGGTGTTTGTGATTCCCCTTGTGTATATATCACTCTTGCATTCCCCTTGTGTTTGTCAGTTGTTAATGAAGTTTATGTTTGCTGTGAGTGGATGTTATACCTGTTCCCCTGCTGTAGTCTAGTTCTAGTTCAGAGTTTTGGTTTAGTTCAGTTCTATGCACATGCGTGCTTGTTTTGTTTTGTTATTTAAAGTCTTTTGTTTTGTTTATGATTAAAGTGACTTTAGTTTGGAAGTCTGCCTTGCATCCGTCTCTCTCCACACCAGTGTTAGAAATTCTTCAGCGTCTTTGTGTGCCTCAGTCTCTGCTCATCAAGGAGTTACTTCAGGATCCTGGGAGAGTGCAGCTCAATGAACCAAACGAAGTCAATCAGTACTGGTTTATTCAGAATGCAGTTCTCCAGTCTGGTTTCTTGAGAATGCAGCTCTCAAATAACAAGCAGTTCGCACAGATATTTATACGAGAATTACCTCCCCCTTTAGGGTGGGGTGTAACTACCCAACAGAAAAACTACTCTATATTTAGTTCAGCCAACTATTGTTACACCAGCTAAACAAAGAAGAGTGCGTACATAGGCAGGGCGTGATTGGTGCGGTTCCAGCATGCACATACCTGAATCCTACAAAACCAGTTATGTGTCATTCTGAGGACACAAAGAGCAAATACCAGTTATACATATTTTCCCTCAACCAGCACATCCCGCTTCGTAAACAGTCTGTCACTAGAGGTGACATTTGAAAAAAAAAAACATTTGTATTTTACTCAGCATGCCAGCTTCCATTTTCTATGTGGTTATTGTTGGTAAAAACCTTAGACACTACACTCCACATTTGTAATCACAAATCATATTTTACTGAGCGAGGCATCTGTTAGCCTGATATGGAATACTTCAGTTTATGTGCTGTAATTTTCAACCAAGATTTGTTGAATAAGTGGCAAATGACAAACATCCAGAGAGAACAAAGAATAATTTATTGAGTATTTCAGATCTGTTCCATGTTCAGAACGGGACAATTCAGTTTAAAATCCCATGACACATGATTTCCTGAAAAGCCTGAAAGATACATACCCAAAGCTTGAATAATTACAGTGCTATAAATATGCAAATAGTGCATAGAAAATCCTTCAAATTATGCTTTGTCAGGAGTAACATAAAATATTGATAATAATGAAAATAAAAATAAATATGATTAAAAATACTATGTTTCATATGACAGACACTGTCAGAGATTATTTGGTTCCTATAGCCAACCCACGCATGTCTTAAATAAAGAGCTCAATAAGCCAGTCACAGTTTGGAGGAGAAATGGTTGTATTTGTCGAAGCCGCTGACCAGCACTGTGGCAGGAAAACTCCTGGGCCGCTCAGGGTCCTGTCAGGAAAGCACATATATTTATTCTCTTTACTGCTAAATGTGTATGACTACATCATTTAGTAAACTGAGAGAGATGTTTACCTGAATTGGATAAGCACACGTTGGGACATATCGGATGACATAGCCACAGCGCCTCCTGTTAGATGTGTTGGGATCGCTGGCATGAACCAGAAGTCCATCATGGACCTGTGTGGGAACAGATTTCAGACTAAGAATGCTAAGAAAATGTTTAAATTAAACTCAGATATCCATATTGTTTTAAATGTAATAGCAGCTATTTATAAATTAAACGTGCCTGGCTTCTGGTAATGTCCAAAGTTTTGAGTGGGGTAATACTTTATTTGTACCTTCCACTTTAGATTTTACTGACTACAAGTATCTTTGCAACCACATGTAACCCTTAGAGTATTAACTGTCTGCTTAATATTTGAATATTTAAAATCTTTATTGTGATGCTTCTCAACAGACATTCACTGAATGTTACTTGTAGTTACTTTGCAACTACAAGTAAACTTATTCTGCACTATTAGCAATATTCTGCAAAACTACAATACTTATTCTAAACCTATTAACGCAAACCCTACCAAACACCCAGCTAATACTCTAGTGACTGCCAGTTGATATGTCGTTGAAAATTTTAGTTATTAAAGTGTCTAAAGTGGACCATCAAACCTTGTACCTGCATTCATTCACTGTATTTTGTCAGACACTAAAGAAATACCAGGGAAACATGTCAATACATATTCATACTCACAGACATCTGACCAGCTTGAAGGGGGCATAAGATGGCGTTCTCTGCCTGCACCAGCTCCTCTGGGATCTCTTGATTGACACTCAGCATGTTGCCAGCCCGTTTTGATTGGTGATGAGGCAGGAGTCCACCGTGGTGACTTCCTGTCGGATAAATAAGGACAAATTAGACACTTTGCATTACGAACCAAATATAGTGGCAAACAGAGCAATACTTGTACCTGGAATAACCTTCAGTGCTCCATTGTCCTCAAGTGAGTCATCAAGGGCAAGCCAAACAGACAGAACTGGACCTCCATCAAAACCCCAGTACCTAAATACCAACACATGATGATGATGCCTGAGCTGAAGGAACCAAAAACACCATTTCAGCAGGTGGAACAGTGCTTACGTCATGTCCTGGTGCCAGGCCACAAACGGCATTCCATCTGTCTTCTCATCACTCAACTGGATGATGTCATTGCTTTCTAGCTTTTGCACTGGATATTTACAAATGAATCTGGAGTCTAGCAGGATGACGTCAGACCCCAGAACTGCAGTGACCACTTCAATAAGCCTAGGGTGCTTTGCGAGGGCCATCACCCAGTCGCAATCCTTGTGGATATTATGAAGGTTGTAAGCAGTGTAATCTTCACCTGTAAAATAAAACTTGGGTTATTTAAATCCCAATCCTTAAGTTGACAAAAGTCAACAACCTGAATGCAGCCATTCCGCCGAGCCTCACCATGTTTTCTCTCCAGCTCAGCGAAGGCATCTCGAGCCTGCCGCAGCTCTTCTGGACTCAGGATAGGAAGTGCAGACAGATACCCCTGCTTCTCGTATTGGACCTGAATCGCAGCCATGCCTCTGCTCATTGTCTGCTTTTGTCTCTGGCTTTCTCAAGGGCTCGGCTTAGACTCAGCTGGGCAAACTCCACAGGGAGAGAGAACCTGTTTTTATAACCTGTTGTACAGAGCGGTGTGTCGGCAGAGAGAAAGATGGGATTTAAATTGTGGACTCATGCTCAGTTTGGCATTTCCTTTTTCCTTTAAAACCTCCCTGTCCTGGCCTTACACCTCCCAACTTAATCATAGCAAATTTATTCTGGGTTGTTTATGCAGGAACAGACTCCGATAGTGTCTGAGGTCAGTGGTCCATGAGATATTACGTGAGAAGAACAAGTTACTCTTAAGCACACAAGGATGGAGGTGAGCCAAAGTTAGAAGTTCAGTTAAATGTTGGCATCTGTCTAGTATATTCAGTGTTATTTCAGAGTTTACCTAGAGAGGTGCCAAGGAGAAACACACACCTGAATCTGAAAGATGTTGGATTCTTTGTGCTGAGTCTTGGTACAAGCTGAAAACATAGATAAACACACACACACACAGACATACATTTATTTAAATTTGTTTGAAAAAAAGAACAGAAAAATAGATTTAACTGAAACACCATGCATGA
Source organism: Rhodeus uyekii (assembly GCA_037043235.1). Classification (NCBI taxonomy): domain Eukaryota; kingdom Metazoa; phylum Chordata; class Actinopteri; order Cypriniformes; family Acheilognathidae; genus Rhodeus; species Rhodeus uyekii. Next base: position 752,948 of record JAWRVZ010000148.1, read on the forward strand.
AATGAAGATCAGCATACCTGCTAGTCTCTGCTGTAAAGATTGATGCTTCCTCAGGTGAAAACTGTATATTTATGATCATTTGAGAAGCTCCTCCTCCATTACACGATCATAAAAAAATTTAACCATCCTTTTTTAAACATTCTAGAATACGTAAGCACTGACTGGAAAACATGTTGCAATATTTAGAAATAATGATGCTTGAAATTGTAAAGAATTTCGTACAATAACATTTCCTTTTGTGACTAAGATTCTTTGTAAGATGCTGGAACTAGATATTGCTTACTCACAAAAACACAATGGAAAATTTCTCAGCATGTGCTGAACTGCATTGTCAAGTAAAGTTCACAGTAAAATCATCAGTTATTTAAATTTGAGCTCTTAGAGACTATACATCACACATCCATAGTTATCAATATCTATCTATCTATATATCTATCTATCTATCTATCTATCTATCTACTAAACACACACACACACACACACACACACACACACACACACACACACACACACACACACACACACACACACACACACACACACACACACACACACACACACACACACACACACACACACACACACACACACACACACACACACACACACACACACACACACACACACACACACACACAGTAAATAACTATTGCTTAAAATATTCTACTTCTATCGAGTTGATTTATATTGTTAAAGTCTATTTCTTTCCATGTGTGTACATTTGTTTTTTTTTCTTAAAATTATTTGACACTTTGTGCTTAAAGAGTTTAAAGATAAATCAGTAGAATAAAGCAATGATGACATGCTCCATACATGTTTCATTAAGTCCAAAAAGCCAATTTAGATCTATTAGCCATTCAAAATGTTATATATAATTCTCTTTAATATTATATATTAAAAGTGTTTGATATCGAGGTAAAGAATTTGTATGGTCTAAAATTATCATCTAAATTGATAATGTACGTTTTATTGAAAAAATATAGTTGAACATTTCAAAGTAATTATAAGGCACAATTTTAATGGGTTATAATCAAATGTATAAAATAAATTAACAAACAAACAACAAAAACAATGTCTGACACACATAACAGTCGACACACACAAGAAACAACTTGTATTTTAAATGAATCATCATTCATATCCTATTTTCATTTACTTTTAACTTTTAAATGTTATTTTTATTGTTATGTTTTATCTTAAATTATCTATTTATTTGTTATATTTAATCCTAGTGTCAATTGCTTATTTTTGCCTACAAAAACGGCATTTGTTTGGAAAAATGCTATCTAACAAAGTTTGACTGATTGATTGATTGATTGAGCAATTGAATATCGTGGAAAGTCCATTAGTCATTAAGAATGAGGTCAACAGGAATTTCCAGCTTCAGGTTTCCTTATAATTAAAGTGTTAAATCTTGTTTGTTGTTTCCTGTTAGTAACGTATTAAGAAAAGGTCTATTTGCTGGCATACTAACTGAACAGATAACAATATTTACTGTCAGGCATGGATTGTTTGAGTTTCATGTTTTCAGTCATTGAACTGGTTCAAATTGTTTTATTTTAAAGCTAAACAAAAGTGCACAGTTTCCAAACAGTAATTGTACAAACACAATTCTTTCAAGAATATAAAAGAATAATACAATTAAAAAAAATACACTCGAATAAATATAGACATTAAAAGGGACCTACAAAGTTACAAAATAGCTTCTTTGATATGATGAGTAAATGTCAGCATGTCAGCATTCAGGGGAAGTCCAGTTGGCCGTGACGTTCACAGTGTTTGGGACAGACGTATCCCCCCCGCTGCTCCTCTCTTTGCTTTCTTCTGTCCGTTCTGGGCCTGTCCGGCTCGTTGTTGCAGCGATGCACCAGAACCGGATCTTTCTCAGCTGGAGCTTTTTTCATCAGCAGTCTCTGGAGAATCTGTTTGTCTGAGCGTTCCTTGTGAAAATCATCCTCGTACACCTTTAGCTAAGAAATCAAATGAGATGTGATTTAGAAACACATTAGATATTGGTTTGATTTTGCCTCAGTTGGGGACACGTAACTTAATATTCTTCAATTTTATTTTATTGATTGCCTCTTTTAGAGCTGCTGTTCAGCCAAAACAAACTTTATTTTTATTGTTTTCCTGTGACCACAGTAAACCTGCTTTGAAACAATCTGTGTTGTAAAAAGGGCTATTTAAATAAAGGTGACTTGACTTGACTTTCATGCATTGTAAATGTGCAGTTGTTTTCTGTGATTGCATAACAGACTATAATTACACGATATGGCAGTTCATATGCAGAAAGGAAACGGTAAGTTCAACTTATTTTAGTGTTCACATTCTTAAAACCTGACAAGATAATCCTTTCCTGTGAAGCACAAAGTGGCCCATTGTTTGCATGTAAGATGTAAGATGATATTTGCAACATCTTGACACTTCACTGGAAACTACCAACCCTCGTTTCCTTTTGCTATAAGATTTTTTACATAACAGTTACTTTAAAATCACAATGGAAGTCTTTGACAGAAATCTGATGAACCTGATCTAGATCAGGTGACAACATCAAGATTATGGCTATTCATTTTCTCATAGAAGCTCTCAGATTTAATCTCTCTTTACTGTGACAAAGTGTTTACAGAAACAACAATTAACATGATAATAAACAGCCGGCTGACTTTTTCCATCTGTTGACATGAAATGTTTACATTCAGATGAGAAATATAATATATTATTTTGGGTATACACCTTAATCACCATATTTATAATGAAACCACCATATCTAAAATGTGATATTAAATCACATCATATCATAAAATATCATGTATTGTTACTATTGTAATTCAATGTTAAATTATTATGGGATCACACTCAAACTTTTCATCATCTTTGCTTTTTTTCTGTATCTTTAAATGTTCATTTTCATATTCACAAGAAACTGGAAATAGTGCAAACGGTGCAAAATGTGATCAGCTGGTAACACCTGCCACCCAGTGGTGGAGCAGTCATCTGCTCTGTGCAGGATCCTCTGCATGACTGCGTCTGAAGCACGAGTTCAGCTCATTCCAATGACGAGACAGAGCGACACGACCAGGAAAAGCAAAAACACGTTGTGCTCTGTGTTCAGAACTGCTTGTTCTATTTTATTGTTGTTTGTCCCGAAAATACTACGGTGCAATCATTTACAAGAAACAAGCATCATTGTGTGCTTCTACATAGATCATCGATGTGGGGTTTGAGGACGCTTACATCCTTTGAGGAAGGAAATAGAGGAGTCAGATGGGTCGGCCCCTGTAAGATGCTTGGGGGAACCAAGCTAACTACTTGAAGAAGACCAGAGGCAAGCCTCGAGAAGCTGGTTCCCTTAGTAGACTATGTAGGCGGCGTGGAAAGAAATTTGTCACAAGTGGTCCTGCAAGGGTGTTACAGGTCTGGTAATGAAACGGGAAGTAAAACATGGCTAGCAGGCAAGTACTAATATGGTGACCTTGGCAGCATAGTAAGCCTTATTATATAAAGTACCCCTATGGGATGTGGTAGGCGGCAGGCCGGTCCTTCACGCTCACACTTGTGGGATTTTAATCTGAACCTTGGACTCTACAGCAAGTTCTCAGATGCTTTCGTCTTAGTGTGCTTGCAGTATTCACACAGACAGGCACTTGTAAGTATAGTGTTTGGGCATTGGCATTCCCAAAGCGTACTTGATGCAGAGCAAGTTCCCTTCTTGGGCAACAAGGGTTACAGTCAGAGCCTGAGATGTTCTGTGCTCACCTGCTCCTGCAGCAGCGCCATCTGCTGACGCATCTCTCCCTCTCTGCGCCGCAGTCTCTTATTCTCCTGCAGCATGCGCTCGTGGTCCTTCTGCTCTGTTTTATAATCAGCCTCATAAATTTTAGTCTGTGGATGAATACAAAGTCAATTATTGAGATTTGACTGTGCTTAGTAAAGTGCTTTAATCTCCAACTGTTTGCTGACAATATTGGATACAATATCCAAATGTAAACAATATTCTTGTAAAACTTCTATGAAGCAAACATTTTTATATAACAGTAAACCTTTTAATTGTTCATGTAATATCACCCCAAATAAAATAAAAAAGAATACAATGCAAACAAAGATATTTAAATATTCAACATTTTTGTTAGTATCAAATATGATCCATCAGGCTTTTGAAGAACGTTGATTTGTGCATCACAATCATTATATGTTTTGCATCCCAGAAAAACTATTTGTGACTTATTATTGGTAGATTTAAAACTAATATTAGTTACCCTTCATTTTTTAAGATGTCACTGTTACAGTGTAATTATTTAGTGAAGTACTCATCAATATCAAGTAACTCCATGTACTTTACTATAGGGTTAGGATAGGATTAGTGTTTGGTTGAGAATTACTTGCATGTAATTATGCATAATTTAATGTTATTGCTATAGCAAGTAGATGTAACAAGGGCACTGCAAAAAAAAGTTTTATCATTATATTTGAATATATTTTATGTAATTAGTCTAGTTTTTATACTGTTATGAACTATGAATATTAGCAACTGCATCAAACTGAATAAAACTCCTTTAGTGTGAACTCCATAATCTCATACATCATACTTGTGGATGTTATTGGATGTTATGATCACGTTAACTCACCTGACACCGCAGCGCCTCCAGCTGTTCTTTAAGATCCTGAACCTCTCTCATTGAGTCGGATCGCATCTCCGTTCCCATAGCAGCCAGTCTGAGGCTTGACTTTGTGGCTGGTGGCGCAGTAGACTCTACATCTAGGGATGGTTTAGAGGACCGCCGCAGAAGCTGAGAGTCTGACCTGCCGCTGATATCTGGGGTCTACCGAGAGAGAAAAATTAAATAACAACGTCAAAAGACAAACGCAGCATGTTGAAAAAACGCTGGTCTGACTGAATCTGTAAACTGACCTGTGCCCCTCTGTTCCACTGATGAAGATCTGTTTGGTGCAGTCGGCTCTCCAGCAGTCTGATATACTCCTGGAGATGCTGGTTTTTCTTCAGTTCCTGCATCAGCGTTTGTTCATAATATTCCCTTTTATTCTACACACACATATTACAAACACACAAATGTCTGCATTTACTTCAGAATTAGAATAAAACATCAGTCACACCATTCATTCATTCCATGAAAATGTACAGAATTCTGATTAGAACCAAAATGGCCTGATGACAGAGCAGAAACTTTTCAAGTTGCAGTCAATTATGTCGTCCTTGCGACTTGCTGTTTAACAGCAATTTAATTTTCATGTTGTTTGTTGCCCTATGCAATAAAAGCAGACAGTGATAAAAGTAGCCCTTGAAGCCCATATTCAATAAAGAAACAACAAAAGCAAAAAAACAATGCTTAACCTAAACATCTGCTTTGAATTGTGAAAAGTGAGTACGATTTGAGAACTGTAGGAGGAGTGAATATTATCAGCTATAGAATATCACTGTTGAAAAACGAATTAACATATGGAGCACTTAATTGGAGGAATAAATGTTTCTGGACTATTGAGTTGTTGAAAATGAAGGCATACACAAGATGTGCTGCAATGGCCATTCTGCTTCTCACCCCTTCAGTGCTTTCATTTTCAATAAACAAGAGTCGCTTATTCCTTATAATGGCTTCAATCTTAGGTGGTTTCAGAAGTTTTATAATATAGTTTCTACCGGGGTAAACTGTGAGTAAAACGTAGCCCAGATTCCACCACACCAAACATGACACAACGGCTCATTTTGCACTTTTTAAAACTACTTAATAACTTAAAAATATAACAATTAGGAAATATAAATAATATCTGCAGTATTTTCGATTATTTTCCTCTTCATTAAAATTTTGAAATAATAAATAAATAAATAAATCCAATTAGAATAAGACTGTTACAAATCAAATCAGACAAAGTCCATCTTTGAACAGCACAAGTGACTCATAATCTGCATTTGAAGTGGCATTTAGATATAGAAATGCATAAATATTAATATATATATATATATATATATATACATTTGAAAAGTTTGAAAAAAGTACCAGAAAACTAGTAGTCTAAGTCAGTGTCTTGAAAAGTGTGTCAATTAATTCAAACAACTGGTTCAGTGACTGTCTTTATGAATGGGTTATTGAGTCCTTAACTTAATATTTGTTAAGTTCTATTCCTAAAAACAAAAAAAAGTAAAACAAGGCTAAATCATTTCGATATGAACCATGACTGTGCTGACTGGAGACATAAATGTTCTGCTGTGACTGTGTTTGGAAGTATTTTAAAGCAAAACACTCTTTAAAATGTATGTCACGTATAAGAATAGCTTAAACTTAGCCCGTTTTAATTTATTACCCATTTATTCATTGATCATATATCATTGGATAAAGTATACAATTGAAACGATGAGTCAGTGGAGTTGGGATCCACATGCAGTTTTAATTCAAATAAGTAGAAGAGTACAAACAGGCTGAGGTCAATACAACAGCAAGAGATCTATCTAAGACAATCCAGAAACTTAGTCCAAAGGCACAGGGCACAGGGCACAGGGTCGAGACAGGCAGCAAACAATTCAGGGCACATCCAGATAAACAAGGCAGAATCACAAGCAGCAAAGAGTCAGAACAGAGAAAACAGCCCAGGATCGAACAGGCAACTAGGAAAACGCTGTCAAAAAGACTTCACTAGAGGATAAGAGCTGAATGAATGGGCCATGGAATAGAAATAGGTGTGAAGGCTATCATCACTAGTTAAAGGAGTTTGAAGGGAAAGTCAATATTTAGGTGTGGGAGCCCTCTGGTGGCGAGCGGGAGAAACCACACAGGCTTGCTCTGTGACGACAATATTGATGATCTTCAAATCTCCATGAAATCTTGCCGTTAGTTTCTTCTTACTTCTAGTATATATTAGGCTAAAGTTTATCTATGTTAGTGCTGAAAAATGATGACAAACTTCACATTTAGAAGATATAAGCATTTCAAACTTCTCCCAATTTTGATGATGTCATTCTGCCCTTCAATTTCTCATCAGATTTTCTGTCCAATCAAATGATCTCTAGAATCAGAAGCCCCGCCCCTCTGCATTATAAATAGAGGCCGAAACTGCACGTAAAGATTGACGTGGATGAGGAGGAGATTAAGAGGAGACCTGGTTAGATGGTTTCAGAGCTAGAAACCGCGCTGATGAGTGGAAGAGATAAAGCTGGTGCCATGCCGCAAGATAAATAACACACTTTTCAAAATACACATTCTCAGCATGACATTTCAAAACAGTGTGTTGAATTAAAAATTGTGCTTCTTGTTTTACAAGACTGTATAACCTGGCTCTTCATACTTATCTGACCTCTTCCAACACACACTCCCATTCAAACTATTAGATCATCATCTGTACTCTCTTTAGTCCTTCCTCGCATGCGATTGGTTTCTATGGGATCTTGAGCTTTTAGCTATGCTGCTCCTCATCTGGGTGACTCCTTATTTTTAAATCTTTTTTTTAATTGTTGCTTTTTTTTACATGTAAGGCACCCCTAAATAAAGTACATCATCATTATTATGTTCACTGTTTTGCTTTAGGAACATAAATTCAATTTTAGGAACATAAATTAAATTTTATGTCTCATATAAAATTTTAAAAGGGAATCTGTTACACTTTGCCTGTCACAAGCGGTCAAATGTAGCTTTGCCGAGTTCAACGGCACTGGCTGAGCAGTGATATGAACTAAACACTTTTGGCTATTTAAAAAAAAAAGGGAGGAGCTGTTCAATATGTCACACTTTGTCTTCCTGTTTCAATGGAAATTTAGTCAACACATTGAATAATCCTGTATGTATCAAGAGACTTCAGGAGGCCTATAAAAGGACAACTGAACGTACGGCTCAAAGCTAAACGGACAGGGGATCTGGCCAGCCTTTTTGACATTTTTACTGTAAACAGTTGGCAAATATTGCTGTATTCAGCCTTGTCATGTTCAGCTCCTTACATCTTACCTCACATTCTTAAAAAGCGCTGTGCTTTAATCATGGCTAGTGCACGATAAAGATAAATTGTTCTTTATATATTTATGTAGCAACGTGCCGGCCAATCAGGAAGACTCCCAGTGCTCCAGATGGCCACTCTTTTATTATAGTGAAATACTGTCAAGCTGTGGTTGATGCAGAGAAGAAAAAAATCTGGATTTAAGAGCAGCAGTCTTTTATCACTCCCCAAAATCTAAATAACAAAACACTCAGGATCACTTTAAATTGCCAAAAGCAGAACCAGAACAACCACAATAAAATAATGAGACGTGACAACCCGAGCAACAAACTGACTGATATAAATACAAAGGATAAGCAATTAAAGGAAACGATCAAACAAGTGCATGAAAGTAAAGGAAACTGAAAATCATTATACTTTTGTCTGTTTTAGAGCTTCAGTGGGTCATCGTATGCGTTCACTGTCTGAGAAAGACCAGCAAGAACATTGTGCTAGATATCAAATTTCTGTTCTACAGAAAAGATTTGGCGAATTGTTTGATGAAGAACTTACTGTACAATGTGAATGTGACATCAAGTGCTTTTTAAAATCATTTAGCCTGTACAGAAGCTAATACATGAACACCTTTACAACCATGAGCTGTAAAACCCACTGATGAACCTTTTTTCTAGGATTATGTGAAATGTAACTCCAGCATTAAATTACTTGTCACTGATGAGTCTTCCAAATATTCCTTACAGTTACCAACACTAACTAACCCCCAGTGCAGCTAAACAACCCTCTTCAGATTACATCCGTTACCTGGAAAACCACGGGCAGCTTGACTTCATCCTGCTGTTCATAAATCTTCACATAAATGTCTTTAGCAGAGCGCTATGGGGCATTAGTGCTGGAGTATGGGAGCTTCATAAGGGATCAGAGTGAGCCAGCAAGAACCTCATATTCCTGGCTCTCGAGCATGCAGAGCGATCGCATGAACTAATTACTCCAAACAACATATTATGACCCGAAGCCATCCTTTGGCTTTCTTCAAATATAAAGCATTCCAGATGTAATAAATCGGGCGAGAGATGACTCTTCACACATATTGCTTTTCCAATCACTCAAAGAAGCAGGGTTTGTGCACCTAACAGGAGGGTTTTGACTTGCATAAAAGGTGTGATCAACATCAATTCCACATCCTAACTGAATTTTCCTATAGTTGCTTCCTTACCTGTTATTTTGCTATATATGTGATGATTGATTTAAATCTCTATTTTATTTGCTCCTGTTGCTGTATTTCACAGTTACAGTGTGTTTCTTAAGACAAATACACAAAATGGGATACTAGCCCCATTTTTTTAAATCTCATATATTTTAAGTCACATATGAAAGCGCTCACGAGAAACTGTACTAAAGCTGATGCAATTGTAAATTGACAATCAGACTGTGATTCAGTGTTGCAGCTCTCTATATAATTGTCATTTCATTCATTTAGATTTGGTATTGTCACAGTAGATGTCCAAAAAAATGCTACTATGGTATCATAGTTACATTTCAACTTTTTTAAACATTTTTAAAGAGGAACAATTAACATTTTTAAATGACTGAATCAACCCGATTACTTATTATTCTATTGGTCATTTTTAAAGTCAACCTTTTTTAATGAAATATTGCAGAATTTATTGTAAATGATTTATCCATGCACATAATGCACCTTGTAGTTTTTAATCAAAATAAACCTCCCTCTCTTTTGCAGAGACATCTCTTCTTTTGTCTGATGACGTGTTTACTGGCGAGAGGACGGGGCAACCTGTCACTCACATGAGATCCACCAATAGCAATCCACAACCATCCAATCGATTCCCAAAATAAGGCACCGTAACACTTTTTTTTCCTGTTCAAGAAGCCATTCAACTCTGATGTGTGTCACAGTAGAGAAGAAAAGATTGTTGCAACTTCATGCCAACTTTAGATCATGTAAAAATCGCTTCACAAGATGTCACATTCAAGTTTAAAGTGTCTGTCATACATATATATGGTAATATGGCATGAGGGACTAACTCTAACCACTGGTGAGTCTGGGGCAGCATTAATTGGGGCAGCATAATAATAATGGGAATATTAATAGGTAAACTATATTTGCTATACTCTTTACTGACAACTCTGATACTAAAATTCCACACTTTGACTTCATGCACTTCTGCCATGTAAGCGTCTGCCCACGCACCTGTTCATGTTCTACTTTGAGCAGCAGTCTGCTGTTGAACTGCTTGAGGGCCACGGCTTCCTCCTCGAGAGCCGCCACACGCTGCTGGAGGCCCACACTCGTGCTGTGGTAGATATGATCCCACTCCTCGTTCAGTTTCATCAGCTTAGACACACACACACACACACGCACATGATGAGTGTCATTATTTTCTGGGGACTTTCCATGAACATAATGATTTTTATTGCACAACTTTATATTGTTTCCCCTAACCCTAAACCTACTCCGAAACACAGAAAACAGTCTACTTTACATTTTCCAAAAAAATATCACTTAGTGTGATTTATAAGCTGTTCCTGTATAATAGTATTGGTATTGCCCATAGAAGTATCTAAATGAAAGTCAAAGTCAAATTCAAATAAGCTGTAATGAAATGACCACATTTTTATGGGGAATTTCTGAAGATTCTACATCAAGTTCTCTATATGCTAGTTGATTATGAAAATGGGTCATGTGTTTTATCTACCTCTTTGTTGAGTCTCCGCAGTTCAGTGTTTTTGTTGAGGAGCTGAAGCTTCTCTTCATCTGAGGAAGTGATTGACATACTTTCTGTTATCAGGGTTAACTGCTCTTCCCCAGAGAGAAGGGTTTCCTCCTGTGCCACTTCCTCCACCTGCCTATGACACATACAAACACACACATTTTCTTTCTTTGTTTTTTATATTTTAGGATCTCACATTATAATTATTATTACCACCACCCCTAACTCTACCTTTTAAGGACATGTTTTGGCATGTGCACATTACATTTTGCATCCTTTTGACCCTTGTTGTCAAACCCTTGTTGATTTAGACAGACTAACTCTTTAGCTGAAACGTTTGAGAATCACTAAAAAATGTGGTGGCGTGCAACGTATATATTGAAAGTGTTTTTGACCTTTGATACAAGTGTAGGAGACCTCCATAATTAGCCAAAATTACCAACTTTTAAAATAGCACAACAGGGGCACTTTAACTGAAACGTCTCAGGTTACTTACGTAACCCTAGTTCCCTTAGAGGGAACGAGACACTGCGTCGGAACGCATATGGGAACGCATTAGCGTGATTGTCTCTTGAAGCGCAATTGAAACCAGGTGTGCGAGTGCAGTCACCGAGGGTGATATCATGAGCCAGGAGTATAAAGGCACGCAGTGAACTAGAAGCCTCAGCTTAACTAGTGTCTGAAACAGCCGGCGTGCGATGGAGCTGAGGCTACGAGACGCAGTGTCTCGTTCCCTCTAAGGGAACTAGGGTTACGTAAGTAACCTGAGACGTTCCCTGTCAAGGGAACTCAACACTGCGTCGGAACGCATATGGGAACGAGAATACCCACGCCGCCTCAGCGAACGGAGTACGCCAAGCTAACGTAGCTCACTACGAAAGGGCCAAGGTTCCCAAAGCGGGGTTAAGGTCTAACTGGTAGAACCTAATAAGAGTATGCGGTGAGGACCAGCCAGCCGCATCACAAGTATCAGCAAGGGGAGCCCCTGCGCAAAAGCTTTTAGAGGTAGCCATGCTCCGGTAGAGTGGGCGTGGACATGCAGTAGGAACTGCTGACCCGCCGAGCCATAAGTCAGTGAGATAGCCTCGACTATCCACCTGCTCAAAGATAGTTCTGACGCTGGAGCTCCCTTAGGAGCCCCGAAGCATACAAAGAGTAGGTCTGACCTACGTAATGAAACCGCTCTGCGGACGTAGGTGTCCAGTGCTCACACTGGACAGACCTTGTTCTTGGACTCCTGGTCACGACTGGAGGGGAAGACATAAGGCCTGCAGTATAGTGTGACGAGCCGGGCTCGAACGCACTTTAGGAACATATCCAGGTCTGGAAAAGAGGAAAGCTTTCGCCAGACAAGGAACAAACTCCAAACAGGAGGGGCCACTGAGAGGGCCTGAAGGTCACCAAGCCTCTAAAAGGAGGAGATGGCTAAAAGGAACACCGTTTTAAGGGTGAGTAATTCCTCCGAGATGTCCTCGAGTGGCTCAAGGGTGCCTGGGACAGAGCCTGGAGAACCAGGGACAGGTCCCAGCCCGAGAGCGTACTGCTGGCCTTAGCCTCAAAGTGCCACGAAGGAAACGCACTACTAGGGGGTCCCAACCCCGAGGGGTACCACTTGGGGGTACGTGGTAAGCCGTAATGGCAGCCATGTACACCTTAAGCGTGGAGGGGGACAACCCGGCAGCGAACTTTTCTTGTAGAACTCCAGGACGATACCACATGGCAGGTCACTGGGTCTAAATGTTTGTCACTGCACCAGGAAGTGAAAATATTTCACTTCTGAGCGTAGAGCTTCTTCGTGGACGGGGCTCTAGAGTGGAGACTGGTCTCAACGACCTCAGTCGAGAGACCTGAGTCTATGAGTCGGGCCACCTCAGAGGCCAGACCCACAGATTCCACAGTTCCGGGCGAGGATGAAGTATCCTGCCCTAAGCCTGGAACAGAAGGTCCACTCTGACGGGAACCTCCAAAGAGTGCCGTCTAGGAGGGACACCAAGTCCGAGAACTACACCCTGCCCGGCCACTGCGGGGCAATAAAGGTGAGACGGACCCTGTCCTGGCGAACTTTCTCTAGAACCCTGGGAGCAGAGCAACCGGGGAAAGGTGTACAAGAGGAGCCTCAGCTACTCATGTCGTATCGCATCCAGCCAGAGAGAAGCTGGGAGAACAGGGGGGAATAGAGCAGGCAGCGAGCCGTCTCTCGAGACGGAACGGGCCGGAATTCCCCCCATCTGCTCCAACACCTCGGTGTGGAGTCCTATTCCCCGGGCCTCAGCCCCTGTCTCGACAGGAAGTCTGCCCCCGAATTTGGGGACCCCGGGATGTAAACTGCTCGAAGGGAGCTGAGTTTCCCTTTGGGTCCCCAGGAGGTCTGGGAGAAAAGCTTGAAGTGCTAAACGGACAGCCACGCTTCCGGCACATACTATATGCCAGGAGAGGTGGAGTCTGCTCCACAGACCCTAAGTCGAGCGGCCCCTCGGGGCCACCCCCCAACCCGAGCGGGAGGCGTCTGTCAACAGCGTCACGCGGTGACAGAGTGATCCCAGTACGGGCCTTCGGGAAAGAAACCAGGCTTTCTTCCACTGATGCAAGACCCGCAGCATCGCTTTGAGACCTTGATCAAGCGGAAAAGGTTGCCCCTCGAGGAAAACCCCCTGGTTTTTGAGCCACCATAATGGTCACAGATGGCGCAGGCCTAGTGGAAAAGCACTGGGAACTGCCGCCACAAAATTTAACACTTCCTAGAAGCGTCTGACCATGAGTGGCCGACCTAGCCTTATGCTCTCGACTGAGGACGGGGTGGAGGCAACACGCACGGGTAGAAACCGTGCTGAGTTTGACCCAAAGTCCCGTACAACACGAGGGACGTAGTGCTCTGCCTCGGCAAGAGCACATTCCTCCCGGTATTCAGTCTCAGCCCGAGCTCCTAAATGTGTGCGAGAACAACATCTCGATGTCGCACCGCGCTCTCCCGAGACTGGGCCGGAAAGAGCCAGTCGTAGAAGAGATACATACATAAACCTCCCGGGAAGAAGAGCCCTGAAGCCAAGCTGGCCCGCAGGAAACAGCCGGCAGGGATACAACGGCTCTGGAGAGGAGAGCGGTCTTAGCAACCTCGGTTGTGAGACCAATACCATGCGCTAGGCCCCCTCGGAGGCCGAGCACATCTACTCCAGAACTCCCAGGAGCGGAGCTAGAGCTGCATCCACGCACTTGTTGAAAGTGTGAGGAGATAAGCTAGGCCGAACGGAAGAACTTGGTATAGATAAGCCTTGTCCCCTAAGGCGAATCTGAGGAACTTCCGGTACTGTGGAAGGATGGAGACATGCAAATATGCGTCCTTCAGATCTGTCGCGACAAGCCGGTCCTCAGGCCTGGCTTGCACTACAAACTGCTTCAGAGTTAACTCTCTAAATCTCAGTGGCGAAGATCTAAAGTAGGACGCAAGCCTCCATCCCTTCTAGGGACGATGAAGTATCGGCTATAAAAGCCCGGACCTCTGGCTGAGAGAGGAACATACCTTATGGCCTCTTTCCCCAGCAATGGGTCGACTCCCTATCCCATGACCAGAGCCTGCTCGGGGACCACCAGAGTAGGCAGAACCCCCGAAAAATCCGGGTGGATAGACCCGGAACAAAGTAGCATATCATTCTGATACGGTACGCAGGACCCTTCTGAGAGATACCTGGCAGACGTAACCACGCTACCATGAAATCTACTAAGGGTATCAGTCTCTCGAGACTGACCTCTGGACAGATATGTTTTTCTACTCGGGGCCCTGGATGGCACCAGAGAGCCTCCGGAGCAGATGCTCTAAAACCCTCCTCAGAGGGGGCAGCCTGCCCAGTGCGCCCCGTGTGGGGCACAACCGGAAGTAGCTACCTGTGATGAGCATGACCCGGCCCCCTCGAGGTACCGAGCCTGCTACCGCGCTTACAGGGCACTGATCTACCCCTCGAGGCAGACCAGCGGGGGGCCCCTGCCTAGCCTGGAGGACAGCCCTCAGATCTGTCCTGCCAGAAGGCTGCAGCTGAGCGTGACAACCTGTACTGCCACCCAACAGAGGGGGCTGTCAGGTGACAACGCTCTGCCGCTGAGCAGCGCGGTAGGAGGAGCCGCTGCTGGGCTGCGGCTGGCTCGCAGTCCCAGACACTCGAGAGCGACGGGGAAGAATTCTCCTGAATGCTACCTCCCGCTTTGCAGCCTCATTAAACCTTTCGACTGCCATCTCGATAGCATCGCCGAAGAGGCCAGGAGGCATAAGAGGGGCATAAAGAGGATATTCTTATTTTTGTCTCTCTCTCTCAGCGCGGTCAAAAAGAATGGCGCAGAGAGAGATAGCAGTGGCCCTGCGCAGCTCGGCGACTGCCAAAGGGCCATCCCCCGCCGTCATCGAGGATATGGGCGGCGTCGGGATTTCAGGGGCGGCGATGAATGGTGCGCGAAATAACTCGCCAACTTCCACTCTAGGCATCGCCCCTAACCCGGCCACAGGAGTAGTATAGTTAACGGCTCAACGCTGCTATACACTCTGTGAGAAGCGGGCTATTTCCATGACCTCAACACCTCGATGTGGAGGTTCGGGAAAAAAAGCAAATCCCGACGCTGAGGCTGTACTCGGGCGGCAGGCAACGCTTGTCCTTGAACGAGCGTCCCTTGGCTCAGCTGGTCACTCGAGACCCAGCCTCGCCATTGCCCAAAACCTCAAGCAGCTCCTCAAATGCAGATGAGATTGATGGCGGTTCAACCTCATCCACATCGATGCTGACTAAATCCACCTCCAATTTCTCAAAATTGGAGAAGTTCAGCAACGCTTCCTCACCCTGGTCGGAAGTAGTCACCACATGGTGCGCTTCCGAGTCCTGCGTGAGGGTAGATTTAACAGGAAAGGGAGAAGAAAAGGCGTCCCCGTCTCCAACCCCGCTGTTAAACCCAGTTGTGATCCTCATGAGCGCGACCGCCGCTGAGCCTCAGCTGCAGCGGGGCGAGATCACGAGGACCGCGAGCCTGAGCAGTTCCCTCAAAAACTGCCAGGCAGAGCGGAGAGTGCGCGGCGACAGCCGCAAACACTCTGCACACTCAAAGCCCTCGAGCAGTGAGCATGCATGCAAACATGTGACACAGAGAGCGTGTATATCACTGCCCGTGATGAAACGCGGCAGGAGTGACACAACGCAGAAATCTGTGTACCCGCCATCAAAACATAGGTAACTGAAAATCAAACTTACAGCCAGCAATGCACTTTACACACAAGTTAGCTTCGAGCGCTGTTGAAGACACTAAAGCTGAGGCTTCTAGTTCACTGCGTGCCTTTATACTCCTGGCTCATGATATCACCCTCGGTGACTGCACTCGCACACCTGGTTTCAATTGCGCTTCAAGAGACAATCACGCTAATGCGTTCCCATATGCGTTCCGACGCAGTGTTGAGTTCCCTTGACAGGGAACATTATTAAGACCCTTCATGAAGATCCTCATGGGCATATTTGTACATTAAATTATCCACTTTAGAGTATTATAAATAGTCACTTTACACGACAAGGGCCATACCGCACATACATGTTAATATAATTAATTGCCGCATTTATACAAAGTGTAAACCTGCTCCACAAAATAATTACAAATTAAACACCCCGCCCCACACCACCACCACCACCGCAGGGATCAACACTGCTCTGTTATTGCTGCTAGAGTGATACAGAAATGAGCAGATGTTCCCATATTTCATTACAGTGTCATGATGCATGTAAATAAACTGTGACATAGTATAAACTAATAAAAGTTACACAAACACATCACAGGTGCCCATAAATAAAAAATGACTACATAAAAGCTTTAGGAAATTTGACCTGGGATGGGATGGGTTTCTGATTCTACTCTCCTTTTGAATGAGACATTTAATTTCTCTCAAGACTTTAAACAAATATATCAAATAAATCAAAGTTAAAAGTTACATGCCAAGCCAACAGGACCACCAGTGTGACGCTGTATTAACTCATTGGTAAAGCTAAGATCAAGTCACTAAGACATCATGTGAAAGTTATATGTGAAATGGTGTCTCCTGCGAAAATGCTAAATTGCGTTACACTAACAAAAAAAAACAAAAATCGTACTTCTATGTATCATATAAACAGCCTGAATATAGTAATCATTCAGTACTTTCTCATCTACACATGTCAGCTTTTATAATTACATAATGTACTATCGTAAAAATAACCTTAAACACTTAAAGTGAAAGGTTCCAAAAGGGAACTTTCACAAAGAAGAACCAGTTCTACATACCCAAAGAACTTTTCAGTAACTACTTCTTTAAAAAGACATTTTAATAATCTACAGAAAGATTCTTCCACTATAAAGAACCATTTGTGGAATGAAAACCAAATGTTAAAGGTTCTTTATGTAACCATCAAAAAACGACTTTATTAGCAATATTATGACAAAAATATTATTTTCTACCGGTTTCTTGTATAACAAACTGATTGTACTTTGTCTGATTTCAGAGGCCTGTAAACACACACACACACACCATATAACACTGATGAAGTCCATTTAAGCTACAATTTTAGACGCTGAAAGACAGTAAAATAATACCCACTCAGCCTGAAGATCATTCTCCTCCTCAGGTAAAGAGCATTCTTTGCTTGAAGAGTCCTCTTCTGACAGTGAAGAACTTCTTTCCATGGTTCTTTAAAACCTGAATCCAACTGTATTAATTGCTGTAGTTCTAATCCTTTCGTCGTCTCTGACTCCTAAGTCCAAATGCTGTAATGTGTACAGCCAAAAAGCATGTGGTAGCGTAATGTTATTCACAGGAGGGGAAGTTCAAATGTAAACCCCGTCATTGCCATGCAAGACATAGAGTAGGAAGTAATGCCCACTGTTACAATAATAACCAATCCCATGTCCAAATCAAATGATCTTTAGAAACCAATAACAATACACAAAGAGGTAGTTGATTTAGCCAAGTATCGAGTATTGTTGTCTGATTTATTATTTGAAAGGGTAATTTTATGTGTTTGTAAGGTTTACTATATTGAGATACAAAATAAGGAAGTGATTTGCTTGTAGGCAGCGGGGAATTTCCGCTTTAGTGTCATCTGTTCTCTGTGGGCTTTCTGAAAGCCAGCTGAAAGCAGTACGGTTAAAAGCCGAACCACAATGTCTCACTGTTAACACATGAGTGAAAGGACAACGGGGGGTTATTTCCCACTCCTAGGATGTCTGTCTGCTTGTTAACAATGCACCATGGTAACCATACTTTCCACCAAAATTCCAGTGGTCACAGTTGCTACTGCTGTAATAGTATTGTAAATTCGCATGGATTTAATATTATGTGGTGGGATGATGTTCTCTGTGAAAATTGACATTTTTATTTTAATAACCAGAAACATAGTGTGGTATTTGGTGAAATCTGTGATTACCAGAGTAAAATTGTGTGATATTCTAAGATTGTTATTCACGTCGGCGCTAATGATGTCCGACTTCGCCAGTCGGAGATCACTAAAACTAATATTAAAGAGGTGTGTGAACTCGCAAGTACGATGTCAGGCACTGTAATTTGCTCTGGACCTCTCCCTATGCGCAGGAGTGATGAGATGCTTAGCAGATTATCCTCACTCAATGGCTGGATGTCTAAGTGGTGCCCGCGGAATAACATAGGGTTTATAGACAATTGGAAAAGTTTTTGGGGCAGACCTGACCTGTTAAAAAGAGATGGTATTCATCCCACCTGGGATGGTGCCGCTCTTCTCTCTAGTAATTTGGCATATAGTCTTAGAGCTAAACCTTGACTAACTGGGGTCCAGGTCAGGAAGCAGACAAACTGGCTAAACCGACCGTCTGCTAGCTGTCTCACGTCACAGAGGTCAGATAAATTACAACACATAGAAACTCTTTCTCCTAGATATCCTATAGAGACTGTGTCTGTTCCACGAATTAGCAAATACAAAAAACTCTCAAAACCGTTTAAGGGTAAAAATTTAATTGATTTACAAACAACTAAGAACGGTTATAACACAAATGAACAAATGATAAAGCTTGGGTTGCTGAATATACGATCCCTTTCCTCAAAAGCACTTATTGTAAATGATATAATTACAGATCATAAACTAGATGTGCTGTGTTTGACAGAAACCTGGCTAAAACCAGACGATTATATCACTTTAAATGAGTCCACCCCTCAAGATTACTATTATAAACATGAGCCTCGCCTGAAAGGTAAAGGAGGAGGTGTTGCTGTAATTTATAGTAACACGATCAGTACTGCTCAAAGGTCTAATTTGAAATATAATTCTTTTGAAGCGATGGTCCTTAATGTAAAATTATCTAGTGCAAGTAATAATTCCTGTTTAACTTTTGTGCTGGCTATTCTATACAGGCCACCAGGGCACCATACAGACTTTATCAAAGAATTTGCTGATTTTCTCTCAGAACTAGTAATGTCTGCAGATAAAGTCATAATTGTCGGTGATTTTAATATCCATGTAGATAATGAAAAAGACGCATTGGGATTGGCATTTAGAGACATCTTAAACTCTATTGGAGTTACACAACATGTATCAGGACCCACTCATTCTCATAATCATACTTTAGATCTAATATTGTCGCATGGGATCAATGTTGATACTGTTCAAATTCTACAGCAGAGCGATGACATCTCAGATCATTACTTAGTTGCGTGTAGACTACCTTTAGCCAAAGTCGAAAAACTAACTCCCTGTTATAAATATAGTAGAACTATCACTCCTAACACAAAAGATAGCTTTATAAATAATCTTCCTGATCAGTTTGATCTACTTAACATCCCAGATAGCCTAGAAGAACTTGATGTTGCAACAGAAACTATTAACTCTCTCTTTTCCAGCACTTTAGACACTGTTGCTCCGTTGCGCTTAAAGAAGATTAAAGAAAATAGTCCAACACCGTGGTACAACGAGCACACCCGGGCCCTCAAGAGAGCAGCCAGAAAAATGGAGCGGAGCTGGAAAAAAACTAAGCTAGAGGTTTTTCGCATTTCATGGAAAGACAGCTCTATTGCATTCAGAAAAGCCTTAAAATCAGCTAGATCTGCTTACTTTTCCACCCTCTTAGAAGAAAACAAATACAACCCTAGGTATTTATTTGAGACAGTGACTAAATTAACAAGAAATAAAGCCTCAACCCCAGATGCTTTAAAACAGCACAGCAGTAATGACTTCATGGACTTCTTTACTTGCAAAATTCATAATATTAGAGAGAAAATTATAACCATGCAACCGTCTACTACAATATCACAAAATACAGTAAATTTTAGTGTCCCCGAAGAAAAATTCCACTCCTTCATTGCTATTGGGGAGGAAGAATTGTCTAAACTCGTTAAATCATCAAAATCAACAACATGTATGCTAGACCCAATACCAACTAAGCTACTGAAAGAGTTGCTTCCAGAGATCATAGATCCTCTCCTTAATATTATTAATTCATCTTTGTCATTAGGATACGTACCAAAAACCTTTAAGCTGGCCGTAATTAAACCGCTTATTAAAAAACCACAACTTGATCCTACAGAATTAGTTAATTACAGGCCGATATCGAATCTACCTTTTTTGTCAAAGATTCTAGAAAAGGCAATATCTTCACAACTATGTTCCTTTCTAGAAAGAAACAGCATCTACGAGGATTTCCAGTCAGGATTTAGACCATATCATAGTACTGAGACTGCTCTTATTAGAGTTACTAATGATTTGCTCTTATCATCCGATCGTGGTTGTATCTCTCTGTTAGTGTTACTGGACCTTAGTGCTGCATTTGATACAATTGACCACAAAATCCTTCTGAATAGACTTGAAAATTATGTTGGCATTAGTGGAGTTGCATTAGCCTGGTTCAAATCATACTTATCTGACCGTTATCAGTTTGTAGCAGTAAATGAGGAGATGTCATATCGGTCACAAGTTCAGTATGGAGTTCCTCAAGGTTCAGTGTTAGGACCATTGCTTTTCACCCTGTACATGCTTCCTTTGGGTGCAGTTATTAGGAAGCATGGCATTAGCTTTCATTGTTACGCTGATGATACTCAGCTCTATATTTCTTCTCATCCGGATGAAACAAACAAATTCACTAAATTAACAGAATGCATAACCGATATAAAAAATTGGATGACTAATAACTTTCTACTGCTTAATTCTGAAAAAACAGAGATTCTAATTATTAGACCAAAAAGTTCAGCGCGTAATAATCTAGACTACCGCCTAACACTCAATGGCTGTTCTGTCAAGTCTTCGTCGTCAGTTAGAAACCTGGGTGTGCTCTTTGATACCAATCTTTCATTTGAAAGCCATGTTTCTAGCGTCTGTAAAACGGCATTCTTCCATCTTAAAAATATATCTAAATTACGACATATGCTCTCTAAGACAAATGCGGAAAAGTTAGTTCATGCGTTCATGAGTTCAAGGCTAGATTATTGTAATGCTCTACTAGGTGGTTGCCCTGCACGCTTAATAAACAAATTCCAGCTGGTCCAAAATGCAGCAGCTCGAGTTCTTACTAGAACGAGGAAATATGAGCATATTAGCCCAGTTCTGTCAAACCTGCACTGGCTTCCTATTAATCACCGAATACATTTTAAAATCTTGCTAATTACTTACAAAGCATTAAATGGTTTAGCTCCCCAGTACTTGAGCGATCTCTTAACACATTATAGTCCTTCACGTCTATTGCGATCCCAAAATACTGACCAGCTTATAATACCTAGAATATCAAAGTCAACTGCTGGCGGTCGATCCTTTTCCTATTTAGCTCCTAAACTCTGGAACAGTCTTCCTAATACAGTTCGGGAAGCAGACACACTCTGTCAGTTTAAATCTAGACTAAAAACACATCTTTTCAACCTGGCATACACATAACACATTATACATACATTTTAATCCAAATCATGTAAAATGATTGTTAGGCTGCATAATTTAGATAAGCCGGAACCGAGAACATTCCCATAACACCTGATGTACTCGATACATCAGAAGAAGAATGGCATCTACGCTGATATTGTTCTCTGTTTATTCCGAGGTTACCGTGGTCAGCCGGATCCGGGCCGTATCCAGATCAGATGAAGGACCTGGACACGAGCACAGCACTACCCTGAAGTGTCTGCGGAGACCGTGACTCTACTAGACCCTCCCCTGTGACGATCATGAACCCATCTCCAACCGGACCAAATTGGACTTCATATTGGACTTGAATTGTTGTCAATATAATAATCATGTACTGTTTGGCTTTGGCCAGAGGAGAACTGGTCCCCCGACTGAGCCTGGTTTCTCCCAAGGTTTTTCTCCATTCTATTCTTCATTCGTTACGTCACCTGCCGGAGTTTTTTCCTTGCCGCTGTCGCCTATGGCTTGCTCAGTTGGGGAAACTTAACACTTAAAATTCATCAATTGTATTGATTCGCCTGCTCTTTTGGGGCTTCTGTTCAGCCAAACAAACTTTGTTTATATTGTTTTTCCTGTAAAGCTGCTTTGAAACAATCTACATTGTAAAAAGCGCTATATAAATAAAGGTGACTTGACTTGACTTGACTTGATACAAAAGAAGAAAAATAACAAAATAGTAGAAACATCAAGTGAAATCTATGGATTTTTGTAGATCAGTGCAGACATTTTACAGTTGGAACACCCCATATACACTGACTTGACTAAATTCAATTTGTGTATTGTCCTTTAATTTTTTTTATGTATTGAAGGCATGCCTTGAAGAGTAATGCTTGTTTCATTCTGAAAATTGCAGGTGTGATGGATTACCACAATGGCCACATTACCCTTCCAATGGTCATGCTTACTCCATTCATTATGCTGACTTGGCCATCAGTGTACTGCAGAGTCTAGCATTAGTTAGAGCATTAACTCTAGTCAGCTATGGCTGAAGAGAGAGCTTTAGCAATGGCTTTATTGACCCACTGTAGGGGTCCATCAGGGCCAAGGACAAAATCTGCCCTGAAATTGAATGTCCTCCCTTCATTCTGAAAAAGAACACACCCGAAGGATAAGGATGATTAACTATGACCTTGTGCTACAAAAAAAACATTGCAATAATCCTTTTGAATATAATGTCAATACGGTTGCTTGATAACATTGAGGAATACTAATAATAATACAAAAAACTTAGGGGCCTCATTTATAAATGTTTTCAGATTTATAAAGCCATGTGTACACCAGAACCTGTGCAAATTTTTGTTTATAAAACCCAATCCGTGGAAGATTGTACATATCGCCACACAGTCTCCTCCTCAAAATACATTAACAGGCTTACTATGCCTAGTTTTACTATACAAAACATAATTTGCATTTAATTCCCATTCATATTCTCATCCATGTGATATCATATTTTACAGAACAAGACATTAGGAAATTGTGAGTAACCTATGTGCCATCACATCACATTGATAAAATCAAGTCAGTATTCTTGCCTTGTTTTAGAATAAATAAATCTAAATTGGGTAAAATGTGTCTCTAAATATATATAGTTGTTCTCAATATTTTTTTAACTCAGACTTAAAAGTGTTTTTAATTGCTTTAAGCAAATCAAAGGCAATTTTGCCTAAAAGGTAAACAAATAAGTCAGAATATTTATATATCTTTAATGAACACACAGAGCTTATTTCTTGCAGTCTAAATAATTGTCTGAATTCTAAGCTTAAAAATAATGGGATATTTCATAATATTGGGAAGACCATGAAAGCGGTCATCATTAAGGCACTGATCGTCTGTGCATGACACCAACAGCAATCCTGCGTTTAGCAGAGATTGTACAGCATTGTGCAATCGGACCAAGCGAGTGATGAAAATATTTTCACAACAAATGAGTTCTGCTATTTAGAATAAAAATTTTAAGCAGAATTATCACGTGACAGGCAATCCTAGACACGACACGAGAAGATACTAAAACCGACAATGTACAGACAATGACATGACACAGGACAGCAAATATGAAGGGATTAAAAACACACAGGAGGAAGGGTAATTGAATCGGAACAGCTGGGACAAATCAAACTAATGACAAGGAAACGGAGAGGGAGGGGGTAACAGTGACAAGACATGAACATGCGGACGCGCATCTCAGCGTGTTTACATTAAACATAAAAGCACACGGTTGATGAGAACACGAACCTCGTGCTACAAAAGTGCACACAGACACGAGAGGCTGCAGTTCACGCAAAGCCCGAATCCGCTCCCACTCACATAACGTAACACACGTGAGAACGAAAAACCACTCGGCTTGCGCACTCACAACAAGGATGATCACGAGTCGTGAATGTCCGAATCCTGACCCAAAACCAAAACTGAACCAGACCAAAGTATCAGACCCAGACATCACAACCCGCACGCAAGACATTACACAGACAAGAGCGCACACGGCTCGAACCGTCGAATCAGTGCGCACACACACCAACCACAAGATATTAGGGTATCTCTACCACAACAACAAGAATTTACTAGACAGAATGTGGCAGAACCTTGACAATAAACATACATTTATTTATGAATATAGTGATAATGCTTTATATGCACAATATATAGCTTGCATAACTACATGAACCCATATTGCACAATACAACATTTCTTCACCCTTCTTCTCAGTGCACTTTTCGGAGGAATTCTCGGAGGGAATTCATTATCAGAATTTTTATGAACAGTCCGAAAATGCTGCTCCACACTTCCCTTCTTCGGTAAAGGAATGACAGCCTGGCAGATGAAGCAACCGTACATAAAAAAAAAATGACACCGTGGAAAAACATTCCTCCTCCCACTCCAAATAGAAGTGACACGTTTTGACTTGTTAATTTGTCCAGTTTTCCCACTCATTTTTATGCCTAGAATAACTTTTCAGGAACATATCACATTGTAGTTTCATCCTCATGTAAAAAGAAATATATATATCATTCCACATAAATAGCTGCAGATAATTTGTTTCTATGTATCTATATAATATTATTATAATCTGATACATCATTGCAAAGTCTGAATGTACATCTCAAACATGATATAAGTCAATTAACCAATACTTTTATATATTTTTTGTGCATGAAATAGTAGCTCAAACTTTAGAATAACAGTGCTCTGTATATTAGTAGCATGAACAGAAATACATTTGCGCAAAGATGAAGTGACATTCAGTTATCATTCTAGCTGAATTCAGAGCAGCCATCTCGTCTCCTCTCTGCTCTTTGAGGTTCATTTATCTCAATAGCTCACTGCAGCCCAGGCCTAATGCTTCTCTGTTAGGAAGATTCTAATGGGGTCATCCTAGATTTAATTTGATAGCGCCTTTATTAATTCTTGGAGTTAAATCACAAAGTACTTACAATTCCCCATTAATTAGGCTTTATAATGCCCCTATGAAGAATTAATATAACTGCGTGTTATTATTCAACATGAAAAGATTCATTACAAGAAATGTGACTGTTGCAAACATCCTTTAATGACACAGAAAAACAAATGGAAAAGTAAAAACCTTACATTTTCAAAGAAAAGGTCTACAAAGCCATAGTTGCTGGGTGTTTGCTAAAGTCAAAGGAGTTGCTGATATTCTTTACACTAGATATAGTTTATTTAATGTTGGCCATTTTTATTTGCTCTTTAATAAGGCGTCAACTGAATCCGATTCCTTGTTCTGGGAATCGATTCTTCCCTCTTCAAGGAACCAAGGTAACATATGACGTTGCTTCAATGGACACCGTGTGAACGCTCTGCTTGATTTTGTCCATGTGAAATTGAATCAATGGTGTGAAAGGACGTCAGAGGCGAGCAACGTCATGAACCAGGAATCTATAAGAGGCATTTACACATGATTTCCACAGTTTCAATTGAAAGGGAACGTTTAATGAACTCTGGCCATTCACTTCGCAAGGGCTATTTAGTCTCTGCTGACACTTCATGGCTGGGGTGTGGTCATGTGTAGGGGCAAGTCCAGGGCAACCACCCAGTAGAGCATAACATTTGTCATTGAGAGCATGTCATAATTTAGATTTTTTTTTTTAAATGGGAATGTGGCTTTTAAGTGAGAGACTGTTTTCAAAGAGCACATCCAGGTTTCTAACTGATGGCGAAGATTTGACAGAACATCCATCATGTGTTAGGCAATATTCTAGGTTATTGCATGCTGGGGTTTTTGGTCCAATAATTAGAATATTTTTGTTTTTTTCAGAAATAAGTAGTAGGAAATTATTTGTCATCTAATTTTTTATATCGGCTATGCATTCTGTTAATTTTGTAAACTTTGTTAATTTTGTATGTGTTTCATCAGGGAGCGAAGAAATATAGAGCTGAGTATCATCAGCGTAACAGTGAAAGCTAATGCCATGTTTCCTAATGATTGGTCCCAAAGGTAGCATGTACAGGGTGAAAATCAACGGTCCTAGTCATGAACCTTGAAGAATTCAATACTGAACTCGTGATCGATATTACATCTCATTTACTGCTACAAACTGATAAGAACATTTGAACCATGCCAATACAATTCCATTAATACAGTTGCTTTTCGAGTCTATTCAAACAAATTTGTGGTCGACAAGGAGCAATAGTCTCAAAAGGAAAATAGTTGTGAGGATAGTTGTGTGCCTTTTCTAGTATCTTTAACAGAAAAGGTAGCTTAGAGATCGGCCTGTAATTCAATGGACACTGTTACTAACCAATGTTAGACACACAGGCAACTAATGTGTCTAACTAAATTCTGTAGGATCAAGTTGTGTTTTTTTGTTTAATAAGCGATTTAATTGTAGCCAGCTTAAAGGATTTTGGCATGTTTTCTAATGATAAAGATGACTGTGGCGAGCAGGGCGAGGGGCAAGGGACCGCGAGAGCGTCACGAGAGCCAGTGGCGTGATTAGTAATGAGCGTCACCTGCGAGCCACCGGTCTTGTATCTCACGAAGGAGCAACGACAGTGAATAACGAGAGAGGATCAGGCCTGGATTTGTGTTACGTGTTTGTGTGGGTGGCAGTTGTCCGTGAGGGACTGCCGCAACTACGTTTATTTTGTATTTATGTTTTGTTTTGTGATTAAAGTCTGTTAAATGTTTGCCAGTTCCCGCCTCCTTCCTCCCTGAGCATTGAACATTGTTACAATGACTAACACTTTTAACCAACACTTAATTTTCCAGCACATAATTAATAAGAAATAAGATGTTTTGAATATTCCATATAAGATGATCAACTCATAAATGTTTTTAAAGGTGCATTACAGCAGAATTATGTCTGCATAATTGATTTGGTTATTTTCTTGTTTATTACTGTGAAGAACACATTTGCACAATGTGGACCTTTTTTTAAAGTGTCAAATAATCATTAAGTCACTACATTCAGGAGGAATGTAATAAAAGGAGGAGTGACAACAGTGGAAGACGAGAGAGGACCAGGCCTGGACTTTATGTTGTGTTTGTGTGGGCGGCAGTTGTCCGTGAGGGACTGCCGCCATTTTGTTTATTTTGGATTTATGTTTTATTTGAGTCAATAAAGTGTGTTTAAAGTCTGCCGGTTCTCGCCTCCTTCCTCCTTGAACAAAGACTGTGTTTCCCCCGATCGCTCTGCTCCCGGAAGTTCTGGCCAAGATTCGCCGGGACAAAGTCCATCTCATGCTTGTGGCCCCCCACCGGCCTTCCAGAATGTGGTTCGCGGACCTCGCGGCCCTCCTCGACGGAGTCCCTTGTGAGATTCCGGTCAGGAGGGACCTTCTGTCCAAGGCGGAGGGTTGCATTCTTTACCCGCGACCAGAGCTAATGAAGCTGTGGGTCTGGCCCCTGAAGGGGTCCAGCTCATAGAATCCGGTCTCTCAGCCGAGGTTGTGGAGACCATCCTTCAGTCCAGAGCTCCCTCCACGAGGAAACTCTATGCCTTGAAGTGGAAACTCTTCACGTCCTGGTGTAGTGAAAGGCAGGTGAACCCAGTAACCTGTCAAGTCGGCAAAGTGCTGGAGTTCCTGCAAGAAAGATTTGCGGCAGGGCTGTCCCCCTCCACCTTGAAGGTTTATGTGGCTGCCATAGCGGCTTGCCATGTACCTCTGGGTGGGGTATCCTTGGGCAGGGAGCCCCTAGTCACTCGTTTCCTCCGTGGCACATTAAGGCTGAGACCTGCGGCACAGACCAGGGTGCCTGCCTGGGACTTGTCTGTGGTACTCCAAGGCCTGTCCCAGGCACCCTTTGAACCTTTAGAGGAGCTCCCTATCAAGCTCCTCTCTCTTAAGACCCTTCTTTTGCTGGCCATCACCTCGCTTAAGAGGGTCGGGGATCTTCAGGCCCTCTCAGTGGCTCCCTAATGCCTCAAGTTCGCGCTCGGGATGGCGAAAGCCTTTCTCCACCCGAGGCCAGGCTATGTCCCTAAGGTTCCCACTAATGTGGCTCGGTCTATCACGCTGCAGGCCTTTTGCCCTCCCCCATTTGACGATCATGAGCAGGAGCACAAGAACAAGGTCTGTCCAGTGCGAGCACTGGACGCTTACGTTCTCAAGACTGCCACTTGGCGTAAGTCGGACCAACTGTTTGTTTGCTTTGGGGCTCCTGAGGGGGCTCCAGCTTCCAAGCAAACCCTAAGCAGGTGGATAGAGGCTATCTGTCTAGCTTACGAGTCGGCCGGACATGCTTCTCCTTTGAGGGTCCGGGCCCACTCCACTCGGAGCATGGCGGCATCCAAGGCTCTCCTCTCCGGAGTGTCCTTGTCTGATGTTTGTGCTGCGGCTGGCTGGTCTTCGCCGTACACATTTATGAGGTTTTACCATCTGGCCCTCGATGCCGCCCCAGGAACCAGGGTGCTCTCTCAGTGAGCTGGGACACACCCGGATGCCGGCGTCGCTGAGGTGGCGTTGGTATAGCGTTCCCCTAACGCTATGACGCAGCTCGAGTTCCCTGAAAGGGAACGTCTCGGGTTACGAATGTAACCCTGGTTCCCTGAGTGGAACGAGACGCTGCGTCTTTGCCTCAGCTCCTTGCGCCTCCGTGCCCACTTCAGACATTCTTGCTGGCGCTTCCGGGTTTCGGACGCGCTTTATGCTCTTCCTCATGACGTCACCGGCACGTGCCGGCGGTGACGCATTCACACGCGTTCGTCTCTCATTGGTTACACAGATCTTCACGTGACTGACGCAAGGCTATTTCCCCTAGCGCTTTGACGCAGCGTCTCGTTCCCCTCTGGGAACCAGGGTTACATTCGTAACCCGAGACGTTCTTCACGTCTATTGCGATCCCAAAATACTGACCAGCTTGTAATACCTAGAATATCAAGGTGAACTGCTGGTAGTCAATCTTTTTCCTATTTAGCTCCTAAACTCTGGAACAGTCTTCCTAATACAGTTCGGGAAGCAGACACACTCTGTCAGTTTAAATCTAGACTAAATACACATAAAACATTATACATAAATTTTTAATCCAAATCATGTAAAATAATTGTTAGGCTGCATAATTTAGGTCAGCCGGAACCGGGAACATTCCCATAACATCTGATGTACTGGATACATCAGAAGAAGAATGGCATCTACACTGATATTAGTTTCTGTTTATTCCGAGGTTACCATGGTCAGCCGGATCCGGGCCGTATCCAGATCAGATGAAGGACCTGCACAATTGGACACGAGCACAGCACTGCCCTGAAGTGTCTGCTGAGACTGTGACTCTACTAAACCCTCCCCTGTGACGATCATGAACCCATCTCTAACCGGACCAAAATGGACTTAATATTGGACTTGAATTGTTTTCAATATAATAATCAAACTATCAATCGAACAAAACAATCAATAATCAAAACTTAACACTTAATATTCATAAATTGTACTAATTCGCCTACTCTTTTAAGGCTGCCGTTCAGCCAAACAACCTTTGTTTATAATGTTTTCCTGTGACCACTGTAAAGCTGCTTTGAAACAATCTGTAAACAACAGGACGTTTTGCGAATGAACATAATTATAAAAAACACTGTGGTGAAAGCAGTGTTGCACTGCCAGCACAGCCTATCTCATGATGTCCCGCGCTGATGTTTCATCCAGTTTAGGGTTACGAATGATGAAGTCCAGCAAGCTACTTCATTTTGAGAGAGAAATTCAAAATTTCACTCATGGATGTTCAAACCACTCGTACAGCTGTATTACGTAGGGGCTTACGGGTTCTTGGCTCATCATTGGCAGAAGCGCCACTTCTGTCACGAGAGGTTCGGGATGCCCAGGCTAGAGGAAAATAGCAGACAGAAGGTTAGCTGTGCACAAACCTGAAGAAAACATCAATTTTGAATTAAATCAGAACCTTTTCAGCTCAAAGTTTTTTGGTGCTTCTAGGCTTATTTGCCGAATTACATTTATAGCTAATCTTCATACAGGTGTATTAACTACAGTATTAAATACACTTTCAGGTTTGGCCAACTTACAATATCAAGAAAAACATCGTTGTCAGTCTTGCACATTATTTTGATGGCAACTTGTGAAAAAACAAAGAACAAAAGCCTTTCATTAACAGTATTTCAGCAACTTAACTTGGACTAAGTATTAAAGTATTAACTGTAAATTGTTTTAAATATGTTTTGATGCATACAAGAGCAAAATGTTTGTATAATTGTTTATGATTTAACCTTTTGCCATCAAACTTCCACGTTCCCTCATACACCTTGCCAAATCCTCTGGATCAAAGCATCTCTCCCATGTTAAAAAGTGACTTCACAACTCTGAAAAATATAAGAAATATAGGATCTAGGATAAATTGAATTAAAATGATTAATATGGGGAAATTGATATTAATATTCTCTGAAATCAAGCCTAAAGATATTTTTAGTGGAAAACAAGATGGCAATATTGTATAAATCAATGTTCATGAAATAATGACTGTCGGTTTATTGTTGCTTGTACTTACGCCGGAGTGATCGGGATCAGGCTCTGAGTCAAGACGTGTGGAAGGGACTTTTGAGACTCCACGACATCCACAGCAAGACTGTGACAACGGTATACTTTCAGTATACAAGTATACATTTTTTGTTCTTGGTAAAGGGACCTTTCCATTTTATAATTTTGCAGTTATGAGAATGTTACTTTTGATTGAATGTTATAACACATACAATTAACAGCCCAACTAAAATATTTAAGAAAAAAATCGGAAACTCTGAAACAATGTCAGCAAAATTTTGCTGAGCAAAGGTGAATATGACTAGACCTTAACTTGTTAAAAACAAAATAGCGAAATCTCTATTGGGACACTTTACAGTGCCCCGCCTTATTTCACCCTGACCTGTTGAGCTCTTGTTCACAGGAGATACTTCCAAGGCAGCTGAAGTCTCTGTTGACTCGACAGAAACTTGACCTGGCAGCGGACATCATCATAACACATCATCTTTTGGAGTCTGTCCGACCTGGAACAAACTCCCGCTGCTTGAACTGTCCTGTTCATTTGTGCTGTCTGGTCTCTCTCCACTCCATCTCCACTCAACGCTGTACATGCCTCTGCTGCTACGGCTGAAGTATCTGCTTACCCGCCTCTCTATATCGTCCTCAGAGAGGGACAAAGATGCTGTGGACTTGATGGCCAGTGAAGAATCTCTCTTAATGCAAGCAGCTTTTCTGGATCTGGAGCCTGAGACAGGAATATTTCAAACATCAAAAACAGTTCACAGTCTGGACAGTTTCACAGTTGAAACTGAAAAGTAGACACACACAACAAGATTAACAGACACACAACCCCTAATCACCCAATAAATAAAGAGGAGACCTGCTGACGCAGTACAGAAAAACAATTCCTTTTTTTCTTTTTCTTTTTAACAAATCCAAACGAAACTATCCGACGTGCCAGAACAAGAATTACATTTATACAAATCCTAATCACCCAATTAATGTGCAAAAGACCTGTCGTGGTTCATAAATTCACCTGTGCTCTTCTTCATGTTTTCTTCATTATCTTCTACCCTTCATATTGTTCTTCCTTGCCTTGTGTCTCTGCTGAATTGTTGTGCGTTTTCATGTCCCCGTCTTGTATTGCAGTCTTTCCAAGTGATGTGTGAGTTGAGTCCTGTCCTGCACTGCCAGAGATTCCATCGTCTACATGTTTCCAGGCTGCCCCATCCTGTCAAGTCAACTGTTTTCACTTTGCTACTCTGTTAATAAATCACCATTCACCACTCATCTCTGTGCTTGGATCCGTTATTTCCAGTGTTACCTGACAGAACAATCCAGCCAAATTTGGACCCAGTAGTATGAGTATTCAATTTCTTCCTCCTGCTATGGATAAGGAGAGGATGGCGCATCACCGGGCATTGACTGCTCTGCTCCAGCAGGAGTTTGAAGTGGGATGCTTCGCCTAGACGTTTTGGACTATGGTGGTGGGGCTGGATTATTATGATGCATATAGGATAGAGGATATCTTTAATGAATTCCTTTATGACCCTTTCGTCGTGGGAGATGGAGGGGCTTAAGACCCTGGATTTTGGGTTTTTTAGAAGATATCTCTGTCATTGCAGCCAATGAGCAAAACCAGGTCAACTAGGATCGTTTCACAGGGACTTTTCCATAAGTCCTCCATCTTAGATTCAAGACCCTTGCTCTCTGACTCCCACTGAGAAGCACAAGTTAAGGAGAAGGCGAGCAGTCAAAGATGCTGCATCTCCCACAAAGTCGACCACTCCAGAAATTCCAGATTTTCCTGTCACAGACCCATTGGGTGTTCCAGAGCCATCTCTCCCTGTTATGGCCATGAAAATGTCTCCTTCCAGTTTCAATAAGTTAATTCCAAAGCTTGATATTCCTGAGCCTGCTCTGAAGAGGGCAGTTCTTGATATCAGTCCAGTGTCTGCTCTAGCCCCAGAACTCAGCCAGGAGACCACTCAAGCCTCAGAACCCACATTATTTTCTGCTACGGTTACAGAACTTTTTCCAGAGTGTACTGCAGCACCTCCAGTGACATCTGAGTCTGAGTCTGCATTGCATCTACTTCACAAGCGGAGAAAAAGGAGGGTTTGATCTGTCGTGCAGTCAACTGTTCTCCCAGAGCAGCATATTTTCTCTTTAAGTCCAGCCATGAACACTGAGGCTGTCCAAGAGCAGCCAGTTTTGTCATGGACAAGAATACCATTCCCGAGCCGCCCAATCTTCCTTTCATGTCCACAGAGCCCACTCTAGAATGTATTGCACCCTGTGGTTTGGCCCAGATCATCACCCCAGGGACAGTAATTCTCTGCTCATTAATAACTGGCTGCTCCAAGTACTGGATAAGTACCTCCAAGTACCTCTTAATTGCTGTGCTGGATAATGGGAAACAGCTGACGAGACTAACAAGGAAGTGATTGACATGACAGGTGTACGAAACGACATGGGAATTACAAGGAATGGAAAAGGAAGTGAATAGACACAACATGACATTGACATACATTTGGATTTGAACTGTGGCATTTTAATTTGATATGAAGATTTGCTTCACTCGCTGCTCCTGCTTCTACATCTAAACAGTACAAGGCTACTAAAAATAGTTACTTTTAATGGTGTTCAGACATAACGGTTTCTCAGATGGGGCTTAGATTGAGCATTATGTAGCTTTTATAAACTTGTTTTGAAAAGCATTACTGGTGTGCATCTTGATACAAATTCATGGCATTAATGTTTAATCAATGGCATTTTATTCTAGGGCAAAGCTTAAACATTGTTTGTGAAACGAGGGGTACAAATTTCAATTCAATTCAATTTTTGATTGTGTTTCTACGGTACCATTATTTATGTCACAACTTTGCAAAGCTTTGCAAAACAACAATAATGCTGCAAATACATGTGCATTCAGGTTAATTCTAAAGTCATGAGATTTGACATGTAAGCACAATATAATGAATCTCATATTTACATTGTGTCTACACCTTGCTATTTATGATTAGAGCAGTGGTCCCCAACCCCCGGATGAAATGGTACCGGGCCGCGGATCGGATCATGGACTGGTCAGAAGGCGCTTTAGCGGTGTTTTTCGCTTCCCCATCAGAAGTTCAGCGGAGTATCGCTTCCCCCCCCCCCCGATCAATAATCGAGCACCGTGCTTGAACACACTTTTCATAATGAGTTTATCACAGCAACTGCAATCATAACTGTGTTTCCACATATGTAATGCATATTTCACATGTAAAGATGTTAACCAATAATAGCAGTGGGTATTTACTTTGAAGTCACAAAGGAGACCCACCCCTTTAAAACAGTGTTAAAACCATGGATCAAAATGGTTCAATGCATTGAAATGAAGTTGCCGGAGCCAACGGTTCTAGTAATTTTAACAAAAATGTTATTGCCCCAAGAATTTTTTGTTGTATAAATGTCTGAACATGCAATATATCAAAAGAAAGAACAAAGCCTCTGCTTAAAAGACAAACCAACAAAAAACGTTTTATTCTAGCTTCATGCATTCATTTTTTAAATCAAAACTTGAATTGTTTGTTTTAATTTTGTAATTTTTTTATTCAAAGACCACAACGTGCATAAGCAACACTTTTATCTGGAGATTCTGTACTCTTTTCAAAGACAATTCTGTGAATGGTGGGAAAAGAGTTAAAACTCAGGGAACATTACATAATAATGATAAAAAGTGTGTCATGACCCCTTCAAAGAAAGGCACACTGAACATATTTTTGGAAAGCAAGATTATTACCATTTGGGAAGCCAATCATAAGCTTCAAGTAAATTTTTTTTTATGAAAAATGTAGTGTATGGAGCTTAATGAAACATTTAGTGTGGCGATACGAAGCATATAAATGAGATTTTAGTGACAATTGTTTCACCTGCCCACAGGCAACTTTTTAGTCTCTTTATTTATTATATTCATAAACATTGTAATGTGTGACAGAGGAAGAGGACACGACTGGCAAGGTTTGCTTTCAAACATTCACTGTGGGCTTCTGGACTGCAGTGAGTCATGACTCTGCCCCCGGCACTGCCACAGATTTCATTCATGGCCTTTAATTGGAAAAGTGGTTCTCCGCTCTCTCTTTTTGAAAGGAGCGGCTTTCCTCTGAGGGCTTGTAATATTAGAGTGCACTGCTTTTGAAAGAAAAGTTTCATTTGCTTTATTCCCCTACTCTTGATTAGAAAGCAACCCACTTTGAAAGCATGCAGTGAGTCAGATACAAGAAAAACTGTCAGATATTCTGAGATATTAACTACTGTACAATGTCACATTTGACCCTTGTATTTCCCCACAATTATGCTCCTCTGAAACAAGTCATAGTTGGACGATTTCATGCTTCTAGTCACCTTGGTGTGTTAAAAAAATGTAAATATTAATGGGAATATACTTCAGAGAAAATTTACTCAGATTATTTCCACTCTCAATTATTTTACATCAATGAATGGTTAGATTTTTGTAAAGCTTTTGAATTAAATATCAAAAGGATAAAAAAAATGCAGATTTATTTTTATATCCATATTTGATCATGTTTACTAGGGGTGGCAATAATTATAGCCATGACTGCATATAAGCAAATAAATAATTCCCCCTACTTACACAACAAATGTTAAAACAAGCTAAATTAAAAATTAATCAGTATAATTATAATAAATCAGTAGCTTTGTTTCCATCCACCTTTATGCACATTTTGGGATATCGCAACAAAAGCTGTTGAATGGTGAGGGCAAGATGCACATAAACTCTAAAAACGTAAAATGTACTTTTTTTTAAGTCAGATCAGTTTTATTTTTATCTGATAAGAAAACATAAACTACGATGGAAACACATTTACAGAATAAATTCCTCAATGTGACTTGGCATGAGTCATGGAAAGACAAAACTAAACTAACCATCTGCTTACACAACATCTGAAAAACTTGTTTTAAAGTACCTGAGCAAAGTCTGTTGTCAATGCGGTTCAGTATAATTCCCTCCCAGAACTGTCTTACATGACTGCGTTCAGAAACAGCAGTATCTGTCTCTGCTTCCAAAAGCTAGATAACATGTTTATTGTGTTTCCTTTCAAGTAATTTATTACATATGAAAATAATTATATTCGGTGGCTTCTCCTTTGTTATGATTATGAGCTCTGCGCTCCCCTCCATGGCCACCAGATGGAGCTCACACATATACTGACACTTCACTACACACTACATTTCCCAGGAACCATCACACTGCACTGATTACACATACACAGCTGGACTCCATCATGTCTGTTTGTTCATGCCACCTGTTACCAATCTCATAGACTATAAAAGACTGCTTCATTCATACACTCTCCGCGAAGTCTTAATTTGCCGTAGCTATCATTTCTAAGCGTTGTTTATCCTGTCTTGTTTTGCTGGTTCTGATCCTGTTCTGCCTGCCCTGACCTTTGCCTGGAATACCGTTTATGATTGATAGCTGCCTGTCTTGACCACCGCCTGTACCACGATTTGTACCGCCTTTGTGATTCCTGCCTGTTTATGACCACTCTTAATAAATACATTGCGTTTGGATCCCTGCCTGTGAGTCCCTTGTGTTACAGAAGACTTCGCCATCACAAGATCCAGCTGTCTTTTTCCTCCGGTGTGCAAGTATGTTTGTCCGATTCATTCAACCTGTCACCCAAGAAGGACGTTGTAGCACCCTAGAAAATCTGGGGAAGATCCTCCAGATAGCCAGGGAGAATCCAGACTTCCATGACTTTGCTGCTAAATTCAGGATGTTTGCTGTATTCTCTTCCTTGAGTGATGAAATGCTGAAGATGCTGTTCCGGTTCGGGGCTAACCACCTCCAGTTTATAGACCTCCCTGACACTACCGGCATGAGTTGGCAGCAAGCCGTTCACGAGTGTCAGATGAGTGTCCTGCTCCGAACCAGTCAGCCAGCGCCACCAGAGCCTGCAACGACCCGTCAACCAGAGCCTGAGCCTGCAACGACCCGTCAACCAGAGCCTGAGCCTGCAACGACCCGTCAACCAGAGCCTGAGCCTGCAACGACCCGTCAACCAGAGCCTGAGCCTGCAACGACCCGTCAACCAGAGCCTGAGCCTGCAACGACCCGTCAACCAGAGCCTGAGCCTGCAACGACCCGTCAACCAGAGCCTGAGCCTGCAACGACCCGTCAACCAGAGCCTGAGCCTGCAACGACCCGTCAACCAGAGCCTGAGCCTGCAACGACCCGTCAACCAGAGCCTGAGCCTGCAACGACCCGTCAACCAGAGCCTGAGCCTGCAACGACCCGTCAACCAGAGCCTGAGCCTGCAACGACCCGTCAACCAGAGCCTGAGCCTGCAACGACCCGTCAACCAGAGCCTGAGCCTGCAACGACCCGTCAACCAGAGCCTGAGCCTGCAACGACCCGTCAACCAGAGCCTGAGCCTGCAACGACCCGTCAACCAGAGCCTGAGCCTGCAACGACCCGTCAACCAGAGCCTGAGCCTGCAACGACCCGTCAACCAGAGCCTGAGCCTGCAACGACCCGTCAACCAGAGCCTGAGCCTGCAACGACCCGTCAACCAGAGCCTGAGCCTGCAACGACCCGTCAACCAGAGCCTGAGCCTGCAACGACCCGTCAACCAGAGCCTGAGCCTGCAACGACCCGTCAACCAGAGCCTGAGCCTGCAACGACCCGTCAACCAGAGCCTGAGCCTGCAACGACCCGTCAACCAGAGCCTGAGCCTGCAACGACCCGTCAACCAGAGCCTGAGCCTGCAACGACCCGTCAACCAGAGCCTGAGCCTGCAACGACCCGTCAACCAGAGCCTGAGCCTGCAACGACCCGTCAACCAGAGCCTGAGCCTGCAACGACCCGTCAACCAGAGCCTGAGCCTGCAACGACCCGTCAACCAGAGCCTGCAACGACCCGTCAACCAGAGCCTGCAACGACCCGTCAACCAGAGCCTGCAACGACCCGTCAACCAGAGCCTGCAACGACCCGTCAACCAGAGCCTGCAACGACCCGTCAACCAGAGCCTGCAACGACCCGTCAACCAGAGCCTGCAACGACCCGTCAACCAGAGCCTGCAACGACCCGTCAACCAGAGCCTGCAACGACCCGTCAACCAGAGCCAGAGCCTGCAACGACCCGTCAACCAGAGCCAGAGCCTGCAACGACCCGCCAACCAGAGCCAGAGGTACCATTTCCCACCCTATCCCACCCATTATCATCTCTGTCCCTATTTGTGTCTGCCAGCCCTCCTGCCCTGTCTCCGCTGGAGATCGTCAGTCCTGCACCGCTACTGCAGGTGCTCGCCTGGATGGTACCGCCGCAGGTCCTGCCGCCTCCACACATATACTGACACTTCACTACACACTACATTTCCCAGGAACCATCACACTGCACTGATTACACATACACAGCTGGACTCCATCATGTCTGTTTGTTCATGCCACCTGTTACCAATCTCATAGACTATAAAAGACTGCTTCATTCATACACTCTCCGCGAAGTCTTGATTTGCCGTAGCTATCATTTCAAAGCGTTGTTTATCCTGTCTTGTTTTGCTGTTTCCGATACTGCCTGTTTACCCGTGTTCTGATCCTGTTCTGCCTGCCCTGACCTTTGCCTGGAATATCGTTTATGATTGATAGCTGCCTGTCTTGACCACCGCCTGTACCCCGATTCTGATCCTGTCTGCCCGCCTTTGTGATTCCTGCCTGTTTATGACCACTCTTAATAAAGACATTGCGTTTGGATCCCTGCCTGTGAGTCACCTCTTTGTTACATCCTTGCTTGCCTTCATTACTCACTGGGTGGAAACGGTGCTTTTTTTCTCAAACGTTTTATGTGATATTTCAATTATGCCCAGAAGTTAAATTCACAATTTTGGATGGAAACATAACAAGTGTAACAATGTGAGATTTATCATTAATACAATAATCACAGAATGGAGTAAAATGTAATTATGATGTAGAGTTCAGCAGCCTCATCACTTCTGAAGAGAAGCCATTCTTTAGCCTGGTGGTTCTGGCTCTAATGCAGTGCAACCTCCTTCCTGAAGAGTGACCATTTTCTGGATGGACGAGGTCTTTCATAATACAAGTTCCCCTCCTTCTGCATCCGTTAAATATTGCTTACAGATGGCAAACTGTGTTTGATGATTTTCTGGGTAGACTTAACTGCTCGTTCTAGTGCCCTCCTGACAGCAGCACAACAAATTCCCCATCACAGTGATACAGGAGGTGGGGACACTCTCTACCATACATCTGTAGAAGGATGTGAAGACTCAAATACAGAGGATTAAATT
Source organism: Rhodeus uyekii (assembly GCA_037043235.1). Lineage (NCBI taxonomy): Eukaryota > Metazoa > Chordata > Actinopteri > Cypriniformes > Acheilognathidae > Rhodeus > Rhodeus uyekii. The sequence goes on from JAWRVZ010000148.1 coordinate 791,741, forward strand.
CACATGGATTGAGGTTATTCGCTCAGCACTAAACATCCATTCATTCCACCTCCTGTCTGTACTTTGACTCATTGTTGTTAGAACTTCGACCTAACACTTCTGTATCGGCTGCAAATTTAACAATACGAGTGCTTGAGTGCATGGCTGTGTAATTGTAGCCCAATAGAGAGTACTGCAGGCGGCTCAAGACACGGCCCTGGGGGGTGCCGCTATTAAGAGTAATGATAGAGAGTGAGACATTGTGAATTCTAACACAATGTGGCCTATGTGTTAAAAGATCCAGTATCCAATTACACAGAGATGGATTCAAACCAGACATTGCCAGCTTATTCACCAGAGTTTGTGGAATAATAATATCACAAGTTTAGCTAAAATCCAAGAATAAAGGTCTTACATATGAACCCCTGTTCTCCAAATAAGGGCAGAGTGAATCACATTAAAATCTGCAGTAGAGTGGTTTTCCCTATATGCATCCTAGTGGTAGGGGTCCATATAAGCCCCTATATTCCCCTTTATGTGAATAGTGTAAAGCACCTCATGGCTAGTGAAGAAAGTGCCACCGGGCAGTAGCCATTTAGGAAGTACACTTTCATACAGGGATTATTTTACCAGATATAATTCTTCCCCACCAGCATTTTTTAAAATGGTTTCTAGCCACCGCCGGCATTTTTGATGATTTCACAATTTTCATGGCCCGCATGAATATCTGAATATGCTGTACATCCGTTATTTTGGCTCCGATTTGTTGTATACTTTTCCATGCACACGAGAAAGTCTGCAGTCTGCAGTAATGAATGAATTATTTTACAAATACATCTGTCTACATATTCCATCACTTGGTCCTGCCTCTTTTTTTATTTTGTTTTGATCAGGAGATTCTGAAATCTTTCAGGAGATGTATCATAGGACCCTTCAACTGTATAATGGTGAAAACACAGAGAGATGGAAATTTCCATCAATGGAAGTTATTTCAGTCGGAATAAAACTTTTCCATTCCATCTATTTGTTGGCGCATTTTGGGTTATTGCAGAAAAAAAGCTGAATGGAAGTGGCAAGATGAAGACGAATTATAAAAATGTGCATTAAAAAACAGACTTGTTTAATTGAGGTGGATATATTTTTGTATCCAATTAGGAGACATGAGCATAAACTGCGAAGGAAACACATCCCTTGATGTGTAACAAAAAACTCACATGACTTTGCCTCAACTGTGGATGTAATTGGATAACTGGAATAACCAGTGTACCAATTTCTACTAATTATTTTTTTTTATTTCATTCTGAAATCCCTGAGAGAAATTCTGTCATCATTTAATCCTTTCCCAGAAATGTATCTCATGATTGCGTTCACCAGGCATCCAAAACATAAGATAACATAACAGAGTTTATTGCTTTTTGTCTTCACGCCCTCATTTGCAAGTCATTTGTGATGGAGTAAAAAAGAAGCACATTGGCTTCACCAGTTTTACATTCCCCAGAAAGTGATGATTTTGTTCCCTTGAACACATTGGATGGAACGAGTGCTTTATTCGCAATTGTTTTATGCAATTTTTCAATTCTCAATTTGAATTCGCAACTTTGAGTGTAAACAGAGCTAAAGTTTTAGATTGAAGGTGAAAAAAACATTTTACTTTGTTTAGCTAAATTTGAAGTTCAAAATAAAGTAATTTCAATAGGACTTGGCATGATTTGGAATTCACTTGAGGATGGAAAATCTTCAAGATTTCACATCAAGTTCAAGCAAAAAAAAAAAAAAGAGAGATAGATCCGGAACGCAGCAAACATAAATGTTTTCTAGTTGAAAAATAACAACTTTGAGATTAGAGCTTGCCATTTTCAGAAAGCTCTAATCAGATATGCGCAACACAGTCTGCAGTTATAAAATCTGCAGTCTGTAGGTGTGCCGAATTGTGGAGCTCTTCATGATGCTTTGATTGTGTAAATGGGGAACAGATACAACACATTTCACTCATTTTACAAGCTTTTTGGATACAATCTTGTGTTTGTGTGCTGGCTTTTACAAGATGGAATCTCTTCAGTATTCCAAGTGGAGGCCAGTACTAATAATTATGGCACAACAAAGTTCCGCTTCATGCATTGAGAGAACGAATATTGACAAGTGTGGACAAATGATGAATCACACGGTCATGAGGTGTGATAAACACTAACACACAGTGGCATCTGTGAGTTGCTATACTGAATTAAAATCTAACTCAGTCAGTCATGGCATCTATCTTGTAAATCATTTATTTTATTCTTCATGGATGAGGTTGCTTGTCCAAATGAGGAAGGTGTTTCATGAACTCTTTCATTCGTCATCAAAATTCTGCCAAGAGTGAGGAAAACATTGAAAGGGTTAATTCTTTAATAGTGTTAATAAAACCTGATATGATACTATAATATAACATGATATTATATTATAACAATATTATAAATGATAAAAAAAATGTGATAATGGTATAATTAATAATAATTTATTAAAAAGTACAAAAACTGTCTATATGACTATTTTTCAAGTCTTCAAAAGGCATAAATTCATAATTTCATTCCAACTCATCAGTAGGTTTATGAGAGTTCATGAGAGAACGCCAGTCCTCAGACATGTCTCATGTCCTGTCCTCAGGCTGATCTGTCATTCTTCTTCCTGGTCTCTGTTGTGTGTTTGATGGAGCACATGGACTTGAATTGATAGTTCACCATGTGCTCCATTGTCATTGTGGGGTCTGGCCCCTTGTTACCCCATTCATTGCCTCATTTTGTCTCCCCCCCCCCCCCCCACACACATGCTGCACTCTTTATTAACTTTCTTTCTTTTCTTGAAAAGTCCATGTCCTAATCTGATATAACAATTTCACCAATTATGGACTCAGCGGGCACAGATCCTCTCAGATCAGCAGTCGCTCTGCAGGGCATCCTCTTGGGTCAGCTGACAACTGCATCTCAAGAGATGGAGTTGCTAAGCTCCCATTTGTGCTTAAGTGCCAAGCTCCAGGAACTTCACAGGGAGACTTCAGCAAGCAGAACAGAAGTCCCTACAGGTATGTCTTTCATCTGTCAAGAGCAAGAACCTCATGCCAACAACCTCCTGCCCCATGAACACTTTGACTTCTTTACACTTTGACCTGTCTTCCAGGCCATGGTCAATGACGTGCTGAAGGATATGATCAACAAGTTTGTCTTTGTGTATCTTGAAAAAATTCAGTTACACACTCAGCACGTTCGTCAGATGCTACATAGGTTCTGCTGTTGGAGAACCAATTGTATGTGAAGGCAGAGAAGTGTTTCTTCCACGTGCAGTCAGTTTCTGTCACGATACATTAATGGGAGGACTCAAATGCAGGTGAAGGAATATTTAATGTAACAAAATAAATCAAATACAAAAGGAAATGCCCACAAGGGGGAAAAAAATACGTAAACAAAGATCATAACAAACTAGGAAATCAGGGCAGGAAACATGTCAGGAGAACAGACCACGGAAGAACAAGAATGACAACGACGTGATGCAGGACAGCAAACACTGAGGGATATTTATAGGACACATGAGGGAAGGTAGTGATGAGAGACAGCTGGGAATGATTATGGGAAACAAGGAGGCGGGGCCGACACTAACGAGACAAACACACGGGAGAGAGAGCAGTAACAGTTTCGTTCCTGGGACGTGTCTTCCACATGGAGTCAGTTTTGTTCCTGGTGCTACATTATTTCGGCAGAGGGGATCAGACCGGATCCCGCTAAGGTTAGGGCTGTAGCCGAGTGGCCACCTCCAGACTCATGCATGGTCCTGCAGAAGTTTCTGGGATTCGCTAACTTCTATCGGTGGTCAATCCGGAACTTATAAGGTTGCTGGACCCTTGAGAGCTCTCACCTCTACCAAGGTGCAGTTTAAGATGGTAGCTGAAATCCCAGGGTGCTTTTGATGTTCTCAAGTCCCGGTTCATCTCTGCTCCTGTTCTTTATTTTCCAGACCGTGAACGACAGTTCATTGTGGAGGTAGACACCTCTGAGATTGGAGTAGGTTCATTGGCCCACTGTCATGTCCTCAGGCTGATCTGTCATTCTCCTTCCTGGTTTCTGTTGTGTGCTTGTTGGAGTGCATGGACTTAAATTGACAGTTCACCATGTGCTTTTGCTCCAGTCTGGTCCCGCCCCCTTGTTACCCCATTCATTACCTTGTTTGGTCTCCTCCCTTCACCTGTTCCTTGTCTTCTACATTGTTTTGTCTCATATTTAGTCCCCCTTTTGTATGCTGTATTTTATGTATATTTCGTTTTGTATGCTAGCTCTGTGCAAGCTATTGCTCAAGCTGCTCTTGTTTTGTTTAGTACCCTCCCTTGTCTTTTCGTGTTGGATTATACCAGTTTTGTTTTCCTCTTTTGATTTTGTTTTGTCTCTGTTGAACACTCTCTCCTCAGATGATTCCAAGATTCTCGCTGCCAGGGGTTTGCCTGCGATCACCTATATCGGATTGCCTTTCTACCCATGCTGTCTGTTCAAGTAGGGGTATAACATTAGTATAAGTCTTTACATCAGTCGGTAGCTTCCTCTCTATGCTATACTATCCTATTGCAATAAAGACCCCCCACCCTCTCGCCCCTGCAATCTTAATTTTTGTAAAACGGAACAAAAGTCGGTGGTTTTTACTACTACTAGTCTTCCTTCTAACTGGAGACTGCAATACAGGGAGTGCAGAATTATTAGGCAAGTTGTATTTTAATTTTATTATTGAACAACAACCATGTTCTCACTGAACACAAAAAACTCATTAATATCAAAGCTGAATATTTTTGTATCAATATTTTACGTAGTTTTTAGTTTTAGCTATTTTAGGGGGATATCTGGGTGTGCAGGTGACTATTACTGTGCATAATTATTAGGCAACTTAACAAAAAACAAATTTATACCCATTTCAGTTATTTATTTTTACCAGTGAAACCAATATAACATCTCAACATTCACAAATATACATTTCTGACATTCAAAAACCAAACAAAAACAAAACAGTGACCAATTTAGCCACCTTTCTTTGCAAGGACACTCAAAAGCCTGCCATCCATGGATTCTGTCAATGTTTTTGATCTGTTCATCAAAATTGCGTGCAGCAGCAACCACAGCCTCCCAGACACTGTTCAGAGAGGTGTACTGTTTTCCCTCCTTGTAAATCGCACATTTGATGATGGACCACAGGTTCTCAATGGGGTTCAGATCAGGTGAACAAGGAGGCCATATCATTAGATTTTCTTCTTTTATACCCTTTCTTGCCAGCCACGCTGTGGAGTACTTGGACGCGTGTGATGGAGCATTGTCCTGCATGAAAATCATGTTTTTCTTGAAGGATGCAGACTTCTTCCTGTACCACTGCTTGAAGAAGGTGTCTTCCAGAAACTGGCAGTAGGACTGGGAGTTGAGCTTGACTCCATCCTCAACCCGAAAAGGCCCCACAAGCTCATCTTTGATGATACCAGCCCAAACCAGTACTCCACCTCCACCTTGCTGGCGTCTGAGTCGGACTGGAGCTCTCTGCCCTTTACCAATCCAGCCACGGGCCCATTCATCTGGCCCATCAAGACTCACTCTCATTTCATCAGTCCATAAAACCTTAGAAAAATCAGTCTTGAGATATTTTTTGGCCCAGTCTTGACGTTTCAGCTTGTGTGTCTTGTTCAGTGGTGGTCGACTTTCTGCCTTTCTTACCTTGGCCATGTCTCTGAGTATTGCACACCTTGTGCTTTTGGGCACTCCAGTGATGTTGCAGCTCTGAAATATGGCCAAACTGGTGGCAAGTGGCATCTTGGCAGCTGCACGCTTGACTTTTCTCAGTTCACGGGCAGTTATTTTGCGCCTTGGTTTTTCCGCACGCTTCTTGCGACCCTGTTGACTATTTTGAATGAAACGCTTGATTGTTCGATGATCACGCTTCAGAAGCTTGGCTATTTTAAGACTGCTGCATCCCTCTGCAATATATCTCACTATTTTTGACTTTTCTGAGCCTGTCAAGTCCTTCTTTTGATCCATTTTGCCAAAGGAAAGGAAGTTGCCTAATAATTATGCACACCTGATATAGGGTGTTGATGTCATTAGACCACACGCCTTCTCATTACAGAGATGCACATCACCTAATATGCTTAATTGATAGTAGGCTTTCCAGCCTATACAGCTTGGAGTAAGACAACATGCATAACGAGGATGATGTGGTCAAAATACTCATTTGCCTAATAATTCTGCACTCCCTGTACATTGTATGTTCGGGGGCATTTTTGGCAATGTAAGTAGAGGCATGTTTTTCAAATGAGCCTGGCTTATCTTCAACACTGCACAGTAATAACATTATGGACTCTAGTACTGAGTAAACATCTGCAATGAACCTCACAAACCCATTTGTTGGTGAATCAATTCCCACAAACTGCCTCTGTGTTGAATAGGATTTGCTTTAGCTTCCGATCAGCTGATTAAAAGCATCGACTGGGCTGTCAGGCACGCATAGAGAGATAGCAGGCATCTGCCATATGTCTGGAGATGCATGTCCATGCCTTTGAGAATGGACGTTTAAACAGGCAGAAAATTCACATGGATTATAATTCCAATGTCATCTGATTAACACTCAAGAATTTAAAGTTATCAAATTATCAGGAGTTTATCTTTTCTGCTGGTTGTGTTATTGATGGGCAGTATAGTTTGAGGCTCAAGAAACGTTTCTGCTTGGATCCAGGGAAAGAAACGAGCCAAGAGCTTTTACCATTGACTGATAGGGATGTTACTCAGTGATGACCAGCATGAATTTTAATCCGGGAACATGTCAAACTTGGCAAAAGTGAGGCCATGTTCACCTTTTGAGGGGATAGATAAAGCCATTTTTTTCACATTGGGAAAAAAAAAACAATACACTAAACACATGTATTCCTGAAGAAATCACATGCACATGATATCATTGTGAATAATTTCTGGCAATGAGAAAAACAAACATACACAAATAAATGACTAAAAGGGACTGCCCAATGACACCATTTTGCGTAAACACCCTCAGAAAGTCCAGCATCTCGCTTGACATCACATTCAGTCAAAAAAAGGTGAAGTGGAACTAACGTCACTTCTTTCATTTCACTTTCTTATACTAGATAAGAACTAATCAGAGGCCAGACTTTGTTTACAAGTATGTTTCACCTACATGTCTACTAACCCTCATTAGTGTGTTTAGGAAAATATTAGTTGACTGGTAGTTACTTATATTAAGTAGAATGTCTGTTGAGGAGCATCACAATAAAGAGTTATCAGATATTACATAGACAGTCTACTAATACTCTAATGAGAGTTAGTTAACATGTTGTTGTAAAGTTATTATTGGTATAGTCAGCAGAATGTTCAGAGAACATGATTATAAAGTGTTACCTTCCATTTTTATCAAATATTACTGAAAAATCACTGTACTTAATAGAACAATATAATTTGAATTCTTGATTATATTAAGCAGAATTCAAACTGCATGACTTACAGCAGATTTGGTTGAAAGCATGCCTGGTTTTCAAATGGAGACTAAATGTTTAAATGTAAGGTACGGTAGACACCTTTGTAAAGGCTAGCAATAATAGGCTAGGTTTGAAAGTATTAGATTCCCACCCTTCCTCCAGAGCCCTCTTCAAAGACATGCCTCCAAAATACACGAATGCACAGCCTGAGCAGAGTCTGCAAAGTGTCATAAGAGACGATTATAAATTACCTCATGGCTCAAAGCACATATCGTTACAATAATAATGAATGTAAACAACTTTCAGAGATCTGACTTGTACTTCACTGTCAAAATATTGAAATTGTGTAAGGCTAATGCTTTTTATTGCTTCTGTTTACTAATTTTACATTTCAATGTAAAATGTTTACTTTATGGTCCGGTTTATTATCATGCAACATTTATTCATAATACAAATGGGTACAGATCAGAATCAGAAAGAGCTTTATTGCTAAGTGTGCTTGCACACACAAGGAATTTGTCTTGGAGCTGAAGCTTCCAGTGAACATATACAATGCAACACAACATGAACACAAATATACAAATATGAAAAATAGTATAAAATAAAAGTATGTAAGTATATATATATAACAGTTATATATATAATATATGTATAATATATAACAGTTGAATACATACGGAGTTGCCGTCCTGACGGTAACAGTTCAAACAGGAAGTGTCCAGGGTGAGCAGAATCTGTGATGATTTTACCTGCTCTCTTTTTCACTCTGGAAGAGTACAGGTCCTGGAGGGCTGGCAGGGAAGCACCAATAATCCTCTCTCCAGTCCGGATTGTGCGATGTAGTCTCCCAATGTCAGATTTGGTAGCTGAACCAAACCAGACAGTGATGGAGGTGCACAAAACAGAATCAATGACGGCAGATTAGAACTGTATCAGCAGCTCCTGTGGGAGGTTGAGCTTCCTCAGCTGACGAAGGAAGTACAGTTTCTGCTGGGCCTTTTTTACAATGATTCAATGTGATTGTTCCACTTCAGGTCCTGAGAGATGGTGGTGCCCAGGAACCTGAATGACTCCACTGCTGCCACTGTGCTGTTCATGATGGTGAGTGGAGGTAGAGCAGGGCTGTTCCTCCTGAAGTCCACTATCATCTCCACCGTTTTGAGCGTGTTGAGCTCAAGGTTGTTATAACTGCACCAGACAGCCAGTTGTTCTCCAGTCTGTAAGCAGACTCGTCACCATTTCGAATGAGGCTGATGGCGGTGGTGTCATCTGCAAATTTCAGGAGCTTCACAGAAGGGTCGTTAGAAGTGCAGTCATTGGTGTACAGGGAGAAGAGCACTGGGGAGAGAACACACCCCTGGGGGGCGCCAATGCTGGTAGTGAGAGGGTCCAGTGATGTCCTTAAAGCAAAAAAGTTCACCACACAGCAGACAAGTATTTGAAATACTGCATCAAACATTGCAAATCTTATTTTGAATTAGCATTCATGAATTAGTTTCAAACTCACCAAGTCAGGTGATTCTAGCAAGCAAGGCTTTGATATCTCATAATGCTTCAAACCTTGCATTAAAAAAAAAAAAAAAAAAAAATCACCACTAGATGTCACTGATCAGATGTACACATGTGCAACTGTCTGATGTTTTCATCTGATTCTGGTTATAATATAGGTTTTGTTTTAATTAATTTAATGACTTTAAATAATTGAAGACCAAACCTGCAGAAATTAAACACTAACCAACACCGATATTCGGACTACTTTAGACCAGTCACTTTCATCATTCTCTCTCTTGCTGTACTTTCACACCATCTTATTTCAGCATTATGAATAAATAGCAAATGCATCCCAAAGAGAGATGGTCAGCAATCCTTTATATGACTTTGTTCTGTGCTGCGTGGAACACACTGTAATTCTGATTCACTTCAGATAATCAGTGTAATTATGAAACTGTTTTAAAATATTGGTTGTATTTACTTGCACAATGACAAGGCATGCCTGGTAAGCCTATGCTTGTATATGGTTAGGGTCACACTTACTTCAATACATTTCTAAAAGGTTAAAAAAGGAAGAAATCTGGTATTTCATTTTATGGAAAAATAGTTAACTAATATATATTTTGTGTTCCACAGATGAAAGTAAATCCACATTAGATTGACATTACACTGTTTAGGTGAACTATCCGTTTAATATTTTAACAAATGTAACAAAATTAATTTAAAGCATGTTTTGAATAAAACAACGTTTAAGAACAAAATTAAGTTTGAATTTGATTTTACTGAAATTGATTGAATGGTGAAATCAATAGTGCTTCTAAACATCAACTGTGACTCACTGTGTTACAAAATGATTTGGAGGAAGAAAGGCAGAGCAAGTGCTCAATTTAATACAAGATTAAAAAGGCAATTTTTTTAAAAATATTTTAAGAAAGTAGATGTAAAACAATTAGTCAAATATGATTTTAGGTTAGTTAAATTCAGCTGGCTTTTGCTACAGAACCCCTTTGGCTATTAATTAACTTTTTGCCAGTGAGGCAACATAATTTTATTTCCATATGGTGACTGTTAATTCAAGATTGAATGAATAATTAATTTGATGTAATTAATCTATCTCCTAGCTAAATTATATGGGTTTTTCGAAAACATATTGACTCTTTAATACACATATTCATTCTCAGTAGACATGCAGACCCACACAAGAAAGTGAATGCTGTGTCTGTGGACATGGCAAAAAATCATGTTGATTGCATTACAGAAGCAAAAGGAAGGGCTGCCCTTCACTTCCACGTCAATAGTGCCCCTTCATTCATCCATTCTTTCCATCCTGACTACAGTCCTGAAAGATTTCTGGAATTTTTCCGAGTCATTAGTGACATTTACAAGCACACAAATAATCCATTAATCATCAGATTAATGGCTGAGTCGGATTGAAAAACCTTCATGTAAACAAATCCATCCATTGAACTTGATCCAAATTAAATATTGATTTCATTGAAAGGGGGGAAATAGATCTGAAATTGTCAAATCGTTATAAACAGTTGAATCTGACTATTTTCTTTTTCATTTCCTATATCAAATACATATTGCACACGTGAGCAGTGCTGTAATGCATGTTCCCTTTCAGGGAACTCGTGCTGCGTCAAAGCACTAGGGGAAATAGCCTTGCTTCAGTCACGTGAAGATCTGTGCAACCAATGAGAGACGAACGCGTGTGAATGCGTCACTGCCGGCACGCACCGGTGACGTCATGAGGAAGAGCATAAAAACGCGTCTGAAACCCGGACGCGTCAGCTCTGAATGTCTTCAGCGTGCTGTGTCTGTGTGAGAGTGATTTTGAGACTAAGATAGTTTAAAAATCAGGAAATATGAGTGTGGAAAGTGTGGCGAATGAACAGAGTTTCAGACCATGTGTTTATCCCTGCCCACGTTTTATAGCGGGCAAGGATACATATGTTATGTGTGTTGATGTAACCCACCATAAGTAATTAAGGCTGGATTTTTTATTTTATTTTATTTTATTATTATTTTTGTTAACATTTGTTTCTCTCATTGTAATTTTGTGTATGTATATATTTTGTTTACCGATTACATAAAACAATCAGACATATTAATTTTGATTTCGCAAACGTGGGTTAAGGTGAGCGTGTCCATTTCAATTGACGTCATATGTGCGCCAATTCAGAGCAGATGAGACACGAGCCGCATGTGCTGCGAGCTGCTAGACACCTTTCATTCGGATGAAAAACACTGTCTGAATTGTTTTATTTGTAATAGGTAAGTTACTGTGGTTTATATTTATGTAAAGATGTTTTTTTTTTTTTTTTTTTACAAATATAATTGGGATGGTTCATTATTTGTATTAAGGGCCTCACGACACGCATAGTGTTCACTGCACGTTGTTCAGTGTGGTTTATATATGTGATTCATGTAACCTGTGTTTAAATGATATTAATAATTGTTACTGTTGTGTATATATATATATATATATAGTGTTTTCGTTATAAAATGTTAATTCGTCATATGTGCACCAATTCAGAGCAGATGAGACACGAGCCGCATGTGCTGCGAGCTGCTAGACACCTTAGTTTCATTCGGATGAAAAACACCGTCTGAATTGTTTTATTTGTAATAGTGCTGAGATTGGGAGAAACGTTGGATTGTCCGACTGTTCAAGCCATCCACGGGAAATCGCGACTGCCAGGACGGATTTCTGTGCCGTTTATTCCCGCGACATCTGCAGGCAACACGCACACTCACTATTGAACCGAATCGATTCCATTTCCAGCGAATCGACTCATTTTGAAATGGATCAACTCACCGCGAACTGATTCAAATGCCAACGGACTGATTCATTTTATTTTCACCTTTCTGTTGTGATTGTCTCTTTTATTATTATTTGTATATTATATTATTTTGTTCATTAATGTTTTGATGAATGGTTTAAAGAATATATTCATATTTGTTAATTGAGTTCAAATTGTTGCTTATTTTATTTCCACTATATTTATATATATATATTTTGATACATTTTCTCTCACTAATTTTAGTTAGTTGGAAAAATTGAAACATGAGAGCAGACATTATATTATAATACTGAGTTATATGTGCGACCCGAACCCGGGACTCCAAATAGTAGTATACATTTTAATCTACACATTTGGTGAGCTCAGACCCAGTGGATATTTTTCGTCCATTCTTCTGCTAATCATAAACCTGACGTAGAGGTTACATTATCTGTTTGGGAGTGGAGCATGCGCGGTCGGCGCTTGAGAATGCAAGCTGTAAGGACTGCGAGAAGTTCTCCTTGCATGCTCTCCGCTCCCGCCTGGCGGTCTGTAACGAGGCCGCTCAGGCTAGTGTTCCCCGCGGCTCGGGACCTGCAGCAGCCGAGGCTTTGTGGCACTCTCAGTCCTGGGGATCACAAATGGATCTCGCTGAGGCAGCTGGGGTGGGTCCTCCCTCACCTCAGCCCTCACAAGATCAAGCGGGTCCCAGTCACGAGCACTCCCCGGGAGATGTTCGTGCTGTGACTCCAACACTAGCTATATCAAGTTCAGGAAGTGAGATGGATCTAGCTAGTGTTGACCCGGTCGAGGAGGATTCGCCACCCTCCTCGAGAAAGCCAGCCTCCGAAAAGGTTCATACACCAAACAGTGCTATGTATACCAATCTTGTAGGGGCTCAAGGTCAATGTTATGGGGGGATGCAGAAAGTGGATGAGGCTCTTGCGAGTTACCTCGTGCCCCAGTCTGCGTCCTCCATTAAAGCTCCGGCGCTCCCCTCCAAGCCGGTGCACGTCACGTCGTCTTTGGTGGGGAAAGCATACTCAGCTTCTAGTCAGGCCGCAGCCTGTCTACACACCACGACACTGCTGCAGGCTTATCAGGCTGAGTTGCTAGGGGACCTCAACGAGGGCGGCGGTATCGGTCCGGAGGCAGTGGCAGAGCTGCGCCGGACCGTAAATTTGTCTCTTCGGGCCACTAGGGAGACGGCCTACTCTGTCGGTCGCTCCGTGGCAGCTCTGGTGGCCACGGAGAGACACTTATGGCTTAATTTGTCAGCTATGAAGGATAGGGACAAATTTGTTTTGCTGAACGCTCCTCTGTCCCCTTCGGGCTTGTTTGGCGATGCCGTAAAAAGCGTCGTCGACAAGTTCCAGGAGGCTGCACGACAGCAGGCGGCATTCAGTACAGTTCTTCCCTGCCGCCCTCCACGTGAGACCGCCGGCCAAGCGCGGTCTCAGAGCTCCTCACACAGGGCCGCTCAGAATCAAAGTGTCGCTACCCGCCTTCCTCCAGGAGACCCCGGAAGGTCGGGTCGACAAGTTCAAGTCTATGCCGCTGGTAGAAGGGGTGATTTGAGGGTTGTCCTGAATGCCAAGAAGACCAAGACTAAGCGGCCCTGACGCCAATCCGCAACAAGGTGGTGTCTCCCAGGTGCAGCTCCAGAGTCAGCCCGCCATGGGAAAACCACCCCCTCTAAGGAGGGTCCTAGAGGAGTCCACCCGGGTTTCCGGAATCAGCCCCGGCTCAGTGGTGGATATGTTCGTAGTAACAGAGACCAGCCCCGGGAGGCTGGTTCCCCTAGTAGAATTCCGGGCAGCGTGGTCACAGCTACCCAGTATCTGTCAGTGGGTCCTACGCACGGTAACCTTCGGGTATGCCTTTCAGTTCGGGGTTTCACCACCCCGTTTCTCGGGTCGGTGGTAGGCCCTCAGCAGGCTCTGGTCATGGAACAAGGAGTAGACACTTTGCTGGCGAAAGGGACCATCGAGTATGTACCCCTCGCGAACAGCAAGTCCGGGTTTTACAGCCGGTACTTCATAGTTCCAAGGGAGGATGGAGGGTTGCGGCTCATTCTGGATTTGCGTCTCTTAATTCGCAGTTAGGAGTCTAAAATTCAAAATGAATGAGATATGACGCCCAAGCAGATCGTAGTACGGATCAGGTATAGCTGGTCCGGCACAGTCGACATCAGAGACGTATAATCCCTCATCTCCATCCTTCCACAGTGGGAAGTTCCTGTGGTTCGCATTCAGGGGGGAAGGCATACCAGTATCGGTGCTTCCTTTTCGGTCTGGCGCTCTCGCCCCGCACGTTCATCTAGGAGGGGACGCTGCTCTAAGCTCCGCTGCACTTGCAAGGGACTATCGTGTCCCAAACTATGTCGACGACTATGGCTTACCCTGGCCGAGTCGCCGCTGTTAACAGCACAACATCGAGATGCTGTGCCCGCACATAAAGGAGCTGGGGTTAAGGCTAAACACCAAGAAGATTGTACTTTCTCCAACGCAGAGATCCATTTTCTAGGGAGTCATTTGGGACTCAGTTGCCATGTCTGCTCGGCTCTCCCACGAGCGCATCCAGGCCTTTTGTTTAGCCGTTAAGGACGAGGACACTCTTAGGGCTGAACACCAAGAAGAGTGTACTTTCTCCCACGCAGAGAACCACTTTCTTGGGAGTCACTTGGGACTCAGTGGCCATGTCTGCTCGGCTCTTCCCCGGGCGCATTCAGGCCTTTTGTTCAGCCGTCAAGAGTATCAAGGGGCAGCCACTCACGTGAAGGTTGTTAGGGCTCATGCAGCGGCTCCAGCGTTATTCCACTGGGCCGGCTGGGCACGAGACCCCTGCAGTGGTGGCTGAAAACCAGGGGTTCTCCCCGAGGGCTAGAACTCTTGGTCTCCTTCTTATCTGGAGCAGATTTGGGAAAGATACGGAAGGCACAGGTCGACCTGTTTGCCTCAGTAGAGAACACCCACTGCCCTCTGTGGGCTTGGTACATGCGTGGCCAAGGTTACGCCTGTACGCCTTTCACTCTGCTCCCGGGAGTTCTGGTGAAGCTGTGGGTCTGGCCTCTGAAGGGGTCCAGCTCATAGAATCCGGTCTCTCAGCCGAGGTTGTGGAGACCATCCTTCAGTCCAGAGCTCCCTCCATGAGGTAACTCTACGCCTTAAAGTGGAAACTTTTCACGTCTTGGTGTAGTGAAAGGCAGGTGAACCCAGTAACCTGTCGAGTCGGCAAAGTGCTGGAGTTCCTGCAAGAAAAATTTGCGGCAGGGTTGTCCCCCTCCACCTTGAAGGTTTATGTGGCTGCCATATCAGCGTGCCATGTACCTCTGGATGGGGTGTCCTTGGGCAGGGACCCCCTAGTCACTTGTTTCCTCCGTGGCACACTAAGGATGAGACCTGCGGCACAGACTAGGGAGCCTGCCTGGGACTGGTCTGTGGTACTCCAAGGCCTGTCCCAGGCACCCTTTGAACCTTTGGAGGAGCTCCCTATCAAGTTCCTCTCTCTTAAGACCCTTCTTTGGCTGGCTATTGCCTCGCTTAAGAGGGTCGGGGATCTTCAGACCCTCTCGGTGGCTCCCTCATGGCTCGTGTTCGGCCCGGGATGGAAAAACCTTTCTCCATCCGAGGTCAGGCTATGTCCCCAAGGTTCCCACTAATGTGGCTCGGTCTGTCACGCTGCAGGCCTTTGGCCCTCCCCCCATTTGGCGATCATGAGTAGGAGCAAGAACAAGGTCTGTCCAGTGCGAGCACTGGATGCTTACGTCCCAAGACTGCCACTTGGCGTAGGTTGGACCAACTGTTCGTTTGCTTTAGGACCCCTAAGGGGGCTCCAAATTCTAAGCAAGCCCTAAGCAGGTGGATAGTCAAGGCTATCTGTCTAGCTTACGAGTCAGCCGGACATGCTTCTCCGTTGAGGGTCCGGGCCCACTCCACTCGGAGCGTGGCGGCACCCAGGGCTCTCCTCTCTGGAGTTTCCTTGTCTGAGGTTTCTGCTGCGGCTGGCCTGTCCTCGCCGCACACATTCTTGGACCTCGATGCCACCCCGGGAACCAGGGTGCTCTCTCAGTGAGCTGGGACACACCCGAATGCCGGCGTCGCTGAGGTGGCGTTGGTATAGCGTTCCCCTAGCGCTTTGGACGCAGCTCGAGTTCCCTGAAAGGGAACGTCTCGAGTTACGAATGTAACCCTGGTTCCCTGAGGGGAACGAGACGCTGCATCTTTGCCTCAGCCCCTTGCGCCTCCGTGCCCGCTTCAGACACTCTTTTGCTGGCGCTTCCGGGTTTCGGACGCGCTTTATGCTCTTCCTCATGACGTCACCGGCTCGTGCCGGCGGTGACGCATTCACACGCGTTCGTCTCTCATTGGTTGCACAGATCTTCACTTGACTGACGCAAGGCTATTTCCCCCTTCTGCTTTAGACGCAGCGTCTCTGTTGGCAGTGTTCATCGCCATAAAAACTTACACTCCACAGCTAACCTGTTCCATGTAAATAATCTCAAACAGAAACTGGACCAATCAGCTATAAGTAAAGTTACACATGTCTGACACTATAAAGTATCTCCCCTAGTTTCTACTCCAAAATAAAGGTCATAGTAAAATATTTTAAAAGACAAAATCATCTGCTTTGTAGCTTTTTATCATTATTCTATTTGATTTAAATAATTATTAGACCCTTAAACCATTACACATGAACAATTTTAGTTTAATAATTACTATTATTAAGATTTATTTCAAAGGCCCACTGAAATGTCTCTGGACTGGAACTGGAGCGGTTTACGTGATGCTACCATGAAACCAGACTTAATTCGCCACAATGGAAAGCATATTTACAGTTTTAATCGTTTCCTATCCATTATATAGTTCACAATGTGCCATTCACCATTAGAAAATCCTAAATGTCTGGAAGAGTGACACATTTCAGGAGCATTGGCCAAATTCCCTTAATCTTCCAGTAAAACGACTTAATATAGTTCTGGTGTGCAGAAAAAGATTGTTGAGCTTCACCAAATAGAAAGTGGCTAAGAAAATAACTATAGTAGTGAAAATTCCCATTTCTACCATCAGAACAATAATTACGAAGTTCCAATCAACTAAAGATGTTGAGAATCTGCCTGGAAGAGGACCTTATATTGTCTTAATGTGCAGCAAGGAGGAAAGTCAAAAGATCACAGATGGAGAACTGCAGAGATTAGTTCAATGTCGGGGTCATAAAGCCTTAAATTAAATGTCAAACAACCCCTAGACTGAAAAGCCTAATTAGTTGACCGAACTCAACTGATTGAGTAAACCTTTTCCCTCAATTCAATTGTCTCCCAAATTCAGCATACTGAATTTATTAACCGAAATTTCAGTATTTTTGGATTGAAAAGTACACACTATGCCAGGGGTCGGGAACCTATGGCTCTTTTGATGGCTGCATATGGCTCGATCGCTCCGCTACTTCCGCCCTCAGACGACAGGTGGATCGCTCGACAGGAGTATGGCTCTGCATAGCTTCATTTTCCAAAAAATTGGGGTATACGGCTCTCTCAGACAAAAAAGGTTCCCGACCCCTGCACTATGCTGTAATTGGTCACAATCGCATTAACTAGTGCGCTACAAGAATTGTAGAACCCTGCAACCCTTAATTTAAACATGAGACTTTTTCTAATGTTTAGAAAAAAACATGCAGATTCCATCCAACTATATTCATAATAGAGGAAGTCAAATGCAATGAGCTGAGGGGCTGAAAACCAGGGTCCTCGAAGAAGATCCCCACTGGCACATACACCAATTGCAGAAGCAGGTTTAAATAGAGTATTTTGATAATGTATCAATATCACGTGTCAGTAGTAAGGGGAGGACTTAGGATGCAGGGAAAGGTGACTTATTAACAAATAACTAAATAAACAAACATACAAAAGACAACCCACGAGGGAGAAAATATAACGAGGATCAAACTAGAACAGTGGTTCTTAACCTTGTTGGAGTTACTGAACCCCACCAGTTTCATATGCGCATTCACCGAACCTTTCTTAATTGGAAAAATAAAATATGATTTTTTTCAAATTCAAAAATATTGGCGCATAAAATGAACCGTACATCACTGTGTTCAAAGAACAAAACCATTAAAACATGATTTTCACACAAAAACAAAAACTTAATAATGAATATTTACTGCAAATCAGTGTGACTTCTGCTGTTGCCTTTCAGAGACCAGTTCAGAAATGCGCGGCCTCACCTTGGCAAGTGCCACTCATGTCATTTTTGCAACAACAAAAAAAAAAAAAGTCTGATGCTTTTCTTAGTTTTTATGTTCAGCATCCTCAAAAAACGATTGATAACCCAAATCATATGAGCTGGGTGTGTCTTATCCTCCGCTAAACCCCTAAGACTGACTCACCGAACCCCTGGGGTTTCGATCGAACCCAGGTTAAGAACCACTGAACTAGAACATAAAATGACCAACCGGATTGCCCGGAGACCAGGAACAGGGAACACTGGGACAAACATTGAGAGACAATTACCAGGACAGCAAACACAGCAGGGTTAAATAGGGAACACATGAGGAAAGCTAACGAGTAGAAAAAGCTGGGATCAATTAAAGGAAATGAGGGAACAAGATGGGTGGGGTTTACAATCACAAGACACAAAGGGGCAGTGTCAGAGCTCAGTCAACCAGCACACTAGAAACCCAAACTGAAGTGACAGAACCCTGACAGGCAGGGTCAGGCAGGGCCGGAGGGTGCGGCGGATCAGGCAACAATAGTTCAGTGGCGAGCAGCTCGGGTGGCGCCCCAGGAAATGGCGGGATGGAGGAGGCTCTTCTCCTCCTCCTCTGCTTACGAAGGCAGCGAGCGGGCTCTGAGACGGCGGCCTCCTGGCCGGCAGCAGGCTCTGGGACAGCGGGCTCTGGGACGGCGGCCTCCTGGCTGGCCGGGTTAGTCGCTGGGGGCAATGGGGCCAGAGTGTCCACAAACCCCCAGAAGCTCAGTTGAAGGGAAGGAGAACAAGCATTACCAGACACAAAAAATGAACAGGAAAGCTTTAATTGGCTGGTCAGAGAGTCAGAGCTTACGAACTGCATCTGTAGCAAACTTCACAAGCTAAAATATATTCCTGTATATGTAATGGCTTTTTTTTTAACCCACAATGACAGACAAAGGACAATAATTTGATTTGGTCCCAGGTAAATACACAAAGCCATTTTCAAGCTGGACATTGTGAGGACATTATCAGCTTTAAAGCAAATTAAACTTATGCCAGAAATAAGAATGGACAGACTCGACTTTCAGCATTAACCTCCATGGTGATAGAAAAGTACTTATCATTGGAACTGAAACACACAGATAACCGGTACAACAGAATAGCTGAAGTCTTCTTGAGGAAAGAAAAGAGGGTGAATAAAAGTAAAGGAGGAGGTGTTGCTGTAATTTATAGTAACACCCTCAGTACTACTCAAAGGTCTAGCTTGAAATTTAAGTATAATTCTTTTGAAGTGATGGTGTTTTATCTAAAATTATCTAGTGCAAGTAATAATTCCTGTTTAACTTTTGTGCTGCTACTGTATACAGCCCACCAGGGCACCATGCAGACTTTATCAAAGATTTTACTGATCAGAATTACTAATGGCTGTAGATAAAGTCATCATTTTTGGTGATTTTAATATCCATGTAGATAACGAAAAAGACACATCGAGATTGGTATTTAGATACATTTTAAACTCTATTAGAGTTAGACAAAATGTATCAGGACTCACTAATTGTCATAATCATACTTAAGATCTAATATTGGCACATGGGACCAATATCGATACTGTTCGAATTTTGCAGCAGAATGATGACATCTCAGATCATTACTTAGTTATGTGTGTACTACCGGACCGATCGAGCGGAGCGACCGCGTGTACGATACTCCTTTCGTCCGTGAGCGGAGCGAAAACGGACCGATCGCGGATAGCGGGACCGCTGCTATAAGTTACGTTCAGGGGTGAAAGAGCCGCGGTTTGCCGACCCCCGGCCTAGAAGAACTTGATGTTGCAACAGAAACTATAAACTCTCTCTTTTCCAGCACTTTAGACACTGTTGCTTCGTTGCACTTAAAAGAAGATAGAAAATAGTCCAACACTGTGGTACAACGAACACACCCCGGCCCTCAAGAGAGTTCCAAAAAAAAAAAGAAACTAACAGGGAAAAGGGAAAAAAACTAAGATGAAGGTTTATCACTCTGAGGTTTTCAAACCTCGGACTAGGTTTTCCCATTTCATGGAAAGATAGCTCTGTTGCGTTCAGAAAGTGTTACCCTTAGTCCTGTTTTTCGTGTCATCTGTGCACTTCCTGTAAGGTCAATGTTACACTTCCTGTCGGTGAGGTCTATTATAATTTACCGTGATTCATGTTGTGTTGTTTCACTTCCGGCTCCCTTCTTTGTTTCCTCTCGTGCCCTTCCGTCACCAGTCTTGTCATTACTTTCATTTGTTAGTCCCCCAGGTACTCGTCATTCCTTTGTGTATAAGCATTTGTGTTTCCCTTGTCTTTGTCAGTTGTTGTTGTTTTTATCACTTGACGTTCATGGTTGTACCATGAACTTTTGTACTTGCTGTACCATCCTGTTTTGATGCCCGAGTTATGTTTTAGTTCAGTTTATGCACAGTTGTGCCTCTTTGATTTTGTATTTAAAGTGTTTGTTTTTCCATTTAATGAATAAAGTGAGTTTAAGGCCCCGTCCACACGGAGACGCGGATCACTGCATCCGCATACATTTCTTATCGGATTGGTGTTCTGTCCACACGCATCCGGCGATTTGGGAGACTGAATCCGCTCACTTTTTATACCGGGTCCTAAAGTGGATAGATCTGAATCCGACACCCGTGTGAACGGCTAATCCGTATATATTTTTTTGTTTACCGATGATGTCATCACATCACATGTCGGCTGCGTCACAGTAACAGCAACAGTGTTGCCAGATTGGACTGAAGATTCCAGCGCAGCTACAGCTTAAAACCCTCCCATTTAAAAAAATACCAGCCCAAAGTGCGTACTCTTATAAATAATGAAAAATGTTGAGCGATTTTATGCATCAAAAACCATCCCAAATTTTATCAACCAGCCCAATGCATTTTTCCCGGTCGGACGTGACAAAAAGGTAAATAGCAATCTGGCAACACTGAACAGCAACAACAATGCCCATGCTCAAAGTCTTCTTCTCTGTGTATAGTGTATTATCTGTGGCAGAATAACAGCGCCCCATACTGGTCTGGCATATAAACTACACCGGATTCAGTGGTATCGTGTGGACGCTGATTTTTTTTTTGAACGAGGAAAAAAAAGATTGGATAGGGAGCGCGCCGGCATCGTGTGGACGTGGCCTAAGTTGGAACCTGTTTCTCCTTATTGTGACAGAAAGTCACCCCCTTAGAATGAAACAAATACAACCCTTGCTATTTCATGACTTTACTTGCAAAATTCATAATATTAGAGAGAAAATTATAAACATGTGACCGTCTACTACAATATCACAAAATAAAATAAATTGTAGTGTCCCTGAAGAAAAAATCCACTCTTTCATTGCTGTTGGGGAGGAAGAATTGTCTAAACTCTAAATTCTAAACTAGATAAATCATCAAAATCAACAACATGTATGCTAGGCCCGAAACCAACTAAGCTACTGAAAGAGATGCTTCCACAGGTCATTGATTCTCTTCTTAATATCAATAATTCATCTTTGTCAATAGGATACGTACCAAAAACCTTTAAGCTTGCCATAATTAAACTGCTTATTAAACAAACACAACTTGAGGATAATTAGTTAATTACAGGCCTATATCGAATCTACATTTTCTATAGATTTCAAAGATTCTAGAAAAGGCAATATCTTCACAACTATGTTCCTTTTTAGAAAGAAACAGTATCTACAAGGATTTCCAGTCAGGATTTAGGCCGTATCATAGTACTGAGACTGCTCTCATTAGAGTTACAAACAATACCAATCTTTCATTTGAAAACCACGTTTCTAGCATCTGTAAAACTGCATTCATCCATATTAAACAACATATGCTCTCACTAACAAATGAGGAAAAAATAGTTCATGCGTTCATGAGCTCAAGGCTAGATTATTGTAATGCTCTACTAGACTTAGACTAAAGTCTTGATAATTACTTAAAATGCATTAAATAGTTTAGCTCCACAGTAGAAGAGCAATCTCTCAACACATTATAGTCCTTCACGTCTATTGCGATCCCAAAATACTGACCAGTCGATAATACCTAGATAATCAAAGTCTTTTGATCTATTGATCTAAAATCTTTTTCATATTTAGCTCCTAAACTCTGGAACAGTGTTTCT
This sequence comes from Rhodeus uyekii, assembly GCA_037043235.1. NCBI lineage: Eukaryota > Metazoa > Chordata > Actinopteri > Cypriniformes > Acheilognathidae > Rhodeus > Rhodeus uyekii. The sequence continues at coordinate 813,804 of JAWRVZ010000148.1, forward strand.
AAAATAGTTTGGGAAGCAGACACAGTCTGTCAGTTTAAATAAAGACTAAAAACACATCTCTTCAACCCGGCTTACACATAACACATTATACATACTTTTTTTAAATTCAAATCATGTAAAATGATTGTAAGGCTGCATAATTTAGTTCAGCCGGAACCGGGAACATTCCCATAACATCTGATGTACTCGATACATCAGAAGAAGAATGGCATCTACGCTGATATTGGTCTCTGTTTATCCTGAAGTTGACCGTAGTCAGCCAGATCTGGGCTGTTTCCACATCAGATGAAGGACCTGCACCTGGACACGAGCACAGTACTGCCCTGAAGTGTCTGCAGAGACCGTGACCCTCCCCTGTGAAGATCATGAATCCCACCTCCAACCGGACCGAACTGGATTCAATATTTTGACCTTGAATTGTTGTCAATTTAATAATCATGCACTGTTTGGCTGTTTGCCAGAGGGGAACTGGTCCCCCGAATGAGCCTGGTTTCCCCCAAGGTTTTTTCTCCATTCTGTTCTTCATTCATTCCGTCACCTGCTGGAGTTTTGGTTCCTTGCCGCTGTCACCTATGGCTTGCTCAGTTGGGGACACTTAAAACTTAATATTATTAAATTGCATTGATTTTCTTGCTCTTTTAGAGCTGCTGTTCCACCAAAACAAACCTTGTTTTTTTATTATTTTCCTGTGACCACTGTAAAGCTGCTTTGAAACAATATGTGTTGTAAAAAGCGCTATATAAATAAAGGTGACTTGAAGACGTGTGACAGATGTGAAAGAGTCTGGAGATTGCATTGGGAATGTTATGCGTAAAAAACATTGTTAAATGTGAGTAGTTTGGCTGTTGGTCAGTGATGGTCTAGGGAGGAAAATCCTTGGAGGGTCGCACAGTGCTAGTCAGTGTTTCCCTCGCTGCTGTTAGGTACTGGGATACTAATACTGGGAAGTATTCAGAACAATTGTCAGACTGTCAGGCCGAACACACAACTGACTGACATTATGAGTTGCTGTGATGAACTTCATGCAAGTTAGATCAGCCTGTACTTCAAGGTTTTTTAACGTTGATTTTTGGTATAATTTTGAATCCAGATTTAATTTGAATCAGATTCTTCAGTAGAAGATAGAATTGAATTGTAATGACGCTCTTGTGAAAACTGAAGCAAAGTTTCCATGTTTCAAGACATGTGATTGACTGTTCGCTACTGATAGCATACATCATATGCTCCATAAATTCAATATTAAAGCCTGCGTTGACAGAGCTAAGAGGGATGGAGCAGGAGTTTTTAATAAAATGTGTTTTTATTTCCTAATTAATATTTGTATGCAACATCAACACAGTTACTGAACTGAATTAAATAAAAAAGAACAGACTCAAAGTGAATACAACTTATTTTCTGTAGAGCTGCTTAACAACTGAATTTATATCTGTCTGCGCTCTTGCTTGCTGTATTATAGTAAAAGACAGAATTCCCATAGTTTCTGTTTAAAGGCATTACAGTTCAGAACGTAATGACGTCATGATTTGACGCTGTACTGAGCAGATGCTCATGTTTTCATGCTCATTTAAGGAGTGAAGAATAAAAGCTTATTGAAGAGAGTAATAAGCACTGAGCAATGTTTCATTTTTTCCACATGAGATTGATGGCAAACTGCTCACTCAAGCTCAACAGCATCATTAAGTTGGCTGAGAAGCTTAATCTTATTATTTTTCTGAGACTAGAATTTCTATACGCATCTCCTCCTACAGCTTTAGTGCTACAGACCCCAAAATCAGAACAGGCCGCAGGTTGCTATATCTTTTCTAAGGGATCGGGGGTACGATGTTCGCCCCAGGGGCGAAAAAGATGCCGAAAAATCCCATTGACTTAACATTGCGACAACTTTGACAATTAATAACTCTGAGTGAGGAATTTGTAAAAAGATGAAACTCGCCACATTTGAAGAGGGTGACAGCCTCTGTAAGAACATACCACACACTGGGGTGAAAGTTGTACCCCTGGGGTGCTAGAGCTGCCCAAATTTGCCCCATAGAGATGAATGGGGAAGGCCGTCCCATGAAACACCAACTACTATATCAAATTGCATAGGGATTTTGAATTGAACATAGCTGTGCATCACAGCGTCACAGAGACAAGGGGGAGGGCTCATTTTACTCAGGCGACCAATGAGTGTCTCAGGATCACAGTGAAGCTATTAAGCCACACCCTAGCAACCATTTAGAGCACCTTAGCAACCCGTCCCATAGACTTCCATTCAAATAGATCGACTTCTATGTCTGGATAGAAAAGTCATAGAAATTTGAGGGTGGGCTCGTTTGACTCGGGGCAGCAAACTGCCAATCAACAATGTCTTCAACACTTCCTAGCCACGCCCTAGCAACCATTATCGAGCACCTTAGCAACCAAATACAAAGTGAGATATCTTCAGTTCTGAATGTCGTAGAGGTATTGTGGTTGGTTTATATCGTTCAGACTGACAAGCAGCCTTTGAAGAGACATCGATGGCAGAGGCTTAGCCACTCCTTAGCAACCAAACAGAGAACCCTAGCAACCATTTAGCCAGACCTATATCTCTGCTTCTGAGTGTCGTAGAGACATGGAGGTTGGGTCTATTGACTCATGCTAGCAAACAGGACTTCCAACATGCTACATATGCTAGCAGTGAATAGCTACATGCTATTCACTATTTAACACTTAGTGGTTAGCTAAGTGTTAAATTGTGCTAGGAATGCCATAGTAACTACCCAGAAGACCTCACAACTACCTAGTAACAACCTAGCAACTACCCTGGATACCCTAGCAACTGCCTAGCAACCACCCAAAATACCCTAGCAACCACCTAGCAACACCCTCGCAACCGCCCCAGATACCCTAGCAACTGCCTAGCAACCACCCAAAAATACCCTAGCAACTGCCTAGCAACGCCCTAGCAACCACCCTGTTTACCCTAGCAACCGCCTAGCAACACCCTAGCAACCACTCAAAATACCATAGCAACTGCCTAGCAACACCCTAGCAACCACCCAGGATACCCTAGCAGCCACTATGGTTACCCTAGCAACCACCTAGCAACACCCTAGCAACCACCCAAAATACCCTAGCAACCACATAGCAACCACTCTGATTACTCTAGCAACACCCTAGCAACCACTCTGATTACCCTAGCAACTCCTTAGCAACACCCTAGCAACCACTCTGGTTAGCCTAGCAACCACCTAGCAACGCCCTAGCAACCACTGTGGTTACCCTAGCAACCACCTAGCAACACCTTAGCAACCGCCCCGGATACCTAAGAAACTGCCTAGCAACGCCCTAGCAACCACCCAGAAGTCAAGTCAAGTCAAGTCACCTTTATTTATATAGCGCTTTTTACAATGTAGATTGTTTCAAAGCAGCTTTACAGGAAAAACAATATAAACAAAGTTTGTTTGGCTGAACAGAAGCCCCAAAAGAGCAGGCGAATCAATACAATTGATTAATTTTAAGTGTTAAGTTTCCCCAACTGAGCAAGCCATAGGCGACAGCGGCAAGGAACCAAAACTCCGGCAGGTGACGTAACGAATGAAGAATAGAATGGAGAAAAAACCTTGGGAGAATCCAGGCTCAGTTGGGGGACCAGTTCTCCTCTGGCCAACAGCCAAACCGTGCATGATTATTATACAACAATTCAAGTCCAATATGAAGTCCAATTTGGTCCGGTTAGAGATGGGTTCATGATCGTCACAGGGGAGGGTCCAGTAGAGTCACGGTCTCCGCAGACACCCCAGGGCAGTGCTGTGCTCGTGTCCAGGTCCTTCATCTGATCTGGATACGGCCCGGATCCAGCTGCCCACGGTAACCTCGGAATAAACAGAGACCAATATCAGCGTAGATGCCATTCTTCTTCTGATGTATCGAGTACATCAGGTGTTATGGGAATGTTCCCGGTTCCGGCTTATCTAAATTATGCAGCCTAACAATCATTTTACATGATTTGGATTAAAAATGTATGTATAATGTGTTATGTGTATACCAGGTTGAAAAGATGTTTTTAGTCTACATTTAAACTGACAGAGTGTGTCTGCTTCCCGAACTGTAATAGGAAGACTGTTCCAGAGTTTAGGAGCTAAATAGGAAAAGGATCGCCCGCCAGCAGTTGACTTTGATATTCTAGGTATTATAAGCTGGTCAGTATTTTGGGATCGCAATAGACGTGAAGGACTATAATGTGTTAAGAGATCGCTCAAGTACTGTGGAGCTAAACCATTTAATGCTTTGTAAGTAATTAGCAAGATTTTAAAATGTATTCGGTGTTTAATAGGAAGCCAGTGCAGGTTTGACAGATCTGTGCTAATATGCTCATACTTCCTGGTTCTAGTAAGAACTCGAGCTGCTGCATTTTGGACCAGCTGGAATTTGTTTATTAAGCGTGCAGGGCAACCACCTAGTAAAGCATTACAATAATCTAGCCTTGAACTCATGAACGCATGAACTAACTTTCCTGCATTTGTCTTAGATAGCATATGTCGCAATTTAGATATATTTTTAAGATGGAAGAACGCCGTTTTACAGATGCTAGAAACATGGCTTTCAAATGAAAGATTGGTATCAAAGAGCACACCCAGGTTTCTAACTGACGACGAAGACTTGACAGAGCAGCCATCGAGTGTTAGGCTGTAGTCTAGATTATTATGTGCTGAACTTTTTGGTCTAATAATTAGAATCTCTGTTTTTTCAGAATTTAGCAGTAGAAAGTTATTAGTCATCCAATTTTTTATATTGGTTATGCATTCTGTTAATTTAGTGAATTTGTTCGTTTCATCAGGATGAGAAGAAATATAGAGCTGAGTATCATCAGCGTAACAATGAAAGCTAATGCCATGCTTCCTAATAACTGCACCCAAAGGAAGCATGTACAGGGTGAAAAGCAATGGTCCTAGAACTGAACCTTGAGGAACTCCATACTGAACCCGTGACCGATATGACATCTCATTTACTGCTACAAACTGATAACGCTCAGATAAGTATGACTTGAACCAGGCTAATGCAACTCCACTAATGCCAACATAATTTTCAAGTCTATTCAGAAGGATTTTGTGGTCAATTGTATCAAATGCAGCACTAAGGTCCAGTAACACTAACAGAGAGATACAACTACGATCGGATGATAAGAGCAAATCATTTGTAACTCTAATGAGAGCAGTCTCAGTACTCTGATATGGTCTAAATCCTGACTGGAAATCCTCGTAGATGCTGTTTCTTTCTAGAAAGGAACATAGTTGTAAAGATATTGCCTTTTCTAGAATCTTTGACAAGAAAGGTAGATTCGATATCGGCCTGTAATTAACTAATTCTGTAGGATCAAGTTGTGGTTTTTTAATAAGCGGTTTAATTACAGCCAGCTTAAAAGTTTTTGGTACGTATCCTAATGACAAAGAAGAATTAATTATATTAAGAATAGGATCTATGATTTCTGGAAGCATCTCTTTCAGTAGCTTAGTCGGTATTGGGTCTAGCATACATGTTGTTGATTTTGATGATTTAACGAGTTTAGACAATTCTTCCTCCCCAATAGCAATGAAGGATTGGAATTTTTCTTCAGGGACACTAAAATGTACTGTATTTTGGAATATTGTAGTAGACTGTTGCATGTTTATTATTTTATCTCTAATATTATTAATTTTGCAAGTAAAGAAGTCCATGAAGTCATTAGTGCTGTGCTGATTTAAAGCATCTGGGGTTGAGGCTTTATTTCTTGTTAATTTAGTCACTGTATCAAATAAATACCTAGGGTTGTATTTGTTTTCTTCTAAGAGGGTAGAAAAGTAAGTAGATCTAGCTGATCTTAAGGCCTTTCTGAATGCAATAGAGCTGTTTTTCCATGAAATGCGAAAAACCTCTAGCTTAGTTTTTTTCCAGCTCCGCTCCATTTTTCTGGCTGCTCTCTTGAGGGCCCGGGTGTGCTCGTTGTACCACGGTGTTGGACTATTTTCTTTAATCTTCTTTAAGCGTAACGGAGCAACAGTGTCTAAAGTGCTGGAAAAGAGAGAGTTTATAGTTTCTGTTGCAACATCAAGTTCTTCTAGGCTATCTGGGATGTTAAGTAGATGAAACTGATCGGGAAGATTATTTATAAAGCTATCTTTTGTGTTAGGAGTGATAGTTCTACTATATTTATAACAGGGAGTTAGTTTTTCGACTTTGGCTAAAGGTAATCTACACGCAACTAAGTAATGATCTGAGATGTCATCGCTCTGCTGCAGAATTTGAACAGTATCAACATTGATCCCATATGACAATATTAGATCTAAAGCAGGGGTCTCAAACATGCGGCCCGCGAAACGATATTTTGTGGCCCGCGGGATAATATGAAAGTTTGATGTAAGTGCGCCCCGCGAGTTTTGAATGAATAGCGCTTTACCGCGTTGTGTGTGTGTGTGCGAAAGGTTCCATTTTCATGCGAGCTGGAGCTGTACAAGCCAACCAATCACAGTGGAGTATATGACTCCTGGCGGCCAATCACAGTGGAGTATATCACTCCCGGGGGCCAATCACAGTGGAGTAAATGACTCCCGGGGGCGGGGCATTGGCCGGGCTTGATGCAATCATGCAGACAAAGAAACGGTGTTGACAACTTAGCGACTTTGTCGCTATATTTAGCGAGTTTTCAGACCACTCTAGCAACAATTTTCCCAAAAGCGACTAGCGACTTTATCTGGAGTTATTGCCGACTTTTGGAGACTGCACATATTGCTCTCTTACTCCTCCCTGTCAGCAGTGAGTGCTGCTGTGAATCCCTCCCCTGCTGACAGGTAGATCTCCCCGCACCGCAGCTGACAGTTGATCATTCCATATTTAAGTCAAGATTAGTTTCTCAATAATAGAAAAAGAAAGTCTATTCAAGAAAGTTTCTCATAATATTGACTTAATGTCTCGAAATAATGAGAGAGTTTCTCATAAAAATGACTTAGTATCTGAAAAAATGAAAATGTTTCATAGTAATGACTTAATATCTTGAAATAATGAGAAAGTTTCTTATAATAATTACTTATTATCTCAAAATAATGAGAAAGTTTCTCATAATAATGACTTGGTATCTCGAAAAAAAATAGTAACTTTTTCCTCAACCTTGAACTTCAGTAAGTCCAAGTACAGGTCTACTTACTGACGATCATCTTCAAGCTGTACTGAGAGTCTCAACAGTTTCTTCTCTCAAGCCAAATGTGGCTCAGCTGTGTGAGAGGAAGCGATGCAGGCCTCAAGTCATATTCAGAAGAACCGTTCATTTTCTTCAATATTCTGTTTATGTTCAGGACAGTTCATGCTCAGGAGAACCCATTGAAGTTAAAGAACTGTCAATAATGACGTTTGAGAAAATATTTTTTTTGTGGAATACTTGATGCGGCCCTGCCTCACCCAAACTCTGCCTCCTGCGGCCCCCAGCTCATTTGAGTTTGAGACCCCTGATCTAAAGTATGATTACGAGAATGAGTGGGTCCTGATACATGTTGTGTAACTCCAATAGAGTTTAAAATGTCTCTAAATGCCACTCCCAATGCGTCTTTTTCATTATCTACATGGATGTTAAAATCACCGACGATTATGACTTTATCTGCAGACATTACTAATCCTGAGAGAAAAGCAAATTCTTTGATAAAGTCTGTATGGTGCCCTGGTGGCCTGTATAGAATAGCCAGCACAAAAGTTAAACAGGAATTATTACTTGCACTAGATAATTTTACATTGAGGACCATCACTTCAAAATAATTATATTTCAAATTAGACCTTTGAGCAGTACTGATCGTGTTACTATAAATTACAGCAACACCTCCTCCTTTACCTTTCAGACGAGGCTCATGTTTATAACAGTAATCTTGAGGGGTGGACTCATTTAAAGTAATATAATCGTCTGGTTTTAGCCAAGTTTCTGTCAAACACAGCACATCTAGTTTATGATCTGTAATCATATCATTTACAATAAGTGCTTTTGAGGAAAGGGATCGTATATTCAGTAACCCAAGCTTTATCATTTGTTCATTTGTGTTATATCCGTTCTTAGCTGTTTGTAAATCAATTAAATTTTTACTCTTAAACGATTTTGAGAGATTTTTGTATTTGCTAATTCGGGGAACAGACACAATCTCTATAGGATGATATCTAGGTGAAAGAGTCTCTATGTGTTGGAATTTATCTGACCTCTGTGACGTGAGACAGCTAGCAGACGGTCGGTTTAGCCAGTTTGTCTGCTTCCTGACCTGGACCCCAGTTAGTCAAGGTTTAGCTCTAAGACTATATGCCAAATTATTAGAGAGAAGAGCGGCACCATCCCAGGTGGGATGAATACCATCTCTTTTCAACAGGTCAGGTCTGCCCCAAAAACTTTTCCAATTGTCTATAAACCCTATGTTATTCCGCGGGCACCACTTAGACATCCAGCCATTGAGTGAGGATAATCTGCTAAGCATCTCATCACTCCTGCACATAGGAAGAGGGCCAGAGCAAATTACGGTGCCTGACATCGTACTTGCGAGTTCACACACCTCTTTAATATTACTTTTAGTGATCTCCGACTGACGAAGTCGGACATCATTAGCGCCGACGTGAATAACAATCTTAGAATATTTACGATTAGCCTTAGCCAGCACTTTTAAATTTGCTTTGACGTCAGGCGCTCTGGCTCCCGGCAAACATGTGACTATGGTGGCTGGAGTCTCTATTTTCACATTCCGAGTAATAGAATCGCCAATCACTAGGGCACTTTCAACAGGTTTCTCAGTGGGTGCGTCACTGAGTGGGGAGAACCTGTTTGATGTTCTGATCGGAATGGAACAGTGGTTTTTTGACCCGCGATTATGCCGTCTCAAAGTTACCCAGTTGCCCTGCTGCACGGGCTCCACAGCCGGAACCGAACAATGTACAGGGTTTGCTAAGCTAGTCGCATCCAAAGTAGTATCTAAAGCCCTTGCATTCTTACTATCCTCGATTAAAGTTTGGATGCGTGTCTCTAATTCTGAAACCTTCTCTGTCAGCCTAACTATGTCCCTACATTTATGACATGTGAAGCCTTCACAGCTGACAGAGACAGAAAGACTATGCATGAAGCAGGCAGTGCAAGTGACAATTTTGAGAGAAGATGACATGACTCACCGCGTGTGTTGATCCAGCTTGTTGACCAGTTGTTTGATGAAGTCCGGAAAAAAGGCGCGAGCGAGAAAAACGCTGTATGCACGAACAGTAAGATAGCACAATGCTAACGCGTTTAGCGACTTAGATTAAAGCTAACGATTACAATATATTAAATAATCTAATATTGTATTTAGCAATACAAACGAACGTCGAGTTTAAGATCTAAAACAAAAATCAAGTTTATATGACAGTACAAACGCAAACGCAATCCACTCGAGCAGACAGGAAACAGCAGTGCAGCAGTCAAAAACGGTCCGTCTGGAACAATCAGAAGACCTTAGTAACCTGTTAATTTCTGATTTCGTAACGTACTTTGTATTTAATGTTAAATTGTGCTACCAACATGCAAAATTAACGTTTCCGGTGCAACGTTCTCAGCCAACTTCTAAAGTTTGTCTCGACGAACTTTATCCTCTCTAGTTAATTATTATTATCCTGTTTATCACTGTAAAGCTGCTTTGAAATATATATTGTATAAAGTGTTATATAAATAAAGGTGGCTTGATTTGACTAAAAAGCCGGTCTGACATAAATTACAATGATCTTCAGGATTGCTCCGGTGACATTAATGCAGTGACTGGGCTCTGCACATGCTCTGAAGGTTTATATCAAATGCACTAAACAAAAAACAAATAAATTACAGTGATCATTTAGACAGGCAAATGCTCAGAAGAAATAAATCACATTGGCTTTAGTCGTCTAGCACAAGCAGTCTTCCAATAATACCCCATATGAATTCTCACTAGGTTTTGCACATTTCAGTTACCTATAATCAATATAATGAAGGTCTGAGTCTTGTTCGATTGTTCTCCTCAAAACAAAATTCAGAATGATCTGGAAGGTTTTAAAAGCTGAAGGGGTATTGATTTATGATTCATTCATGACATTGATATTTGGTGCTGAGAGGTTTCACTTGACATTTGGATGCTGGGATGACTGGGTTCGGCACGCTCACAGAATAATATAAAACTATGAGAATCTTTCTTCAGACTTCACAACATAAACATAATAACTAACTGAACTGCCATTCTGCTTCTCCACTTTCCTTCAGTAAAATATGCTGATGCTTTCCTGTTCCCTCAACTGATATTGTTTGATTGAGAGATGAATATTTGCATACAAATCCTGACCCTGATTGGTCATGTACATTTCAGAGATGTCAATTTGATGTGTTTGCATCTAGAATATATTTTTTTGAGTCAGTACGTCTCTTGGACGTTTCCTGTCAGATGTTAAATAAACATTTAGAAAATGTCTTTAGGATGTTTATAATTTAGAATGTATGTAAAACTGACATCTTAAAGATGTTTCTCAGATGTTTGTACACCCCAGATGCTTTCCAGATTAAGTTTTCTTTAACACACATCCTGCAGGTGTATGTGCACTATCTAGGGAATCTCCATTAAAGTCTGATCATTCTTAAAAAGTCTTGTTAATTTTTACAGTCAGTTAAACAGAGATGAATATTTATAATTGTTTAGTTCTCTTCCATCTGTTACATGAGACACGAGGCAACAGAAAATGTGTCATTTTGGCTCCATCTTTATCTAATTTCTGAGGGCATTTTGCAATGCAAATGCTCTCCAACATCTCTCATCAATAACAGCTAAATGTCCTCCATAATTTTCCTTTAGATACTGGCAACATATGGACTGTAAACAAACCGTAGCAACAGGGGGCTCATATTCTTTAACTTCCAAGGCAGATTTCTCTATTGCCCATGATGCGTAAAGTGTCCTGCATGTGGAAAATCTTCCTTAGAAGACAAGGTTCATGACTCTTTTGAGGCTGTTTGCACTTGTAGAATGAAATGAAGCATGACGGGAAAGCTTAAAGAAGCAAAAGTAGCATTCTGAAGTCATCTGTGTGATGAGAGGCCAATGAGCTATATTTACAACATTGACATTCAGCTACAGCAGAAAACTTTTGATTTCAGATTTTGTTTTAAAACACAGAAAGCACTCAAGCTGTTTACTGATTGTAACACTTATGAGAGGCCCGTAATGAGACTTTACGGATGCAGTGGGATTTTCACAATTGCAGAAATTGTTTTCCTGACTATTTTTGGATCAAACATATCAGCTTACCCTCCAATGCATTAACATTTTAGTGTAATTGTGTTTGGTTTATATTTTTCAGCAAATAAAACAATTACAGATGCCTTCAACTCACATCAGAATGAAAACATTTCAGATGAAAAGCACAATCCTATATTAGAAACTGTAGCCATCTGCACTACCAGACAGGCTTTTCTATTTTCTGCTGTAAGTTTATGGAAATCATATGTAACCAAGCGGTAAATACTCTTAAACATTTGTTTCTCTTCTATGTTTAAAACGTATTTCGTTGTCATTTACTACATTCAGTGTAGTAATGTAGTAATATCATGTTCGATATTTCCCTGGAGTCGTCAGCGGGTGGCGCCATGTGTGTTGCATGCATGTCACTACCCGATCCGTACCAGAAACACGGTTGGTACCACGCATGAGCGAAAATGCTTCTACTTCCTCTCTGAAGTTTGGCAAAACAATTTACGGCAGTTTTTGCTTAGCACCTGTTGTTACTGTCACTACTTGACCCGTACCGGAAATGTTTTTTTACGTTCCTCTGAATATAAACACACTTTTTGGTAGAATATTTCAAGGTTAATAAATAAGTAATTAATCTTTGAATTATTTTAGCAAAGTTTTATATTTATAGGACAAAAATAATATAAAAAATCCATTCTATATGACTTTTATAACACCAACCTCATAATATATTTTGAAACACTTTCAAATGTGAGATCACAAAACAAAAGGCGTATAAAAATAATAAAAAATTGTAATGCTCTAATATTACATTGTCACGCCATCTCAGGACCTGGGGCCTCATGTACTAAGACTAAGACGTTGAATTACATTACGTACGGACAAAGCTGTGAATGTGCGAATGGACAAAAAAATCCAGATGTATCAATCTCTGCGTTCGAAGGATCCCGCGCATATTCTCCTTGTACATCCCGATTAACGTAAAATTGAGCGCACATGCACGAGCACAACACTCCACCCAGTCTCCTCCCTTCATTAAACTGATTTAAATATGGTAATGAGTCCACTTGGGCAAAAACAAGCGGCACCAAAACGAAAGTGAAAGTACAGAAAGTGAATTGGAGGTGCTACTATCGGAGGTAGAAATTAGAAAAAAAATTTTTTTGGAACTTTGTCCTCCGGAATTAATAATAAAACGAAAAAAATATGAGTGGGGGAGTTTGGCTGATGCCATCAATGCGGTTGGATTTTAAAGTCGCACTGTAAATGATCTTAAAAAGAAATGGTCTGATAATTGTCTTTAGTGGATAACCACTATTTGTATAATTAAATGTAAATAAATAACAATAAAAAGTACTATTAGATAGAACCATAACTTTAAATGCATCACTCACCAAGAAGCCACCCATCGCGCACCCTGCCAGCTACCAGCTGCCACCCAACCATGCTGTTTGTAATCATGGGTTGACTCAGGCCACCTTGCCACAATATTTGTTAGGCGTATTTGCGCATCACATATAATCTGCACATTTATTGAATGGAAATGTTTCCGATTCACATATGCAATTTCATCTTCAGATGGTGCCTTATATGTGTGCCTTATATGTGTCTGTCACTTACCTTTGAAAAGAATCAGTTGCCGTGTTTCCTCGCTGTCTCTCTCTCTCGATTCGGACCCAATTAGATTTGGAAGATAGCCCTTGGAAATCTGAAATGGCTGATAAGGCAGTCATCCTGGGCCAGAAAATCATTGTGGTCCCTAAAAACTCGTTCTCTTCGGATTCTGCCATTAGCAATGTCCTCTAATATTGCCAAAGCTGCCATTGCCAGACTAAGGGTTGTGTCAATTTGCACGTATTTTTATATGTTCTTACTTAATTGCATAATTTGTAGAATATTCCCATAAGGCTTGTGTGTGTTATGCCACGCCAGCAGAGTTCCTCAGTTCCCCATGTTCCTCAGTTTACCACAAAACCCAAATTCAGGCCCAGCCTAGAACCCAAGCAGCAGGGACTCTCCAGACTTTCTGAGGAAGAGAGAATTCGAAGGCGACAGCTCAACCTGTGCTATTACTGCGGTGAAGCAGGTCACGTTAGCGTGGAATGCCCCCACAAGACCATTGTAAATATTGACCAGTTTTCTCTTCTCCCTAAAAGGTCATTGACCTTCCCTGTCCAGTTAACTACTGAAAGTACCTCTGTTGAATTGACAGCACTGATTGACTCAGGAGCAGCCCTGAACCTTATTCATGAGGAACTCATTACCAAGCTCAACATTCCTACTCAACCCTGTAAACCACCCATCAAGATCAGTGCTATCAACGCCCATTGGAAGTGGTATTACTAAACAGACACAGCCCCTGCAACTCCATGTGGGATTATTCCACCAAGAGACTATCTCCTTTTACGTCGTTAACTCGCCCAGACATGATGTCATCCTTGGCTTTCCCTGGCTATTTACCCACGACCCAGTTATTTCCTGGCATTCTGGTGAGCTGACTCATTGGTCAGAATTCTGTTTTGATCACTGTATGCATTTGGATGTAGTCCAGCCCTGTTTCACTACGAGTGTTGAAAGCCCAGATACCAAACAAACCACAAAGATCCCAGACTGTTATAATGACCTAGCCAAAGTGTTTAGCAAAACCAAGGCCACTCAACTTCCCCCGCATCGACCTTGGGACTGCGCTATTGACCTGTTGTCTAGCACTATGCCTCCCAAGAGTAAAGTGTATTCCCTATCCCGTAACGAAACTCAGGCTATGGAGGAGTACATAGACGAAGCCTTGAACTCTGGGTTTATACGCCCTTCTACTTCACCAGCTGCCGCAGGGTTTTTCTTTGTGGAGAAGAAGGGGGGAGGCTTACGTCCATGTATAGATTACAGGGGATTAAATAATGTCACTGTTAAGTTTCGTTATCCCCTCCCATTGGTTCCTGCAGCCCTAGAACAGTTACGTGAAGCCACAATCTACACGAAACTTGATCTCAGAAGTGCGTATAATCTGATCCGAATTCGTGAAGGGGATGAATGGAAGACGGCTTTCCTCACCACTAGAGGGCACTATGAATACCTCGTTATGCCCTATGGCCTGGGTAATGCCCCTGCAGTTTTCCAGTCCTTTATCAACTCCTGAACAAGAGACCTCCTGAACAAGTATGTTGTGGCCGACATCGATGACATTTTAGTATATTCCAAGTCTGAAGCCGATCACGTTAGTCATGTCAAGACAGTACTCTCCCGCCTACTAGAGAACCAATTGTATGTTAAGGCAGAAAAGTGTGAATTCCATGTGAAGCACACTACCTTCCTGGGGTACGCTATTAGCCCTCAAGGCGTGAAGATGGATGAGTCCAAGGTCCAAGCTGTCACAGAATGGCCCCAACCCACTACAATAAAACTGTAGAGATTCCTAGGTTTTGCAAACTTTTACAGACGCTTCATTAGGAATTTCAGTCAGGTTGCGTCTCCTCTGAAATCACTCTTAAAAGGCAAACCTGCAAAACTCAAATGGTCTGAGGAAGCCAATCAGGCTTTTAAGCAACTCAAGAACAAGTTTACCACTGCTCCCATTCTTAACCTAATCCCAATCTTCCCTTTATAGTGGAGGTCGACGCTTCAGACTGTGGGAAACGAGCCGTTCTCTCTCAACGTCATGGCCAGCCAGGTAAACTCCACCCTTGTGCATTCTTCTCGAGAAAACTGAATTCTGCTGAACGAAACTATGACGTGGGGAATAAGGACCTGTTATCGATGAAGGCAGCTATTGAGGAGTGGAGGCATTGGTTAGAGGGGGCCACTCATCCCTTTCAGGTGATCACAGATCACAAAAATCTTGAATACATAAAGAGTGCTAAACGCCTGAATCCCCGCCAAGCTCGCTGGTCTCTATTTTTCACTCGCTTCCAGTTTACAGTCACTTACAGACCAGGCAATAAGAATAGTAAGGCTGATGCCCTATCCAGACGCCATGACCCTCCGGTGGAAAATATCTCACCCTTGCCTATCCTTCCTCCAGTAGTCATTATAGCCCCAGTCTCTTGGGACCTCATGGAGGAGATTCAACGAGCTCAGCAACAAGAACCACCCCCAGTCAACTGTCCATTAAACAAGCAGTATGTACCACAAACTCTTCGTCATAGAGTCATACAATGGGTCCACACATCTTTAAGCTCAGGCCACCCTGGAATTTCACGTACACTTCGTCTCCTACAAAACTTCTTCTGCTGGCCATCCATGACCAAGGATACTACAACCTATGTTAAGTCATGCCAGGTCTGTGCACAGTCCAAAACCCCAAAGGAGTTACCCTCTGGCCTGCTCCAGCCACTTCCCATTCCGCACCGTCCTTGGTCACACTTGTCCATAGATTTTATCACAGATCTGCCTCTCTCAAGTGGTTTCACGACCATCCTAGTAATCATTGACCGTTTCTCAAAATCCTGTCACCTAGTTCCCTTAAAAGGCCTTCCCACAGCCATGGAGACAGCCCAAGCTCTCTTCCAGTATGTCTTTCGAGTTTATGGGATCCCAGAGGACATTGTCACTGATAGAGGAATCCAGTTCACCTCTCAGGTTTGGAGAGCATTTTGCAGACACCTGGACATCAACCTAAGCCTCACTTCAGGGTATCACCCACAATCAAATGGGCAGGTAGAACGCCTGAATCAAGAGATCGGCAGATACCTGAGGAGTTATTGCAGTCGTGAACAACACCGCTGGGCAGAATTTCTCCCATGGGCTGAGTATGCCCAAAATTCCCTTACTCACTCTTCCACTGGCATGACTCCTTTTCAATGTGTCCTGGGATACCAACCTCCTCTGTTCCCGTGGTCATGTGAACCCTCATCAGTTCCAGCAGTGGACGACTGGATTAAGCGTAGCGAGAGGGTATGGGACAGTGCCCATGTTCGCCTACAGAGAGCCATCAGAACGCAAGAATTCCAGGCCAACAGATGTCGTCGCCCACATCCCCACTATCAACCTGGACAGCGGGTATGGCTCTCCACGAGAGACCTCAAGTTGTGGCTACCAAGCAGGAAGCTCAGCCCCAGGTATATAGGTCCCTTCAAGATTCTAAGACAAATCAATGAAGTCACATACCAGCTTCAGCTTCCTTCTGGTTACCGCGTTTCTCCCTCCTTCCATGTCTCGCTCCTCAAACCGGCCCACCCGGGTGCTGATCCTAATGCAGAGACCCAAGAACCACCACCACCGCTCGATGTAGCTGGATCACAAGCGTCAATGAATTGCTGGACTCAAGACGGAGAAGGGGTCAACTCCAGTATTTGGTGGACTGGGAGGGCTATGGACCTGAGGAAAGATCATGGGTGGCTGCCCACGACATTCTGGATCCGTCTCTCATTGAGGGCCAGACCCGATCGACCAGCGACACGACCTCGTGGACGTCCACGTCGAGCGCCAGGAGGCGCTCCTAGAGGGAGGAGTTCTGTAATGCCACGCCAGCAGAGGGAGCCCTCACCCGAGTTCTGACTGGTACCGCTCCCTCTGCATCTACTTCCTGTTGTAGGGGATTTACAGTTAAGACCCGAGGACCAGATATGTTGAATGAAGACCAGGAGTCAGAAGTGCAGTCAATAGAAGACATTTTAGTGAAGTTTAGTTTGCAGTTTCATCAGCAGAAGCCAGCTTCAGGTCTCACAAGGAGTTCGTAGGCCGCCCCCAAAAACAATAACATTGTTACAGCAATTATACTCTAACAGAGGGTGCTAACTACGTCAATGATGACGTTTAAATGATTCTGATTGGCTAAGAAAGAAAGAAAGAAAAACAAAACAAAACTAGTAATTTTCCACACAAGAGCAGACAGTCTGAAGCATATCTTCGTTGATCACGTGGTTGACGGGTTCCTGACGTGGCTTGTCAAGAACAACAAGTTTTATGGTGCCAGCTAATCACCTCACCAATACAGACCATATTAACACACACACACACACACACACATACAGCTTCTCCAAGGCTGAACTCGGCTCAGGCTTCAACTCTCAACCAAAACATTCTGATAACATGTTCTATCTGTTGAGAAGTGCTGACAATATTCATCCTTACTCAATGGAAAACTACAGAAAAGTAAAGAAAGTTTTTAACTAAATAAAAATCCCTAACTTGATTATAAATCACTCTTTACAAATCATCCAAATCAGAAAGGAAAATAACATATGAAAAATAAGACAAAGAAGCATATGAAAAATAAGAAAAAGAAAAGGATATAGGTATAAAATAGGAAAAATAAAATAATATATATTCAAGCGGCAATGGATTTCCGAATAGTATCTTTCAGTCCCCCCTTATAAGGCCAAATGTGTAGTGAAACAACACATCTGGGCTATCAATTAATGCCGCTACAAATTGATATATTCACCCTTGCTCTAAATCTGGTTAAAATTTAATAAAACAAAAAAATATGTTTTTCCTTCACAGACTTAACTGGAACAGAATATCTTATAGAGCACAGAGTGTGTTATTGACCTTCAAAACAAAAGACATGGTTGTATAAACATCTTACACTGTTATTATGAATATTGGCTATTTTAGTTTATAATAAAATTAAATGGATTTAAAAATTAAATACATTTTTATTCTCTAGAAGCCGCAATAAATGGGAAAATAGTTTTACATCCCCAACAAAATCCCCACACCAGGTATTAGGTTAAAAGTGTCACGTCTACTGGTATAATCACCCATCATTGCATGAAAATATCAAGATATACACTTTGTTGTTGTTGTAAATAAACCAAAAACAAAACAATTTCCAATTCATTGTAGAATACATGAAATAAGAGGGTAAATCTATTTCACTACACCAATTAAAATCAAAGGTGGTCTAAATAAAAATAAACAATGAAAGAATAAATAAATCCCATAAAAATCCGTCTTAAGCTTTGAGTTTCTACTGAAAGTGTCATTCATTTAACAGGCAAATAGCATGTACCATCTTAATTGCAGGACAACTTAAAATTTTCTTTTTCAAAAACAGAAATAAAAAATGAAACAAATTCAAATAATCATTTCAATAATTATTTCCACTGAAAAAAATAATTTCACAGTATTCAAACCATGTTAACATTCCAAAATTCAAAATCAAATAATAATGATTTCCTTTAGTCAATTTTGTTCTCAGTATCTCAGTTTGTTAAACCTGCTTATGCGTTATGACCAAAATCTAAACCCTTTCATTGTCATTTGGCTCATCAGATACCATTAGGTTTGCTATCTTTCAAATTTGTTATAAGCTGAACAAGAACTGTCAGATTTTCATAATATATTAATTTAAAAGTGTTCTTAAATTGATCCAAATTCATATCTGAATTTTTCTGTTCACAACGTTAATTTTATTTCTTGTCAAGATATTTCTCTATCAAATGTTTAGTCTTTCTGATCCCAAAAATATTGTCAGCATTGCCTCAGTTTCACTTATCTCTACTGTTTTGCAAAAACAAAAATATGATATTAACTCAACCTTTTTTAATAAAGCACTTTCAACAATGAATTTAATGAATTCTGAAACGTATAGGAAGCCATTGTTGTTAGATAAGCACTGGAATGTGTACTCTCTCTTCTTAGTTAGAAGCCTAGCAGCTGAATTCTGAACGAGCTGCAGGAGAGAGAGACCTGACTCACACCCAGATACATTATAATTCAAACGGCATAAAAGCATGCACAACTTTCTCCATGTCATAAAAACAGAGGATAGACTTCAACTTAGATATAGAGCTAAGATGATTAAAACTGTTTTTAACAAATGCATTAAATTTGGCGATCAAATTTGAGCTCAGAGTCAAGAATGACTCCTAGGTTTTTTAAACTATAAAGATTTTTCCCTGAAAGGAATCCCAGGCAGTCAATGACATCATAAAGACATCCCTTATTACCAAATAAAATAAACTCAGACTCATTCATCTGGAGAAAATTGTTAGCCAGCACTTAACGTTATCTAAACATTCAAACAAAGATTGGAAGGATACTTGATAATAAATCTGAGAGTCATTAGCATACAAATTATGATGAATGGCTTATTTTTCAAAATCACTCCCAAAGGGAGCATATAGAGGGAGAACAAAACTGGCCCCAAATTGAGCCATGAGGGACCCCATACAAGAGAGGGGTAACGGATGAAAAGAAAGTCCCAGGATTGACTAAAATAAGTCCTATCTTTTAGATATGAGTAAAACCATTCCAGGGCTAAACCCTCAATGCCAACCAAATCTCAAAGACAATCAATGAAAATCTTATGGTCAACGGTATCAAATGACACAGTTAGATTTAACAGTAATGAAAAACAACACTCTTTCTAAAATCCACACTAGGTAGAATATCATTTATAACTCGTGTGTTGGGCCAGAAACATACTGTAAAAAATCAAAAGGCTCTAATAAAGGTACAAAATCTTTCGCCAAAGGCTTTAAAGGACCACAAACATTTATGCTGAAGTCTCTCAAAATTAAAAGTATTGTCAAAAGAACGGACCATAACCAATAAAAGTTCAGAGAACTCATGTATAAAATCCCCATTCCTGTTTGGAGGTCTATATATTAGGGCAGATAACAGATTTAGACGAATTCAATATTATTAACTGAGTTTCAAACCTTCTAATTACTCAGTAAGTAAATGTTCTGCCCTTGAATTTAACTTTAAAAATATTACTTGTGCTTTAATCCCTAAGTCACACAGACAGTCTCATAGCTGCTGTTTCATTAACCCTTTTGTATGAATGGCTGATCTAATGTCATGCATCCTCTTAATGGATGAAAATCAATCAAAACTTTTTGTAAGTTATATTCACTCCTTTGATTGCCCACCGACCTTCATAAATGTGAGGGTGCTCTCTGGATAATTTGGAGGGTGACTTTAGCCAATGTGTCACACTATCTCTGCCGTCAAGTCTTATAATGTCAAGTCTATAACACTTGGATCACTCATAGTTGATAGTATTTAAATTTAGACCCTCAGTTGAATTTAGACAAGGGTTTTAAACCCATAATGGACGGCAATCTTCAGCTTCACAATTTCAACTTACACAATTATTTAAACTAATCCAGAGAATAACTTGAAAATTAACATCATAAATGACCAAAAGCAGTCATATTTACCACTAGCAGACCGAGCTGGATATTCAGTCCAATTAAAGCTCGTCCCATGTTTTATATCGTCGTTTCATCAGATCCCATCAGAATTATTGGCTTCTGTATAGATTGTCAATTCACTTAACCCATCTGTAATGATCAAACACTCATTCCAGAGGTTAATGACACATATTCACACTATGGGGACATACAAAACTCACACACACTCAGACATGAATACAAATCGCTCATATTCAAGGTTTACTTCTGGTATTTATTCTACAAAGATTTAAGCTTTAAAATCTTCTCTAGGTTTAACTTATTCAGTTTAAAAGTGTGTTTAAAAATGTCTGTTTATACTTAATTTGTTTTTAGAAAAGTTTGCTCGGTTGTTTTAGTTCCTTTATCATTTTGATAACAGAGTGTCATACCCAGCCTCCACTCACAATCTCTCTCTCAGCCAAAAGTTTTCCTCAGCAGTCTAAGACTGTAACTTTTTGGCAGAATGCAATAGTAAATTATTTGCCATTTAGAAACCATAATCATTCACAAATTTTTAAAATATAAATATTTACCTCTCAATTAGATCCATTTTGATTATCTAAAATAAAGTATCCTAGGAGGATTACTAAGTTTACTTTTAGTTTAAAATTCACTTAACTTTTGTTATCCAGACCATCTCTTTAATTTGTAAAAACGCTCTTCATCTTTAGTCACCACCATGTCTAACGACCTGCAAGAGTGAAAACTATGATAGAGACATATTAGTTCAGTTTCAATTAATTTTCAGTTAATTCCCATAAGCCAACCCAAAATAATGTTCTTGATATTATAAAGTTTTGTTATGGTCACCTCAACAACTGAAGGTCAGTCACATCATGTTCTCAGCCAGCTCTTGAAAGCACATTCCCATTATCTCTTTATAAACAACCTCTTCAGGGTCTCTCCCTGGCATCTTCTACAAGTTGGGGACACTTGTCAAGGAATGCGGTTGCAGTGACCTGGTATGGAGGAACTCAGTTTTGGGGCAGACTGCTGCAATTTAACAGGTCCCCCCTCCGAAGGATGCTGCTAGCCAACCACAGACATCCTCTCAACTCTCATCCAGTTGTCACAGAAAACATCTCCCTTCCCCTGTTTTTGGGTAGATGCCCAGGAGCGGCAGCGAAAGCCTGCCTTAGGTTGTCCCTCTACGTGGCCATTAGGGGATCTTACCCGTCTTTGGCATTCGCCCTCGTGCTCAACTGTATTAACCCTTTCATTCCCTTTGCGGATCTTCGAGTTTTCTTCAGGTTCAGGTATTCTCTGGAGCTTAGGGAAGGCACATTCAAGAACCACCAGAGTTATTTCGACTGCCTGATAGTGTTCGAAACAGGGAGACCGGTTAATAACAGCAGTATGTTATCAGTAAAACCCATTAACATATTCAAAACAACAGCATAGCTTATTATCTGTGTTTAATCTCAGCATCGCTATCACCATTGTCTACTCCATCAGCCTTGTACCATGGTGGAGACTAAGATGAGACAAAAACAAAAATTTCTGGTCATAACAATTTAATCAAACAATTTAATCTCCCTTTTACAATCAGGTCTTCATTTTTATTTAACTTAATTAAATTTATTTTAAAACTCCTCTTTAAAGGCATTTAGTTGTTGAAACTTTTAACAACAAATTTAATGTGCACAATCATAAATGTGGAATTTTTAAAAGTTTTGAACTGCCTGTAACATGATTTCCTTTAACTTCTCTGTGTCTATGATTTTCACTGGAACACTTCCTGTAAATTGTTTATCACTGACGACACAGACTGAGATAACAGCAGTTAGCTGACTTTGAATGAGAGAGAGAAACTCTGGACTGGATTCAAGGACTGGAACACTGCATTTTTGTAAACTTTCAACATTTATCTACTTTATTGTGACTCTGGCCCGTTTCAGAAATCTTTGCCAAAAAATACGTTTTCAAAGAATTATAATTTTATAGTTGTTTTTTCTGCGAATTACATATTACTGAAACTTCCATCTTTTGAAGTCATTGTGTCACGGTTCTGTCAGGTTTAGTTTCAGTTTCTAGTGTTCCTAGTGGACGGAACCGTGGCATTGCTCTTCCTCCCGTGTTTCGTGTGAGGGCGCATTACGTCATGGGCGCGCCCTTGTGTCCACGTGTCTGTTTGTTGTCATTGTTGCGCAGTGGGTGTGTTCACCCATTGCGCATGTCAAGCGTGCTTTGTAAACACGCGGCGATGCGCGGTTGCGTTCGCCGCGCGTTTGTCTTGTTAGCGTCTGCCCCGCCTTCTTGTTTCCCGTAATTATTCCCAGCTGTTTCTGATCACTCCTCCCCTCGTGTGCCCTTTAAATATCCCTGTGTGTTGATGTCCTGCGTGGCGTCGTTGTCTTTCTATGTTCCCTGAGTCTTTGTACCGTCTCATCCGGTTGGTTGTGTTTCATGGTTGTCTTAGTTACATGTGTCAGTTAATGTTTTCCCCCTCGTGGGTTTTTGGTTTTCCGTATTATGATTTATGTTTGTTACAATAAATCCTTTACCTTCCCCTGCATTTGAGTCCTCCCCTTGTCGTTCCGTGACACATTGTCTGTAATTTTACGCAATTTAACTCTTCCATTCACTATAAAACTTCTCATTACAAATCTTTCTTTCAAAAGAATTCCTTAAGACTTTAATCTTATTTTTGTTCTTTTCCAGACGAAAACGTAAATGTTGGTATATCAGACACTGATAAAAATTAAAATCAAATATTTTATATATACTATTTTAGTCATTTAGTTTTGCTTTTACTCTTTGTTTATATACTTATTTTATGCAATGCCTTACATTTGCATTGTCTATTTTTTTTATACAAATATTAAAAATATATATATTTTAGAATAAAGATTTTGTCTTATCTCATCCGTAATATGTCACAATCTATCATGTGACATCACTATAGATTCTGCACATGTGCAGTACAAACAAATGACAGGAAGTGGGAGGAATTTCGTGCATGTGCAAATTTTATGATATCTGTGTAATTTTTTAAAGTCTCTAGGTGGCGCTGAGGAGTAAATACAATGTCTTATGATTACATTTTGCATATCATTTGTGAATGTATATTTTGTGCTAATTCGTAGAACAGTCACATTTGACAAGTCATGTAACATAATCTCTGCAATAACATGACTTCAGAGATTGAACGCCATTGCGTTCATCCTATAGAGATTGTGTCTGTTCCCCGAATTAACAAATACAAAAATCTCTCAAAACCGTTTAAGAGTAAAAATTTAATTGATTTACAAACAACTAAGAACGGATATAACACTAATGAACAAATGATAAAGCTTGGGTTACTGAACATACGATCCCTTTCCTCAAAAGCACTTATTGTAAATGATATGATTACAGATCATAAACTAGATGTGCTGTGTTTGACAGAAACTTGGCTAAAACCAGACGATTACATTACTTTAAATGAGTCCACCCCTCAAGATTACTGTTATAAACATGAGCCTCGTCTGAAAGGTAAAGGAGGAGGTGTTGCTGTAATTTATAGTAATACGATCAGTACTGCTCAAAGGTCTAACTTGAAATATAATTCTTTTGAAGTGATGGTCCTTAATGTAAAATTATCTAGTGCAAGTAATAATCCCTGTTTAACTTTTGTGCTGGCTATTCTATACAGGCCACCAGGGCACCATACAGACTTTATCAAAGAATTTGCTGATTTTCTCTCAGAATTAGTAATGTCTGCAGATAAAGTCATAATTGTCAGTGATTTTAATATCCATGTAGATAATGAAAAAGACGCATTGAGATTGGCATTTAGAGACATTTTAAACTCTATTGGAGTTACGCAACATGTATCAGGACCCACTCATTCTCGTAATCATACTTTAGATCTAATATTGTCATATGGGATCAATGTTGATACTGTTCAAATTCTGCAGCAGAGCGATGACATCTCAGATCATTACTTAGTTGCGTGTAGATTACCTTTAGCCAAAGTCAAAAAACTAACTCACTGTTATAAATATAGTAGAACTATCACTCCTAACACAAAAGATAGCTTTATAAATAATCTTCCTGATCAGTTTCATCTACTTAACATCCCAAATAGCCTAGAAGAACTTGATGTTGCAACAGAAACTATAAACTCTCTCTTTTCCAGAACTTTCGACACTGTTGCTCCGTTACGCTTAAAGAAGATTAAAGAAAATAGTCCAACACCGTGGTACAACGAGCACACCCGGGCCCTCAAGAGAGCAGCCAGAAAAATGGAGCGGAGCTGGAAAAAAAAAAGTAAGCTAGAGGTTTTTCGCATTTCATGGAAAGACAGCTCTATTGCATTCAGAAAGGCCTTAAGATCAGCTAGATCTACTTACTTTTCTACCCTCTTAGAAGAAAACAAATACAACCCTAGGTATGTATTTGATACAGTGACTAAATTAACAAGAAATAAAGCCTCAACCCCAGATAGTTTAAATCAGCACAGCACTAATGACTTCATGGACTTCTTTACTTGCAAAATTAACAATATTAGAGAGAAAATTATAACCATGCAACCGTCTACTACAACATTCCAAAATACAGTAAATTTTAGTGTCCCTGAAGAAAAATTCCACTCCTTCATTGCTATTGGGGAGGAAGAATTGTCTAAAGTCGTTAAATCATCAAAATCAACAACATGTATGCTAGACCCAATACCAACTAAGCTACTGAAAGAGATGCTTCCAGAGATCATAGATCCTCTTCTTAATATTATTAATTCTTCTTTGTCATTAGGATACGTACCAAAAACCTTTAAGATGGCTGTAATTAAACCGCTTATTAAAAAACCACATCTTGATCCTACAGAATTAGTTAATTACAGGCCGATATTGAATCTACCTTTCTAGTCAAAGATTATATAAAAGGCAATATCTTTACAACTATGTTCCTTTCTAGAAAGAAACAGCATCTACGAGGATTTCCAGTCAGGATTTAGACCATATCATAGTACTGAGACTGCTCTCATTAGAGTTACAAATGATTTGCTCTTATCATCCGATCGTGGTTGTATCTCTCTGTTAGTGTTACTGGACCTTAGTGCTGCATTTGATACAATCGACCACAAAATCCTTCTAAATAGACTTGAAAACTATGTTGGCATTAGTGGAGTTGCATTAGCCTGGTTCAAGTCATACTTATCTGACCGTTATCAGTTTGTAGCAGTAAATGAGGAGATGTCATATCGGTCACGGGTTCAGTATGGAGTTCCTCAAGGTTCAGTACTAGGACCATTGCTTTTCACCCTGTACATGCTTCCTTTGGGTGCAGTTATTAGGAAGCATGACATTAGCTTTCATTGTTACGCTGATGATACTCAGCTCTATATTTCTTCTCATCCTGATGAAACAAACAAATTCACTAAATTAACAGAATGCATAACTGATATAAAAAATTGGATGACTACTAACTTTCTACTGCTTAATTCTGAAAAAACAGACATTCTAATTATTAGACCAAAAAGTTCAGCACATAATTGTCAGGTTTGGTGAGGAAAGTACTCACAGATGCAGAGAAGTGGGAATTTAATTACAATAAAAGAAAATCAAAAACACAACAAAAACCTCCCCGAGGGGGGAAAAACTAGACTAGAAAAACTAGAACATAAACTAGGACTAGAACAAGACTAGAGCATGACTAGGACTGGAATTCGACATGACTGGACACTGGACTAAAACACGGGTGAACAGCCATGGAATGACGAAGAGACAGCACAAGACAGCAGACACTGGGAAAATATAAGCACACAGGAGAGACGGTAATAGAAAGAAACACAGCAGGAATAAATTCTAACTAATGACCATGAAACAAGACGGGCGGGGTAACAGACAATACATGAACACACAGACAATTAAACAAAGACGACGCGCAGCTGTTGACAACCACTGCGCGTGACAAAACACAAGCACGCGGCCGATGGAATGCGAACCGCGTGCCAAACATAAACACACGGACAAGAGGAGGCGTGGCTCGAGCAACGCTTGAAACCACGCCCACTCACATAACGTTGAGCTCGCAAGACCAGGTGTAAACACCTGTTCTCATGAGCTCAAGACAAGGACGAACAAACGAGTTATGAATGCCCGAATCCCGATCCAAAACTGAAACTGAAACTAGACAAGACCAGTCTCGGGATCAG
This sequence comes from Rhodeus uyekii, assembly GCA_037043235.1. Lineage (NCBI taxonomy): Eukaryota > Metazoa > Chordata > Actinopteri > Cypriniformes > Acheilognathidae > Rhodeus > Rhodeus uyekii. The sequence continues at coordinate 840,260 of JAWRVZ010000148.1, forward strand.
ACATCATAACCCGCACATAAGACGTTACACAGACTAGCGCGCACGCGGCTCGAATCCTCGACGCCGTGCGCATACACACCAAACGCAAGACATTACGGTAGTGTCAGAGCTCTGCCACAAAACCAAGAAATGCCTAGACCGAATGTGGCAGAACCCTGACAATAATAATCTAGACTACTGTCTAACACTTGATGGCTGCTCTGTCAAGTCCTCGTCGTCAGTTAGAAACCTGGGTGTGCTCTTTGATACCAATCTTTCATTTGAAAGCCATGTTTCTAGCATCTGTAAAACGGCATTCTTCCATCTTAAAAATATATCTAAATTGCGACATATGCTCTCTAAGACAAATGCGGAACAGTTAGTTCATGCGTTCATGAGTTCAATGCTCTACTAGGTGGTTGCCCTGCACGCTTAATAAACAAATTCCAGCTGGTCCAAAATGCAGCAGCTCGAGTTCTTACTAGAACCAGGAAGTATGAGCATATTAGCCCAGTTCTGTCAAACCTGCACTGGCTTCCTATTAAACACCGAATACATTTTACAATCTTGCTAATGACTTACAAAGCATTAAATGGTTTAGCTCCACAGTACTTGAGCGATCTCTTAACATATTATAGTCCTTCACGTCTATTGCGATCCCAAAATACTAACCAGCTTATAATACCTAGAATATCAAAGTCAACTGCTGGCGGTCGATCCTTTTCCTATTTAGCTCCTAAACTCTGGAACAGTCTTCCTATTACAGTTCGGGAAGCAGACACACTCTGTCAGTTTAAATGTAGACTAAAAACACATCTCTTCAACCTGGCATACACATAACACATTATACATACATTTTTAATCCGAATCATGTAAAATGATTGTTAGGCTGCATAATTTAGATAAGCCGGAACCGGGAACATTCCCATAACACCAGATGTACTCGATACATCAGAAGAAGAATGGCATCTACGCTGATATTGGTCTTTGTTTATTCCGAGGTTACCGTGGTCAGCTGGATCCGGGCCGTATCCAGATCAGATGAAGGACCTGCACCTGGACGCGAGCACAGCACTGCCCTGGGGTGTCTGCGGAGACCGTGACTCTACTAGACCCTCCCCTGTGACGATCATGAACCCATCTCTAACCGGACCAAATTGGACTTCATATTGGACTTGAATTGTTGTATAATAATCATGCACTGTTTGGCTGTTGGCCAGAGGAGAACTGGTCCCCCGACTGAGCCTGGTTTCTCCCAAGGTTTTTTCTCCATTCTATTCTTCATTCGTTACGTCACCTGCCGGAGTTTTGGTTCCTTGCCGCTGTCGCCTATGGCTTGCTCAGTTGGGGAAACTTAACACTTAAAATTCATCAATTGTATTGATTCACCTGCTCTTTTGGGGCTTCTGTTCAGCCAAACAAACTTTGTTTATATTGTTTTTCCTGTAAAGCTGCTTTGAAACAATCTACATTGTAAAAAGCGCTATATAAATAAAGGTGACGACTTGACTTGACTTCACACCATATGGCGTGGGCCTGTTCCTCTGCTGTTAATGTTATGCACTTAATTTTCAAAGGTTTCACGCATTTTTCATGTAATTATTTACACAGTGTACAAATTTATGTTGGGGATTTCAGTTTTCGTGAAGTGAATGTGGTGGTCTCTGCGAGTTGATCATTATGTGAGTGTTCTTTTCTCTAACGTAGTGCAAGTGTGTAAATTAAAAATGTACTTATGATGTTCGCTTCATACAGTATTCCCATTGCCATATTGTATTCTAGCATTTTGGTGTGTGTTCCTTTCATTTTGTATTGTGAGATTTTTATGTTGTCATTTTTCCTTGCATCCTGAAATGGTCATATTCTTGTATTGCAGTGTTGAACATTTTTGTGTTTGATATGGTCCATCACAGAGATAATTGATGCTCAGTAAATATTATTATTATTAATATTACCAAACCCCTATATTAGTAATATTACTTTGGTTCTTCTGAGTGAACATTGAAAGTTGGGATTAGTTAATGAAGTTGAGAGACTGCATTTCAGGACAACTGGTTTTATTTGAATTATTTAATTGAAGTAAGTTGAACACCTGAAACTAGACAAGACCAGTCTCGGGATCAGACATCATAACCCGCACATAAGACGTTACACAGACTAGCGCGCACGCGGCTCGAATCCTCGACGCCGTGCGCATACACACCAAACGCAAGACATTACGGTAGTGTCAGAGCTCTGCCACAAAACCAAGAAATGCCTAGACCGAATGTGGCAGAACCCTGACAATAATAATCTAGACTACTGTCTAACACTTGATGGCTGCTCTGTCAAGTCCTCGTCGTCAGTTAGAAACACGTGCGTTCCTAGTGGTAAATCTAAATCCCTAATCACACATGTATATTTAAATGTGAGAAGGACATAACCACAAATATACATTTTCTAATTGAAGAAGACGTAGTTAAATATGTGTTGGTTGGTTCAACAAGGGGTTGGTTCAGCACTAGAGTATATGAAATAAGTCCATAAAAACTTGGAACTACTCCAGTCAGGATTTGATATATGATCTGCGTTGGGAGCATTGTTAAACACATTGCTGCGTTCTGAACAGAAACTGCTTTGATTCATGCTCTGCATGTTTTTTCATTGTAAATATTGTTACAATCATATTTTTTTTACAAACACATATTTATATTGGTAGTGAAACTCCAGCCCTGACTGCAAGGGGAAAATTGAGACTTTAGGGCTTTAGAAACATATACTTCTGGCAGATCTGTCCAAATCAAAAATACATTAATGATATATTTATAAAAGCTTTTCTATGAATCAAGCTCAAATCCCATAATGAATGCCGCTAAAATTTAAATCACTATTACGCAGCAATGACATCTCAGATCATTATTTAGCTGTATGTACACTACCTTTAGCCAAAGTCGAAAAAATAAGTTCAGACTTTTGGCTACCAAGAGTTCAGTCTTTGAAGATGTAGTAGTGAGATGAAACAGTACTTAAGATATTTGCCATTAAAGCCACACCAGCCTACAACCAGGTATCCCAATGGTTGTAAAGGAGTTGAAATAACTCTTGCAGTAAACACTGGATTTTAAGGGCATGGCTGATCTGCAAAACTTCTTTAGACAAGTTCCTATTAAGTTGAGCTGTTTCCTCATGCTTATTCAAAGAACTCTCTTCATCAAAAAAACAAACTTAGTGCTACCATTAACACTGTTACCTATGCCATATTTACATGAACCCTACCAAGTGTCATATATTCAGAAAAAAACAATAACAGGAGAAATCACATTTGAGTTCAAGAACTAAAAGTTCCCCAAAATCAAGTACAAAAATAAAACAACATGCATGAGAAAGTTTTCCATGTTGTTAACACATCCTTCTGCTTCTTCTCTTCTCCTCTTAACACTAATAGATAGCTCATAGGCTATAGCATTTCCTAGTGGCACATTCAAACATTACATGCACAGCAAGCCACTGGGACAAAAAGTAACATTAAAACTGTTACAGTGCAGCCATCTACGACAATATAAGAAAAAAAAAATTGAATCTCTCTGTTAGTGTTACTGTGTGCTGCATTTGATACAATCGACCACAAAATCCTTCTGAATAGACTCAAAAATTATGTTGGCATTAGTGGAGTTGCATTAGCCTGGTTCAAATCATTCTTATCTGACCGTTATCAGTTTGTAGCAGTAAATGAGGAGATGTCATATTGATCACGGGTTCAGTATGGAGTTCCTCAAGGTTCAGTGCTAGGACTGTTGCTTTTCACTCTGTACATGCTTCCTTTGGGTGCAATTATTAGGAAGCATGGTTTTAGCTCTCACTGTTACACTGATGATACTCAGCTCTAAATTTCTTCTCATAATGATGAAACGTACCAATTAACAATATATCTAAATTACTACATATGCTCTCAATGACAAATGCGGAAAAGTTAGTTTATGCATTCATGAGTTCAAGGCAAGGTTATTGTAATGCACTGCTGGGTGGTTGCACTGCACGCTTAATACACAAGTTCTAACTAGAACTGCATTAGCTTCCTATTAAACACCGAATACATTTTAAAATCTTGCTAATTACTTACAAAGCATTAAATGGTTTAGCTCTACAGTACGTGTGCGATCTCTTAACGCATTATAGTCCTCAAAAATATCACAAAATTCTGACCAGCTGATAATTCCTAGAATATCAAAGTCAACTGCTGGTGGTCGGTCTTTTTCCTATTTAGCTCCTAAAATCTGAAACAGTCTTCCTAATACAGTTCGGGAAGCAGACACACTCTGTCAGTTTAAATCTAGACTAAAAACACATCTCTTCAACATGGCATACACATAACACATTATACATACATTTTCATAATACACGTTTAATCCAAATCATGTAAAATGATTGTTAGGCTGTATAATTTAGGTCAGCCAACCAGGAACATTCCCATAACATCTGATGTACTCTATACATCAGAAGAAGAATTTTTGCTATGCTGATATTATTCTCTGTTTATTCCGAGGTTACCATGGTCAGCCGGATCCGGGCCGTATCCAGATCAGATGAAGGACCTTCACCTGGACACAAGCACAACACAGCCCTGAAGTGTCTGCAGAGACCGTGACTCGTTGTTGTCAATATAATAACCACTGTTTGGCTGTTGGCAAGAGGAGAACTGGTTCCCCGACTGAGCCTGGTTTCTCCCAAGGTTTTTTTTTTCTTCATTTTGTTCTTCATTCATTCCGTCACCTGAGTTTTTTTTTTTTTTGTTCCTTGCCACTGTCATCTCGCGCTTCCTTAGTTGGGGACACATAACACTTAATATAAGTGTTAAAAGAATCTCTTTTATAGACCATTGTAAAGCTGCTTTGAAACATCTTTGTTGTAAAAAACGGTATGCAAATAAAGGTGACTTGACTTCACTTGCTAGACTTTGTTAATAAAACATAATTTAATCAGGGGAGCAGCCCTGGTTGTTGAATGATGAGCAGCGGGATTTGATAGGGAGGATTCTTACCGCTTCTAGTGATGATGATCAGATGGGTGAGCACTACTGGTCGATGGATTTAGTCTAACACAACTTGCACTTAATGTAAATAGACACTCTTGACACTATTGATGGTAAATAAATTAGAAATTGTATTGACACTTTAAGGATCATAGGCCCATTTTAAATTATTATTTTTTTAGATGGGTCTTTGTTTTTTTATTTTATTAATTTAGATAAATATTACTTATAAATAGCATTGTAGTTATATTAGTGTTATCAGTTATTTTTAAATAACTGAGATCAGAATATATCAGAATTTTAAAATGTGTGCATCCTTAAAAAGGTTGGCTAATAATGCTTTGTAATTAATTCCACAACACATAAGAATAATCTCCCCACATTATTTAATTCTACTCATTTAGTGAGTTCATGAGGCGACATGCAACCTCAAAGCGGTTTGCTTGTGGAAGCCTGAGAATGAGAATACATAAATTACACAGATAATGCACATCTTTTGCACTTCATTTTGTCACAAGGGTAATAAAATATTTCTGTGTTTGTCTAGAATTAGACGAGAAACAAATAGGTAATTGCATTATATTCTACTCTGACCTTAGACTATAATCGTGCCACTTTTTTTAGTTCCTTACAAAGATGCAAGTACCGTAACAGAAACTTGAAGAAAAAGTTGAAGGTAGCAAGAAAAACGGTGATGAGATACTCAGGTTGATAATGACTGAACCTGGGTTTAAACCTGGTAAGAAAAAGAGAAAGCCACAATTTCTCTGAATCGATGCAGAGTTACAGATTTAGATTTAGCAGTAGGAAAACTAAAGTGCTTATTAGAAATGGTCATACTCATTGTGCTCATGGCTTTGTGAGCAGAAATGTTAATCAGAGCTCTCTCTGCTATTCTTGGGCACATTTTATACTTTTTCATTGATGTTTGCGTCCCAAATAGTGATTCAGAAAGATAATATGTCTCTGGATTCCACCAATACACATTTAATGGTCCCACAGACCCGTATCCATTCTTACTGCACACACACACACACACACACACACACACTCGCGCACACACACACACACACACACACAAAGCAAAGGGCCACATTACTGCTGCTAGGCAACACCTCCTCAGTGGAGAGCAAGCCCTGACTCATTGTTTCCTCACCAATCAGAGCATCTGTCTCAAGGTCTCACTCTTTTTGTTCCTGTTTACTGTAAGACATATTCTACCTGTATATTGTTAAGAGCCCAGGTCTTTTCAACTTTGGAAAGCTCAGGGGCCACAAAGCCGGATCTCTTGAACCTATAGGTTCCTATATTTAATAGCAATTTTTTATACAATAGGCATGTGTGCTACATGTGTCCATACCATTTTGTATTACAAAATGATAATTATTTGGACTGTAACTTCAACACTGTATTATTTTACACATTGCATCCCCATGCAATGTTGCCTGCAGTGTTATTCTGTTTGGCCCCAGAAAGAATCCAGTTGGTATGAACGCAAAATCGTGATTTATTTATCCATCCTGTTTATGAATAGATAGACAGAATAGGAATTTTAAAATAATAATCCCCACTCACCAGCTGTTGCAGTCATTATGAGAGCATATGAGAGCACATCTTTGTTGCAGCTTGTAATTTACAAAAGTAGCAGAAGTAAAATGTCGAAGATGAGAGAAAAAGAAACAAGAAGTGTTTCTTTATTATTTATTCATTCATTCATTCGATAGGGAATAAAAAATTGTTGGCAACAAATAGTATTGCTCTCAGAAAATTATTGGATTATCACGTTTTGCTATACAGCAATACCTTGAGATACGAGCGTCATGACATACGAGTATTCTGAGATACAAGCAAGCCTTCGAGTAAATATTTGCGATACGAGCAGCTTACAGACACAGACACTAGGTGTTCAAGAACTCGGAGCAGCTAAAGCTGCCTCATTCATAGGGTAACTGCATATGATCTCCACTAGAGGGCCACCTTGGTGGAGGACCAACGAGTGACGAGTATGAAGCCAGGAGCAACACAAGTTATGTGTGTTAAATAATAATAAATATGAGGTTCTGAGACATAAATTATTGTGCGTGAAGTCTATCCAATACACTGCACAGGAAGAAACACTACACTTCTGTATGGTTTTTGCATTACGTTATCCCTCCCTCCTCCTCCTCCTCCGCATATGCCGCTACTGTATCATCTATCTCGAAGGTATGAACTCATCATTAAAACCATATCTTATTTTGTTATTTTGAGAGAAAAACCCAGATCTAGTTTAAAAATCAGGGATCTCCCATATATATATATATATATATATATATATATATATATATATATATATATATATATATATATATATCTATGTTTATGGCGAACCAGACATTTAAACAGTGCGCATCTCCTTGCCCTCGTTTCCTCTCGGGGGGAGATGAGCACTTGTTATGTGTAATGTGTCTGGGAGCGGAGCATGCTAGGTCAGCGCTCGTGAGCGCTGACTGTGATAACTGCAGCCAACTACCGCTGCGGGTGCTCCGCTCACGCCTGGCGGTTTTTGATTCTGAGACCGACCAGGCTCGCGTTCCCCAGGGCTCGGGTCCCGCAGCAGCTGAGGCTCTGCAGCGATCTAGGTCATGGGGTTCGCAAATGGACCTGACGGCGGGGTCTGAGACGGGCGCTCCCCTATCTCAACCCTTACCCGGTGGATCCAGTGTTTCATGCATGGTTTCGGAAGCACGCTTGAGGGCGGTTACTTCCGACCAAGCTGAAGCACCGGCACTGCAATTGTCTAGCTCTGAGGAGTTAGACGTTGCTAGTGTCGACGCGGAGAGTGAGGATTCGCCAACCTCCTCCCCAGCTTATGAGGAATTGCTCGAGGTGGTGACTCGCGCTGTGGCCACGTTAAGTATTGAGTGGCCAGCGGAAAGCACTGTCGTTCGTCCAAAAAGAAGCAAGTTGGATGAACGATTTCTGCCAGCGCGGGTCCCTCCCCCTCGCCGGGACCTGCCTTTTTTTCCGGATCTGCACACTGAGGTGTCTAGATCCTGGAAGAGGCCAGCCACCTCCAGAGTGTTTACGCCACAAAACAATATGTATGCCACTCTGGTTGGTGCACGAGAGTATGGTTATGGCGCGATGCCGAAGGTGGAGGAGGCGCTTGCGAGCCACCTCTCTCCGCCCTCGGTGTCATCGCTTAAAGTCCCGGTGCTGCCCACTAAACCTATGCGAGTTACATCAGCTCATGTGGGCAGAGCATATTCTGCAGCTAGCCAGGCAGCGGCGTGTCTTCACACCACCGCCCTGCTTCAGGCTTACCAAGCAGAATTGTTGGGGGACCTCGATGAGGGCGGAGGCATTGGTCCACAGGCTGTGGCTGAGCTACGTAAAGCCACAGATCTGTCCCTCCGGGCCACCAGGGAGACGGCCGCCTCTATTGGTCGTTCCATGGCAGCCTGTGTGGCCACGGAGAGGCACCTGTGGTTAAATCTGACGTCTCTGAAAGACAAGGAGAAAAATTTTATGTTGGACGCCCCTCTGTCGCCTTCTGGGCTTTTCGGCGATTCGGTAAAAACGGTCGTCGAGAAGTTCCAGGAGGCGGCAAAGCAGCAGGTGGCGTTCAATGTACTCCTGCCTCGCCGCCCTCAACCTGGGGCTGTGAGCCAGCCACAGCCCCAGGCCTCCTCATATGTGCAGCGGGCCGCTCAAAGGCAGAGCGTCTCAACCCGCCAACCTCCCCAGAAAACCGGGGGGTCGGGCAGGCGCTCCCAGCCTCAGCCTTCGGGCAGGAGGACGGATCTGAGGACCGTCATCCTCGCCAAGAAGGCTACCTCGAAGAGGTCCTGACGCCAGACGCGTCGGGCCGCTTGGAGGCGACCCTCCTCAGTTGCCGCCCGTTACACCGGTTGCACTGAGGAGGTCGCCCCCTCCAAGGAGGGTCCTAGAGCATTCACTCCAGGTGTTCCCCAGAAAACCGGGCCCTGGCGGGTGTGCTACACAGACACCAGAGGCCAGCCTCGAGAGGCTGGTTCCCCTAGTAGAATTTCTGCCGGCATGGACATGTCTTCCAGAGGTTTCTCAGTGGGTCCTGCGAATTATAAAGAAAGGGTATTCGATCCAGTTCGGGTCTCGCCCGCCCAGGTTCAATGGGGTTCTACCCACGGTGGTGGACCCCGAGCAGGCTCTGGTAATGGAGCAGGAGGTAGATTCTCTACTGAGGAAAGGGGCCATAGAACATGTACCCCTCTCAAACAGGGAGTCAGGCTTTTACAGCCGTTACTTCCTCGTTCCAAAGAAGGATGGAGGACTGCGGCCCATCCTGGATTTGCGCCTTCTGAATCGCTCGGTCATGAAGCTAAAATTCAAGATGCTGACTTTGAAACAAATAGTGGCACAGATCAGGTCCGAGGACTGGTTCGTCACTATCGATCTGAAGGACGCATATTTTCATATTTCCATCCTTCCACAGCACAGGAAGTACCTCAGGTTCGCCTTTGGGGGGAAGGCGTACCAATATCAAGTACTTCCATTCGGCCTGGCTTTATCACCCCGCACTTTCACGAAATGCATGGACGCAGCGCTAACCCCGTTGCGCCTCCAAGGCATAAGAGTTTTGAATTACATCGACGACTGGCTGATTCTTGCCCAGTCGCCGCAGTTAGCGGTTCAGCATCGAGATGTTGTTCTCGCACACATGAGAGTGCTGGGGTTGAGGTTGAACGCAAAGAAGAGTGTGCTTTCTCCTCTTCAGAGAACCACCTTCCTAGGCGTGATATGGGACTCGGTTTCAATGACGGCGCGGCTATCCCCCGCCCGCATCGATTCGATTCTGTCAACCGTGAAGAAAGTCAAAATAGGCCAGTCCATCACTGTAAAACACTTTCAACGAGTGCTGGGCCTCATGGCAGCAGCTTCCAGCGTCATCCCGTTCGGGCTGCTACACATGAGGCCATTACAGTGGTGGCTCAGAACCAGAGGGTTTTCCCCGAGGGGCAACCCTTTCCGCACTATCAAGGTCACGCGGCGATGCCTACGTGCCTTGGATATGTGGAAGAAACCGTGGTTTCTGTCTCAAGGGCCTGCGTTGGGAGCTCCTTGTCGACGCGTCATGCTATCGACGGATGCTTCCCTCACAGGTTGGGGAGCGGTCCTGAGGGATCGCTCTGCCCAGGGTCTGTGGCACAAACACCAGTTGTCCTGGCACATAAACCTGCTGGAGATGATGGCTGTTTGGAGGGCGCTTCAAGCGTTCCTCCCGGACCTCAGGGGCCATTATGTGGTTGTTCAGACCGACAGCACCACTGTGGTCTCCTATATAAATCGTCAGGGGGGTCTACGTTCGCGACCACTATACAAACTGGCGCGGCAGATCCTCCTCTGGTCCCAAGGGAGACTGCTCCATCTACGGGCAGTTCACATCCCTGGGACCCAGAATGTGGGAGCAGACTTCCTGTCGAGACAGGGGCCGAGGCCCGGGGAATGGAGGCTCCACCCAGAGGTGGTGGAGCAGATTTGGTTCAGATTCGGCCGGGCACAAGTAGATCTGTTCGCGTCCGAGGAATCAACGCATTGCCCTCTGTGGTATTCACTTCTGCATCCAGCCCAGCTCGGGCTGGATGCCATGGTCCAGACATGGCCGAGGCTATGTCTGTATGCTTTTCCCCCGATTGCTCTGCTCCCGGGAGTTCTGGAGAGAGTTCGCCGGGACAAGGTCCGTCTCACACTGGTTGCTCCACGTTGGCCGGGCAGAGTGTGGTTTGCGGATCTTGTTTCCCTGCTGGACGGGGTCCCCTGGGAGATCCCAGTTCGAGTGGACCTCCTGTCTCAGGCAGCGGGCTTGATTCTTCACCCCTGCCCAGAACTTTGGAAACTGTGGGCTTGGCCTCTGAGGGGGCCCAGCTCATAGATTCTGGTCTCTCGACCGAGGTTGTTGAGACCATCCTCCACTCCAAAGCTCCCTCCACGAGGAAGCTGTACGCCCTGAAGTGGAGACTTTTCACTTCTTGGTGTAGTGAGAAGCAGGTGAACCCAGTTAAGTGTCACATTGGCAAAGTGCTAGAGTTCCTGCAAGATAGATTCGCTGCAGGGTTGTCCCCGTCCACCCTGAAGGTTTACGTGGCTGCCATTGCGGCTTACCACGTACCTCTGGGTGGCGTGTCCATTGGCAGGGACCCCCTCGTCACATGCTTCCTCCGTGGTACCATTAGGCTGAGGCCTGCAGTCCAGACCAAGGTTCCTGCCTGGGACTTATCCCTGGTACTCCAGGGGTTGTCCCAGGCACCCTTTGAACCTTTGGATGAGGTTCCCCTAAAGTTCATCACTTTAAAAACCTTATTCTTGTTAGCTATAACATCGCTAAAGAGAATTGGGGATCTACAGGCGCATTCTGTAGCTCCCTCTTGCCTTGAGTTTGCGCCTGGGATGGTGAAAGCCTTCCTCCATCCCAGGCCAGGCTATGTGCCCAAAGTGCCCACTCATGTGGCCAGGTCTATAGTACTGCAGGCCTTCTGCCCTCCCCCCTTTGGTGACCAGGACCAGGAATTTAAAAACAAGGTCTGTCCAGTGCGAGCACTGGACACTTATGTCCATAGGTCTGCCCCTTGGTGTAAGTCTGACCAGTTGTTTGTTTGCTTTGGGACCCCCAAGGGGGCCCCTGCATCCAAATCTACTTTAAGCAGGTGGATAGTTGAGGCTATCACCCTGGCTTACGAGTCAGCCAGATCCTCCTCGCCTCTGAGGGTCCGGGCCCACTCTACTAGGAGCGTGGCTGCCTCTAAGGCCCTTATATCAGGTGTGTCGTTATCTGATGTTTGTGATGCGGCGGGGTGGTCTTCCCCGCATACTTTTCTGAGGTTTTACCAGCTTGACCTCAACTCCGCTCCGGGAACACGGGTCCTCTCGTAGTGAGCTACGAGACACTCGGCAGCCTTCGTCACTGAGGTGGCGTTGGTATATCGTTCCCCAAGCGTTCGACGCAGCGCGAGTTCCCTTGAAAGGGAACGTCTCAGGTTACGTATGTAACCATAGTTCCCTGAAGAGGGAACGAGACGCTGCGTCTTTGGCCTCAGCTCCTCGCGCCTTCCGGGCTTGCTTCAGACAAACTCTAAGCTGCCGCTTCCGGGTTCCGGCGCTCTTTTATCAACTGGTTCATGACGTCACCGATCTGCGTCTGTCACTCACACACACGCGCGCACGCGCGCGCGCCGGAAGTTTACATATTGTGCTTCGCGCGGACAGCATCCAAGGATTCCCCAAGCGTTCGACGCAGCGTCTCGTTCCCTCTTCAGGGAACTATGGTTACATACGTAACCTGAGACGTTTTTACCATTGTTATTAGAACTAATAAGGGAGTATTTTAGAGGACAAGAATGGATTTTTTTTTTTGTTATTTCTTATGGAAAAAAAAATATTTGAGATACAAGCAACTTGAGTTACGTGGAGTTGGAGTTCCGTCCTGGAACGGATTATGCTCTTATCTCAATGCACTACTGTAGACATGTTTATTCCCTTTGTGTGTATTGGAACAAAACAAAAAAGATGATCTACATTGTGACCCAAAATCCTTTGGTAATCTTCAAATTACATGATGCCTTGCACACAGTCAAGGCACCCAGTACCAGAGACAAAAACCAGCCCCAGACATCTTTTAACCTCCACCATATTTGATTATAGGCACTGTGTTCTTTTCTTTGTAGGCCTCATTCCATTTTCGGTAAACAGTAGAATAATCTACTTTACCAAAAAACTCTATCTTGCTCTCAAATGTTCACAATATGTTTTCCTGGAAGGATTCTGGCTTACTCAAGTACATTTTGGCTGATTGTATTCTTGCTTTTTTATGTCTCTCTGTCAGCAGTGGGTCCTCTTTGGTTTTCTGCAATAGAGTTTCCATTTTATTAAAATGTCGACTGTTGCACTGGCACTGATGCACCCTGAGCCTTCAGGACAGCTTGAATTTCTTTGAAACTTGTTTGCGGCTGCTTATCCACCATCCAGACTATCCTGTGCTGCAAGCTTTCATCAAATTTTCTCTTTCGTCCACGTCCAGTGAGATAAGTTTAAATCACTCAAACTTAAAGACAGTGCAACCCAAATTTCACCAGAATGTTTCATGTCACACCAGAGGAAAGACAACCTTAGACCATGCCTAAAAAACATGGTTGGAGATTTCGATGCGAGACCACTCCCCCACCTGGGACAGTCAGATAACATTTCTTTGTTCCTCACCCCCAAATATGCACCCCTCTTCAACTGTGTGAAACCATTAGTGAAGACCATCAAGGTGTGGCCTGCGGGGGAAGATTCCACACTCTAGGAAAGGTTTCTACGCACAGACTGGAGTATTTTTGCTTCTCTAGCCATCAGTGAGCGAACATTGGACATTGACTGCTACACCTCCTCTGTATTGGATTATATTGATACAACCACTGACAGTGTTACAACCCAGAAACAGATCACCACACACCCAAATCAGAAGCCATGGATGAACAAGGAAGTGTGACTCCTTTTACATCATAGAAGAATGGCATCTACGCTGATATTATTCTCTGTGTATTCCGAGGTTACCGTGGTCAGCCGGATCCAGGCCGTATCTAGATCAGATGAAGGACCTGCGCCTGGACACGAGCACAGCACTGCCCTGAAGTGTCTGCGGAGATCGTGACTCTACTAATCCCTCCCCTGTGAAGATCATGAACCCATCTCCAATCGGACCTAATTAGAATTAATATTAGACTTGAATTATCAATACAATAATCAAACTATCAATCAATCAAATCAATCAATAATCAAAACTTAACACTTAATATTCATCAATTGTATTGATTCGCCTGCTCTTTTGAGGCTGCCGTTCAGCCAAACAAACTTTGTTTATAATGTTTTCATGCGACCACTGTAAAGCTGCTTTGAAACAATCTGTATTGTAAAAAGCGCTATATAAGTAAAGGTGACTTGACTTGAATTGACTCCTGTTGAAGACAAGCAATACTGCCTTCAGGTCAGGAGATGCACAAGCCTACAGCACATCCAGAGCAAACCTGAAGAGGGGCATCAAAAAGGCCATGCACTGCTATAAGCTGAAGATAGAGGGACACTTTTCCAACTCTGACCCTCAACGCATGTTGATCAGTGACTACAAACATCACTACAAACACCAATACCTCAATGTGCAACTGGATTATGGACTTCCTGACCAACAGACACCCAGTTGCGTTGCAAAACTGTTGCGGAGCGCCAGGCACTGCAGCGGGTGGTGAAAACTGCCCAGCGCATCACAGGGACTCCACTACCTGCCATCCAGCACATCCAGAGGAAACAATGTTTGTATCGAGCTCACAGCATCCTTAAGGACTCCTCTCATCCAGCCCACAGGCTGTTTTCTCAACTTCCCTCTGGCAGCCATTGCAGGTGCCTCCGGACTAGGACCAGCAGACTATGTTTTTCCCCAGAGCTCTCTTTATTGAACTCTAACCCTTGTTGATCCCACTCCCCTCATATACTCTCCTCTCCCCCCACATCTGCCTCATTTTGTTATTTGCACTTCTTGATAATATTGCGCAGTGTGGACAAAGGAACATCTAGATCTCTGGAGAAGGAGCATTGCATGCTTGAAACAATCTGATGTATCCACAATTTTGAAAGGATGCTATAATGCTAACATTCTACTGTTGTGTTTTTTACGTATAAAAACTGTCACTTCACATTTTGAAATTATTAAATGTGAACATTAAAGAGATGGATAATTAAGTGTTTTCCACAGAGAGTTAAAATTATGGAAAATTAAATGTTTACAATCAATTGAATAATGGATTAATTTTGCTACAAATCTGAAACATCTCGAATAACATGTTTTTGCATGAATAACGATGCTGCACTTTGGCATTGATATATCTGGAGCATGTCTGAACGTGCCAAACTGATTGGTCAAACATATGAATGTCAAGACATTGGTTAGCATATCACTGAAGCATAGATGTGTGTAAATCACATCAGTCTAATTGTCTGAAGATGACGGTGTGACACAGCTTCTCTAGAACTACTACTACTACTATTAGAACTCTAATAGTATCATAATAATTTCCCGGTGTGGCCAGACACTAAGCTACTCTGGATCCTAAAAATTATGTTTTAATGGTTTTTGGTCTTTAGAGATCAAATAAGGTGTTTTTAAGGCCATTTAGTCTTGTCTCCTCATCTTCAAATCATCTTTCTTCAGAGATGAAACACCAGGAAACCACACTGCAACATCTCTTATTGTCATTGTCTTCTGGAAATTAGTAGGGCAACTATGACAGTAGTAACTTCCGCCCTTTGCCAATGACTACCGAGTACCCAGAAGGACTGAGAAGCCTTCAAAATTAGTTTATATTTTAAGAATACAATTAGGTTGGTAGGTGAAAGCATTGGAAAGCTTTTTTTTTTTTGTACCTTTGAAATCGCAACAAGCAAAGCTTCAACTGTCTGGCATCATGCAAAAACTGAGACACCAAGGGATGCTTCCCAACAGAAGCACCTTCAAACATATAAATCCAGGAGAAACAGTTGCCACACAAACCTTTGAAAGCTCTAGAAAGAGCCAGCCCTGCTGAGAGACACTCTTAAAGGAACTCCAGCACTGGACCAACATGGCAGTAAACTGGTTCACATCCTATTGTACACACAATAGAAACCTCTACTTGTTCCAGAACAGAGAAAGTCTCATGTGCAGTAGGCCCAGTAAATAATACTGATTGCTGCTGCCTTGAGACCTAAGAGTGTTTTATTTTATTGTTATTTTATTTTTTTATTGACAGCTAAATCCTGGCTTGATGTCTCTCACGGTGGTTACACATCCAGGAGACAGATGTGCCTGCATCATGATCGAGACCCACACTAACATAATATACATCTTCTCCAGAAGTCTGAAGTTGGTGGAAGAGTTACCATCACAGATACAGGAACAAAATCACATTTCAGAACCTTCACTGGTGGAATGATCTTCCCAACTGATAGCCTAATCATTTATAATTTTCTTTAATTTAACAACTAAAGATCATACATAGAGGTAAAATAAACTGTTAAATATATTAATGTAAATGTAACCTATAGAAAGGGTCCAATATAAAAACAGGATAGCTTGATTTAAATTCGGAGGACCATTTACCATTGTTTCACACCCTTGCCCGGTCATAAAACTACATTTAAGCATTAAGGAATTTATGAACTGCTAAAGCTGCTTTGAAACTACAAGGATTGTGAAAAGCACTATTCAAAAAAAGAACTAACTTGACTGAATGGTCAGTTCACCTTCAAATTCCTTTCACATTTGTTAACATCATGAAAAAATCAGGTGGAATGGGTACTTCAATATCGTGTTTTCACTGCTTTGTAACTCAGATTTGAAGACTTTTTAACACTAGTTTCATTACACCTTTGTCTCTTAATTATTACATTAAAATTACTAAAAGACGCAAATCTTTACCAAGTGTTTTATTTCAACTCATAAAATCAGAATCACCTCAAATAAACTTAACTTTTTTTAACGATCTTGTTTTCATCTCTTACAAAATGATTTTTTGATTCAGAGGACCAGAATGAGCTCTTCTGTGCAATTAGATTAAAACTTGGGCTTTGTCACACAGGTTTGCACAGTATCACCCAAAAGACATTTATTTGTTGCATTATTCATGTTGTTGCATATATATATTTTTTTATTAAGCACCTTCATTTACATAGCGCTTTTTACAACACAGATTGTTTCAAAGCAACTTTACAGTGGTCACAGGAAAACAATAAAAACAAAGTTTGTTTGGCTGAACAGCAGGTGAGTCAATACAATTGAAGAATATTAAGTGTTAAGTTGCCCCAACTGAGCAAGCCACAGGCGACAGCGGCAAGGAACCAAAACTCCGGCAGGTGACGTAATGAATGAAGAATAGAATGGAGAAAAAAACCTTGGGAGAAACCAGGCTCAGTCGGGGGACCAGTTCTCCTCTGGCCAACAGCCAAACAGTGCATGATTATTAGTACTTCCTAATGATTACTTATTATTCATGCATTTAGTCAATATTCAGTTTCATTAATACATTTAAACCATGTTAGATGTTGAGTTATATTTTTTCAGACACTGACAGTACAGTACTTAAAAAATTGACGATATTAATCACTAGAGACACATGGACCGGGAAAAGGCAGTCAAGCCTGAAGCCAACCCCAAGTATTAGACATCTCCGGTGCGTAAACAATTTACTGGGGACTGCTTCTTCCTGTCATTATCTGGAGAAGGCATGGAGATGTCGGAGTCATCTGCTCACATACTGCATATTTTATCTGATGTTTAGAGAAAATGAAACGACCAACCAACTAAAAAAAACATCAACACACATTTGAGCTTGGTCACACATGCGCACTCACAACAATGCTCTGGGCATTTATTCTACATGTCATATTCATTATTTAAAATAATATGGCATTTGGAGATGGATAAATTGTGCATTTCCAGTCACTCATGCATAAAGAATACCTCTTTGGGTTTTACACATTACTGTAACTGTTGTGGAATATAGACTGCACAAAAAAATTAAGGGAACACTTAAATCACACAATGGATCTCAATTACTGAAATATTCAATCTGAAAATCACTCATAGCACTTAATTTGTGTCTGTTGTTTCTTTAAAAAACGAAAAATCTGATACAGTACTTGAACTAACTGTGCTTGAATCTTGAATCTCTATTTTTGCGATGTTTTAGCAATATTGGTTCCACCCAGCCTTGAATCTCTCTTAAGGGATGAGAGTTGAGCACCTGCACTTCGCAGTTCATGTCCAGGTTGTAGGTGAGATCAAGCGCGGGGGTTGTGTGTGGAAAACAGATGAGAATCATCCTAGAATCATTCCTTACTTGGCTTCTCTTGTTGGCAATTGATTACATGTGTTGTTTCTAATTGTGACGAATTGGGGCAAAAAGAGTATAGTACACTGATCCTGGCATGACACTGAAGGATTTTCTAAAATTCATGTTCACGGTAAGCACATAAGCTGTTCTTGTAAGGGTAAAAAAAACACTTGAATGGCAGGACATATGCCCCATGCCCCGTCCATTCTCTGAGGAGGGCTGGTCAGTTGGCCGGTTACCTTGCCCTTGCTTTTAGGGAGTGCTGTGAGGCCTCCGGTCACTAGAATGGCAAATCTGAGTTGTTAGGCTTTGTGAAAGCTTCTTGGTTGTGTGAGCCTAGATGTTTTGAAATACTTTTGATATATTGCAAGTTCAGATATGCTTACAATAAACTATTCTGGGGGCCATGATGTTTTTGTGAAAATGATCAGAAACGTTTCTCAACAGTGTACAGATTACATAGGCCTCTTCATAATGTAATGGTTTATTTCAGGGGTACCTTTTTGTGTGAATCTGCTTTTAAAATTATATCTACCGGTACATTAGAAGATGATCTCAATTAATTCTACCAACAAAAAACAAAAAAAACAATTTAATGATAATTTTTTTTCATACATGCATTTATTTCTACATGGAATTCATTTTCTGCACAACCGATTACAATGCTGGGTATTTACCTTATAGGCAGGGTTTTGCATAATGTGGACAGTAGCTGCTGAGAGCAAGAGTCAAGCAAGCCTCCAAATTGTCATTAGTCATGGTGGACTGGTGATGTTACGGTCTAGGCTGGTGTGTGATGCGGAGAGAAGAGGAGACAGCTCTGCAGCAACACTCAGGCTTTTAATAACGAAAAGGAGAAACAAAAACACTTTAAATACTCAACATAAACGGCACACGGGGGTGCAAAACTCAGAACACATGGAGAACTTGGAGCAACATCCACACACTAAGTATACCCATGAACACTAACGATAACCGACAAAGACAAAGGGTAACATGAGGGTTTAAATACATGAGGAGATTACAGACAGCTGGCAAACTAATCGGGTAATAAACTAACAAGACAGGCGTGGGAAGGAATGGGGAGACACGGGGAAACCCGGAAGTGACAGACGTGACGCGACTGTGACAGGTGATTTGTTTTAATAATCATCATGCGAGAAAAGGCTGATTCACATAAATGCACATTTCCTGATATGTGTATACTTTTATTCAGCAAGAAGGTTCCAAAACTATCCACTGGCCCTCACCTTCACCTGAATGTCAATCTGAAGTGCTAAAATCTCATCCTCCAATGCTGATGGGTTCATCTGAAACAGCTTGCCCACGTCTGAGGGCAGGCAATCAACCTCATGCTTATCTCTAAATGGAAATCACATGAATTTAGAAATTGGCTGAAGTAAAGAAAAGACTAGAAAACATTTGTCAAAGTCTGACCTGACTTTTGCAATTTGCTCAATGTAGCGTTCACTGTCCAGTTGTGCAGTCTCCTGTGCATATACCGTTGAGATGCAATGTTTGGGAAGTTTCCTAATTTGTGACTCTGCAGTCTTTTGAAAGCAATCACTGAGCTGATAATGTTAACCACCAGGTGAATTCTCTTTACCTTGTAGCTCTAAATTTAATTCATTCAGCATGTTAGTCAGGTCAGTCAAAAAAGTCAACTCTAAAAGCCATTGCTCTTCTCATCCTCAAGTTGCTTGTATTCTACATTTTTGTAGATAACTCCTTTATCTCAGGCTGCAGCTCGTGAAATCTTTCCAGGAATTTGCACCTGCTTAGCCATCTGACATCTGTATGCAGCAGGAGATCTGTGTGTTTGCAGTCAGCCTCCTCCAAATAAGCACAAAAAAGCCGTCTTTGAAATGAGCATACATGTATTGAGCAGATCATTTTCATGGACACATCCATGATCTTGTTCATGTTCAGCATTTTCGCATGTAACGAAGGAAGTCAGGAAAAGCATCCTCCTCATTGCACTTGGAAATGTATCCTATCGAACGGCTGACCATTGCAGGTACTTCATTAGCTGTGATTGACACCAATTTAGACATTGCTAGCTGTGTGTTGTCAAAAAAGTCCTTAAATGACCCAAAAATGTCCTCGCCCTCAGTGTTGTTGTTTTTTCATAGGCAAGTGTGTTCGCATTTCCTTTCTCGCTGTCATGTCTTCAAACATCAACACCATTCTTATAAAAATGTGCAATTGTCCTGTATTGCTAATATCTGTGACCTCATCTAATTGCAGAGAGAAACACTCACAGTCAGCTATGTCCTTTCTCAGTTGCTGCGTAAAGTCAGCCATCATTTCACAGACAACATGTAACTGTAACTGTATTCCTTGAATGCTGAACAGCTTTGAGAGCGGACACAATTTCAGATTTGATTTTAAAATCCTAAAACAATGAGTCTGCTGTCTCGACAAACATGTCTTCTATCATTTGTCCATTTTGGAATGATTAACGAGAGTGTGACTCACCTGGAATAATGCCTCCATGGCTGCCTTTGCTTTTAGGCCCGGGTGAGTAAAAAGTGACTGATGACTGTTTCATATTTGTTCTTGTAAGCTTGTTTCGTCCAGGAAAATTCCATTTATAATTTTTTATGAAGTGTCTCTTAATGTTTCCTTGTTGTGGAATAGCAGTACTTCAGACAAATGCATTTAGAAACATCTGATAAAAAATAATCTTCCTCCCACTCCTTTTCCTTGGCATCACACTCATTTCAAATGGTTGGACTTTATTTTAGATCTATATTTTGAAAGTGAATGCTATTTGTGTTATCTACCAAGTACTGATAGCTTCAAAATGTCACACTTTGATCTCCGAAGCTCTAAGAGTTAGAAGGTGTGAAGTGTCTGGTCAAAATTTATTTGTCAAGTGTAAGAAACTAAAAGGAGAAGGAAGGGCATTGTCATATTTAGTTTTATTCAAATTTAACGAAAGAATATATTAAAATCATGTGAAATCCAATAGCATCATCTTTGCAATCGACTGGTAGATCAAGACTGACCTATTGGGTACCCCTTCTCTGTTTAATATATAGGGCGCACAGTATTTTTGATGGGTCAGTGCACTTTTGAAGAGTCCACAGATCACTTTTTTAATATGAAAAATGAACTGAAGCAATGATTATAAAAGAAAACACGGGAGTCTATTACTGTAGAAATTAACATAACTATCATGGTCATCTGATGTTCAACTATCATGCTCATCTGTGCTCAGTATTATTTATAATTGTGTAGATATTTGAGCTAACAATTTGCTTCATACATTGTTTAAACATCAACATTAACTTAAAGCTGAAGAGGGTAAAATTATTGCTTTAAACATTTCTTTTAACAACATTAAGTTAAAATCAAAGAAGGTAAACTTTAGGCTAAGATCTTTCTTTTCTTTCCACATAGGCTACAAATAAATGCACGCACTTGAAAGAGTACAGTTTTCGTATATATATTTAATTTGACATCAGGAAATGTCAAGAGACCCATTTTAGATGCATCCAAATTTACAATAACCGTGGTTACATATGTAGATTTATTTAATCAAAATAATTGCTAGGGACAATTGGTAGAGACATGTCCGTAGCATATTTACTAAATTCTATACACTTTTGACAGATGGTGTCCCGGGGAATCTCCTCCCAGACCTGGATCAGGGCATCAGTAGCTCCTGGGCAGTTTATGGTGCTACTTGGCAGCATTGGATGCTATGATGCATAATGTCCCAGAGGTTAACTGGATTCATGTCTGAGGAACGTGAGGGCCCGTCAATGGCATCAATGGTTTCATCCTTTAAAACCTGCCCACACACTCTAGCCACATGAGGCCGGGCATCAGGTGGGCGGTGTACACCAGGTACATCAGGTGTACACCAATGACTGCACTTCTAAAGACCCTTCTGTGAAGCTCCTGAAATTTGCAGACGACACCACCGCCATCAGCCTCATTCGAAACGGTGACGAGTCTGCTCACAGACTGGAGGTTGAACAACTGGCTGTCTCATGCAGTTATAACAACCTTGAGCTCAACACGCTCAAAACGGTGGAGATGATAGTAGACTTCAGGAGGAACAGCTCTGCTCTACCTCCACTCACCATCATGAACAGCACAGTGGCAGCAGTGGAGTCATTCAGGTTCCTGGGCACCACCATCTCTCAGGACCTGAAGTGGAACAATCACATTGACTCCTGTGATGGCCCTAGTGGCAGCCACACAAAGGTGGTAATGTGAACATTACATACACACATGCAAACACCTTAACTGTAGGTACGTGCTCACTTGTGTTTTGTTTGTAATCATTTCATGATTTGATAGCATTTGTTTATTCTTTGTTGGTTACGTGTTTTACATCTTTAGTTGCATTGTATCTATTGTTTATTTGTTTCTTTTTTGAGTTTAAGTAACGAGGAGTGACTGTTTGGCAGACATGGAGTCCCGGGGTGACAGACATTGGAATCCGGGCGGGAACAGAAGATTAAGTAATTGGTTCCGTCCGGATCTACTATGTGCTGGCGTTTCCCAGGGGTGGAAGAAAAATGTTTGTCTTTGTAAATTGATTTCTTAGGTCGTACATTTTTATAGTGTTTCATTATATTTTCTTTCTTTATGTTGGATTTGGTATATTTATATGTTGGGTTTAATTTTGGATTTGTTTAGTATTGTGTAGGATGTAGTTATTTTGTTTCCCCCTTTTTGTGTTGTAATGGACCCATCTTTCCCTTTATAAGTGGTTACTTTGTTTAGTGTAGGGGGGTTAGCCTTACTCAGTTAGCCTCCTGGTTTGTTTTACTTTTGTTTGTTTTGTTTAGTTTGTTTATTTGTTTGTTGTAAGTTACTTTGTTTGGGCACTAATAAATGCCATTTTTTGAGTAAAAGCTGGTGTTCCTTGTGCTGATTATTTGGTCCCTCACATATGGTGGCAGCGGTGGGATCGTTGTCAGACAAGGATACCAAGCTTGTTTGTTTTCCTTTGCCCCTCGTGGCTTTGTTTGTTTTGTTTTTTTTTTGTTTTTTACTATGAGTCGTGCCTTGAAGAAAATACCTAAAGTCCCTCCCTTGCAGCCAGAGGAAGAAAGGAATGAGGAGGCTCAGACCATGGAAGGAGGGGATGAAGGAAACCAGGCCGCAGGAGACATGGAGGTTTCTGAGTTGGCGGATCTGCTTCGAGTGCATATGGCTAGAATGGAAGGACGGGAGACTATAAGGCAACAAGAGTATGTAGAACAGGAGCGACGATTTAAGGCTCTCCAACACCAATTCGGTTTATTACAAATGGAAGTCCAGGCACGTACTTCTCCCACTCAACCCTTTTGTGAAGTTGACCAGGAGGTTTGTGAAAGACCAGATATAAATCCTGCAGAACCTGATGAACACTCTTTGACTTCAACTGCACAGAGGAGCTTTAATCAGGGTGAGGACAATACAGGTCCCACATTATCTCGGACACCTCGATTGGAGAAGCTGTGTGACACTGATGATGTGGAGCACTTCCTTGTCACATTTGAAAGGATTGCGGTGGCTTGTAGGTGGATTAAGACTGATTGGGTTTGGCATTTAATTCCTTTATTGACTGGTAAAGCTAGAGCCGCTTATGTCCATATGGATTTGAGTGAGTCTACAGACTATGACAAAGTAAAATCTGCGATTTTGAGAAAATATGATGTCAATGCTGAGACGTATCGGCAAAAGTTCCGTTCCTTAGCAGTAGATCCATCTGAAACCCCGAAAGAGCTTTACAACCGCCTTAAAGAACTTTTTGTAAAGTGGATCCAACCTAAGGGGAAAACTGTGGAGGAGGTGAGTGAAATGATCATACTTGAGCAATATCTTAGAATGCTGTCTCCTGAGCTACAGGTGTGGATTCGAGAAAGGGATCCCAGAACAGCAGCGGAAGCTGCATCTCTTGCAGACATATTTGTTGCAGCCAGGGGAAAGAGTAAACCTTGGGCTTGGAAATCTGTTGATGATTGTCGTTCTTCTGACATGCCTCAGTCCCAGCAAAGGAAAGTAGAGGGGTCAGGAAAGCCCTATATGGGGAAACCTGCTTCAGCCAAGTTGCAATTTGCTCCGAAACGGCCTCCGATATGTTATTTGTGTGGTCAAGAAGGACATACTAAACCAAACTGTCCACGGAACTCTGTTCAGTTTACGCAGCTATGTTTTGTGCCGAGGGAGAAGTTAACCAAACCCCCAAGCTCTTTAAGAACTGCTGATGTAGAGATAAATGGTGAGAAACTGACTGCTTTAATTGACACTGGCAGTGACCAGACTCTGGTGAACAGGAAGTTTATAGCACCACCTTTGATCAGTACCCTGAACAAACTACCCATCTGTTGTGTTCATGGAGATGAGAGACTTTTGCCCACTGCCAATGTATATGTAAAGATAGAAGGGCAAACCTACCTGGTAGAGGTGGGGGTGGCGGATAACTTATCATTTCCAGTGATTCTGGGCAGAGATATACCGGTGCTGTTGGAGTTGTTGCATCCGGCACGGGGATGCCACATGGTGGTGACTAGGGCAAAGGCGAACCAATTAGAAGAGTTTGAGAATGGTCTGAGTACTTTACCTTTTTATAATGCCGAGATTGAGTCCGGGGTCCTGAAGAAGAGAAAGACCCGATGGGAAAAAAGACAAGAAAAGGTAAAATATGCTGCATCTAAAGTGTCTGAAGATATGACCTCTAACTTGCCTTTGAATTTTCAGTTGCCCACCAATATCATTCAGTTGCAGCAGAAAGATGAAAGTCTTGCAGAGTGCTTTGTCGGAGCTGCAGAGGTAAGGGAGAAGCCCTTAAGTGATCGTACAGCAAGATATGTGTTAATAAAGGGGATACTCTACCGCCAGATCGGTCCACAGAAACAACTCGTGGTTCCACAGAGTGTTCGAGAGGTGGTGTTACATCTTAGCCACTCAATTCCTTGGGCTGGCCACCTGGGGAAAAACAAGACCATTGCACGAATCAAGAGGTATTTTTTTTGGCCTGGTTTGAAAGTAGATGTCACCCAATTTTGTAGAAGCTGTCCTGTCTGTCAGAAGGATTCTCTCAAGCGGCCATTCAGAGCACCGTTACAACCCCTTCCTATTATTAACACCCCATTTGAGAGACTTGGGATGGATATCGTTGGTCCGGTTGAGAGGAGTCGCTCAGGGAACCGATTCATGTTGGTAATAACGGACTATGCTACAAGGTATCCAGAGGTATTCCCTTTAAGATCTGTGAAGGCAAAACCTATAGCTGTTGCTTTGGTTCAGTTATTTTCTAGGGTCGGGTTTCCAGCTGAGATCCTAACCGACCAGGGAACTAATTTCATGTCTACCCTGTTAAAACAGGTTTACCAGCTTTTGGGAATCAAGAGTTTGCGTACCACCCCTTATCATCCCCAAACGGATGGGCTGACTGAGCGATTCAATCAGACTCTGAAGCAGATGCTCCGGAAGTTTGTTAGTGAGACCGGGCGAGATTGGGACCAGTGGTTGCCTTATCTTCTCTTCGCTTATCGAGAAGTCCCTCAGGCTTCTACGGGGTTTTCTCCCTTTGAATTGTTGTATGGTCATGATGTCCGGGGCCCATTGGCTCTGTTACAGGAGATGTGGGAAGGATGTCCTGAAAGGAAAGAGCCCACTAGTGTTGTCTCTCATGTCTTGCATATGAGGGAACGCCTAGAGAAAATGACCACTTTGGCCCAGAATCATTTGGCTGGAGCCAGGGAGCAGCAGAAGACCTGGTATGACCAGCGAGCTCGGGAAAGAAACCTGGAAGTCGGTAAAAATGTACTGGTCATGTTGCCTAGCCAAGAGAATAAGCTGTTAGCTAAATGGCAAGGCCCGTATGAAATCAAGAGGCGGCTTAGCCCTACAACCTATGAAATCAGTACTCCTGGTCAAGATCGTCCTAGTCGAGCTTTGCATGTCAACCTACTGAAGGAATGGGTTCCCCGACTTGAGAAATCACAGTCTTTGATGATTCGCTGTGTTGAAGGGGACGAGTCAGATGATCAGTATTTGCCTCAGCCAGTTCTAGGGGACATCAGTCTAGACCATTTATCAGATTCCCAGCAGTCACAGGTACAAGCTCTCTTCACGTCAAAAGTATTTTCTGAATATCCGGGGTTTACCAACTTAATTGAGCATGATGTTGTATTGAAGCCTAATGCTGTTGTTAAACGTCAAAGTTACAGGATACCCGAGCGACTTCAGGAGACTTTGAAGGAGGAGGTAGACCTTATGCTTCGCTTGGGGATTATTGAACCTTCTAACAGTGAGTGGTGTCACCCAATAGTCCTTGTGCCAAAAAAAGATGGGAGTATTAGATTCTGCATTGACTTCCGATATTTGAATTCAGTATCCAAGTTTGACTCCTACCCTACTCCTCGCATAAGGGACTTAATTGATCGTTTGGGTCAGTCCAAATACTTGACGACAATGGACCTTTCTAAAGGATATTGGCAGATTCCGCTGACTCAATCCTCCAGGCCATTGACTGCATTCAGGGCACCAGGAGGCCTCTTTCAATTCAAGGTATTGCCATTTGGTCTTCACGGGGCAGTGGCTACATTTCAAAGGTTAATGGATCAGGTGTTGCGTGGTTTAACTTTTGCTGCTGCATATCTTGATGACATTGTTGTTTACAGCAACACCTGGGAGGAGCATGTGCAGCATCTCAAGGAAGTCTTGCGGCGTCTACAGAAGGCTGGTTTAACTATCAATCCTAATAAGTGTGCTGTGGCTAAACAAGAAACTGAGTATCTGGGCTATGTGATTGGCCAGGGTGTTGTGCGACCACAGGTAAAGAAAATTCAAGCCTTGGAGAAGTGCCCTGTGCCTCAAACACGGAAGGATCTGCGATCCTTCCTAGGTATGGCTGGATTTTATCATCGGTTTATCCCTAACTTTTCCAGTAGAGCTGCTCTACTAACAGATATGGTGGGGGCACGTTGCCCGAACCAACTGCAGTGGACGGAGGAGAAATTAAGAGCTTTCCAGGACATTCAGAGAACCTTGACAGCGGACACTGTTCTTCATAATCCTGACTTTGGCCAACCCTTTATTGTACAGACCGATGCCTCAGAGAGGGGCATAGGAGCAGTCCTGTTGCAAGGACCACCAGAGAGCCGTCGGCCAGTGGCTTTTATCAGTCGTAAATTGTTCCCAAGAGAAGTACGTTATTCGACTGTGGAAAAGGAGTGTTTGGCTGTGAAGTGGGCACTGGATTCCCTAAGGTACTATCTACTGGGTCGTGAGTTTACCCTGGAGACTGATCATAAGGCATTGCAGTGGTTGGGGAAAATGAAGGATTCTAATGGAAGGATTACAAGATGGTATTTAGCTATGCAGCCCTTCAGATTCAAGATCCAACATGTGGCGGGTAAAGCCAATGTTACAGCTGACTATCTCTCCCGTTCTACCAATGAGGTTCCTGAAGGGGGGGGACATGTGATGGCCCTAGTGGCAGCCACACAAAGGTGGTAATGTGAACATTACATACACACATGCAAACACCTTAACTGTAGGTACGTGCTCACTTGTGTTTTGTTTGTAATCATTTCATGATTTGATAGCATTTGTTTATTCTTTGTTGGTTACGTGTTTTACATCTTTAGTTGCATTGTATCTATTGTTTATTTGTTTCTTTTTTGAGTTTAAGTAACGAGGAGTGACTGTTTGGCAGACATGGAGTCCCGGGGTGACAGACATTGGAATCCGGGCGGGAACAGAAGATTAAGTAATTGGTTCCGTCCGGATCTACTATGTGCTGGCGTTTCCCAGGGGTGGAAGAAAAATGTTTGTCTTTGTAAATTGATTTCTTAGGTCGTACATTTTTATAGTGTTTCATTATATTTTCTTTCTTTATGTTGGATTTGGTATATTTATATGTTGGGTTTAATTTTGGATTTGTTTAGTATTGTGTAGGATGTAGTTATTTTGTTTCCCCCTTTTTGTGTTGTAATGGACCCATCTTTCCCTTTATAAGTGGTTACTTTGTTTAGTGTAGGGGGGTTAGCCTTACTCAGTTAGCCTCCTGGTTTGTTTTACTTTTGTTTGTTTTGTTTAGTTTGTTTATTTGTTTGTTGTAAGTTACTTTGTTTGGGCACTAATAAATGCCATTTTTTGAGTAAAAGCTGGTGTTCCTTGTGCTGATTATTTGGTCCCTCACAACTCCATTGTCAAAAAGGCCCAGCAGAGACTGTACTTCCTTCGTCAGCTGAGGAAGCTCAACCTCCCACAGGAGCTGCTGATACAGTTCTACTCGGCCGTCATTGAGTCTGTTTTGTGCATCTCCATCACTTTCTGGTTTGGTTCAGCTACCGAATCTGACATTGGGAGACTACATCGCACAATCCGGAATGCAGAGAGGATTATTGGTGCTTCCCTGCCAGCCCTCCAGGACCTGTACTCTTCCCGTGTGAAAAAGAGAGCAGGTAAAATCATCCCAGACTCTGCTCACCCTGGACACTTCCTGTTTGAACTGTTACCGTCAGGACGGCGACTACGATCACTGGCCACTAGAACATCTAGGCACAGGAACAGTTTCTTTCCACAGGCCATTTTCCTCTTGAACAGTTGAATTACCCCCCAATATATGAATTACCCCCCTGGGTGCGACCTTTCATTCTTGGCATCAGGGTTGCTTGCTCTTTGCCTTCTTGGCTGTAATGACGGTTGTCAGATTTGTCATCTGGCCGGAAGGCTGAGCTTTAGAGCATCAGTCCGACCCCCAGTGTTTTGGGGGGGGGGGGGGGTTGGCGGGTTATGACACTCTGTTTCTGTGCAGTTCGATCCGGGGAGCTCTGAGGCTATGGCTGGCTCACAGAGGGGGGTCCAGGAGGAAGTTCTTATGCTTATCTGTAATAGCTGTCAGATTTAGCTGAGATGAATATCTGTGGTCACCAGAGCTGCCATGTAGCTGCCGATGGAGAAGTCCGTCTCCCTAGTGGCTTGGAGAGACAAGTCTGTGGCTTGGCGGACTTCAGCTACTGCCTCCGTCCCAATGTTGCCACCCTCATCGAGGTCCCCAAGCAATTATTTTTCATCCACTTTCGGCATCACCCAATAACCATAGGCATGGGTCTCTGAGAGAGGTGCATACATCAGAGCTTGAAGGGTATGCACTTGCTCTGAGGCAGGTCTTCTCCAGGACCTCGATAACTCAGTGTGAATGTCAGGGAAGAAAGGACAAAACAGGGGAGTGACCCATGCTGGGAGATGGCACTCATCCAACTTGCTCTTTTTTGGACAAGCCTCCCTGGTCTTAGCTGTCCAATTGATATTAAGCATGGAGACCATGCAAGTCACAACTTCGCTAGCTCCTTATATGCTGGGGAGGAGGATGGGGAGTTCTCGTCCCCAGTGTTGATGCCAACGACATCCTCAGAGCTGGACCGTCGCAGCGCCAATGCCGCAATCAGATCGGAAGAAACCGCCACTTCCAGAACCTGACAGAAACTGGATCTGCCAGGTAAGGGATGAGATAAGGCTGAGCCCATCTCAACCCAGGACGTAGAACGCCGCTGAGCCTCAGCTTCAGCTGGACCCGAGCCCTGGGGACTGCGTGCCTGGGCGGTATCGGAGAAAACCGCCACATAGGAGCAAAGCGCACATAGAGAGAACAGTCCTCGAGCACTGACCGTGCTTGCACCTCTCTCATGCAGTAAACACATAGACTGTGTGTATACCATGATGAAACCCGGGAAGGGAAAAGCATATGGTCTAAACTGCTCAGCCATTTTCAATATAAGAGTGGGAGTCCCTTTTCTTTTAAACTATACTAGGGTTTTTTGTTGAAATATATCACACTCTCGCACACCAGCTCACACACACACATGACACAGCTTCGATGAATACACAATGAAGTATTGGCACATTTGTATGACTTGGTACATGACGTCAAGGCATTCCTCTATCGTTTTCGACGCAGCTTGAGTTCCCGTGAAAGGGAATTGTTGTGTAACCGAAACTGAAATTACTCTTTGCCAGATAATCAGGGTAATCAGAAATTACTGATTACCTAATAAGGAACTTTTCAATTCTACATTTTCTGTTACCTGCTGTTTAGTAAATCTTGTTTGCATATTAGTTATTAATAGATGGAGTCATACAATTGTAATAATTCTTTCTGCATTATTTTCTGCATAGACCCACATTAATGATCGACTTTTATTCTAAAGTGTTGAGATGTATGCTATATAATAACAAATATCACTGAATACATTATTTAAAAATACAAAATATTTGGTTTTTTGATTGTGTACTTTTTGTAATGTATTTTTCTTGTCTGAAACTGTTAAATTTTAGCGTGCATTTAAATTGGATGAATAAGGAAATGGTGAGGACTTTGTCTCCTCTAATAAAAAAACACATATGCATGACACTGAACTCTCTTGACTCTTTATTCCTGTTGTTGTTGTTTATTGCAGAGTGTGTTGCTATCAAAGTTGTACATTACATGTAGTATTTGATGTGACTTTTTGTAAAATATATATATATACAGGGAGTGCAGAATTATTAGGCAAATTAGTATTTTGACCACATCATCCTCGTTATGCATGTTGTCTTACTCCAAGCTGTATAGGCTGGAAAGCCTACTACTAATTAAGCATATTAGGTGATGTGCATCTCTGTAATGAGAAGGGGTGTGGTCTAATGACATCAACACCCTATATCAGGTGTGCATAATTATTAGGCAACTTCCTTTCCTTTGGCAAAATGGGTCAAAAGAAGGACTTGACAGGCTCAGAAAAGTCAAAAATAGTGAGATATATTGCAGAGGGATGCAGCAGTCTTAAAATAGTCAAGCTTCTGAAGCGTGATCATCGAACAATCAAGCGTTTCATTCATTGCAACATCACTGGAGTGCCCAAAAGCACAAGGTGTGCAATACTCAGAGACATGGCCAAGGTAAGAAAGGCAGAAAGTCGACCACCACTGAACAAGACACACAAGCTGAAACGTCAAGACTCGGCCAAGAAATATCTCAAGACTGATTTTTCTAAGGTTTTATGGACTGATGAAATGAGAGTGAGTCTTGATGGGCCAGATGGATGGGCCCGTGGCTGGATTGGTAAAGGGCAGAGAGCTCCAGTCCGACTCAGACGCCAGTAAGGTGGAGGTGGAGTACTGGTTTGGGCTGATATCATCAAAGATGAGCTTGTGGGGCCTTTTCGGGTTGAGGATGGAGTCAAGCTCAACTCCCAGTCCTACTGCCAGTTTCTGGAAGACACCTTCTTCAAGCAGTGGTACAGGAAGAAGTCTGCATCCTTCAAGAAAAACATGATTTTCATGCAGGACAATGCTCCATCACACGCGTCCAAGTACTCCACAGCGTGGCTGGCAAGAAAGGGTATAAAAGAAGAAAATCTAATGATATGGCCTCCTTGTTCACCTGATCTGAACCCCATTGAGAACCTGTGGTCCATCATCAAATGTGCGATTTACAAGGAGGGAAAACAGTACACCTCTCTGAACAGTGTCTGGGAGGCTGTGGTTGCTGCTGCACGCAATGTTGATGGTGAACAGATCAAAACACTGACAGAATTCATGGATGGCAGGCTTTTGAGTGCCCTTGCAAAGAAAGGTGGCTATATTGGTCACTGATTTGTTTTTGTTTGGTTTTTGAATGTCAGAAATGTATATTTGTGAATGTTGATGTTATATTGGTTTCACTGGTAAAAATAAATAATTGAAATGGGTATAAATTTGTTTTTGTTAAGTTGCCTAATAATCATGCACAGTAATAGTCACCTGCACACACAGATATCCCCCTAAAATAGCTAAAACTAAAAACTACTTAAAATATTGATACAAAAATTTTCAGCTTTGATATTAATGAGTTTTTTGTGTTCAGTGAGAACATGGTTGTTGCTCAATAATAAAATTAATCCTCAAAAATACAACTTGCCTAATAATTCTGCACTGAATTCTGCACTGCACACAAAAGCTGTATTTTGGGAAATATGAATTGCTTTTTACCCATACAAAAAAAAAAAAAAAAAAAAAAAAACACTGAAATGATGACCACAATTAAATATAAGTTTTTTCTGGATATGGATCTATGTGTTAGATGCATCATATGCATATCATTTATCATATCTAATTACCATATCTGTCCAGCAGAGGCCCATAGACATCCATTATTATTGTTTTATTTTTTTAGATGTGGCAAACTGCTCCTATAAAAGCTGTTGTTATATATTTTTTTTTATATATATATATATATATATATATATATATATATATATATATATATATATATATAAAATTAAACATTATAAAAAACACTAAATCTGTATTTTTGTCAAAGTTTACAATCTATTTTTTTCAGGTTTTTTTTAAACAATGCCACTACATATGTTAACATATGTTTGCCACTACAAAAACAAAACATGGTTGTAATTACACATTTATTTCAATACTTCAAATGTATTAAATAAATAACTTTACCGGGAGTGCAGAGTTATTAGGCAAGTTGTATTTTTGAGGATTAATTCTCACTGAACACAAAAAACTCATTAATATCAAAGCTGAATATTTTTGTATCAATTTTTTT
Organism: Rhodeus uyekii; assembly: GCA_037043235.1. Classification (NCBI taxonomy): domain Eukaryota; kingdom Metazoa; phylum Chordata; class Actinopteri; order Cypriniformes; family Acheilognathidae; genus Rhodeus; species Rhodeus uyekii. The sequence continues at coordinate 872,652 of JAWRVZ010000148.1, forward strand.
AGTTTTTAGTTTTAGCTATTTTAGGGGGATATCTGTGTGTGCAGGTGACTATTACTGTGCATAATTATTAGGCAACTTAACAAAAAACAAATTTATACCCATTTCAATTATTTATTTTTACCAGTGAAACCAATATAACATCTCAACATTCACAAATATACATTTCTGACATTCAAAAACCAAACAAAAACAAATCAGTGACCAATTTAGCCACCTTTCTTTGCAAGGACACTCAAAAGCCTGCCATCCATGGATTTTGTCAGTGTTTTGATCTGTTCACCATCAACATTGCGTGCAGCAGCAACCACAGCCTCCCAGACACTGTTCAGAGAGGTGTACTGTTTTCCCTCCTTGTAAATTGCACATTTGATGATGGACCACAGGTTCTCAATGGGGTTCAGATCAGGTGAACAAGGAGGCCATATCATTAGATTTTCTTCTTTTATACCCTTTCTTTCCAGCCACGCTGTGGAGTACTTGGACGCGTGTGATGGAGCATTGTCCTGCATGAAAATCATGTTTTTCTTGAAGGATGCAGACTTCTTCCTGTACCACTGCTTGAAGAAGGTGTCTTCCAGAAACTGGCAGTAGGACTGGGAGTTGAGCTTGACTCCATCCTCAACCCGAAATGGCCCCACAAGCTCATCTTTGATGATACCAGCCCAAACCAGTACTCCACCTCCACCTTACTGGCGTCTGAGTCGGACTGGAGCTCTCTGCCCTTTACCAATCCAGCCACGGGCCCATCAAGACTCACTCTCATTTCATCAGTCCATAAAACCTTAGAAAAATCAGTCTTGAGATATTTCTTGGCCCAGTCTTGACGTTTCAGCTTGTGTGTCTTGTTCAGTGGTGGTCGACTTTCTGCCTTTCTTACCTTGGCCATGTCTCTGAGTATTGCACACCTTGTGCTTTTGGGCACTCCAGTGATGTTGCAACTCTGAAATATGGCCAAACTGGTGGCAAGTGGCATCTTGGCAGCTGCACGCTTGACTTTTCTCAGTTCACGGGCAGTTAATTTGCGTCTTGGTTTTTCCGCACGCTTCTTGCGACCCTGTTGACTATTTTGAATGAAATGCTTGATTGTTCGATGATCACGCTTCAGAAGCTTGGCTATTTTAAGACTGCTGCATTCCTCTGCAATATATCTCCTTATAAGTCCTTCTTCTTTGCCAAAGGAAAGGAAGTTGCCTAATAATTATACACACCTGATATAGGGTGTTGATGTCATTAGACCACACCCCTTCTCATTACAGAGATGCACATCACCTAATATGCTTAATTGGTAGTAGGCTTTCCAGCCTATACAGCTTGGAGTAAGACAACATGCATAACGAGGATGATGTGGTCAAAATACTCATTTGCCTAATAATTCTGCACTCCCTGTATATAACAAAGAAATATTTTTAATATTAATATTAAAAAAGTTAATAAAACCAGCAAAAAAACAAAACAAAGAGAAGCATGCACCTTTCTACATATGCCTGTGTTAGTGTTACCATGTTCCTTCCACTTGCATTTGTGTTCTAGTACTAGACCTTCATTTATGTTTGGAAAGTTTCAGTTCCCTTTCGAAAGGGATCTCTATGCTGCTTTCCCTAGGGGTCGCTTTGGGGAACACCCTCGGTGTGACAGGTGTCTGAAGCAAATGATCTAATCACGCCAATGAACTTGACAATTGGTGGCAGCTGCCTATGAGTCACCACGGGTCCGGCTGCAGGTATGAAGGAGCACCCAAACAGTAAGTCATCCTTTTCATATCTTCAGGAAGACAACGTCTAAGTGTTGTCTGCCACGTTGGTCAGCAAGAAAAAACACGTTTGTTGTATTCATCCGTGTCAGGTTTTGGGCACCTGATGATACACGTGAGATGTGTATTATGATGGAATTAAAGCACTTAGGTGAGGAGTGTGCACGCCAACCTTCAAGGAGGTTGTTTGTGTGCGTAGCGAGTGCTTCTCTCTCTGAGGCTGCGCTCGCATTGTCCCATTTATGGGTCAACCATGTTTTAAAGTCTTCCTTCTTTTGGCGAGGCCTCCTTTCCCCCGAGCTCCGCCCAGGCTACTGGAGAGAGAGAGCTAGAGTCGGTGGCACCAATTGGTGCATCAAGCCTGTGGTGTAAAGAGGAGTGTTTTTGGCAGAGGCCTTCACCCCTGAGCTCAATCTGTTAGAGGGGCTTGGGTGCCGGGCTTGGGTGTTGAGTGAGCTCCGCCCCCCTGAGATTGCCCAACGACAGCGTGCGGTCGGGCTTTCGCCCGGTAGAGGAAAGTAGCTTCCTGGGTGGCCCCGTTCCACAGTGCGTCTGTGTGGCGTTGCAGGCTCTGGGTCTTCTTAGCCAGAAGCCCTCACAATTATCTGGAGTACTATGCTCTGCTTCCTCTCGCCTCGAGAGTGTGGAGCCTTGCTCCCTGAGCCAGCCATGCTGCAGTTAGATAGGCACTAGTAGGCCTCCCGTCGTTCGGGGATTTCTCCCCTGCTCCGTCGTGCACCCGGCACATTTTTTTTTTTTTTTAGAGGCAGCTGTGGTCGAGGTTGTCAGGCCTCCTCTTAAAGCAGAGTCGTAGGCCTCCGCTCGTGGTGTTCAGGAGTTATAGTGCTTGTCTGTGTAGACACCTGTTAGCTCCGCTCGGCTGGCTTTCCCAAGTGTGGGCCCCCTTCGGCCTTCTTGTGGGTTCCGAGTGTAGTGAGGCCGGTGCGCTCGGCCTTCACCCCAGACCTTTGCAATGCAGGGAGCGTCGGAAGGCCTCCTCTTAATAGTAGAGTTTGCCTGGTTTAGGCAAGGCCTCCGTTCTCCGAGCTCCGCCCGGGATATATGGGTGTGTTCTAGAGTCGGCGGCTCAAGTCGAGCCCCCGCCTGTGGCGTAAGGAGGAGCATGTTGAGTAACATCTTTGCTCTGGAGCTCGACTTGCCAGGTCTTTGCGAGATGAGCAAAACGTCTTCCCGTGTGTTTGGTAACTCACTTTTCCTTTGCTGTGGCTGGGGTATGACTCCCTCCGAGTCCTCTCGCTAGTGGCCTGGAGTCAAGTGTCATAACAGCATACTGACACAGCCCTTTCTCTGTAATCGTTCGGTGCACTGTCCCGGTTCACAAGTGAACTTGGGCAGCCATCCAGGTTTGGAGGGTCTTCACTTTTGCTTGCTGTTTCCTGTGCTCGGCTTACTAGACCCTAGCAATAGAGCAGTGTGTGAGGGCCCTGAGAGTCCGGCCGGTGTGTCCTCCCTGCTCGCCGGAGCTCCACTCCACTCCACTTGGTTTAGGGGAGGTGGCTCTCTAGGAGAGCCCCCTCTAGACGCTCCTGAGTGATCAAGTCGTGTTGATGCCTGAGCTCCTCAGGAGCCTAGTTGTAGTTAAAGGGGTAGGTGTAGAGCGGCTTGCTCCTCTCTCTGAGAGTTGTACCCTTGCAGGTGAGCTTCCGCTCCCCTATGCTCCCTCAGGCACTTTCTGCGAGTCGTTGGCTTCTCTTAAGCCTCCTTGTAACTGGTTGGGGTCTGAGAGAATATTTATCCACTCTTCGCTCTTTGAGGTCTCTACGACTATCCTCCTCCCCGTGGCGATGTAGGCTTCCTCTCATTACAAGAGTGTTCTCTACCGAGGCCTCCGATTCACAAAGCTCCGCTCTGCGACCTCAGCGAGTAGTAGGCGAGAAAGTATTCTTGCCTCCTCTGGTCGGTTGATGTGTAGGTGTGTCGTCAGGCCTCTCTGAGGAGTTCGGGCCTCCGCCCCGTGAGCCCCCGCTGCGCTCTTGAAGTACAGGAGTTTCAGGTCCTCTCATCTTGAGAGTTTACCCTTCGGGAGATTGGCCGAGGTTAAACCCAAATGACTTGGGTCGGTGCAAGAGCAGTAGAGTCACTCTTGACTCCCGAACTGGACTTGGCTGACAAGCATTGTCAGGCCGAATACTATGGCCTTCGCTCCGGTGAGCTCCACTTGTAAGAAAGGTGGTTCCTCTGAACCCCCTTGCTCTGCCACAAGCGTTGAGTGCTATTCCCCTCTATGCTCTGGAGGTACAGCCGCAAAATGCTGGATGTGAGCCCAGCCACTCTTTGAGCTCAGTAGTGCCTAAGTGTGTAGGCCTAGCAGTTACAGCTCTAGGTCTCTGCTTTGCGGGCTCAGTCTTGAGTGGAGTGGTCCTGTACTCCCTTGGACTCTGGATCGAGCATGGTTAGGCCTTGGCCCCTGTACCTTGAGGCCTCCATTCTCTAGTAGCCTGACCCAGGTCCCTGCAGGTCTCGGGACAGTTCCCCTGGGGGTCTCTGGGGTTTTTGTCTAATAAGTGCAGTCACGCCCTTCAGCATGGTGGCGTTGGTATTCTGTTCCCCAAAGCAACCCCTAGGGGGCCGCGGCATAGAGTTCCCTTTTGAAATGGAACGTCTCAGGTTACTATTGTAACCATAGTTCCCTGAGAACAGGGAACGAGATGCTGCGTCCCTTTGTCATGCTACGAGCCATCCTGCTGCTGTCTCCCTTCAGATTTAAAGTGGATGACTTACTGTTTGGGTGCTCCTTTATACCTGCCGCCGCACCCGTGGTGACATCATAGGCAGCTGCCAGCCATTGTCAAGTTCATTAGCGTGATTAGATAATTTGCTTCAGACACCTGTCACAACAGAGGGTGTTCCCCAAAACGACATCCAGGTGACACAGCATCTCGTTCACTTTTCTATAGTTACAACAGTAACCTGAGACGATTTTTTTTTGTGCTAATTGTGTATTTGTAATGATATTTTTTCAACAATGCATTTCATTTATGTGTGGAAATAATAAAAAAAAAATTTAAATAAGCAAATGTCCCTTTATCAATTGTGGCAACAGTTTGTTAATAAATGGGCTCAGCTGGAAATAGTATGTTGAGCTAATGGAAAAAATTTGTTTACCAAGCTATGTTGTTGGCCCAATTAAGTATTTTAAATTGTAATAGTAATTGTATTTCTCACTGTCACAAAATAAATTAATTTTGAAAAACAAATACATTAAGCCAAATACAGAACACAGGCAACAGGGTTGGCATTTTATTACATCACTATAAAAAAATCGGCTCCAAAACAGTTTACTTCGTGAGCATACCTTATTTTAAATAGGGACACACACTAAATACATTCAAGAAGTCTGTATAACAGAATGGCTTGACATGGTGAAGAAAGCTTTCAAAGGCAGCACAGCATAGGATAAAAACCTGTAAGTATAATAAAAACATTAATGACAGTTTCCCTCCAGCACATCTGGCAAGTGAAAGAATAAAGGTAATTATATAAAGAAGAGAATAATTTTGTCAGTTGATGTAGATATTAATTTATAATGTATTCAGTTGTATGTCATTTTGGAACATCTTCATCATCTGGTGGGGATACTAAATGTTTTTTCCAAAGGTTCTTCCAAACTGTCAGAATGAAACTCTTCTTGATTTTGATGTTCAGTGGATTGATTTGTTGTTTCAATGGTTGTTTGCAGTTTCTATGTGGATTATTTTCATTCATTATATAGACATATTTTATTCTGCTCCTCAGCAGTTGCACTTACTTTAAGAATGAGTTTGTTATGGTAATAAAAAGTGAATGTTTTCTCCCAACACACAATTCTTCACAAAAGTTTATGTACAGTGTCTTTGTTTCAAATAGGGTTTAAAATGCATTTCTTTTGGAAATATTTCACTCAGAGCAGTCCCTTAACACATCAGCAGCCTCCAGCAACCTCAATGTTTAGGTTAATTTTCTGAGCTTGTTGGGTTTAAGTTTTTGTTTTTATGTTGTAATAAAAAGTAATATGGCAAAATCTGACTTGCTACACAATGTATGCGGAAATGCCCAGTAGAAATCCATTAAGCATTCTATTAAGGTTTTCTTCCTTTGTGGAAAAACAAAAACAAAATACAAATTAAGGCATTTGTAAACAAATAAACAGATATAAAGTTTAATAATACAGCATTCAGTTAATCACATTTTGAATGTTACAGGTTCACTATGCTCTCGCACCACCACCACTCAACATTCTCAGTCACCAGAGTTCTAATCACCAATCTATTTACCTCATCAGCCACCACAAAAAAGAACACACCACAGTCCAGCATCCATCTGGCCTTGAACTAAAGCACAGACCTCAGTGATCTTCTAAAGAATTCTTGTACCTATGAATTATCTCCAGTGTGTTTCCTCATGATATTCCTCGTGAATTTCCTAGAGTATATTTCACTGAAGAGGAGACCACTTAATTATATTTATGAATACTGAATAGTAAGTATACCCAACTAAGTAAGCCAGAGGCAACAATGGCAACTCCACCAGGTGACGGAATGGATAAAATAAAACTTTGGAGAAAACAAGCCTCAGTTGAGTGACCAATTCTCCTCTAGCCAACAAACAGACACTGAATTTATTATGATATAGATAGCTTTTCTGTTCAGATGTCAGTTTGACGGACATTCAAAATATTAAATTCAGTTCTGTCTGGTTGGAAGATTGGATTCATCATGCCGGTAGATGGTTTTGCTGAGGAACTGAGCCTAGAACTTTTGATGACGCCTTCACAGGGGAGGGTCTAGTAGAATCACAGTAACTAATGGCTCATCAGGGCTGTGTTGTGGTCATGTTAAGGTGCAGGTCCTTCATCTGTTCTGGATACGGCCCAGACTACGGTCAACCTTTATTTGACAAGATTTAAAATGTACAAATGTATAATAATAATAATTAATTTTAATAATTAGTTACATTTATATAGCGCTTTTCCAGAGCTCATACATAGTGAGGGGGGAATCTCCTCAACTACCACCAATGTGCAGCATCCACCTGGATCATGCAACAGCAGCCAAATTGCACCAGAACACTCACCACACATCAGCTTATTGGTGGAGAGGAGACAATGAAGCCAATTAGTATGGGTGGGGGGTGGAGGATTAGGAGGCCATGATGGACCATGGCCAATGGGCAAATTTGGCCAGAATGCCAGGGTTAAACCCCTACTCTTGCAAAGGATTTCCAGGGATTTTTAATGACCACAGAGAGTCAGGACCTTGGTTTAACATCTCATCCGAAAGACGGTGGTTGTTGCAGTACAGTTTCCCCATTACTATACTGGGGCAATAGGACCCACACAGACCGCAGGGTGAGCACCCCCTGCTGGCCTCCTAACACCACTATGGCTACTGGCCATAAAGTGTACAAATTGTAAAAGTGTGACCATGTATAAAGTCTAATGTTTATGCCAGGATGAAGATATGTGTTTTTAGTCTAGATTAAAACTGACAGATGGTGTATGCTTCCCAAACAATGTTTGGAAGATTGTTCCAGAGTTCCAGAGTGCTAAATAGGAAAAGAATAGTCCACCCGCAGAGGATTTTGATATTCTAGGTATTATCAACTGGCCAGAATTTTGGACAGCAATATAACCTATGGCAGGTTAAGAGCTCACTCAAGTACTGGGGAGCTAAAACATTTAGTGCTTTGTGAACATTTAGAAAAAATGTAAAATGAATACCGTGTTTAACAGGGACCCTCTTGGACCACTTCTCTTCACCATGTACACCACATCACTGGGTCCTATTATAGAGGCACACGGCTTCTCCTATCACTGCTACGCAGATGACACTCAGCTCTACATATCATTTCAACCAGATGATCCAACGGTGGCTGCGAGAATCACAAGCTGCCTAGCGGACATCTCGACATGGATGAAAGAGCATCATCTGCAGCTCAACCTGGCAAAGACGGAGCTTCTAGTCTTTCCTGCCAATCCAACCCAACAGCATGATTTCACTATCCAGATCGGTGCCACCATAATTACCCCTTCAAAGTCTGTCAGAAATCTTGGAGTGATCTTTGAGGATCAGCTGACCTTCAAGGACCACATTGCAAAGACGGCTCGATCATGCAGGTTTGCACTATACAACATCAGAAGGATCAGGCCATTCCTTACTGAGCAAGCTACGCAACTTCTGGTGCAGGCCATGGTCATTTCCAGACTGGACTACTGCAATGCTCTTCTGGTTGGGCTTCCTGCAAGTGCAATCAAACCCCTGCAGCTGATCCAGAATGCAGCAGCTCGTCTGGTATTCAACCAACCGAAAAGGTCTCATGTCACACCACTCTTCATCTCGCTACACTGGCTCCCTCTCTCAGCACGCATCAAATTCAAAGCACTGACTCTTGCATACAGAACTTACACAAACTCAGCACCTTCATACTTCCATTCATTGGTACAACTCTACACACCTACCAGAAACCTTCGATCGATCAATGAGCGGTGACTCGTGGTTCCATCACAGAGAGGAAAAAGAACAATCACAAGAACATTTTCATTCACCACCCCGGGCTGGTGGAACGCCCTCCTTGTCCTCACCCGGAATGCAGATTCCCTGTCGAAGTTTAAAAGACTACTCAAAACGCACCTCTTCCATGAGCACCTAACATGACACACAAACACTCTCTTTAAAAAAAAAAAAAATCCTTTTCTCTATTCCCCATGCTTGTGCTACTTGTGTTCAAAATGTTTGAAACTTTGTATTGTAAGCGCTCTTATGCGTTTTTGTATCCTTTGGACAAATGGCTTCTATATTCCTCAAATTGTAAGTCGCTTTGGATAAAAGCGTCTGCTAAATGAGTAAATGTAAATGTAATGTAAATGACCCATTGTAGTGGCTCAGTGGTGATCTATGTCCTGGGGTTCGCAAATGGATCTAACGGTAGGGGTTTGAGACAGCTCTGCCCTTACACGGCAGATCCAGCGCTGTCTGTATGCATTCGGAAACACGTCCAAAGGCAAGCAGAGCTCTGAGGAGTTAGATGTTATTAGCATAAATGCTGATAGAGAGGATTCACCACCCTCCTCTCCAGCATATGAGGAGCTGCTCGAGGTAGTGACTCGCGTTGTCGCCAAACTTAACATTGATTGACTGGCAGAATCAAAGAGCATAAGTAAAGTAAATTAGACAAATGCTATCTGCCAGCGTGAGTCTATCCCTTGCGTCGGGACATGCCTTTTTTCCTGGATGTCCACACTGAGATTTCGAGATCTTGGAGATGGCCAGCAACCCACAAAGTATACACAACACAAAATAACATGCATTATAACCATTATAATGCATTATAAATTATGGGTGCACTTGACTTCTGTTATGGAGTGATGCAGAGAGTGAGCAGAGGTCTCTCATTTAGTCCATTGAGTCCATCTCTCATTGAGTGTGCAGCATACAAAAAGGGTATTCAATGCAGTGTGCATGCCCAGGTTCAACGGGGTTCTACCCACTGTTGTGGACCCCAAGCAGGCCCCAAGCAGGCCCCAAGCAGCAGAACAAGAAGTAGACACTCTATTGAGGAAAGGGGTCATAGAATATGTACCCCCCTCGAACAGAGAGTCAACCTTACACAGCCGTTACCTCATCGTTCCCAAGAAGGTTGGAGAGTTTTGGCCCATCCTAGATTTGCACCTTCTAAATCATTCAGTCATGAGACTCAAGTTCAAGATGTTGACTTTGAAGCATTCTTAAAATAAAAAAAAATAAAAAATTACAAATGGCGAACAATGCAGAATCAGAATCCAAAAAAAATAGTCAAACAGCCATGGGTTGGGTTAATACGTACGAAACTAACAATCACATTTAAACTCAACAACAATCTCACAATCAATCACAAAATAAACACTAACAATCTCTCTGATATGAAGGCGATGCAAAGTATGACAATGCCACAATAATGGCGCCCTCTGACTGCTAGGGGTGGTCCTTCTAACTGGATCAGATGAGAAGGGGAACTTCCAGCGAGTGCTGGGTCTCAGGACAGCAGCTTCCTGCGTAAATCCTCTCAGGTTGCTACACATGAGGCCACTACACTGGTGGCTCAGAACCTGAGGGTTTTCCCCGAGGGGAAACCCTTTCTGCACTATCAAGTTCACGCAGCGATGCCTCCATGCCTTGGATATGTGGAAGAAACACTAGTTTCTGTCTCAAGGACCCATATTGGATACATCAGATGTCAACTCAAGTCAAGTTGAGCTTTATTGTCATTCCGCTTCATGTCGTGCCTCACAGGACCACAGTGTTACATAAGTACAGACGAACAACCATGAAGTAAAAAACTATAAACCTATACATAGCAAACCTACTGACAGATTTAACTATATATATATATATATTTTATTTTTTTATTTTTTACCTATACAAACTAAAAAATACAAACTATACAAATGCTGCACGTAATACGCACAGATTTATAAATGAGGCCGCTGGAGCTGTAATAAGACTGCTTTTCAGTTTCCTTTGTTTGGTCTATGTATTTATACCCCAAGTTCTCTCTGTTCGTAGTAAGTGTGGTTGTGTAATTTCTGTGTGATTCTCAGAGTTTATCATTAAAGCCTTTTCCCTTTTATTCTCCATTGCCGTGTGCTTACATATGACAACCAACAAAAGAATGGACCATTACAAGAAGGAGAGAAAGATTCCCGCACCAAGGACTTCAGTATTTTCAATTCCCGTGGTCATAATGCTTTCCGTGAGTGCTATCACCTGATTCTTTCCAGCGAGTTTAATCCCAAAATATGCTCCATCGAGTGCAAAACCCACATCTTCTCCAGAGAGAGAAATTCCCCATCCTGTTCCAGTGTGAACATCCTCAGAGTCCAACGTGGACAGCATATCACTAGCTATTACGGTCACATACCTCTTGTATGGTTGGGCAGCATGCAAGAAGGATCAAGTCTATGAGTCTGCTCTCAAAGATCCTCCCAAGAAAAAAAAATTGGGGGGAGGAAGGGGGGTGCACAATCTCAGAGTTTATTATTTAAGTCTGTTACTTTTAATTCTCTTATGTCAGACAACATTTAACACAAATCAAGCCAAAAAAAAAATAATTACACTGATCCAGTAAATACTTCCACAATCAGTTTATTCTAATTTTTATGACTAATATAAACAAGAAGCAGTATCTCAGTCCAATGAATTTTCAGAGCTCGTCGGAACTGTCAAGCATGACGCTGCATAAATAGAATCGACATGAAAGACAAGATGTAGCTTTGCTTTTCATCGGCTGTAGTCACGACTAGTTAGGACAAAAACTCTGAATAACATGAAGGACATACCTTTTAAAATTCCTTGCTTTATCATGTTATATCATCAGTGTCATTTATCATCTGGCTTGTGTGAGCAACAATGAAATACAACAACAGTATGCTAACTATACAGAGCAAAATTAATGTTAGATAGTATGTTATAGCTTATAGGTTATAAAAATCATTACTTTAAAATGACACATAGAATATAAGGATCTCATGACCTTAAACTATGGGAGCGTGATCTGTGGGACAACTCAATTACTCACACTCAGTTTGATTCATGTGTATCTATTAAACAATTGCACCGTAGTGTCAGACAGCACTGAGAAATGCTAAAGTTTGACTTTTAATTTATTATTCTGTAGGAAATATGAATGCCCAAAATATTATATATATCTATACATGGTTCCAAAGTATTAATGCAATTTTGTGAGAAATAGATCTTTTGAGGTGTTGATTAGGGAGCATTGCTAGTCTGGCACCTTCAATGGCCAGTAGATCATAAAGCATGCTGGTCAGCATAAACCTCTTTTTGACTTGTTTCATTAAATTCCAGCTTACCTTCCTTATCAACTGGAAATTCTTTCACTGTAATTTAGTGACAGGGCCCTGAGTGCACAAAAATGAAAGACAAAAGAATAAAAAGATTGCATTAGCTCTTCTTATTATTATTTCTTATCAGCCCACTTGAGGGTAAAGTTATGGTGACCATTTGATTTTTTGACAAGGCAGAAATTGCCTCTTTCAGAAGAGGTGACATTGGCCGTTATCTTTTACAATACACTCTTTTGCTGTAGGTAGTGCTTTTTCATTCAATTCCAACTGATTTTAAGTATACAGATTGAAGAACTGTGCCAGACACATTTTGCATTTCTGGGCTCATGGCATAACAGAGAGCTTGCAGTTGCTTGATCGTGACCTTAAACATGCAACTGTGTTGTCCAAATGTTCATTTGCTTGTACTAAACTAGTCGCCATGGTTTCAATTCCCAGTGTTTCTGTGTCATGGACTTCTGCTGTCTTGCTGTGCCTGTGTTATCTTCCTGTGGTTTAGGGCTGTTAGTTTCGATAGATATCATTGTTTGTTACCATGTCAAGTATTCATCAACACCTGTCCATTATTTAGCCTCTTGTTACTGTCAGGAAAGTGTCGCAGATGGATTCAAATGCAAGTGAGATGGTTTATTGTGGTGACACAAACACAAAGAATGTCCGGGGAATGGCTGGCGGTGATGCAGGGGCTCAATGGGCTGGACAGTGAAGACGTTGTGCGGTGATAATCCCAGAGTGGTGATCGTGGAGTGTGAAACACAGGAACACAGAGACAAAGAGACACAGGAACACGGGAGAGACAGGCCCGGCATCACTGGAAGAACAACGACTCGACAACACAGTGGTGGTGAGATGGGAACTAAATAGGCAGAGTAGATGGATATCAGGTGTGAGGGACGATTACTGATTGCACCTCGCATACACAGGCAGTAACTAGGAGACAATGAATTCATGAAACGTGACAGTTACCTTTGTGTAATTAAACCTTTGGGTCAATGTCTGTTGTCATTAAGACATGGTCTTGTTTCTAGTCTTGTGACTAGAAAATTTATCTAGTTTTCCTGTAGCTGAAATAGTAGAGAGTGGCGCTTGCAATTGCCAAGGTCATGGGTTCGATTCCCAAGGACCGCAAGAACTGATTAGAATGTCAGTTTGTATCTTGAATGCAATGTGAGTCGCTCTGGAGAGAACGTGTGCCAAATGGATACATTTAATAATGTATCAATTAAAGCCAGTATGTGACAAATGTCTCTATTAAAGATATTTTAAATGTTTTTGTATTTACTAGTGGGAAACTCTGAAGGGCTTCCTTTGTTGGAATTTTGGTGGTTCATTTACGCAACAATGACATTTTGCGGCCTGAAAACACAAAGTTTTGAAAACGATACCATTGTCATCTCCATGTAAACTACAAAAACGTGCATTTTATATGTTGAGTCTATAGTTGTATAGCATTTATTTACAAAGTGACAACTACTGGCCTGGCATACACAAAACAGCACCACACATAGGTTTTGTGTTCTCACATTCAGAGCAGCAAAAATAATTAGTATAATAAATTTTCTGTGGTCTCTCAAAGACATTTCAGAGAGAAAATGGTACAACATCTCTCTCAAATGCAGAGAAGAAATTGAAACTGCGCATGTCAGCAGCGTTAATGGTTTCATGTTCATCAGCAAATTAACAACTGTTCTCATGAAGTGTTATTGATGACTTTTACAGTTTATGGTAAAACCTACTCACATCATACAGTGTCTGCCACGGTGTTAAACAACGTTTTTTTCTGTCTTGTGAGTGATTCCCATGCTCAGATTCATTCACACACAGGATAACTCACAGTATGCAAGAACAGATGCTCTCTTGAATGTTCATGTGTGAAGTCGCTGAAGCAGCAAACCGAGCCTGTTATCCTGCCCAACGAAAATTTCCATTTTTATAGCCGCAGTATGCTCGCTGGCAGAAGTAGTTTGCTAGGCAAAAGTACGTTGAACACAAGCCAACTTAATTGTGCCTCTTCTAGCTCCCTTCTGAGTGGAGTGCACAGGATAACTTAAGTGGTAAACCTGATGTATTATCATGCATTAAGGGGATTACTGCATGATAAGACACTGCAGATATTAAGAGACTACACTGTCAAGGGACGATCGCAAGGGTTGCCAAGATAAGAAACTGTTGACTAATGAGGAACTGACGGATCTCTTGGGTTCACGCAGCACTATAACTATAGTCACATTCATATGATCCCGTTTGCCTTCGGTACTACTATATTTCCTTATTAGGCTGCTTCCACATCCATTGTTTTCACTTGAATTCACATGGGTCCATGACGAAAGACATTTCAATGCACTTATCACAGTTTTTTGTTTATTTTGCTTCTATTTTCTAATTCCATTTCTAATTCAAACAATTATTCTTTTTTTGGAATAACTCTTTTTTTTACCTGGTTTTATATTTTAAAATCATATTTAGACTTGAACATGAAATCAAAATGGATTCAATTTACTTTTTTCATGGCTTTATTGTGCAAAATTAATAAAAGTAAATTCCTCATAATATTTCACTACAGAGAAATAACTAAGAAATAACTACCTCCTCCTCAATTATACAGAGTATTTATAAAACATGCATCCAAGAAAACATAAAAATAATTTTATATTTTACATCTATACCAGTTATACCTTTATGGCTCATGAATGTTAACTGGGCAACGTGACTTGACTAAGAAGATTATATTGCAGTTTCTTTATGGTTTAATTAATATTTATGAGCTCAATGTTCTCCATATTGTTCTGCCCATCTTCTGCAACTGACCTCTAAAATGAATACCAGCAATACTTCAAAGCTGAGTGTCACAGTCATGTCATGTGGTTCACTTCCTGTGTATTTCCTGTGTCTTTCCTACACCTGTCTTGTCAATCACTCCCCTCTTTAGTTTCATCAGGTGTTCCCTATCTCATCATATTTAAAACCCTATTAAGTTCTCATATCTTTGCCGATTGTTGACTTTTTGTCATTGGTTACAAAGTGTGTAATACTGCAGTTTGCTTTGGTTATTCCAAGCTTTGCCACACACAGATCTAGTGCCTTCTCTTTGTTAAATATTAAAAATTGGCTCCGTTTTCTTTTTTTCTTTTCTTTTTTTGCCATTCAAGTGTGGCCACATCTCATGCTCTTGTACACCTCATAGCATTAAAGATATGGCTCACAGCCTTGAGGTCTTGTTAACATGTACCACCGTGTAAGCATCTTTCCTAATTTTGAGTCTCGGGAGACTAGTAAAGAGGAAAAAGTTCTCTCCTCACCATCTGTATGATCTGACCAGCATTGGCATATTTATTTGAAGACCTGTGTTGATCCCAAAACCAGATGGCACACTTTCACACTTTAAAAACACTTCAGGTTTGCATAAACCCTATACAAATTAAAAAAAAAAAAAAATTACAAATTAGATGTGTAATACAGTTAATTTGACAATTCTGCCTGTGTTATTGTGAAGGCTCTTCCATTGCCAAATGCTGTAAAGTATTGAACAAAGTGTCATGCTTCAGTTGTCACAATTATGGATTCTTTGTTACTCTGTTCTGTTAGTTCCTGTTTTGCCTACTCCATTTAGTTTATATAATGTTTAGTTTCAGTAATCAGTATTCAGTATTCACAACAGTTAATCAGTGCATCCATCTTGTATGTATGTTCCCTATTATGTTAATTACCTTGTTGGTACTCATGCATGTACTAAGGGTTTTTTTTTTTTGCGTTTCTGCTTTATTCATTATGTTGCCATCATGGACTTTAATACAGTCACAGACCATGACAACAGTCTAAAGCTCAGGTCAAGTGTGTTAATGGAATTTTATAAATGACATGTTTTCTTCTTCATTATTATCCATGATTATAATTTGTTTCTTGGCATTATTGATTATTGTGTGACATTAATGGTACTTTCTATTTTGTAGAAACTAAAACACATATGGTGTGTAGGATAGAGAGGTAATGTGTCCCTGATAAGGAATGGAAAATTACAACTGAGTCTTTAGCCTTGAATAGAGGTATAAGTACTAAAGCGGCCCTCCCTCCTTTGTCACACTCTGCAGGGCAGCTTCGGATGTCTGTATGACTGTTGACCTTTTCTTATAAGAAAATAAACCTTTTTAAATTACAATTATGATATTTATCTCTTATTCAGAAATGATAAAAGATTTTGCCACCACATAACAAAATGATCAAAATTTAAACTAATTCAACATCTGGTTAGAATATAACCTGAATAATGGATACATCCATGCTTATTTCTGTTGTAATTATCTAAACAAGTTCTGGTGTAATGTGTTCTCTCTGTGACAGAATCAGAGAACTGCATTACCCAACATGCAATCTGCTAAATGGGAGGAGTTCCTGTGATATGAAGGGAAGTGGTGAGTTAATTAATATCACAGGTGTGCAAGTGTTTGGCGGGAAGTGTGAAACAAAGAGTGCAAGAGATGGACAAGAGCGAACATTCGTTGACAACAGGGGGAACAAACTTTTGAAGATGTTCTGAGAGAGGAGGAGTCGTTAATGTTGGAATTACTGTTCCTGGCGGCCTGATTCTATCGGACTGGTTCTTTGTCCAAAAAGCGCTGACAACTGACAGACCTGTTTCGTGCCACATTCAAACCTATGAGCGAGCGGAAAAGGATTACTGGCCTGTGGACCCAGTCATTCTCCGGTTCTTCGGTTGATCTTCTGTGGTATGGTACAGTTACACACACACACACACACACACACACACACACACACACACACACACACACACACACACACACACACACACACACACACACACACACACACACACACACACACACACACACACACACACACACACACCCACCCAACCCCTCCAAGGTCTCGAACAACGAACATGGGGGAAACAACTTGACTGTGATTATATGTTTATTTAAAATGACTATGTGATGGTGTTCTTTGCTGTGTATAATTTTGAGTGGAGATCAATTGTGATTATTATTTTTGTTCGCCAGTGTTGTGTTGGTCTCAAGTCACGATAAGTGCCACAATAAGGTGTTGGCGTGTGAAATGACTGTAAATAAATAGCGTGCATATGATTTTGGTGTATATGGTAAATTGAGTTTAAGTAAAGCACCGGGTTGAACAAATGGACTGTGAACCTATTTTATGTATTGTGTAACTGGTGGTATACGCTATCCCGCGTTTAAATTCCTTACTTCACTCTGGCGCCCGAACCAACATTAAACACAGATTTAAGTCAATCATAATTCCAGAGAGCCACCGTTACAAAGTGGCGCCCGAACAGGGACCTGAACCAACTAACTGTACAGACTTGAACCAACTAAGACCGAACTGAACTGAACTAACTGATCACACATGAACTTTGATACTTGAAACACTTGAACATTAACACCTGAACTTTTCAACATAGGGACTTTAAGTGTTTAATTCTGTGTGATTTACTGTGTTTATTTTGTGCTTTAAAACATGAAACCCATATAGAAGTGTTAGACATGGAAAAACTTTGTTGAACTTTAATTTATAAGGGGTATGCATTGTACTTGATGTGCTTGATTGTAGATTATCAAAGTGACTATTTTGAGATCATTTAAAAGAGTGTGTTTCCCAAACTCTGTAAATAGGGTAATGGACAATTGCTTTTGAACTTTGTGCTAAGATTGTATTGCTTGTGAGGATAAATTGAGTTTACTAGTTTGAGTTATCAACTGCCACAAGTATTGAGTGAGGAATATCAATCTGAAATTGGATTGAGAAATTGTTTATGTTGATGTTATTTTTTTTCTTACATTACTGACAACATTCAAACACACCTTACACTGCAAGTTATGGCAGACCCCTTTGACCCATATGCGGCATCAACTCTTATTGATCTTGATGTTCCTGATATTGCAACTCCTGTCTGGACACCACAATATCCATTGACTAATCATCCTTACACTCCTTCTGTTCCACCTAGCCCGGTACAAGCAAGAACACAGGTGCAGTTCGCTTTGTCCGATGTAGCCCACAGTCCAACTGTGCAAAATATTGCATGGAGCCAGGACCAGATGCAGTTATGCACTCCCCCTAATGTTTCACCAGTATCTTCTGGGGTTCAGTATGATTTACCTGGGACAATTCCAATGCCAGCCAGGGTGGTTGGACACCTTACGGCTCAAGTCCAGGGAAATTGGGAAAGTCTGTATGATCTCGTGAGAAAACAAGAGACGGTTCTAAATACCCTTATCAGTGAATTAAAACTTTCTTCATCCCAACAGGAAACCCAGTTAAAAAGACTTGCCGATAGAGTGGACAATCATACACGGCAAATCTCCACAATGTTAGTAGACGCCAAACAACAAGCAGAAACTGAGGCTAACCAAATGGCTAAGACAATGAAGTTGCTGGTGTCAAATGAGTTCCAACACCTGGGAAAGTCGATTGCAGCAAATATCCGTTCCATGGTGGAGACACTCCAGCTTGATATGCAACAAGATATTCATTCAGTCCAAAAAACTGTTCAGAAAAATCATCATGAGCTAACGCAAGATTTCACACAACTCACTTCCCAGGTTGGCCACCTTAGTAAACAAATAAATGAACTGCGAAGGAGTGCCGAACCCAAACCCACAGCAGATTCATCAAAGGAAACTGAACCCTCACTTCCTTCCATTCAAGTGTTCCCTTCTGTTGATGCTGGAGTTGTCAAGAGTGACCATCTTAAATTAACCTTTCCTACTTTCGGAAGACCCTCTGATGACCCCGACCCTTTGCTATATTTATCAAAATGTCAAGATTTCCTTGTCTTGCGTCCTTTAACTGACGTAGAAATCCTAGCTACCTTCCGAACTGTCCTGCATGGCACTGCACGGGATTGGTGGGAAGTCGCTAGAAACACTGTCACGACCTGGCATGAATTTGAGTCTGCATTCCTTACCGCCTTTCTCTCTGAGGATTATGAGGATGAACTTGCAGAACGGGTCAGAGTCCGAACGCAAGGAGAGAAGGAATCCATAAGAGATTTTGCATTCACTTATAGAGCACTTTGCAAAAGATGGAAGCCTACCTTAACTGAGTCAGAATTGGTCAAAATGATTCTGAAAAACATAAAACCATATCTAGCTAACCAGCTACGCGGCAGGGTAATGACTGTGGAAGAGTTGGTGCGGTTGGGACAACAACTCGAGAAGGACCATCTGCAGCAGTTACGGTATAATTATCGGGCAAGTACCAAACCTGCTCAGTTTGGACCCAAAGGATCCTCTCCAACCATTGACCGACCTTCTACAGATAATCCGCCATTACAGTGGTAGGTACAATGCACCTGGCAGTTGCCCTCATTTCTCCTCCCAGTCTGTTCCACCACCTGAGCAACCTTCAGCTAGCAACCAACGATCCTATCCTCCCAGATCCAGAGGCAAATTCATCAACAACTCCATGACAGCAGCGAAGGCTTTGCCAATGAACGTGTCTAACTCTCTTCAGAAATCTGCCGTTATACCACAACAGTTAATTGTTCCCATTACAATCGGAAGTTGGATGGGGAAAGCTATTGTAGATACCGGATCTAGTTTTACCTTAATTCATGAGTACCTGTGGAAGGACCTCGACTCCACCGAAAACAGTCTTAGCCCTTGGACTCTTGGACCTTTATACCTGGCCGACGGAATGGCTGAGATGCCTATGGGATGGTTTCACGTTATGCTTAACCTGCACGACCAAGTATGCACCCTCCCTGTGGCTGTGTTAACTTCCAATGCCCTTGCTTACTCTATTGTTCTAGGATTAGATTTCATGTTCTTCAGCGGGTTACAAATAAATGTGACTGCTGGGAAGTACTCCTTTACCTCTGACCCAGAGGTGGACTACCTTTTCCAGCCCGGTCATGCTAGTGTACCAAAACCGATGGGGGACCAGCATCGGCCACAGGGGAATCAAGCTCACCACTCCACACTAAACGTGTCTCTCCTAAGCTCTGTTCCACCTTTAATGTCAAACGTGCCTTTCCCAGTTGAAGCTGAGGATGACCTAACACTCATCAAGCAAGCGGTAGATGTAGCTCATTTACTACCTGATCAGAAACCTCAGTTAGATCACCTCCTCAGAACAAATCTTCATGTTTGTACCTCTCGGTTGGGACGGACTGATGTTCTCCAACATAAAATTTACACGCATCATCAAATCCCCATTAAACAACGACCTTACCGTATGTCACCTGCCAAACAAACCATTGTGAACCACCACCTCAAAGAAATGTTAGACGCAGGAGTGGTAGAACCCTCACAGTCAGGATGGGCCTCCCCTGTAGTCCTTGTGAAAAAGAAAGATGGACGTATTCGATTTTGCGTAGACTATCGTAAAGTCAATGCCATAACTGAAAGTGATGCTTATCCACTGCCAAATCTCACGGAAATCCTGGAATCTCTCTCAGGGTCGGCCATTTTTTCCACCTTAGACTTGAACAGTGGATACTGGCAAGTGTCGATGGAAGCAGCCAGTAAACCAAAGACTGCTTTTACTACTTCAGCAGGGTTATTTCATTTCAATGTAATGCCCTTCGGACTTAAAAATGCCCCCTCTACTTTCCAGCGTCTTATGGAGACTGTCTTGGGAGAG
Source organism: Rhodeus uyekii (assembly GCA_037043235.1). Classification (NCBI taxonomy): domain Eukaryota; kingdom Metazoa; phylum Chordata; class Actinopteri; order Cypriniformes; family Acheilognathidae; genus Rhodeus; species Rhodeus uyekii. The sequence continues at coordinate 892,862 of JAWRVZ010000148.1, forward strand.
TTACGTGGAAGGAGTTGCTTCGTATACATTGATGATATTATTATCTACTCACCATCTATTATGCAACATTTCCAAGATCTCCAAGCAGTTTTCCACAAGTTTTCTATCAACCTCCAGAAAAGTAAGTTCTGTCTGCATGAAGTGACATTCCTGGGTCATGTTGTTAACGTCCAAGGCATTTCAGCTGACCCTAGTAAGATAGAAGCCATTCGTACCTATCCTGTGCCCAGAAACGTGAAGGAAGTCCAGCGGTTCTTGGGATTAGCCGGATGGTACCACCGGTTTGTTCCCAACTTTTCCAGAATTGCTGAACCCCTTAACTCCTTAAAGAAAAAGGGTCAAACTTTTCAGTGGTCCCCCCAGTGCCAACAGGCCTTTGAACATTTAAAAACATGTTTAATGAGTCCACCCATCCTTGGACATCCTAACCTAGAGCACCCATTTACAGTGTACACGGATGCCAGTGACACCGGACTGGGAGCGGTGTTGACGCAAAAGCGAGGACAAGGAGCAGAAGAAGTAATTGCTTATGCGAGTAGAGCTCTTAAGCCTGCGGCGACACACTACTCCGTAACGGAGAAGGAATGTTTAGCGGTGATCTGGGCATTAGATAAGTGGCAGCACTACTTGGAACACAGAATGTTCACTGTCATTACTGATCATTCTGCTTTGCAGTGGGTAATGAGTTCATCCAAAACCACAAGCCGTCTCATTCGATGGACACTACAGTTACAGAAGTACGACTTCATTGTTGAGTACCGCAAGGGGAAATTGAATGCTGCTCCAGATGCTCTTTCACGGATTACACCACATACCAGTTGCAACTTGTATTCTAGTCACAAAGATGTCACTCCATTTCCAGTTACTACTGAACTAATTTGGGAGAAACAGCACAATGATCCAGAATTAACAAAAGTTTTTCAAGATTTGGCAGCGAACAAAGATGATCAACAAGCAAGGTATGAGGTTGTTGAAGATAAGCTCTGTCTTAAAACTCAGCTAAAAGAGAACCAATTTCATTACCGTCTCGTCATACCCAAAGACCTTGTACGGTGCATGTTAGAGCACTATCATTGCAACCCCCTAAGTGGTCACTTCGGGATCTATAAAACGTACAAAAGAATTCGAGATGTGGCATTCTGGCACGGAATGTGGACTGATGTCAAACAGTTCGTAAAGGAGTGTGTTAAGTGCCAAACCTTGAAATCCAACCAACAGAAACCGGCTGGCAAGATGCAGAAAATTGTCACTACTCGTCCAAACCAGATGCTAGGAGTAGACATCATGTGACCCCTACCCTGTAGCACTAACCAAAACGAGTACCTGTTGGTGTTTGTCGATTACTTTACCCGCTGGGTAGAACTTTTCCCAATGCGAACTGCTACAGCCAAGACAATTGCTGCTATAGTTAGAAAAGAAATCCTAACCAGATGGGGAGTCCCGGACTTTCTGGTGTCTGACAGGGGCACCCAATTTGTTTCTGCGGTGTTCAAAGAATTGTGTGAAAGCTGGAATGTGACACCCAAACTGACTACGGCTTATCACCCGCAGACGAACATGACGGAAAGAATAAATCGAACCCTTAAGAGTATGATTGCAGCTTACGTAGATGGAAATCATAAGCGGTGGGATCAGTACCTACCCGAATTTAGATTTGCCATCAACTCAGCAGTGCAAGAAACCACTGGAATGTCTCCTGCGGAACTTCAGCTAGGCAGGAAGTTAAAAGGGCCAATGGACAAACTTCTCAGAGGTAAAAACCAAAATCTCTCACCTGATGCACCACACTACGATGTAGTACATCACTTGAGTCAACTACAAGCGGAAGCAAAGAAGAATTGTAAAAAAGCACACATGAGGCAACTCCGAAACTACAACAAAAACCGGCGGGATGTCTCCTTTAACGAAAAAGACAGAGTGTGTAAGCTGTAAATGTATACATATATTCTTAGGCTTCTCTCATATAGAGTTGTCCACAAAGTGAGCTTAAACTTGCCACCATAACAGTTGGAAATTATTACTATTAGATTAGAAAATAGATTATTCATAACGGTCAAATTGCTTCCTTTTGGTTTCTTTGATTAGTATGTCTAGTAGAAACACAGCTGCTATGAGAACCAAAGAGCTGGCTCTCAGACAGGCTCTTGTTTGGGACACAATGTGGGACTTTAACAAAAAAGGGTAAATCTGTCTAATCTTTATTAATTATGTCTCAAGAAATATTACAGTAGTAGAGACATTTTAATTCACAATAAAGCATTCTCTAATAGCATTTCTCCAATATTCAAGGTTACATTTCTGGCAGTGGCAATTAGATTGCTGTCTGGTCTGTTCCATTTCTGTTATTCTTTTTTAAAGTTGTTGCCAAGCCATTGCAGGCAATTTGAATTGGACGAAGTCAAATATAATAAATTAAACCATGCTAACATTGAGAGTACATGTCACATCAACGAAAACTACAAAACAACTATTGGTCTCAGTTTACATATTCACAGAGTAACATGCAGTCATTTAAAATGGTTTCAACCACCTCAGTATAAAGACCAGAGTTCAAGAGTTGGTCCCCCTCAGGGGACAATCCTATATTTTCCAAAGGTCTGGGCAGGGAAGAAAGATATTGCCCCGTACCCAAGACAGAAAGACCCTTCTCATTGGAATCTCACAATACCTCACAAGAATTTGCAAGAACCATACTTAGATAATGTAGGGGAATATACGTTAAAGACCAGAGGACCTTATATGATGAATGAAAACCAGGAGTCAGAAGTGCAGTCAACTGAAGAAAATTTTAGTGAAGAATAGTTTGCAGTTTTATAAGCAGAAGCTTCAAGTCTCACAAGACTTAACCTGCCTTCAGAGCGTCTCCAAAGCCACACCAGACTCTGCAAAAAATCATGAGCGATGGCATAAATGGCATTAAGAGAACAATATGATAATAATTAATGAATAATAATTACTTTTTCCTATTTTACATTTTACTGTAAAATTTACTGTTAAAGTAAATACTTATATTAACATTGCTGAACCTACATTTTGTGTGTGATCTCAAGTTTTTTTGCAAGAATTAGGCCTGTGTGATCTCATCTGTGTAAAATCACTGTACAACATTTAATAATTCAGGCAAGACTTGATTTCTAACCGAATGCAATGATTAAATGAAAAATCATGCCGTGCCGGTGACGTCATGAGGAAGAGCATAAAAGCGCGTCAGCTCTGAATGTCTTCAGCGTGCTGTGTCTGTGTGAGAGTGATTTTTGAGACTAAGATAGTTTAAAAATCAGGGAACATGAGTGTGAAAAGTGTGGCGAATGAACAGAGTTTCAGACCATGTGTTTATCCTTGTCCTCGTTTTATAACGGGCAAGGATACACATGTTATGTCTGTCATCTCTTTGGGAGTGGAGCATGTGCGGTCGGCACTTGAGAATGCCGGCTGTGAGCACTGCGAGAAGTTCTCCTTGCATGCTCTCCGCTCCCGCCTGGCGGTCTGTAACGAGGCCGCTCAGGCCAGTGTTCCCCGCAGTTCGGGACCTGCAGCAGCCGAGGCTTTGCGGCGCTCTCAGTCCTGGGGATCACAAATGGATCTCGCTGAGGCAGCTGGGGTGGGTCCTCCCATACCTCAGCCCTCACGAGATCAAGCGGGTCCCAGTCACGAGCACTCCCCTAGAGATGTTCGTGCTGTGACTCCAACACTAGCCTTATCTAGTTCAGAAAGTGAGATGGATCTAGCTAGTGTTGACCCGGTCGAGGAGGTTTCGCCACCCTCCTCGCCGGCATTCGAGGAGTTAGTTGAGGTTGTGGCGCGAGCGGTCTCTCATCTGGAGATTGATTGGCCGGCGGAGACCAGGAGCGCTCGTCCTAGAAAAAGTATTTTAGACGAGCGTTACCTGCCTGCTCGCCTCTATGCCCTTTCTATCAAGATTTACATGCTGAGGTATCTAGGTCTTGGAGAAAGCCAGCCTCCGAAAAGGTTCATACACCGAATAGTGCTATGTAGACTAATCTCGTAGGGGCTCAAGGTCATTGTTATGGGGGGATGCAAAAAGTGGACGAGGCTCTTGCGAGTTACCTCGCTCCCCAGTCTGCATCCTCCATTAAAGCTCCGGCGTTCCCCTCCAAGCCGATGCGCGTCACGTTGTCTCTGGTGGGGAAAGCATACTCAGCTTCAAGTCAGGCTGCGGCGTGCCTACATACTACGGCACTGCTGCAGGCCTATCAGGCTGAGTTGCTTGGGGACCTCAACGAGGGCGGCGGTATCGGTCCGGAGGCAGTGGCAGAGATCATTGTCTCTTCGGGCCACTAGGGAGACGGCCTACTCTGTCGACCGCTCCATGGCAGCTCTGGTGGCCATGGAGAGACACCTTTGGTTCAGTAAAGTTTTTCCCCGCCGCCCCCCACGTGAGACCGTCAGTCAAGCGCGGTCTCAGAGCTCCTCGTACAGGGACGCTCAGAAACAAAGTGTCGCGACCCGCCTCCCTCCGGTAGTCCCCGGAAGGTCGGGCCGACAAGTTCAGTCTGCTGGTAGAAGCGGTGATTTGAGAGTTGTCCTGGACGGCAAGAAAGCTAAGACTAAACGGCCCTGATGCCAAGCCGCAACAAGGTGGTGTCTCCCATGTGCAGCTCCAGAGTCAGCCCTCCATGGGAAAACCACCCCCTCTAAGGAGGGTCCTAAAGCAATCCACCCGGGTTTCTGGAATCAGGCCCGGCTCAGTGGTGGATATGTTCGTAGTACCAGAGACCAGCCCCGGAAGGCTGGTTCCCCTAGTAGAATTCCGGGACGCATGGTTACGGCTACCCGGTATCTCTCAGTGGGTCCTGCGCACGGTGACCTTAGGGTATGCCATTCAGTTCAGGATTTCACGACCTCAGTTCTCGGGGGTCCTAGAGTCAGTGGTAGGCCCTCAGCAGGCTCTGGTCATGGAACAAGAAATAGACACTTTGCTGGTGAAAGGGGCCATCGAGTATGTACCCCTTGCAGAAAGCAAGTCCGGGTTCTACAGCCGGTACTTCATAGTTCTGAACAAGGATGGAGGGTTGCGGCCTATTCTGGATTTACATCTCTTGAATCGTGCGGTCAGGCGCCTAAAGTTCAAAATGCTAACGCTCAAACAGATCGTAGCGCAGGTCAGATCCGAGGATTGGTTTGTCACAGTCGACCTCAAGGACGCATATTTCCATGTCTCCATCCTTCCGCAACACACGAAGTTCCTTTGGTTCGCCTTTGGGGCAAAGGCGTACCAGTATCGGGTGCTTCCTTTCGGCCTAGCGCTCTCGCCCCGCACGTTCACAAAAGTTGTGGACGCTGCTCTAGCTCCGCTGCGGTTACGAGGCATTTGTGTCTTAAATTATATCGACGACTGGCTTATTCTGGCCCAGTCGCCGCAGTTAGCAGAGCAACATCGAGATGTAGTGCTCGCACACATGAAGGAGCTGGGATTGAGGCTGAACACCAAGAAGAGTGTTCTTTCTCCTGCTCAGAAAATCACTTTCTTGGGAGTCATTTGGGACTCAGTGACCATGTCTGCTCGGCTTTCCCCCGAGCGCATCCAAGTTATACGGTCAGCCGTCAAGAGCATCAAGCTGGGCCAGCCACTCACGGTGAAACACTTTCAGAGAGTGTTAGGGCTCATGGCAGCGACATCCAGCATCATCCCACTGGGCCTGCTGCACATGAGACCCCTGCAGTGGTGGCTAAAGACCAAGGGGTTTTCCCCGAAGGGGAACCCGCTTCGCAGTATCAAGGTCAAGGGGCGATGCCTACGCATCCTGAGTATGTGGAAGAACTCTTGGTTTCTGTCTCAAGGCCCAATGCTGGGGGCTCTGGGTCGGAGAGTCTCTCTCTCGACAGATGCCTCCCTCTCGGGCTGGGGAGCGGTCCTGAAGGATCACTCCTCACAAGGTCTATGGAACAGTCGGCACCAGACCTGGCACATAAACATGCTAGAGTTACTGGCGATCCGCAGAGCACTCTGTGCGTTCCTGCCGGACCTTCGCGACCACCATGTCACTGTTTTCACCGACAGCATGACTGCGGTCGCATATATCAACCATCAGGGGGGTCTACGTTCGCGACCACTATACAAGATGGCACGGCAGATCCTCCTCTGGGCCCAGGGGAGGCTGCTCTCTCTCAGGGCGGCCTACATCCCGGGGGTCCAGAATGTGGGAGCAGACGCCCTATCGAGACAGGGGGCAAGACCAGGGGAAAGGCAGCTCCACCCCGAAGTGGTGGAGCAGATTTGGGAAAGAAACGGCAAGGCACAGGTCGAACTGTTTGCCTCGGTAGAGAACACCCACTGCCCTCTGTGGTTTTCGCTAACACATCCAGCACCTCTGGGGCGGGATGCCATGACACAGGCGTGTCCGAGTTTACACCTGTACGCCTTTCCCCCAATCGCTCTGCTCCCGGGAGTTCTGGCCAAGATTCGCCGGGACAAGGTCCATCTCATGCTAGTGGCCCCCCACCAGAATATGGTTTGCGGACCTCGTGTCCCTCCTCGACGGAGTCCCTTGGGAGATTCTGGTCAGGAGGGATCTTCTGTGTCTGTTCCACGAAATAGCAAATACAAAAAACTCTCAAAACCGTTTAAGGGTAAAAATTTAATTGATTTACAAACAACTAAGAACGGTTATAACACAAATGAACAAATGATAAAGCTTGGGTTGCTGAATATACGATCCCTTTCCTCAAAAGCACTTATTGTAAATGATATAATTACAGATCATAAACTAGATGTGCTGTGTTTGACAGAAACTTGGCTAAAACCAGACGATTATATTACTTTAAATGAGTCCACCCATCTAGATTACTATTATAAACATGAGCCTCGTCTGAAAGGTAAAGGAGGAGGTGTTACTGTAATTTATAGTAACACGATCAGTACTGCTCAAAGATCTAATTTGAAATATAATTATTTTGAAGTGATGGTCCTTAATGTAAAATTATCTAGTGCAAGTAATAATTCCTGTTTAACTTTTGTGCTGGCTATTCTATACAGGCCACCAGGGCACCATACAGACTTTATCAAAGAATTTGCTGATTTTCTCTCAGAATTAGTAATGTCTGCAGATAAAGTCATAATTGTCGGTGATTTTAATATCCATGTAGATAATGAAGAAGACGCATTGGGATTGGCATTTAGAGACATCTTAAACTCTATTGGAGTTACACAACATGTATCAGGACCCACTCAATCTCATAATCATACTTTAGATCTAATATTGTCGCATGGGATCAATGTTGATACTGTTCAAATTCTGCAGCAGAGCGATGACATCTCAGATCATTACTTAGTTGCGTGTAGATTACCTTTAGCCAAAGTCGAAAAACTAACTCCCTGTTATAAATATAGTAGAACTATCACTCCTAACACAAAAGATAGCTTTATAAATAATCTTCCTGATCAGTTTGATCTACTTAACATCCCAGATAGCCTAGAAGAACTTGATGTTGCAACAGAAACTATTAACTATTAACAGAAGCTATTAACTATTAACTATCTCTCTTTTCCAGCACTTTAGACACTGTTGCTCCGTTGCGCTTAAAGAAGATTAAAGAAAATAGTCCAACACCGTGGTACAACGAGCACACCCGGGCCCTCAAGAGAGCAGCCAGAAAAATGGAGCGGAGCTGGAAAAAAACTAAGCTAGAGGTTTTTCGCATTTCATGGAAAGACAGCTCTATTGCATTCAGAAAAGCCTTAAAATCAGCTAGATCTGCTTACTTTTCCACCCTCTTAGAAGAAAACAAATACAACCCTTGGTATTTATTTGAGACAGTGACTAAATTAACAAGAAATAAAGCCTCAACCCCAGATGCTTTAAAACAGCACAGCAGTAATGACTTCATGGACTTCTTTACCTGCAAAATTCATAATATTAGAGAGAAAATTATAACCATGCAACCGTCTACTACAATATCACAAAATACAGTAAATTTTAGTGTCCCCGAAGAAAAATTCCACTCCTTCATCGCTATTGGGGAGGAAGAATTGTCTAAACTCGTTAAATCATCAAAATCAACAACATGTATGCTAGACCCAATACCAACTAAGCTACTGAAAGAGTTGCTTCCAGAGATCATAGATCCTCTCCTTAATATTATTAATTCTTCTTTGTCATTAGGATACGTACCAAAAACCTTTAAGCTGGCCGTAATTAAACCGCTTATTAAAAAACCACAACTTGATCCTACAGAATTAGTTAATTACAGGCCGATATCGAATCTACCTTTTTTGTCAAAGATTCTAGAAAAGGCAATATCTTCACAACTATGTTCCTTTCTAGAAAGAAACAGCATCTACGAGGATTTCCAGTCAGGATTTAGACCATATCATAGTACTGAGACTGCTCTTATTAGAGTTACTAATGATTTGCTCTTATCATCCGATCGTGGTTGTATCTCTCTGTTAGTGTTACTGGACCTTAGTGCTGCATTTGATACAATTGACCACAAAATCCTTCTGAATAGACTTGAAAATTATGTTGGCATTAGTGGAGTTGCATTAGCCTGGTTCAAATCATACTTATCTGACCGTTATCAGTTTGTAGCAGTAAATGAGGAGATGTCATATCGGTCACAAGTTCAGTATGGAGTTCCTCAAGGTTCAGTGTTAGGACCATTGCTTTTCACCCTGTACATGCTTCCTTTGGGTGCAGTTATTAGGAAGCATGGCATTAGCTTTCATTGTTACGCTGATGATACTCAGCTCTATATTTCTTCTCATCCGGATGAAACAAACAAATTCACTAAATTAACAGAATGCATAACCGATATAAAAAATTGGATGACTAATAACTTTCTACTGCTTAATTCTGAAAAAACAGAGATTCTAATTATTAGACCAAAAGTTCAGCGCGTAATAATCTAGACTACTGCCTAACACTCGATGGCTGCTCTGTCAAGTCTTCGTCGTCAGTTAGAAACCTGGGTGTGCTCTTTGATACCAATCTTTCATTTGAAAGCCATGTTTCTAGCATCTGTAAAACGGCATTCTTCCATCTTAAAAATATATCTAAATTGCGACATATGCTCTCTAAGACAAATGCGGAAAAGTTAGTTCATGCGTTCATGAGTTCAAGGCTAGATTATTGTAATGCTCTACTAGGTGGTTGCCCTGCACGCTTAATAAACAAATTCCAGCTGGTCCAAAATGCAGCAGCTCGAGTTCTTACTAGAACCAGGAAATATGAGCATATTAGCCCAGTTCTGTCAAACCTGCACTGGCTTCCTATTAATCACCGAATACATTTTAAAATCTTGCTAATTACTTACAAAGCATTAAATGGTTTAGCTCCCCAGTACTTGAGCGATCTCTTAGCACATTATAGTCCTTCACGTCTATTGCGATCCCAAAATACTGACCAGCTTATAATACCTAGAATATCAAAGTCAACTGCTGGCGGTCGATCCTTTTCCTATTTAGCTCCTAAACTCTGGAACAGTCTTCCTAATACAGTTCGGGAAGCAGACACACTCTGTCAGTTTAAATCTAGACTAAAAACACATCTTTTCAACCTGGCATACACATAACACATTATACATACATTTTAATCCAAATCATGTAAAATGATTGTTAGGCTGCATAATTTAGATAAGCCGGAACCGAGAACATTCCCATAACACCTGATGTACTCGATACATCAGAAGAAGAATGGCATCTACGCTGATATTGTTCTCTGTTTATTCCGAGGTTACCGTGGTCAGCCGGATCCGGGCCGTATCCAGATCAGATGAAGGACCTGGACACGAGCACAGCACTGCCCTGAAGTGTCTGCAGAGACCGTGACTCTACTAGACCCTCCCCTGTGACGATCATGAACCCATCTCCAACCGGACCAAATTGGACTTCATATTGGACTTGAATTGTTGTCAATATAATAATCATGTACTGTTTGGCTTTGGCCAGAGGAGAACTGGTCCCCCGACTGAGCCTGGTTTCTCCCAAGGTTTTTTCTCCATTCTATTCTTCATTCGTTACGTCACCTGCCGGAGTTTTGGTTCCTTGCCGCTGTCGCCTATGGCTTGCTCAGTTGGGGAAACTTAACACTTAAAGTTCATCAATTGTATTGATTCGCCTGCTCTTTTGGAGCTGCTGTTCAGCCAAACAAATTTTGTTTATATTGTCTTTTCTGTGACCACTGTAAAGCTGCTTTGAAACAATCTACATTGTAAAAAGCGCTATATAAATAAAGGTGACTTGACTTGACTTGACTTCTGTCCCAGGCGGAGGGTTGCATTCTTTACCCACAACCAGAGCTAATGAAGCTGTGGGTCTGGCCCCTGAAGGGGTCCAGCTCATAGAATCTGGTCTCTCAGCCGAGGTTGTTGAGACCATCCTTCAGTCCAGAGCTCCCTCCACAAGGAAACTCTACGCTTTGAAATGGAAACTTTTCACGTCTTGGTGTATTGAAAGGCAGGTGAACCCAGTAACCTGTCAAGTCGGCAAAGTGCTGGAGTTCCTGCAAGAGAGATTTGCGGCAGGGTTGTCCCCCTCCACCTTGAAGGTTTATGTGGCTGCCATAGCGGCTTGCCATGTACCTCTGGGTGGGGTTTCCATGGGCAGGGACCCCCTAGTCACTCGTTTCCTCCGTGGCACACTAAGGCTGAGACCTGCGGCACAGACCAGGGTGCCGGCTTGGGACTTGTCTGTGGTACTCCAAGGCCTGTCCCGTGGCACCCTTTGAACCTTTAGAAGAAATCTCTATCAAGTTCCTCTCTCTTAAGACCCTTCTTTTGCTGGCCATCACCTCGCTTAAGAATGTCGGGGACCTTCAGGCCCTCTCGGTGGCTCCCTCATGCCTCGAGTTCGCGCCCGGGATGGCGAAAGCCTTTCTCCACCCGAGGCCAGGCTAAGTCCCTAAGGTTCCCACTAATGTGGCTCGGTCTATCACGCTGCAGGCCTTCTGCCCTTCCCCATTTGACGATCATGAGCAGGATCACAGGAACAAGGTCTGTCCAGTGCGAGCACTGGACGCTTACGTTCTCAAGACTGCCATTTGGCTTAAGTCAGACCAACTGTTCATTTGCTTTGGGGCTCCTGAGGGGGCTCCAGCTTCCAAGCAAACCCTAAGCAGGTGGATAGTCAATGCTATCTGTCTAGCTTACGATTCGGCCGGATATGCTTCTCCTCTGAGGGTCCGAGACCACTCCATTTGGAGCATGGAGGCATCCAAGGCTCTCCTCTCAGGAGTGTCCTTGTCTGATGTTTGTGCTGCGGATGGCTGGTCTTCGCCGCACACTTTTATGAGGTTTTACCAATTGGACCTCGATGCCGCCCCAGGAACCAGGGTGCTCTCTCAGTGAGCTGGGACACACCCGGATGCCGGCGTCGCTGAGGTGGCGTTGGTATAGCGTTCCCCTAGCGCTTTGACGCAGCTCGAGTTCCCTGAAAGGGAACGTCTCGGGTTACGAATGTAACCCTGGTTCCCTGAGGGGAACGAGATGCTGCGTCTTTGCCTCAGCTCCTTGCGCATCCGTGCCCGCTTCAGACATTCATGCTGACGCGTCCGGGTTTCAGACGCGCTTTTATGCTCTTCCTCATGACGTCACCAGCACGTGCCGGCGGTGACGCATTCACACGCGTTCGTCTCTCATTGGTTGCACAGATCTTCACATGACTGAAGCAAGGCTATTTCCCCTAGCGCTTTGACGCAGCGTCTCGTTCCCCTCAGGGAACCAGGGTTACATTCGTAACCCGAGACGATTTCCACTTGAGATGTGTCTTTTTTTTTTTTTTTTTTTTTTTACTTTAGAACATGTTTATTTTTCATTGCTGTCAGGATGTGAAGAGAGTGTCAACATGTATTACAAAAATTGTGGTAACACTTTATTACGATGGCTCCTTTTGAACATACATTCTGTTGACTATAAATAACATTGCACCTATGTGTCACGTTTCAGGGAGCGAGGACTCGCAGTTTGCAGGTGGAAGGGTCTTTTACTGAACAAAATAAAACATGAATAGAATCAAAACTCCCCCGAGGGGGAGAAAAACAGGACCGACTCGACAAGACGGCTTGGCTGAAGAAGACAAGAAATAGACACAACGGAGGGACAACTGAATGACAATGATGCGACACAGGACAGCAAATATGAAGGGATTAAATAGACACAGGAGGGAGGATGATGGGATAGGAACTAGCTGGGACAATTCAAAGTAACAAGGGAACAAGACAGGCGGGGTTACAAAATATGAGAAGACACGAACACGCAGGAAATGTGGCAATGCATTGCCGAGTTCACGTAATTTATAATTATTAGTTGACTGTCCGCTTAACATCTGATAACTCTTTATTTGTGATGCTCCTCAACAGACAGTGTAGTGTTCTTGTGCAGTGTGTTGAAACTCTGACTAAACACCAAGTTAAACCACAGCCAATGAAGACAAGGTCATAGCAAGGTTGATCATGTACTTATCTTGTACATGTAGCATTTGGTGAAAACTGTAATAAACAATACAACATTCAGTATCCATATCTTGACAAATAATTCAATTATACACAACTATAACATAAGCAATAAGTGCTATTCAAAATGTAGCTTTTAGCATCAATGCTAGCTTGTCTATAATAACTCATTAAAGACATAAAAAGTTAATTCGAATAATAAAATATTTTGATATTTTAATAAGTATCACCCTTGGTGCTGTCTGTCTCTGTCTTCTTTGTCACTTCCTGTCAGTAAGGTCATTCTAAACTTCCTGTTGGTGAGGTCTTGGGCACACTTCCTGTCAGTCGTGTCATCTTTGCACTTCCTGTTCTATGTTGTCAGTGTCATGTTCTATGCTGTTCCTAGTTTCACCTCGTTCCGCAACGCACTCGTTCCCCACTGTATCGTAACAATAAGATTAAAAACATCCAACTGTGAAGATTTTCATTAAAAAAAAAATTTACTTTTTAGATGCTGTCAATGCGCCGATATCATACTTTTTAGTGTCAGTGCAAATGTGAAATATACATATGGTAGAACAACATTTGTGTATAACAAACGGATACTCATGAGATCAAATTGCCTGCAGGTGTGAAATCAAATATGTGTCTATTAAGTTTAATCTCAACAACATCAAATATGATTGGCTCCTACTTGTTTCGTGATTAAACACGAACGTCAAACTTGCACCATAGAAGGCTACTCTCAGGCTGCACTGGAGGGGATGATTTTCACATTATAACATTTGAAATTTGAATCTGTTCCTTAAACAAAGCTGTTCAATGGCTTCAGAAAAATATTGTTTCAGAAATCTTTTTTCTTCTAATAGCCAACATGTATGACAACAAATAATGATAACTGGCAAATTATTGAGAACAGGGATACATGACCATAAAATTATTCTAAACGGTTTAATCTAGTGCCCATTAGTGCCCTCTTCTTATAGTTGTGATCACTGTGAACCGCCATTGTTTGGAAATGACCTGCTTCAACTGCTAAAAAAAATTATGTATGTACTGAATAACTTGAAAGTGAGTAAATAATGACTCAGTGGTTGATCTATCACTTTATTTTTTACTAATAGTTGGCCATTCATTATATACATTATATTTCAGTATATTTAAAAGGAATATAAACATATTAGGAAAATTGCATTTATATTGACCAGACTAAATGCATTTTAAAAAAATCAAATTATAGTGTAAGTTTTTAAAAAATATATTTTTTAATCCTGGTAATGGACCGTTCTAAATTGTTTACACAAACATTTCTAAAAACATCTATAAGATGCAATTTCACTGTGTTGGTGGTTGCAGCTTATTTTAGCCTTTTTTGTGGGACTAGCTGTCCATTTCATTCACTGCTGAAAACCTTTATTCACACTTGGCTGAAATAGGGAGGGAAAGTTTGACTGCCGATTAAGATTATTGTGAGAAATGTAGTATGTAGTGCTACTTTTTAAAAACTGCCCCCCACTCTCTCTCTGAAACACACTTATATGTCATATATTACTGTCACAACATTTTGTAACCCCTGTAATTTGCAGTGTGAACTAAATATTCAGCTTCAGTGTTTTTCTTTTCATCTATATTTAACTATACCTATATATAACTGGAAAGTAGTTACAAGTAATCCTTGACTTTCATTGATTCACCACCAGAAAACACAGAAGGTTTTTTTCTTTTTTTCTTTTTGGTGGAAAGCTGAGTCACAGGCCACACAGGTGAAATAGTAGTGGAAAATGTTGTACTGTATGCTACTATTTTTATGCTGTCATTTATTAAACTTTTTGTAAAACACTATTTCGATGGTCCCTTTTGAACATTCTGTATAAGTAACTTTACAATCACATCAACTAACTCTCATTAGAGTATTAGTAGACTGTGCTGTGCCGTTAATATCTGATAACTCTTAATTGTGATGCTCCTCTGAAGGGTATTCTACTGACTATATGTAACTGTGCAACTATATGTCAACTTATTTTAAACTACCAGTCTAATAAGAGTTGGTGTAACTGTCATGATGGACTCAAGGACACAGAAGTTAGTACTCAATACAGATTTATTGAAGTCAGGACACGAAACTGTGAACTGGCGGACAGGTGAAAATACAGGGAATGGTGAGAGGCTTAGCTGTAGTGGAAAACACAAAGAATGTCATGGAATACTGGGAAACAATCTCAATGAAGCCAGGTGTAGCGCAGAGTCAAGATGCAGCCTGAGTAGCAAGAGCTGTGACCAAACACTGAGTGTGGGGTGAGGGCTGGTGATAAAGGGCTTCAGTGATGGGAAACAGGTGCGGGTGCTCAGTATTCAGGCGATTGGGAACGAGTGGGTGGAGCGTGGGAGTCTGGTGCAGGGGGCGTGGCTGAGTCCGTGACAGTAACATTACTTACAATCAACAAAAGCAACCATCAAAATAAAGTGAAACCTTATTTTTTCTTTGGAGTCACCGGTCTCATAAATTCTCTATGATTTTAGAGCCTGCTCTGTGACATCAAATACATCACTCAACTGATTATTATATTGTTCTATGCAAACTAATAATGAAGACAAATAGGCCAACCTCCTTCATACCTGGTCTATCTGTATAATTCATCTTCAGAAGAAAGTCATCAACTGGCCTACTGCTTTGTTTGGAACTGAAATTAAAGTTGTGATGAAACAGAACTAGTGAATGATCTCTCAATGGTTATCTCATATTACAACATACACCCAAGTGTCAAAGACAAGCATGGAAAACATGTAGGATAGGTTATATGTATCAATTGCTGATGAGTTGTGGCAGAACTCAGATTAGGTGTGTGTTTAAGATGAATACATAATTGGATACATCACTAGAGAGAAGCCTAACATTTCTCAGAATATCCACTTATGACCTTCTGATTAAACATTACAGGGTCATTTTTATTTATATGCAACGCATGCACTGATGAATTGCATGACTTCCTATGACCAACTTCAACTCCTCTCCCCTCCAAGTTCCAGTGTTATGTATCTGATCTTCAAGCAGGAGAAACTGGATGTAATGTTCTGAATGATCAATACACAATCTGACTTGCCTGGAATCATAATCACACAATGCTCTTTCATCTGGACAGAAGAACACTTTTGGGTCTTTGGGTTTGTTGTCACGTTCACATTTTGTTTTTTTTTTAGTTAGGGAAACATATTATTCTGCAATATTATTGACCTGACTGTACTGACATTATCAGATGAGAACTTAACTGAGCTGAGCTGGACAATGACAGTTTTCTCCAGAGCTGTTTTATAGCTGAGTTTACACAGTTAACGACCAGAACTAAATTAAGCTGAAAAATGACACTAAATTCATTTTAAAACTGCTTTACAGCAGAACTGAATTGTTTGAATATATTTTTCAAATATTTTATCCACTGCATTAGTTATATATATTCATTAAGAAATACGTATAAAATATCTACCTGATATTGATTCAACCCTACTACATAAGGGGTCAAACAGCATCATAAATGAGACCTCTTTAATCTAATTTAAAACCACATGGAATCCACAGTTGTGAGAAACGTTGAGAGCTATTGATGCCAGCTTATCAAATTTTACATTTTCTTCTGCCTGCCATGTCTTGTCCTGCAAAAATCTAGTGAAGTCACAATTAGGAAGACAATTCCTGTATCGGTAGTCTGGACAGATGTTCAAGGTGATACGGGGAGCCGAGAGAGCCACCAGGACAGCAGTAGTAGTACAGGGAACCATGGAGCTGCTGTTTGGAATGGAACAATTCCTCTTTATGGCCTTGAGAAAAATCTTTGTAAAGTTAGAGCAGCTTGTGTGGGGCACAAACAGCCACATCCTTGAACTTAATTATAGAACTAAGATAAATTCTGAAAGCCGAATCAAACCATTGTGGCAGGTTGAATGAGGACAAACAAACAGTTTTGCAGTACACACGTCCCCAAAGAGTTTTTATTGAACAAAAGGTGACAACTCAACGTGAAGTACTGAGTTCCCGGGTTCCTGAAGTGAAGAGGTTGGAAGGTCTATGATGTTCAGGGCCTGGAGGGATAGTGGTGTTCTCTCAATCTTCACTTGACTCTGCAGGCACAGAGATAAAGAGTACACACATTTAGCAGTTCCTGCTGTTCAGAACTAGCTCACCCTTTCTTCCTCTGCTTAAATCCTTTCTACTTAACGAAGTCCAGGTGTGGCCCATTAGTCTCTACTCCTGACTGTTGATTGAAAGATGAGAAGCAATTACAGGGCGGCGCTGAAGTACACTCTGGATACTTGTCACACCATGTATAATCATAATTTCTTATAATCCGTTACGATTAATTATCAATATACGTATTTCCACTTAAGGTTGATTCATGTGGTTATTTGATCATAGCAGGTTGTGATTAAACACGCACATACATCTCATCCCATTTGAGCTGATTCACTCTAGTTGATCGAAGCAGATCACTAAAAACTGCTACAGTAGAGAAGAAAATTAAACACTCGCCATGGTTTAACTTCTTCTCCTGTCACTTTCACATTATACTTTTATTTCCAGTTCTCATTTCGACTTAACTACACAATTTATTAATTTGGAAAAGTATATTTTTCATGTTTATTAAATTAATTAAATGTTTGTTTTGCCTTGTATGTTTTTCGCAACACAAACTGAATTATTATTTGAAACAATCAAAAATGGCTGCGTCTTCTGGTACACAAGATGCAGATTTTCTATCATTTGACTGTAAGATGTGTGTAGTGTGCAGGGTGATGAAAAGCTTTGAGTAGCGAACCATTTTACAATACAGTTGAGTGGAAAGCCTCAATGAGCTTTTGCTAATCTTAATTTAAAACAATTGACATAACAGTGTATGTCCAACCTTACACAAACCTTCAGGTTTTTTTTTTTTTTTTTTTTTATCTGGTGTTGTCAAGTACAAGGGAAACAAACAAGATAATTAACAAGGCACACCTGATTTAAAACTTAAATTAATTTGTAGCCATGGAAACTAAATAGCAGAGAGGTCAGAATTAAATTAACCAACAACAAGCAGTTGTAGCACAAGGCTCACTAATATTCAATATAGGCCAATAGGTTTGACTATGGAGGCGTGATAAAAACCACACTGGAGCAACATAAACTAAATTTGTATTTAATTAACCGATTAGAGTAAAAAGTAATTATTAAAAGAAAAGGGAAATAAAACAAAAGGATTATACAACTTTTCTCACAATAACAGTGGAGTTCACTTATCTCAACCTTGGTTAACTCGCCAACCCTATTATGTCGACGTTTTTGAAGTGGAACCGCCAGACTCCATATTTGTCTTAGCATTTTCTTATTCAATTATTTTATGATGTCGCCGAACCCTAATTTCTCGAGCACAAAAGAGGGAAACATTTTCCACTTCACATGGTTATCTTGTGACTAATGATCGTACCTAGTTCACTGCGCATGCGGAATGAGCGAATGTGTTTATGTGTGGTTGTGACTGTTTAAGCTGTGAGCGAAATTGTGTTTGCAATATTGGAGAATATAATTAAAGGTTTGTATGGAGAATGGAAGGTGTTTTTTATTGTATACTGGTAAATCTCTGCTTTTAGTTGGTGCACATATGCCTTTTATTCACTTATCCTCGTCTCTAATTGGGCAATTATTTGAATGTTAATCAATCATCACACAGTTTACTGAGTTTTTATCCTTTTCATTTTTCATATACTTTATTCACTTTTAGATACTTTATTGCCCTGAAATACAAAATTCCTTTGTATAATTAATTAAAATATACAAGGTTACGCAGTGACAAACTAGAACATGAAAAATAATCTAAACCCAACAGAAATGCAAACAATAAACATATTTAACTATAACGATTATTATTAGTAGTAGTAGTTTGAAAAAAATACTAGCTACTCTTTTAAAATATTTTGTATTTAGTTCTTTTGAATGGCTTTGGAAGATTTAGAATATTGCCCACAAATTTGAACAATAAGAAAGTAAATAATCACAGAATGTTTATTTTTACTTAAAATATTCAATTAAGAAGAAAAAAAAACATAATTTGATATATAGTACCAGTCTTCAACAAGACCATTTCTACCACATATTAAACAAGTTGCTTGCATACAGTACATCCTGCTTTTACATTACAGCTACAGGGAATAGCTGGTTTGTGGATGATCTTCTCTAAGGGCAAGAGTATGTTCTCCTACACATCCATTCGTCAACCTTTTGGACCTGAAGACAACAGACTCTACCCACTCAAACTGAACCTCTCAGGGCTGTTCACATCTTGTGAGTGGTTATGCCGCTCATGGCCTATACTGCAAACAAGGACGTAAGAAGTATTGAATGTGAAATCTGCTGTTTTTGATCATAGATAGCTAGTTCTGGACACAACTGTTTTTGTGATTGGCTGATGCCACCACAAAAATAGGCCAAACAATAGCGACTTTCTAGACCTGTGATGTTAAAGACAGATAAATATTGACCATAAGATTGCAGATGCAGAAGACTTGGAGCACAAAGCACGAGAATATTCTTGTCAAGATGCCAAACATCGTGTATTTTGGTGTGGTTTTGGAAGAGACTTTTGGACATCAGTTATGAATCCTTCAGGACACTGTAAAACATCAAATTCTTTGAAGGGTGAAGGACTAATAGAGCTGTTTATTTGTTGCAGATACTCATAGGCCTTGGGGGAGAGCTGGTTTGTTCCTGGCAGATGTGTAATTCCTGCTGTTGTGATCATCACTAGGTTTTTGGCCTCTGATGCATTTTATGACTGAGTTAACACCCAATTTGATCTTGGCAGAACACATAAGGACGGTTTGTTTAACCTTTAGCCCTGCATGTGTGCATTTCGAATAATGGGAGTCAGTAGGTGCCAATGAGGATCCTGTGTCTTCCCATCTGCCATGAGCACATGCTCATGTTCAAAATGTTTGTGTAGGTCAATTTATGTCAAAACAAACTCATCTAAAAATAATTGCAACATACATGTAAGTGAATCAGGTTATTCAGATCATTCACCCTCATTTCCCGATAGTCCAGAAGTCCTGTCCTTGTTTCAGCCTTCAGTTTTCACATTTTCCTAAGGCGTACTGGCCTACCACTAAGACTTTGGATATACCAAATCAAAAATGGCATCCCAGTAAGTCTTGATCTCTCCAGGCAATAGCTTCTTTTCCTGGCCGGTAATGTTTTGTGCTTCTTGTCTCGAACACTCACTAACGAAGACACTACCTCTGCAATCTCTTCTATTCTAGCCTCTGTCTGAGATAAAATCATGGGACACAAACATTCTGCCAAATCAGGATCACTGCCATGTCGTGTTTATAAAAGGCCCAATACAGACAATGGAAAAGATTCTCATGAATCTCTGTTGGAATTCTGTGTGTTCTCTGGGTTAGAATCACTGGATAGCAGGTTCCAGTCATTAGAGGGAGGGAGAGTTTATTTTTCTCCTAACAAGGCTCATGTATCAACACTCACATTTTAAGCCCATTTAATTGCCTGTCAAGCATCCCTTCAACGTCAGTTGCTGTCAAAGCGGTCTCCGCAAACAAATAAGCAAAAACAGTAACACTTTAGATTACTGTACTCCCAATAATGAATAACTACACAGGGACAAATGAGTAATGCTATATAACATATTATAGTTAATAATATTAACTAGTAATTAGCTAGGTTTTTCTGGCTAGCAAATAAGTTGAATGAGGTAGTTCACTATTAGCTAATCAATAACTACTATTTTTTCATCTTAGTCACTCCTCTAATATGTATCTCAAAAAGATTGCAAAGCTTCTGTGCAAAGCAACATTGTTCTGCTCTGTTGGCTTTCCTTCTGGATTAAGTTATTCCCTTCATCCCCTACTACATTCACCTACACTTTTGAGGAGAAAGCAGTCTGCACATCACTGCCCGTTTCTTAAAACCTTCCACTATCCAAAGACAGGTGACGGCCATCCAGTTTTAGATCAGATGCATTCATCCAGACTACCATAACCTTCCTTTATCTTCCCTGAGTGTGTCTTTTTCTTAAAGGCGTTAAAAAATCTTCTCATTCTCTTCTTACAACTTTGGACATTTTACAAAGCGTGATCTCTGTCATGAATCGACTATGATGGAGCCTAACAGCACCGGCTGATGCAGAGTTTCAAAGTCACTGTACTTGTTGGCACAGACAGTTCATTATATTGGCTTGAGCTTATGTGACGGTGGAATTGTAACTGAGTAGCCAGCATCCACTTTACTTGTGTCTGTCTGCACAAACCTTTATTTTTTACAGCACTTTATATCTGTAATGGATCGGCACTCACCGGCAGGGATCCAAATGCATGTCTTTTAATAAACATAAAGGAAGGTGGTACAGGCAGATGGGTCAGAACAGGCAGAGAACATATGCATGTTTGGGTGGGATTTCTGTTAATAGTTGGAGCCTGAGCAGAGTTCAGCCTGGGGGAAGGTGTGTGTGTGTGTGTGTGTGTGTGTGCGTGTGTGTGTGTGTGTGTGTGTGTGTGCGTGCGTGCGTGCGTGCGTGCGTGCGTGCGTGCGTGCGTGCGTGCGTGCGTGTGTGTGTGTGTGTTAATATGGTCTGTATTGGTGAGGTCATGAACTGGCACAATAAGGAGACGGAATGACTTGTTGTTCTGGAAGGTCACGAACCCGTCAACCATGTGATCAACGAAGATATGCTTCACACGGTCTGCTCTTGTGTGGAGAATTACTAGTTTTGTTTATCTTTCTTTCTTAGCCAATCAGAATCATTTAACCGTCAGTTAGTACCCTTTGTTAGAGTATAATTGCAGTAACAATGCTATTATATGTGAGGCGGCCTACGAACTCCTTGTGAGACCTGAAGCTTCTGCTGATGAAACTGCAAACTAAACTTCACTAAAATTTCTTCTATTGACTGCACTTCTGACTCCTGGTCTTCATTCAACACATTTGGTCCTTGGGTCTTAACTGTAATTACCCTACATAGGTGTTAGCGGTTTTGTGCAAGAGGATGAGGAAGGCACAGAGAGGAAGATTATTTGCAAAACTCAAAGTACACTTTACATAAACTAACAAAAGGGCACTTCTTGTAAAGCAGTCCAATAGGAAAAATTTACAGGAGATACTCATAAAAACACAACTTTTATGTGATCTAGCGAGGTCTCAAAACAAAGACCTCAATGAGAAGACTTGGACTATTAAACAGCAATCAGAATTCCAAAATTGATTGCAAATCAATGCGTCAAGCTTCAAGTCATGCAAAATTGTAATATATCCTATTAAACCTGGCCCATATTCTTTCTAAATGCTGAAGAAAAATGCATAGTCTAGAATACATTCTTGTATGCATCATTATTGACCTCAAGGAATTCATGGGGCCAAAAAAAACCTCAATTATGTTCTATCACTTGGGAATAACTGGTAAAATAAAAGCCACAAGCTTAGAGAGTAGGAGCTGTGACATATTGCAAAAGCTTTTAGACCATTTAGATGTCAATGAGGGCTTTTCTCCAGTGCTACCTACATTTCTGTAGTTAGATAAAATAACAGGATTTTAGAAAAACATTTTATTTATCTTTATCAGTCGCTTCCAGTTCATACTAATGGCAGAAAACAAGTTATCAAGCAGTACTCTAGTGTATACCCTAATCATGCCTGTAGCCTATGAAAAGCTGTTCAAGGCTCCACTGGTTCTCAGTTGGAGCCCAGCGTGGCTTTTCAATCAACCAAGTGTCTCCTGTGGGTTCTTATACGAGAGAGAGAAGGAGGGGTGAAAAATAATAAAAACACATTTTCTGTGATTAATACGATTCTCTCTCAGCCTCAGAGCAAATGACATTTACACTCAATGAGAAGAGACTCTATTAAAACATATTGATTCCAAAAACCAGGTGAAAAGTTCTGACAAACTTTAAGTTCTGAGAAGAAATGTGAAACTACATCCCTGACTGTGTGAGCATGTTACTGCACACTGATAAAGACTGGAAATAAACGATTAGCTGTGTAAATGCTATTATGTTTAACACATAAAAGAGAAACAAAACAAATTACCTTTTTGATGCATGAAAGAAACCAATGGAAATTCATTAAGTAAGCATAAGCCATTGTTGTCCATGGCTAATAGTATATTCATATATTAATAGAACGTTTTCACCTTTTAATCCTAAATGTCTGAAAAAAAGAATAGCATCTATGTGAAAAACAACTATAACAATATATTACACCATCTAAGAAAGAATACACTGCAGAAAGTTTGAATATTGACTTAATTGACTACATAATATAAGATGTAAGAAAAATTGAATGTTTGAATCGATGTAGCAAGGTCTACCGCTACAACAACATTCACAGTATAGAAAATAATTTTGTTCTTTTTGTATAAAATAATACAAAATACAAATTTTTGTATAAAATAAGGCTTTGTTCTTTCATTAAAAAAGCTATTACAAGTTTAAAAATCATTATAATGTTTTGTTTTTTTTTTGCACAAATTCATGGCATTCACTCCCCATGAAAACTTGGATTATTAGATGTTGTACAGTGGTATATAGTACACCTCTGAGTTCACACAGCTCTATTTTTTGCAAAGACATAAGATCATGGTTTCAAGACTCAAATGTTTGTCTAATTGTTGCATCCAAGTCCTATCCTTCCTGTCAACCTATGTATTTTCAGACTTCCGTGACATTGCATCATCAGCGCATTCAATGAGGCTATGCAGAATTGCAGACAGTCAGTCACAGAGCACCACAAACAAACAACAGCCCCCATTTACAGTTCCTCCTTAACCAAAACAAAAAGCTTATTCTGCTTTTTGCTTTTGGAGACTCTCTGAAGGCAGGGTGGGATCAAACCTTTAAGTCTAGAGGAGTGTATGAATATTTGTGCAGTAAATACTCACGGTATGACACTGAGAATGAATCTGAATTCAGCAATCCTTTTTCATTAAATGAAGGTTTTATTGGAGCATGATTAAGTGAGAATCTGATGTTTGTCCCTGGGACAACTTTTTGGAAGTGCTACACACAACCTGTAGTCAAATCTGCGCTATTAAAATATGGTAATGGAGTACAGGCAAAGCACCAACCACTGCCTGATGCCTGTACAATGCGTTCCCATAGAGTAAACTCCCACGCTCACATTTCTCTTCCTCAAGCTAGGCACATGCATGCTGACTATGGCCCACACCGCCATCTCCCCTCCATGCAGCATCACTCATTTTCTTGCAGAAATTAGGGTACTCTTGACTCTTTATCTATGTGATTATTATGTTTCCATTGAATGTCGTTAGTGTCAACCTTTCTTTCAGGCCCCCACTGACCAAACCATAGCTTGAAAAATAAACAGGAAGCAAGCAACACATTACCTGCCATATGTGAACAGAAATATCTAGCAAACTGTTAAAAAAGAGTATTTATTAGCATATTGACTGAAATCATGCATATATTACAATTTAGTAGAATAATTAGTTTGTTGCATATAAAAAAAAGTTAGGCAGGCAGATAGGCACATGTTCTCTGCTCTGACTAGACAGCTGCCATTTTTACAAGACTTTCTTTTAACTTTGTTTTAGTTGTTATTTAAACTTGTCCTATGGCATCAGTTCTAGATTAATTGTAAATTAATTAACTGTGAAATTAATCCACAAATTTCGTTATAGCCAGAACAACTAAAGCAACAGCCCTCCATTAAGCTGAACAGGAAGCAAGCTAGTCTGCCATTGGCATAAAATACCGATGTGCAAAAAAAAAAAAAAAAAAAAAAAATACGCACAAAATTAAAAAGTGCCCTTGGCCTTTATCAGGCACTATAATAAAACAAGAGTTACCCTCGCCCGAATGTCAGCTTGTTTGAAAATGTAATACTAATTTTATACAGCAGTCAGCAAACTGTAAGTTAATATTAAGGGACAATTTTTAAACACAATACTGTCAAATTTTTCTATTTCACCAATGACAAAAACATTTCAAATAAAGCAAGACAGTTGTTTTACACAGTGTCTTTGTTTCGTTCTTGAATGTTTTTGAACAAATTCAGATTTAGTCAATGATTCATTCAGAAAGACTGTAACTTGTTTCCTTCATGTTTCCACAGGGCTGAA
Organism: Rhodeus uyekii; assembly: GCA_037043235.1. NCBI lineage: Eukaryota > Metazoa > Chordata > Actinopteri > Cypriniformes > Acheilognathidae > Rhodeus > Rhodeus uyekii. The sequence goes on from JAWRVZ010000148.1 coordinate 917,367, forward strand.
ATAAAGTTTAACAAATTATTCAGTCACTCACATAAAACGTGCCACCACCTATTGGTGATTTTAGTTTCTCATTTGATAGTATCTTTTTATTTTTTCCAACATTTCTTATTTCTATATAAAATATATATATATATAAAAAAATAACAACATGGTGGCCCCTGATGTCTGGAAGGAATACTTGAAGCACACGCCAAAACAGCCATCATCTCAAGCAGGTTTTTGTGCCAGGACAATTGGTGCTCGTGCCACAGACCTTGGCGGAAAGGTCCCTCAAGATTGCTCCCTAGCCCATAAAGGACGCATTCGGCGATTGTATTACGCGTTGAACTCCCAATACAGGTCCTTGAGTCAGCAACCACCATGTGAGGTGACAGAGCTAGGCTGAACGGAAGTACTCGATATTGGTAAGCCTTCCCCCCCAAAGGTGAACCTGAGGTACTGCCTGTATTGTTGAAGGATGGAAATTTGAAAATAAGCGTCCTTCAGATTGATGGTGACAAATCAGTCCTCGGACCTGATCTGTATCATTAACGAGTGATTCATGACCAAGTGATTTAGAAGGCGCAAATCTAGGAGGGGATGCAATCCTCCATCCTTCTTGAGAGCAATGAAGTAATGGCTGTAAAATGACTCTCATTTGCTTGACTCTCTGTCCGAGAGGGGTACATATTACATACAAGTTTGGTGCATACAAGTGTCTACTTTTTGTTCCATGACCAGAGCCTGCTCGGGGTTTACCACCGTGGGTAGAACCCAGCTGAACATGGGCAGGCGAGACCCGAACTGGATAAAATACCCTTTTTGTAGATAGCTTTCGTCTAGATTGCTTTTCTTAGGACAAACACACTTTGCCGCTTTGTCTCAAACCCCACCGTCAAATCCATTTGTGAACCCCAGGACATAGATCGCTGCTGAACCTCAGCCACAGCTCTCAGCTATCTGAGCCTCAGCCACCGAGCATACTTCGCTCCTAAACAGACAACATATGGTGAATGCGTTTCCCCACCCAAGATGTAACGAGGGCAGGGAGATGCACACTGCAAATACGTCTGATCCGCCATTAAATAAGAGAGTGCAATTCTTTTTAAACTAACTACGGAGTTTATAAAGAAAGGAACACAACACACCAGCACGACAACAACACACACTCTCACACACAGTGCCTGCTGAAGACACTCAAAATTGCTGTCTCCGGTTTCCAGTACATATTTATCACCCTGGTTCGTGACGTCACCGACTCGTTACTGTCACTCACTCACAGTCGGTCGATTGATCGTTTAATTGTTTACTTAAGTGCTTCATGAGGCTATCGTCAAGGTATTCCCCTAGCGCTCGGCAATGCGTGAGATTCCCTTGAAAGGGAATGAGACTGTGTCAGATGCAATGGGAATGCATTTACTCAATTGCATCATGAAGCACGTGTGCAATCGAATATATCGTGTAAAGGGACGTCAGAGGAGGGCGACGTCATGAAATAGGAATCTTTTAAGGTATGCCATATCAAATAATTGAAAGTATCTGAAGTATACTCTACTAACAGGCACGCAGGAGGTATTAAGAAGAGACGCAACATCTCATTCCCTTTTCATCTCATTCCCTTTTCAGGAATTTAAGGTTACAGGTTTTAAAAATACATTTGAGTGTTTAAGTTTTTTTTTTCTTTTGCCAAGTACTATGATGGAAATGTAGAACTGTTCAAAAAAGTATTGTCCGGACGCCAGCTTGGAAGAAAATATAAAGACCGGACCTCTTGGAACTTTAATTAAATATAATTTTCTAAAAATGTGTCTCTTCATGAATTGGTAATTTCCTAGAATTCTGACTAACACACATCTGCATCGTAGATGTTCTTGTATGTGTCACAAATATGCCACACAAACATTTGCGCAAAAATATGGATACAGATAATTTTTTCATTGTTGCAGATAAAAAAAAATATTATATGTACAGGCCATGAGCTGTTATGGTGGTGCACTCAAATACCATTGCTCAGTGCATTTCACCGGTATGGTTCAATGCAGCTTCAGCTTTAAAAAAAAAATAAATAAAAAAAATTGCATCAACTATTCAAGTGAACTAATATTTATATGGGAACCAATGAGAATGCCTCAGCAACCTTCCACTACACCAGAATAACCATAAGTGACATAAACAAAATCATAAAATACCTTAATAACTTCTTCAGAAAGTATACTCTGGGTTCATCTTTTTATTTTTCACAACAGACATATGACTTTCAATTTTAAAGCATTCAACATGCGGTTTAGTTTTCAAAACATCTTGCAATGCTGTGAGAAACATTAATCTTGTTGAGCACATATTTGCTCTGTGAAAAATAACAACAATAAACAACATCTCGATTTGTGAAGATGGGTTTCTGTGGATATTTGAATTACATATACAAAGATGTTGTGCAGAAATGCTATATGCCTGAGAACACAGTGATGTTAACAGTGAAACATCCAGCAGAGAGAAACAAATGATTGCAACAATTCAAACAGAGAATGCAAAATTAACATTCGTCCAAGGTATGGGAAAGTGCCACTTCAGTGCAATCATCCCTAACTGTCTGCCAGCCAGTCCACAACTCAGAGAAATGGGCAATGAAACAGTGGATATAAAATGGATTTATAAAGGTGAATTATAATGCACTCCTTCAGGCTTGAACTGCCGTAGTTTTGCAGCAAAGAGTCATTGGCTGTCCTGCTGTGTAAACGCTTCCATGGTGATCAATTAGGAAATGTGATGCCTGTTGTGTTGTTGTCACGTCATCCATCACACAGCTTGCAAGACACGGATGACAGACAAACACTAACAAGACGAATGAGCGGATCTCCATTTGGCATTTATCAGTGATGCTTGCCTCTAGCTGTGTGCCCTCTTGTGTCTGAAGCAGATGCTAATATGTTTACCCTGTGATGTGGTTAAACCAAAAAAAATAATTTTTGAAGTGAGATTTATGATGGAGTTTAAAGTTCAATGTGCTTGTCGTGACATCACTTCAAAAAGTGGTTCAACATCACAAACAGTTAAATGTAATCTAGGACCCACCACTGCACATTTTGTATGTCCTGCTTAGCTAACACACTTGATTCAACTCATCAGCTAGACTATAGACTATATAGACTACGCTACCAGACTTGAACTGAGTGTGTCCAATATTAATAATTAGTATAATTCATTACACTTTTCCTGGCACTCAAAGCGCTATACATGGAAGGGGGTAGGTCTCCTCAACCACCGTTAATGTGCAAACCCTTTGCCCTGGGATGCCAGCACCAATGCACCTTTTGTTGATAGATGGTTCATTGCAGATTTTTTGTGTGCAGAGATTTCTCTGATGCAACCAGTGGTCCAAGGAGGGAAGATCTACTGACTCTCCAGACCAGGGGATTGGAATCATAATACACACTCAAATGGGGTTTATATTAGCAACACCTACCCCTAAGCAAACCTCAGAATTTTGAGATCACACTAACAATGACAAACCATAATGTGTTAAGAGCTTCTTTGTAAGCAATTATCAGGTGCCATAGTCTTTTGTTGACTCTGTTTCGTGTGTGCTCCGTGCGTTAAGATATCCCTGTTCCTAGTGTCCTGTTTTTGAGTTATCCCTATGTTTTTGCACATCAAGTGTATTTTTTTTGTTCGTTTTTGAGTTCATTAAAGAGTTTTGAGTTTATCCCTTACGTCCGTGTCTTCCGTGTCCGTCTCCTACCGTTACGCTGATATCAAGATTTTAAAATGTATGTTTAATACGGAGTCAATTCAGTGTTGTCAGAACTGGGTTAATATGGTCATATGGTAATATGGAACTTCCTGGTTCTAGTAAGAACTTTAGCTGCAGCATTTTGGAACAGCTGCAGTTTGTTTATTAAGCATGCAGGGCAACCACCCAGTAGAGCATTACAATAATCTAGCCTTGAGGCCTTAACTCAACAGAGCAGTTATCGAGTGTTATACAATATTGTAGGTTATTGTAGGCAGATATTTTTGGTCCAATGATTAGAAACTCTGTTCCCTTTCATGGGAACTCGAGTTGCGTCAAGCGCTAGGGGAAATGCTTGACGTCAGTCTTCTGAAGTACTATGAAACCAATGCGTGTGAATGCACGTGCGGGCCGGTGACGTCATGAACCAGGTCATAAAAGCGGGCATTGGAACCCGGAACAGCAGCTTGAGAGTTTACTCTGCCCGCGATGAATATCATGGGTAGTGATACACACAATCTGCGCTTTGCTTGTTCAGTCAGTGCTCGAGAGCGCTGGCTGTGAGATTTGCTAAGCCGCTCAGTAACACGTTCTCCTCAGGGCGGTGATCTGTACCTTGGGATCGCGCCGGATCCATCAGCAGGGGTTGAGATGGGCTCTGCCTTACCTCGGCTTTTCCCTCATGGATCTGGTCCCTGTTATGTTCGGACGCACGCTGTTTGGAACGTTTGCTTCCGATCAGGCAGAGGCAGATTGACGCTGTAACGGTCCAGCTCTGAGGGGTTGGACGCGTTAGTGCAAAGGCTGGAGAGAAAGTTTTGCCAGCTCCCTCTCTAGTCTATGAGGCTTGTTTGGGAGCGCGCTCAGTCAGTGCTCGAGAGCGCTGGCTGTGAGCATTGTGAGCAGTGCTCTTTGCGTTGGCTCTGCCTCGCGGTCTTTCACTTGCCGCTCGAGTCTCTTCAGGGTGGTGATGCAGATGCAGCGGTGATCTGTACCTGGGGATCCTCGTCAGATCCGTCAGCGGGGGTTGAGATGGGCTCTGCCCTACCTCAGCTTTCTCGCGGATCCGGTCTCTGTCATGTTTCGAAAGCATGCTGTACGGAGTGTTTACTTCCGATCAGGCAGACTGACGCTGCAATGGTCCAGCTCTGAGGGGTTGGACGTGTTAGTGTCAAGGCTGGAGAGGAAGTCTAGCCATCTCCCTCTCTAGTCTATGAGGAGCATGTCGAGGTTGCGAATTGTGCTGTCTCACAGCCAATATTATTATGGCTGCTGAGAATGGCGAATTACGATTCCTCTACGATTCCATCCCAGCGTCAGCAAAATCCCCTGGTGCTGCCCACAGAGAAAGAAAAAAAAAGGAAAAACGCGGGTCATTTTTTGTTGTGGGCAGAGCAGTTTCTGCGGAACTGCTTGGGGACCTCGACAAGGGCGAGCTTTCTCTCCGGGCCGTTAGTGAGATGGCCTCTGGGTGCTCAAACTTAGTGGCTCCGGCGGTTTCTGAGAGGCTCTTTGGCTTCCTAGCCTTAAACTAGAGGCTTAAACCTTCGGGGATTTTTTCCGGCGGCTAGGTCTGAGGATCTGTCAGGGAGAAGTTTTTGGAGGCTGTCACAGCAGGCGTTGTCCAGGAAGCTACCGCTCTCTCCTCCGCCAGTGGACCGTTTAGGGTAGGGGTCTCAAACTCAAATTAGCTGGGGACCGCAGGAGGCAGAGTTTTTTTTTTTCTCAAACGTCATTATTGACAGTTCTCTAACTTCAATGGTTTCTTCTGATCATGAACTGTCCTGAACATAAACATAGTATTGACGAACATGAACGGTTCTTCTGAATATGACTTGTCTTGCCTACTTCTTGCTGCCAGAGACCTGCAGATCTTCCTCTCACACAGCTGAGCCACATTTGGTTTGAGAGGGGAAACTATTGAGACTCAGTATAGCTTGAAGATGATCGTCAGTACGTAGACCTATACTTGGACTTACTGAAGTTCAAGATTGAGGAAGACGTTACAAATTTTTTCATTATTATGAGAAAGTTTCTCATTATTTCGAGATACTAAGTCATTATTATGAGAAACACTCTCATTATTTTGAGATACTAAGTCATTATTATAAGAAACTTTCTAATTTTTTCGAGATACAAAGTCATTATTTTGAGAAACCCTCTCATAATTATGACTTAAATAATAATAAAATTTCTCAACTGTGGCGGAAACGGCTTCCATACTTTACTGATGACATGAACATCGTAACATTTGTATATGGTAGAAAATACCGAGATAGTCGACTGCTATATCTATATACGACTGATAATTATTAGCTGGGACTGTGGAACACCTTAAATATATTTATTATATACAATGTGATGCAGCCACGGAGGCGTTATTTACTGGATTTTATTTTCTATATTAACCCCATGGGTTCATCGGGACAATCTAGCCAACACAGATGTCCTGTTGACTGTGTAACCGAGGCGGGATACTGAGGCCCCTGATGAGCCTCAAGCTGGACGGCGGGCGGGATCTGGCTGAGTGTCCTAGCGGAGCTCCATTCCACTCGGTGACACTGTCAACGGAGCATCAGTGTTGGTCGTTAATTTGCAGATTCGTTATGATAACATATCATTTGCAATGATAACAGTAACATTGACTTCGTCCAGCTCAAAGTAGAACATGCTCAATTCCAAACACAAAGAGTAATAATTCTATGACGGCTTTGACAAATGTGACGTTGCACGGGCATCTCCGTAGTTCTGAAATATTTGTCTGTCTGCGTCAAGCCCGGCCGATGCCCCGCCTCCGGGAGTCTCCACTGTGATTGGCCCTCGAGAGTCATATACTCCACTGTGATTGGTTGGTTTGTACAGCTCCAGCTTGCACGAAAAAGGAATCTTCCGCACACAACACGGTAAAGTGTTATTCATTCAAAACTCGCTGGCTCGCGGGCCACAAAATATTATTTCGCGGGCCGCATGTTTGAGACCCCTGCGCTACACCAGTTCTAATTCTGCCTGTTACAGAATTTATTTTTAGAGTCACCTTTTCAGCTATCCTTTAGCTGTTGTCATTGCTTATCAGTGTTTTTCAAAAGCTAATGACCCTCCACCACCCCCAGCACCACAGTCAGGATTTGGCGTCTGACATTTATCATTATTACAGATATGATTAATATCGATGAATTTTATGTGCTAAGAATGGATATTTATGTGGAGTTTGCCAGCTGTCTGAGTGACTGCTAGATGTTTTGGAGTTGTCAGTTCCAGTGCTGTATTTGTTATTTTATTTGACAGAATCTATCACTGCACCTACTTTAGCAACAGTAGAAATTGTCAGTTAAATTGTCCACAGCTCTGCTACAGATGGAAATGGTGCTGATATTTATATTTTGTATTTAAAAATTTTTATATTTTGTATTTAAAAAATTTTTTTTTTATATCTCACAAATTTGTATTTTACTTCACGCCTATAGCAACATACACTCACCTAAAGGATTATTAGGATCACCATACTAATACTGTGTTTTTCTGTGTTTTCAGAACTGCCTTAATATTACGTGGCATTGATTCAACAAGGTGCTGAAAGCATTCTTTAGAAATGTTGGCCCATATTTCTAGGATAGCATCTTACAGTTGATGGAGTTTTTTTGGGATGCACATCCAGGGCAAGAAGCTCCCGTTCCACCACATCCAAAATATTCTCTATTGGGTTGAGATCTAATGACTGTGGGGGACATTTTAGTACAGTGAACTCATTGTCATGTTCAAGAAACCAATTTGAAATGATTCCTCTTTGTCATGTTCAAGAAACCAATTTGAAATGATTGAAGTAGTCATCAGAGGATGGTGGTCATAAAGGGTTGGACATGGTCAGAAACAATGCTCAGGTACGCCATGGCATTTAAACGATGGCCAATTTTCACTAAGGAGCCAAAAGTGTGCCAAGAAAACATCCCCCACACCATTACACCACCACCACCAGCCTGCAAAGTAGTAACAAGACGTGATGGATCCATGTTCTCATACTGTTTGAGACTAATTCTGACTCTACCATCTGAATGTGTCAACAGAAATCGAGACTCATCAGACCAGGCAACATTTTTTCCAGTCTTCAACTGTTTGGGGTGAGCTTGTGCAAATTGTAGCCTCTTTTTCCTATTTGTATTGGAGATGAGTTTGTACCTGTGGGGTGTTCTGCTGTTGTAGCCCATCCGCCTCAAGGTTGTGCATGTTGTGGCTTCACAAATGCTTTTCTGCATACCTCCGTTGTAATGAGTGGTTATTTCAGTCAAAGTTGCTTTTCTTTATCAGCTTGAATCAGTAGGCCCATGACCTCTGACCTCTAGTAACAACAAGGCATTTTCACCCACAGGACTGCCGCATACTGGATGTTTTTCCCTTTTCACACATTCTTTGTAAACCCTAGAAATGGTTGTGCGTGAAAATCCCAGTAACTGAGCAGATTGTGAAAAACAGTGGTACAAATAACGTAAAATGTCGAAGCTTAACTTTCGAGTGAGGCTTTCTCCGAAAGTGGCGGCAGAGGAGGAGTTGGACAAACGGCAGATAACGTATGTACGTACACTTAACTTTACGAAAACACATAAAAAATTTAAAGTTTCGGGTGCGGAGTGGCTGAGCTAAAGCACGCCAGCACGTCCGTATAGAAGATGCATGATGGGAGGGATGCTGTCCAAAAATTTTCGTCTTTGCTTTCGTAAATTGGATTTTTCGTAAGTTGAGCCTTTCGTATCTTGAGGTACTACTGTACTCATAATATTCATAGCCACGCTCAAAATCGCTTAAATCACCTTTCTTTCCAATTCTGAAATTCAGTTTAGAGTTCAGGAGATTGTCTTGACCAGGACCAACCCCTAAATGCATTGAAGCAACTGCCATGTGATTGGTTGATTAGATAATTGCATTAATGAGAAATTGAACAGGTGTTCCTAATAATACTTTAGGTGAGTGTATATATATATAACAACACCCTTTTGAAAAACATTGGTACAGAGTCACAAAACTTATTAATTATACTCAACCATGTAATTTATGCAATCTATTTCCCAAAAAAAGAGCAAACAAAAAAGTTCACAACTCATTTTTTTCCCCCAAGTTGCTCCTCAATGAGGTCTTCACAGACCATGAAAGCCGAGATCTTTTATCCATTGTGCTTCAATGGGTCTATTTTTACAACTGAATTGATTTACCCACTGAGTTCCTTCAAGACAGTTAGTGCATAACTGTGAGGTTTGTTGATGTGTCGGAGAGCAGATTGAACATAAAAGGTGCAGAGCCAGTGAAAATACAGACGCAACACAGCACAAGACTAGACACAACATGAAAAGACGCAGCCAATGTAAACACGAACCATGTGCTACACAGAACACAACTCACGTGGACAAGAGAGCGCGCGATCCGAGTGGATTTGTAACCACGTACTTTCACATGATAGGATATAGTGCACGAGCACTAGTGAACACTAGTCCTGTACAGTCACACAGAATACAAAACACACAGAGCATGAGTGTCCGAGTAGAAGACCACCACAGCTTATCAGGCTGAACTGGAGACCACCACAGCAGATCAAGCAGAGCTGGAACAGAGAACACAGCGAGATTAGAGATGGCCTCTCTGGACATCAAAAAGAATTCAAAGAAAAACGACAGGATGTTAAGGGACGACAGAGAGTTCATTGACAACTCTCTTTTTGTGTCAGGGCAGACAGGAAGTCCAGAAGTGGTTGCCACCACCTCAATTGGATCCTTGAGGAGCTTTAGAAGTGTATTTGGCCTAAATTCACAAGATGGCAACTGCCAATACATTTGCATTTATGCATTTGGCAGATGCTTTTATCCAAAGTGACTTACATTGCATTCAAGAAACACACTGACACTCTAATCAGTTCTTGCTTTCCCTGGGATCAAACCCATGACTTTGGCGTTGTAAACATCAATGCTCTACTGGTTGAGAACTCTGCGATGATATTGGGGCCACTGACATCAGCATTGGGTCTGCCTCTCTAGACATCATTCTCAGATGCCTTAGAACAGGATTTATTAGGACACTCTGACGTGGCGACCATGATGAGTTTGGACCATTATACTCAGAAGCACTGAAAGCTCGGGACTTGAGTTCACCAGATTTGGAAACACTGGAGCTCCACAAGCTCCACAGGTGTGGCAAAACCATTTAATTCTGGACCCTGCTCCCATGTAACTGCAGATAAGCAACTATTTCCAGATCACTTTATTCCTGGGTGACATTTATCTATCAAGTCTCAGTTTCCCACAAAAAAAAACAAGATAGATCAGCATTCACTCGCACACAAATGTGACCATTTCTCTTGCAGTCTTTCTCTTTGTCTCTTTTCAAAGAATACGGCCTGCAGACACTCTTCCATAAAAGGTTATCCATGAAAGACAGCGCTATTATCCTTTCTGAACACACTATATTTATTGAATTCCAAAACCTTCTGCTCTGATAGGCTCTTACTCAGTGAAACATGCAATCCTTCATTGATAGACACATTGTGAATGCTTTAAGTTCCATTTACATGTTACTTATGGAGTTCATGGCTCCACGGGTAATTATTATGATTCTGGATACCTGTCAAAAACAGAACAGACTGTTCTGACCAGACAGCCTGAGTTATTACACTGATGGTTCTTCCTGGGTTTCTCTTCACAGTATAATGCTTCATTCTTCTGTTACGATTATCACAGTGAGACTCCATTATCTCAGCTAATTACCTAATCATTCACATCACACTATCTTAGCTGTACCAGTCCACAAAACCACTGTAATCTTGTGAAAAAAAAAGTTAAAACCATGTCCTTGAAAAATGTGATAAATGTGATAGATTTATTTTCTTATAAGTTTAACCATTAGGTAGCATTAGCATTGGGTTTGCAGTGTGTATGTGTGCTGTTGTGGAAATTATTTTCCTAAATGTTTATCAATAAAGTACAAGAGATTCTCGAAAGTTTTAAACAGCTTAAGCTTTATTTCTACAAGAAATGGCATTCTCACACACAGACAGCATCTAACTATGAGAAGAGTTTTTTTCATTGCTTCATTAGTTTATATACAGTCTCTAGACCCCCACCTCAGCCTGTCCTCAGGTCTTTACACTTGGTGACTAAACACAATATCCTATTCCACATGTGTTGCTCGTAGGTTGCTTGCTACGCACATGCACAAAAACAGAATTTTTTTTTTTTTTTTTTGATAAGCTTGCTTACTTCTAAAGATAAGGAGTTATAGGTAAGAAATAAAAGTTCCAACACAGTGTGTGTGTGTTCATTACTCACTACTGCTAATGTTTGCACGAACTTGGATGGGTTAAATGCAGAGGACAAAATGTGAGTATGGATTACAACACTTGGACATCTCATGTCACTTTCACTTTATAAAGGATTGCAACAGTTTATTTTTGAATATCTTTGAATGTGGACAGATTTGTAACTGCCACTACAAAGGATTTTAGATGTTAAATTCACAACCAACTACATGTAATCGGTTCCACTTGGCCCTTTCTGAGAGGTGCTTGATTAGCATAAGCATGGGAGTCAGGCACACTAACAAGGCCACTAAAGACCACAGCCTCTAGAATCAGCCACTAGTGTTTACCTCCACAGCTATCTCTATCAGCTGGGCTCTGTTACACCTCACCGTGACATACAGTAATAATAATAAATAATAATAATAATTCATTACATTTATATAGTGCTTTATCAAAGACTCTCAAAGTTGCTTTACATGGATGGGGGAATATCCTCAGACTAGTAGTCTCTCATTGAGTCTGGGTTACAGGTTGCCAAAAAAAGTGTTGAACCCTTAAGGTATACAAACACACAAAATAACTTTGACTTAAAAAAGAAAAAATCTCAAACTGTCAGTCAGTTTTTTAAGGCTATTCAATTTCATTTTTATGGCATTTTATTATGTAAATTTGAATGAATTAAAAACAAAATTATGGTCGGTTTAGTTAACGGTCCAATTCTCACTATTAGCTATGACTTTAGGCAAAATGAACTCATCGTTACAGCTTATTCATAGGTAGTATGGTAGTTGTAAAGTTTAAGTATTGGATATGATTAAGATTAGAATACGTAGACAATATGCAGAATAAGGCAGTCGTTAATGAGATAATAATGAGAATTGAACCCTACTCCAAAATGAACCATTCTGCATGCTTACCTTTTCATCAAAACGATTATTTGGACATACTATTAAAACTTGTATTATTATTATTGTTGTTGTTATTGCTTCCATGTTCATTTAGCTAATTCAGGTTTAATTAATAATGGTGTTGCAAGTATATCTTGGATTACTGAAAAAGTTTTCATCTGAAAACAAAACATTCTTACCAGCTCTTCTATATTTTTTTATGTCCTTGATAGGTTACCTTGAGTGATTGGATGTGTGTTTTGAGTTTAGACAGGTATGTGGAAAATTTAATGAACTCCTGAAATGAATTTGATTCAGCTCAGATGAAGGCCTGGTTTGGTCCGACCGTGTGAGCAGCTGTAAACAAACAGTGCTTGTCTCAGTCTTTAATTCTCATTGTGCTGTAATGCAGTCAGATAGTAAAGTTATTATAAATGCATAACCTACCACTGATCAATTCATACAGACATGCTTGTGCCTGTGGTCAGAAAGACTGCAAGATGCTGACCCTAAATTTAAAGCAGCAGAAACATATGGTTTCACCTCTATGGCATCATGACAAGCCATGATATATAGTGTTCCTCTAATTCTTGATATTGTTGAACAAAAGCAAATTTTATTGGGCAGACGGAAGTTTTTCTTTTTTTTTTTTAAATGTCTGTTATTTTTTTATATATTGTCAAGAACATGTAGTATGTTCATGTGTCTCAAATGGAAATAAATATGTGTCAGGGTTCTGTCAATTCAGTTTGGGTTTCTAGTGTTTACTTTCTAGTGTTTACGTCACCTGCCGGAGTTTTGGTTCCTTGCCACTGTCGCCTATGGCTTGCTCAGTTGGGGAAACTTAACACTTAAAATTCATCAATTGTATTGATTCGCCTGCTCTTTTGGGGCTTCTGTTCAGCCAAACAAACTTTGTTTATATTGTTTTTCCTGTAAAGCTGCTTTGAAACAATCTACATTGTAAAAAGCGCTATATAAATAAAGGTGACTTGACTTGACTTGACAACAAAGTATACATTTTATTAGTCCTTCTCTTCACTTTTCTGTTTTAGATTTGCATTTCACTGCATTGAAAAATTTCACCTGACACCCCACTGTGCTTTTATTCTCCAAAACGACAATACCTAATTGAATGAATTAAATAATTTGTTGTGCGTACCAGAACTGAAGACAACAATCTTTATTGAACAGCACGGCCGGGCATAGAGCTATACACACCACAGCAACTTCCATTGATGAGTAACCAAATTTGTCTTGATCTTTTGACAAATAAGAGGTATTTGCACCATTAAAACATCCTGCAAGTTTCATAACTTAAAAGATCTTCATTATAAACAAAGCATTAATTTAATCCAGCTCCAAAAACAGCTCATTTGGGTATTGTGGAATTTGCGACATCAAATGGACAAATACATTTGCATATACCTGGCTCATGTTGATGAATAGTTAAACATCATTGAACCCATTGGCATTCAGCCGCTTAACGGCAGAAATGAGCGCCACATCATTTCATAAGCAAATAGAAACCCTTTACAATGCTGTCTTCACAAAAACAGTACCAAATTAAATACAAACAGAAACACTACTAAAGATAATATTACTTTAAAGTTTTATTTGGTTTTAGTCTTATCTTTCAAGCTTTTTCTGCAAAGGATGGATTTTTATGGATGAGATTTTCAAAACACTTGTGCACTTGTGCACTGCTGTTTCCTGTTTGCTCGAGTGGATTGCGTCTGTTTGCGTCGTTTAAACTTGTTTTTGTTTTTAGATTTTAAACTCGACGTTCGTTCATATTGCTAAATACAATACTAGATTATTTAATAAATTATAATCGTTAGCTTTAATCTAGTCGCTAAACGCGCTAGCATTGTGCTATCTTACTGTCCGTGCATACAGCGTTTTTCTCGCTCGCGTCTTTTTCCCGACTTCATCAAACAACTGGTCAACAAGTTGGATCAACACACGCGGTGAGTCATGTCATCTTCTTTAGCAATTGTTACATGCACTGCCTGCTTCATGCATAGTTTGTCTGTCTCTGTCAGCTGTGAAGGGTTCACATGTGATAAATGTAGGGACATAATTAGGCTGACAGAGAAGGTTTCAGAATTAGAGACACGCATCCAAACTTTAATTGAGGATAGTAAGAATGCAAGGGTTTTAGATACTGCTTTGGATGCGACTAGCTTAGCAAACCCTGTACATTGTTCGGTTCCGGCTGTAGAGCCCGTGCAGCAGGGCAACTGGGTGACTGTGAGACGGCATAATCGCGGGTCAAAAAACCACTGTTCCATTCCGATTAGAACATCAAACAGGTTCTCCCCACTCAGTGACGCACCCACTGAGAAACCTGTTGAAAGTGCCCTAGTGATTGGCGATTCTATTACTCGGAATGTGAAAATAGAGACTCCAGCCACCATAGTCACATGTTTGCCGGGAGCCAGAGCGCCTGACGTCAAAGCAAATTTAAAAGTGCTGGCTAAGGCTAATCGTAAATATTCTAAGATTGTTATTCACGTCGGCGCTAATGATGTCCGACTTCGTCAGTCGGAGATCACTAAAACTAATATTAAAGAGGTGTGTGAACTCGCAAGTACGATGTCAGGCACTGTAATTTGCTCTGGACCTCTCCCTATGCGCAGGAGTGATGAGATGCTTAGCAGATTATCCTCACTCAATGGCTGGATGTCTAAGTGGTGCCCGCAGAATAACATAGGGTTTATAGACAATTGGAAAAGTTTTTGGGGCAGACCTGACCTGTTGAAAAGAGATGGTATTCATCCCACCTGGGATGGTGCCGCTCTTCTCTCTAGTAATTTGGCATATAGTCTTAGAGCTAAACCTTGACTAACTGGGGTCCAGGTCAGGAAGCAGACAAACTGGCTAAACCGACCGTCTGCTAGCTGTCTCACGTCACAGAGGTCAGATAAATTACAACACATAGAAACTCTTTCTCCTAGATATCCTATAGAGACTGTGTCTGTTCCACGAATTAGCAAATACAAAAAAACTCTCAAAACCGTTTAAGGGTAAAAATTTAATTGATTTACAAACAACTAAGAACGGTTATAACACAAATGAACAAATGATAAAGCTTGGGTTGCTGAATATACGATCCCTTTCCTCAAAAGCACTTATTGTAAATGATATAATTACAGATCATAAACTAGATGTGCTGTGTTTGACAGAAACCTGGCTAAAACCAGACGATTATATCACTTTAAATGAGTCCACCCCTCAAGATTACTATTATAAACATGAGCCTCGTCTGAAAGGTAAAGGAGGAGGTGTTGCTGTAATTTATAGTAACACGATCAGTACTGCTCAAAGGTCTAATTTGAAATATAATTCTTTTGAAGTGATGGTCCTTAATGTAAAATTATCTAGTGCAAGTAATAATTCCTGTTTAACTTTTGTGCTGGCTATTCTATACAGGCCACCAGGGCACCATACAGACTTTATCAAAGAATTTGCTGATTTTCTCTCAGAACTAGTAATGTCTGCAGATAAAGTCATAATTGTCGGTGATTTTAATATCCATGTAGATAATGAAAAAGACGCATTGGGATTGGCATTTAGAGACATCTTAAACTCTATTGGAGTTACACAACATGTATCAGGACCCACTCATTCTCATAATCATACTTTAGATCTAATATTGTCGCATGGGATCAATGTTGATACTGTTCAAATTCTACAGCAGAGCGATGACATCTCAGATCATTACTTAGTTGCGTGTAGACTACCTTTAGCCAAAGTCGAAAAACTAACTCCCTGTTATAAATATAGTAGAACTATCACTCCTAACACAAAAGATAGCTTTATAAATAATCTTCCTGATCAGTTTGATCTACTTAACATCCCAGATAGCCTAGAAGAACTTGATGTTGCAACAGAAACTATTAACTCTCTCTTTTCCAGCACTTTAGACACTGTTGCTCCGTTGCGCTTAAAGAAGATTAAAGAAAATAGTCCAACACCGTGGTACAACGAGCACACCCGGGCCCTCAAGAGAGCAGCCAGAAAAATGGAGCGGAGCTGGAAAAAAACTAAGCTAGAGGTTTTTCGCATTTCATGGAAAGACAGCTCTATTGCATTCAGAAAAGCCTTAAAATCAGCTAGATCTGCTTACTTTTCCACCCTCTTAGAAGAAAACAAATACAACCCTAGGTATTTATTTGAGACAGTGACTAAATTAACAAGAAATAAAGCCTCAACCCCAGATGCTTTAAAACAGCACAGCAGTAATGACTTCATGGACTTCTTTACTTGCAAAATTCATAATATTAGAGAGAAAATTATAACCATGCAACCGTCTACTACAATATCACAAAATACAGAAAATTTTAGTGTCCCCGAAGAAAAATTCCACTCCTTCAATGTTATTGGGGAGGAAGAATTGTCTAAACTCGTTAAATCATCAAAATCAACAACATGTATGCTAGACCCAATACCAACTAAGCTACTGAAAGAGTTGCTTCCAGAGATCATAGATCCTCTCCTTAATATTATTAATTCATCTTTGTCATTAGGATACGTACCAAAAACCTTTAAGCTGGCCGTAATTAAACCGCTTATTAAAAAACCACAACTTGATCCTACAGAATTAGTTAATTACAGGCCGATATCGAATCTACCTTTTTTGTCAAAGATTCTAGAAAAGGCAATATCTTCACAACTATGTTCCTTTCTAGAAAGAAACAGCATCTACGAGGATTTCCAGTCAGGATTTAGACCATATCATAGTACTGAGACTGCTCTTATTAGAGTTACTAATGATTTGCTCTTATCATCCGATCGTGGTTGTATCTCTCTGTTAGTGTTACTGGACCTTAGTGCTGCATTTGATACAATTGACCACAAAATCCTTCTGAATAGACTTGAAAATTATGTTGGCATTAGTGGAGTTGCATTAGCCTGGTTCAAATCATACTTATCTGACCGTTATCAGTTTGTAGCAGTAAATGAGGAGATGTCATATCGGTCACAAGTTCAGTATGGAGTTCCTCAAGGTTCAGTGTTAGGACCATTGCTTTTCACCCTGTACATGCTTCCTTTGGGTGCAGTTATTAGGAAGCATGGCATTAGCTTTCATTGTTACGCTGATGATACTCAGCTCTATATTTCTTCTCATCCGGATGAAACAAACAAATTCACTAAATTAACAGAATGCATAACCGATATAAAAAATTGGATGACTAATAACTTTCTACTGCTTAATTCTGAAAAAACAGAGATTCTAATTATTAGACCAAAAAGTTCAGCGCGTAATAATCTAGACTACCGCCTAACACTCAATGGCTGTTCTGTCAAGTCTTCGTCGTCAGTTAGAAACCTGGGTGTGCTCTTTGATACCAATCTTTCATTTGAAAGCCATGTTTCTAGCATCTGTAAAACGGCATTCTTCCATCTTAAAAATATATCTAAATTACGACATATGCTCTCTAAGACAAATGCGGAAAAGTTAGTTCATGCGTTCATGAGTTCAAGGCTAGATTATTGTAATGCTCTACTAGGTGGTTGCCCTGCACGCTTAATAAACAAATTCCAGCTGGTCCAAAATGCAGCAGCTCGAGTTCTTACTAGAACCAGGAAATATGAGCATATTAGCCCAGTTCTGTCAAACCTGCACTGGCTTCCTATTAATCACCGAATACATTTTAAAATCTTGCTAATTACTTACAAAGCATTAAATGGTTTAGCTCCCCAGTACTTGAGCGATCTCCTAACACATTATAGTCCTTCACGTCTATTGCGATCCCAAAATACTGACCAGCTTATAATACCTAGAATATCAAAGTCAACTGCTGGCGGTCGATCCTTTTCCTATTTAGCTCCTAAACTCTGGAACAGTCTTCCTAATACAGTTCGGGAAGCAGACACACTCTGTCAGTTTAAATCTAGACTAAAAACACATCTTTTCAACCTGGCATACACATAACACATTATACATACATTTTAATCCAAATCATGTAAAATGATTGTTAGGCTGCCTAATTTAGATAAGCCGGAACCGAGAACATTCCCATAACACCTGATGTACTCGATACATCAGAAGAAGAATGGCATCTACGCTGATATTGTTCTCTGTTTATTCCGAGGTTACCGTGGTCAGCCGGATCCGGGCCGTATCCAGATCAGATGAAGGACCTGGACACGAGCACAGCACTACCCTGAAGTGTCTGCGGAGACCGTGACTCTACTAGACCCTCCCCTGTGACGATCATGAACCCATCTCCAACCGGACCAAATTGGACTTCATATTGGACTTGAATTGTTGTCAATATAATAATCATGTACTGTTTGGCTTTGGCCAGAGGAGAACTGGTCCCCCGACTGAGCCTGGTTTCTCCCAAGGTTTTCTCCATTCTATTCTTCATTCGTTACGTCACCTGCTGGAGTTTTTTCCTTGCCGCTGTCGCCTATGGCTTGCTCAGTTGGGGAAACTTAACACTTAAAATTCATCAATTGTATTGATTCGCCTGCTCTTTTGGGGCTTCTGTTCAGCCAAACAAACTTTGTTTATATTGTTTTTCCTGTAAAGCTGCTTTGAAACAATCTACATTGTAAAAAGCGCTATATAAATAAAGGTGACTTGACTTGACTTGACTTATACTCAATAGCAAATATGTCACCACTCAGAGGGAGGACCAAGACTCAGAATGAGTGGGGGAATTATATTTATTAACAACCAATACACTGCACAAGATAGGTGCAGCAGGAATAGTCCAAACAAAAAGACAAGGAACACATAACAGGAGAAAAGGGTGTTTGTAGATGAGAAAGCTCCAGATGCTAAGGCAACAATAGGAGATAAGGCAGCGTTTCCGGGAATCAGAGGCTCAACACTTGGCAAAGAACCTGCAGAAAAAGCAGACTGGCTGCCAGGGCAGGAGAGTCAGTGACCAGTAAGGACATAGGAAGCAGGAAGCAAGACACAAGAAAACAAAAATATGATCAAGAGCAAAACAAACAGTGGCCATAAAAAAAACATAACTAAAAAAAGTTATAACTGGAGCAACTGATTGACAAAAACAGGACTAAACAAGGGGGTGTGGTACGATAGAGCCATGTGCTCAGGCACAAGACAAACAAAGAAACATTTAACAGAGACAAGACCGACAAAGACAGGGCAGGAGCCTGAGATATTGGGCATTAATTCTGTTTCCCATGCAATGACGTTAGCCAATAGCGTATAATAAAAAATAGTAATTATACAGGAGCTCCTGCTGCGAGCTCAAGCGCAAGCAAAACTGTTCAAAAGCCTCCATAGTCACAGCGCCACAGCCGCTTGCAGCAGCTCACGGACCGGTCCGCGAATGCGCTCCGTGGCCCGGTCCCATTTCATCGACAGATGGCACGGTGGCACTTCGTGGGACCGGGGGTTGGGGACCACTGCTTTAACTGACAAGAAATGTTAAACTGTTCAAATGATCACCAGACAAAAATATAAAATAATTATGCCATTGTATCTGCTTTTGCTCAAGTCATACCCCCCAAGTTTTCTCAGGTAATTATCTTCCCCACATCAGACTAAGGCTGTGTTCGAAACCGAATGAGTCCCTACTACGTATACAGTAGGCAAAAAGCAGTAGGCGAATGAATGGTATGTCCGAATTCTCAGTATTCATAAAACAGAAGCCGAGAAATCCTTTGGATGGCCTACTGCTCAAACCCGAATTCTGAAGTGCTCATCGATGGATAGTTTTCTATCCCAGCCTTCCAAGGAGTCCACAGGAGTGGGTACATCACAATCGAAAGTGGCTGAGAAAAATGTAAGAATTGGAAAACAAAAACACCAAAAATTTGTTTAACGTCTAAGCGTAAAGAGTTGAATTGTTGGTGTAAAGGCATTGTATATTTATGATTTTGCTTTAAAAACAGGTTTTATTATTAATAGCTAACAGGGCGGTTCCAGTAAGCCCACGTACGTTTCCAAAGTTACACACAGTCTAAACCATATACATTTTAAAGACACTTATTAATAAAGACACTATTTGAAATCTGACATGAGCCACCATGCTCCCGGTGTCGCCATGGAAGGCAGTGTCACCATGGCTCCCAATCCTCATAGCATCACTATGGCAGGCAGCGACACCCAGGCTCCCAATTCTCCTGGTGCCACCCTGGCAGGCAGCACCACCCTGGCTCCCTGAACTCCCAGCACCACCCTAGAGACCACCCTGACTCCTCCATGAGGTCATGCCTTGTGGGAGGGAGCATTCTGTCACAGTCATGTCGTGTCTCCTCACTCTTCCTGTTTCCTTCCGTGTGCTTTCCATGTGTCATATCCCTCACCTGTCGTGTAATCACTTCCCTGATTAGTCTTGTCACCTGTTCCCCATCATTCCTTCTGTATTTAACCCAGCATGTGTTCCTCGGTCTTTGTCTGTCATTGCATATGTTCAGACGTGTGTTGGTGGGTTCCTTGTTCTCTGTAGAGTTGTTATCGCCAGGTTTAGCCCAAATGTGCTGCCTTTGTTTTCTTTTGTTTTAGTTTCCAGTTTGTGAATAAAGCAAGATGCAGTTTGCCTGCGTCGTCCGAGTTTTGCACCCCCGTGTGCCTTTTGAGTTTATTATTAAAGTGTTTTCAGTTTCATCTCCGTTTTCTCCGCATCACACGCCAGCCTCGCGTGACAATCTGTCGTAGTCTAGAAATAGTGTTACTTTAAGTGTATATGGATCTATGGGGACTACATAAAGCATGGCAGCGGCCCTCTAAGCAGTACAAGTTAATTACCCATGTCCAATGACCATGACTGGTGAATTTGTGACTGTGAGATCCACGTAAAAGAATGGCCGGCGTGAGACTCTAAGCAACATTGAGACCCGAATGAACGAGTGCTGTAAGAGTACAACGTTTGATAGAATAATCAAGTGTACACTAGCCAAAGTATCAAATAAATGACCGACAACCAATTGGCATTCCAACTTAAATTCGACGTCACAATAAAAATGGAGTTAACAACAAATGGGTATTTGCCACACTGAAAATACAGAACACTTAGTGATCCTTCACCCGCTTCTTGAGAACTGTCATTGGGCCGATTGAACAGGCCTTGTGTGTTTTGTTTAATGTGTTATTAACTTGTTGTCACGGTTTGCGAATTCATTGTCTCTTAGGATTGACTGTGTATGATTGTGAGATGAATGTGGGAGGCGTGGTCACTGATCACCGCCACCATCATCGCACACACCTGAATCCCATCTCCCTCTGCCCATTTAGTTCACCTCTTCCCTCACCACTGTGTCGAGTCGTTGTTCAGCAGAGTGTTTCCTTGGTGTCCTCGGTTTTCCCCGCTTCCAGTGTCCGTGTTCGCCTGTTCCAGTGTCTGCCGTCTGCGTGTCGTTGTGTGTTCCTGGTTCCCGTGTCCCTTGTTTCACCTCCACGCCGCGCACTTGGATGTCACCGCTTCACGTCACCATCTACAGCCCATTGAGTCTCTGCGCCGTCAGTTCCTGGACATTTCTCTGTTTATTCATCACCTTCAATAAATACATTTCGCACTTGAATCCAGTCTCCTCAGGCTCATGACAGAACGACTCGACCAACCGATGGATTCAGCGAATGCACCCAACTGGCAAGAGTTTGTTGCTAACAACATGGCGCGCCTGGACAGGCAGGAGGAGCAGATGTTGGCCACCGGGCGCGCCGTTTCTACACTGGCGGCGCAGATGTCCGAGCTCGCCAGCAAATTCCAACAGCTGCCTGTTCCCGCTGCGCCAGCCACACCGCCGGCCCCTCCCCCCATCAGCCGCCCCACAGGTCAGTCAGAACCACATTTACCACCACCTGAACGTTATGCCGGGGAACCGGATTTTTGCAGATCTTTTATCACTAAGTGTTCAGTCTTCTTTTCATTGCAACCTCAAACATACTCCACCGAGCAAGCCAAGGTGGCCCTGGTCATTACGTTACTCTCGGGGCGGGCAGCCAAATGGGGTACGGCGGTGTGGGAGAATCAAGACCCGTGCTGCTCCTCGTTCCAGGCCTTCGCGGAGGAGATGAAGAGAGTTTTCGACCGGTCGGCAGTCGGCCGCGAGGCAGCACGCAGGTTATCCGATCTCAAACAGGGAGATCGGTCGGTCTCCGACTACGCCATCGAATTCCGTACGCTCGCGGCCGACTGCAAGTGGAACGAGGAGGCGCAGTGGGACAGGTTCCTGCATGGGCTGGCTGACCGTGTCCAACGAGAGATATACGCCCTGGATCTACCCCCACAACTCAATGGTCTCATCGAGCTGGCGCTTCGAGTAGACGCTCGTTTGGAGCGCAGTAAGTTCCGCTCCACCCCAGCGGTAGGTCCAGGGTCCCCCTCGGTAGTCCCACCACAACATCCCGGCACGGTCAGTTCCTCGTCCGATCATGAGCCCATGCAGGTTGGTCGAGCTCGGCTTTCCCGGGAGGAGAGAGAACGCCGCCGAGCCCTAGGTTTGTGTATTTACTGTGCCGGCGAGGGGCATTTCATCCTCCAGTGTCCGGTAAAAGCACGCGCCCGCCAGTAAGGAGGGGGCTACTGACGGGCGCAGTCACCATGAACCGGACCTCCTCTTCGACTCTCCTCCCGGTAAGACTTCAATGGGCCAACGAATCTCGTCACTGTTATGCACTACTGGACTCCGGGGCTGAGGGCAATCTCATGGATCATTCCTTCGCACGTCAACACAGGATCAACACTGAGCACCTCACCCATTCCATTGCCGTCAACGCCTTGGGCGGCCAAAGCCTTCCGGACATTGCTCTCAGAACCATTCCACTCACACTGATCACAGCAGGTAACCACAGAGAGACCATAGACTTTTTTATCACGGACTGTCCCTCTGTTCCCATCGTCCTCGGTCATCCCTGGCTAGTCAAGCATAACCCCAGGGTTGACTGGGGACACAATAGCATTCTTAACTGGAGTGATCAGTGTCATGCCTCTTGTCTCGTGTCTGCACGTTCGTCTGTGTCTAGTTCTGTGTTGCAGGAGGAGCCGATGAATTTGTCTAACGTGCCCTCGGAGTACCTCGACCTGAAGGAAGTGTTCAGTAAGTCTCGGGCTGCTTCTCTTCCTCCGCACCGTCCCTACGACTGTGCGATAGATATTCTGCCAGGTATGTCTCCGCCTAAGGGCAAGTTATACTCTCTTTCCATTCCGGAGAGGGAGGCCATGGAGAAATATATTTCTGATTCTTTGGCTACCGGGTTCATCCGCCCCTCTTCTTCTCCAGCGGGGGCGGGATTCTTTTTTGTGGGGAAGAAGGATGGGTCTCTGCGACCTTGTATTGACTACCGAGGGTTGAACAACATCACGGTAAAGAATACCTATCCTCTACCGCTAATGTCTTCAGCCTTCGAGAGGTTGCAGGGAGCATCAATCTTCACAAAATTGGATTTAAGGAATGCTTATCATTTGGTCCGCATAAGAGAGGGGGATGAATGGAAGACAGCATTTAATACCCCCAGGGGACACTTTGAATACTTGGTCATGCCGTTTGGGCTGTCCAACTCCCCAGCTGTCTTCCAAGCACTCGTCAATGACGTGTTGAGAGACATGATAGACCAGTTCACGTATGTTTACCTGGATGACATACTGATTTTTTCCTCGTCTCTCCAGGAACATGTTCAACACGTCCGGCGAGTGCTCCAAAGGTTACTACAGAATGGTCTTTTTGTCAAGGCGGAGAAATGCGTTTTTCATGCACAGTCTGTTCCTTTTCTAGGGTATATCATCTCGTCGGAGGGAGTGTGCATGGATCCCGACAAGGTTAAGGCTGTGGTAGAGTGGCCAACCCCGGACTCTCGCAAGGCCCTGTTGAGATTCCTGGGGTTCGCCAACTTCTACCGACGTTTCATCCGCAACTTCAGCCAGCTAGCCGCTCCTCTGACAGCCTTGACCTCCCCCAGAACTACGTTCAGGTGGTGCAACGCCGCCGAAGCGGCGTTCTCCAAACTTAAGAGCCGCTTCGTTTCGGCTCCCATTCTGATCGCCCCTGATCCCACACGTCAGTTTGTGGTGGAGGTCGACGCTTCAGAGGTGGGGGTAGGTGCGGTTCTCTCCCAGCGCTCTCCCTCAGACGATAAGATGCACCCTTGCGCGTTTTTTTCCCATCGTCTGTCCCCAGCCGAGCGTAATTATGATATTGGTAACCGAGAGTTGTTGGCAGTCAAGCTAGCGTTGGAGGAGTGGCGTCACTGGTTAGAGGGGTCAGGGGTGCCCTTTCTAGTTTGGACCGATCACAAGAACTTAGAGTACATCAGAACCGCCAAAAGACTCAACTCCAGGCAGGCGCGGTGGGCCCTTTTTTTCGGACGTTTTGATTTTTTGTTATCTTACAGGCCGGGGTCCAAAAACATCAAGCCCGATGCCTTATCACGCATTTTTGATTTTTCCGAGCGCCCGTCTACTCCCGAGTGTATTTTTCCTGAGAGACTCATTGTTTCTTCACTCGTGTGGGAGATCGAAGCGAAGGTCAAATCGGCCTTAGAAGGGGTAACGCCTCCGCCCGGGGGTCCGCCGGGTCGATTATTTGTGCCGGAGGAAGTCAGATCCGAGGTCATCCGATGGGGTCACTGTTCCAAAATAGCTTGTCATCCAGGAATCAGTCGCACTAACTTCTTAGTTAAACAACGATTCTGGTGGCCTAAGATGGCCTGTGACATCCGAGATTTTGTTTTGGCTTGTTCCGACTGTGCCCAGGGTAAGACTTCCAATCGTTCACCAGATGGGTTGCTTCAGCCGCTGTCAGTGCCTTCGAGACCCTGGTCCCACATCGCGCTAGATTTTGTAACCGCCCTCCCACCCTCCCAGGGGAACACGGTTGTTTTAACCGTAGTGGACCGGTTCTCGAAGGCAGCACATTTCATACCCTTACCCAAATTACCATCCGCTAAGGAGACAGCGGCATCTGTCATTGAACACGTCTTTCGTATTCATGGCCTCCCGACAGACGTGGTCTCTGACAGAGGGCCCCAATTTATATCCAAATTCTGGAAAGAGTTTTGTAAGTTACTGGGGGCGACTGTAAGCCTGTCTTCGGGTTTCCATCCCCAGAGCAACGGCCAGACCGAACGAGCTAACCAAGACCTTGAGAGATGTTTACGGTGTACGGTGTCACAGAATCCGTCTTCCTGGAGCCAACAACTCCCGTGGGTTGAGTACGCACATAACTCGTTACCAGCATCATCCACGGGCCTTTCGCCGTTTGAGTGTAGTCTAGGGTACCAGCCACCTGTTTTTCCCAGTCTGGAATCCGAAGTCGCGGTCCCCTCCGCTCACGCATTCATCCAGAGGTGCCGTCGCACTTGGAGTAGAGCCCGCGAGACTCTGCTACAAGTGGGGGCGCGCACCAAGGCCCAGGCCGATCGCCACCGGTCGAAGCCTCCCGTCTACGTCGTGGGTCAAAAAGTGTGGCTTTCCTCCAAAGATATTCCTCTCCGCTCCGTGTGTAATAAACTGGCTCCCAAATTCATTGGCCCGTTCCCTGTCACCAAGATCATTAGTCCGGTGACAGTCCGCCTCAAACTACCTCCCGCGTACGGGAGGATTCATGCCGCCTTTCATGTTTCCAAAATTAAGCCCGTTTTTCGTTCTCGCATTAATCCGCCCACCCCGGTTCCTCCACCGCCGCGTCTCGTAGACGGGGAACCTACTTATTCGGTAAACCGTATTCTGGATTCAAGGAGGAGGGGACGTGGATTTCAGTACTTGGTGGACTGGGAAGGTTACGGCCCGGAGGAGAGAAGTTGGGTACCTGCCAGAGACATATTGGATCACTCCCTCATCGATGATTACAATCGACAGGTAAGTGCCTCTGGGAGCGTCGAGAGACGCTCCTAAGGGGGGGGGTACTGTCACGGTTTGCGAATTCATTGTCTCTTAGGATTGACTGTGTATGATTGTGAGATGAATGTGGGAGGCGTGGTCACTGATCACCGCCACCATCATCGCACACACCTGAATCCCATCTCCCTCTGCCCATTTAGTTCACCTCTTCCCTCACCACTGTGTCGAGTCGTTGTTCAGCAGAGTGTTTCCTTGGTGTCCTCGGTTTTCCCCGCTTCCAGTGTCCGTGTTCGCCTGTTCCAGTGTCTGCCGTCTGCGTGTCGTTGTGTGTTCCTGGTTCCCGTGTCCCTTGTTTCACCTCCACGCCGCGCACTTGGATGTCACCGCTTCACGTCACCATCTACAGCCCATTGAGTCTCTGCGCCGTCAGTTCCTGGACATTTCTCTGTTTATTCATCACCTTCAATAAATACATTTCGCACTTGAATCCAGTCTCCTCAGGCTCATGACACTTGTATTAATTTATGTTGATTGTTACTTTCATTCATTCAGTTACTCATTTTTATTATGTATCATATTTTCAGTAAATAAAAAAAATAACTTAATTGTTTGACTGAGAATTGATGTATTCACATAGGCTATATGTGTCCAGTGTGTATTCTTGCATAGCTATGTCATATTGCAACGCTATTGCAATCACTAGGTAACATTTTTCAATACTTAAGCTACTTTTTTTCACTCTTCACTAAGTGATCACAGCATCAGTCTTCATGAGCGAATCTGAAGGTCATTTATTATCACTTTGGAACAAAATGTATCCAATCATAATGTCATTCAATTTACACAAACACTAGGACACACGCCGATACATAATAGATTCAAATATTATTATTTCTTTCTAACAAAGTTAAAGTCTCAATAAGTTAATAGTTATTGAAATGGAGACTTTATTTAGCTTTTTTGCCATTAGAGTACTTGGATTTGTTTGCTTGGACTTCATTTGGAGCATCCTGCAGCGTTCAGCTTACCAGCCTGTAACATTCTAGTAATCTCTTGATTAGATTGTTCCGGTGTGTTTAATGAGGGTTGTATATGAACTGCAGGACAGTGGCCCTCCAGGAAAAAGGGCCCACTCAATGCTAATAAGCTACAGATTGTCACCAGTCCTGGGCAGGGCTTGGCCTAATATGGAATTGAAAACAACTTGTTTTGAGATGCTGCTTTATACAGTATTATTAAAAAATTGAGGTTGGAATTTTACAATTACAGGGTGACTATTTACACACACTGTAGATACACATTTATTTTACATTTTACAGTCTTAAAGGTATATTCCCAACATAAACATAAAGTAACAATCTAAAAAAAAAAGGTACAATCTCTGCTGTTAGTTGGTGCACATATACGTTTTGTTGTTAGCAAACATTATATATGTTACAGTATATAATGTATACAGTATATATACATTTTATAGCATGTCAATCGCTTCATCAAATAAATCGCCATATTGGCTGTTGGTTATCTTGCTAAATCTCAATGCTTTTTTGCAACCCCTGAGGCCGTCGACATAACCAAACTCCACTGTATATTCAACAGGAAGTGTTTTTTTTTATCCCAACAAGTCTTTGTTGAGATCAACGTACTCATTAATGTGCCTAAATCTCATTTAATCTCACATTCTTTGAATTCCCTCACAGTTCCATTCACCTGAAAGACCCATTAGGCAGAAAAGTCTTTGTCTTCCTAGGAGTGAATAACATAAATATTCATGATCACTCTCACATTCACACACTTTTTTTAATGGGAGCTTGGACACTTTCTCCTTATCTGCTACCCATCACTGTCACTGATTTTTTTGTTATAGGTTCGGGTGAAATTAAACCAAATAATACATAATGAGCATTCTGATTTCAAAGACAACGTAATGTTTGTCCACATCTATTATCAGAGTACACAAAGGTTCAAAAATAGTGTGAAAACTATATACTACATTGGGAAATTTTAGCCAATGAAAAAAAGAAAGAAAAAAGTCAGCCCATGTGTTACGCAATTTTGTCTCAGACAGAGAAATGCAGATAACGGCGAGCTTAATTTACAGCACTGATCAGAATGATTAATGCAGGCAAGTATGCGGTTACAATAGACTTTGATGACAGAACATAACTTGGTGATGATGAATGTTCTTGTCTTAAAGGTGCAGAAGATTACGGATGGATGGACAGAAGGCAGGTTGGATGCACACACCTTGTCTGGGTCAGTGAGTAAGAAGGTTTGGTGTGATGCAGGTGAACACAGGAGACACAGGGGAGAGGAAAACACTAGAGAATAATCGCTGGAGATAGTTATTGGAGACATATGCTAGAGAACATGAAAAACAACTTGTTTTCATGAAAACAAGTCCGGACAATGAGCTAAAACGAGCTGTGTGTTTTTGCGTCTGGTTTGATGAGTGTTCAGACGAGGTGCAGGTGTGCGCGGTTAGTATTCTGGTGAGGGAGTGCGCATTTGATTGGCTGAGGCAAGAGCCTGGCAGATCTGTGACAGCATAAGCTCACCAACACAATTTCTCCACAAGAAGTCATCATCGTAATAACCATAACAGACAAGACAGACACTTGGGACATTTTAAATTTTCAGTTCTTCCTGGGAACTCTGAAGAGCTGTTTGATACTGTTTTGTTGAACTGAATTTACAGTCGTTCACCACTGAAGTGCTCTGGATAATGCATGGCCTTTTGGCCTCTCACTGAAAAGAAAACATTCTAGCTTGCCTGTGCCTCAATGTAACAGAGGGACTCACAGGCAGGGATCCAATCGCTTATGTCTTTCTAAAGATTTGATTGACAGGGGCGGGAACAAACCACACAATGGCACATCTGTCTCAACTCAAACAAAGTTTAAAAGAGGAGTTAATGCACCTTCACCTTGTGTGTTTTTGTAGTGACATTTATTGTGCGACTTGGTTAGTTATATTTAGGCTACATTTAAATTAAACATATTTACTGATAGAATACAGACAATGACAGATAGATAGATAGATATAGTGACACATTCATATAGGTTTAGTTAGATATTGACAGATAGCACAGCAGTTAGACATATAGAATTTCATAAATAGATAGATTCAAATATATATATATAGATTCATAGATATATACAGTTATATATAGATTCATAGATATATACACTTTCATAAATATATAGATTCATAGATAGATCTAGATATATATACAACTATGTATATATATATATATATATATGTATAGAGAGAGAGAGAGAGAGAGAGAGAGAGAAAACTCGCTACATTAACACAAACACAACATTTTTATTTTTTTTATGGATTGTTGTCAAAGTTTCAGACATTTGCAATTGACCACTAGATGTCGCCGTGGAGACGGGTGTCGGTATAGAGTTTCGAAGCCTCAAAACAATACGGCACATTTGATTCAAGTGTTTCAGTGTTTCATAAAAGCCTCGCTTTGCCCATCACTAGTAACAGGTAACAAAACAGGATATAAATGCTCAGAATGTCAACCAGGGCTAAACAAGACTTTGCAGTGTGTGTATGGGTGAAGGAGTCTTTTATAGTTCATATGATGGGAAACAGCTGGTGTAACAAACAGTCCTAATGGTGTCCAGCTGGTGTGTAATCATTCCAATGTGTTGGTTGCTGGGAAATATAGTGTGTAGTGTCAGTATATGTGTGAGCTTCCTCTGGTGGCCATGGAGGGGAGCGCAGAGCTCATAATCATAACACTCAACAATAATATATTGCATATTTGTAATGTCTACATATGTTTGACTGATAGCATGTTTTCCCCTATTATTATCCTGTTATACTGTTTCAATACTGTGTTTATTGAGGTGTTGAGATGTTTACCTATGTACTTTTGAATGTTACCTATGCAGTGTATTTACTCTGGATATTTTGTTTTACGTTTTACATTTTTATGACTGCATCTGGCCATAATGGACTGCAAGAACAATATATTAAGCAGATGGCATCTTAAACAATGGAGATATTTAGCAGATATGGACAAATCATGCACGCTAGCTGGAGACTTCTAGAGTAAATGTATTAGTAGATGTGATCCTAAAAAGCACACTTGATAGCAGAAGAACTTTAAGACAAAAGCATTGAATTAAATTAACTGAAAATTAACTGAAAGCATTACATTAATTATGTTACACATCAAATTACTGTCATGTCATTAATTTTTAGTTAGTGATTGTTTGAGATCTAATGTTGCATCTCTCTAGTTACAGGAGAATTTGCATCAAAACATTTTGTTTGAGCAGACCATACTTTTTATTGAGTCGGATGATGAAACAGGCTTTTGTATGAATTTTAAACCTGAGAGATTAACCAATCAAACGCAAAAAAAAACATGATACATTCTTTTGGTATTTATATGCAAAAGTGATGGATTCATTAGAATAAGCTGGGGCAGGACACCATGTGAGTGATTATGAAGAACAAGATGTGACAAAGATTAGTTTAGAAATACCTTAATATCCTAAACATTACAAAATCAAATTTGAACTCACTACAAGATTCTTGAGCTCAAATAAGATGCAACAATATATTGTCACAGTCTTGTCACATTGTTCAAATCCAAGTCCCTTCTATGTATCTTCTATCGTCACCTGTTTCTCATCCCATGCTTGTCATAAAACCCTCTCGTATTCCCATGTCCTTGTCGATCGTTGAAACTGTTTGAAGTTGTTTGTGGTCTCTCCGCGTGTGGATGCTTGTTCCGTGTTTCCTAGTTTTTCCACTACTGAGTGCCATTTATGTTTCTATTTAAAGTCTTTTGGTTTTCCCATTTGTTTGATAAAGTATTTCAGTTGGATCCCACGGCTTCCTCGATTCTCTTCGCATCGCTCACCAGCACTCGCACTGACATCTATATTTAATTATAAACCATAAATTACTTTTGGTCTTATTGGAATCCCTTTTATTCCTAATGAGCCTCCTAAGAACATTTTAGTCTAATTAATTCAACTTTATAAACTTGTATTATCTTCATTGTGCAGACAAAATGGGTGAACTGAGTCTAAATCACACAAAAAATATACTAAGTAATAAAAAAACTACTGCCACTGGGGCAGTACCCTTTCAAAAGATAGAGATTTGCACCATTTTCACCCCTAAAAGAGGCATGTTAGTGCCAAAATTGCACATATTAATACTTTTTAGAAGGGTACTGTCCCAGTCACAGCTGTTGTAACATTGGATATTTTTCATTGTGTTTTGCAAACATTGTACATTTTAGTACAGCTTTTATGTAGCATTCCACCCTAGGAATAAAGCAGCTTTAATGGATCAAAGCATTATAAACATGTTTAGTGAATCAATTTGCATCTAGGCACAAGAATCAATGATCAGCTTGACCAAAATATATTTTTATATGCAACTTCAAATTCAAACTGCAAATTCGTCAGTTGGAAGTGTTATCTCCACATGTTTCTCAAGTGATTGGCTGGATGCTTCAGCCAGATGTCTGTCCTGATAACAGTGCTGGTTCCCAATCAGCATGCTAAGCATTGATAAAGTGTCCATGAGCAGGCATCCTGCAACGACAGCAGTTTCATTATAAACATAAACAAAGGGATTTGGTTGTTCTGTTTGTGCATAAAAGAATAATAACAGCAGCCAAAAATCAGACAATGTGAAAAATTAGCCACCAGGGTGAAATCCAAAGCTAACAGAAATACATTAACATCACAGGAGCAGTGTAAAAGTAAAGCTCTTTTTTAGTTTTGGACTAATTCTTCCTTGACTACACCCCAAAGAGATCTGCTTCATGAAAGGAGGCATAACACGCTCTGTAACATTTGAGAGAATCTGTTATAGCAGTTCTTTTAATGCATTAGGTATGAAGGTTAGCCTCTGGCAAGTTGGAATATGTAATGAAAAATACAAGGACCTTGATCAAATGCTTTCTTTGAATCTCTGATTGTTATTTCGTTGTGGAGGAAATGTTGGATTTTTGCTTTGGAATTTCTTCTTTCTTGAACTGTATCATTTATTTTCAAACATTTTGATGAAACCCAAAGGACCCCCAAATGCTCCTCAGAATTTAAAGTCTAAAATAGTATTACATCATGATTGTTACGGCGTAGCTGGTGTGCGATACGGAGAAACGCAGAGGAAGCAGCAGGTTCAACTTAAAATCTCTTTATTCAAAGAAACGAAAACAAACACTAAGTAAGAACATAAACGGCACTTAATAGTGCAAAACCTGGAGACATATAGGAACTAGGAACACAACTTTAAACAGTCACAATGTCCGACAAAGACAAGGGAACACAGGGGGAATAAATACACTACAAAGATTGGGAACAGCTGACGAGACTTAGGAAGTGATTAGACACGGACAAGGGTGTGAAGGACCTGGAAGATGCATAGAAGGGACCTGGATGTGAACAACGGGACAATACTGTGATAATGTTGTTTCCAAAAGGAAATGAAGGCTTGTCATTTCAATATGGTCATTAATATTAGAAAATAAAGCTATTCAACTATTAGCTTGAAAGACTATTTGTATTTATATTTAATTGTCAATCATCATGATTATAACATAACATCATAACGTCATCGTTTACAACGTTAATTTTCTCGTGAAAGACAATGATCACACACTACTTATCCTGTCACTGTGAAGTCACGCGACCTGTCATAAAGATCTGTTGTGGTGGTCTCAAAGATATTTCAAAAGTCACACATTTGAACACTCATAAAGCAATGTTTTCTGACCCCAGTTCCCTTTCATGGGAACTTCGAGCTGCGTCAGAAAACGCTAGGGGAAACCCTTGACGTCAGTCACGTGAAGATGTGTACAACCAATGGGAAATTTACGCGTGTGAATGCAAGTCGCGGGAAGTGACGTCATGAACAGAGCATAAAAGCGCGCCGGAACCCGGAAGTGACAGCTTTGAGTGTCTTCAGCGTGCGTGTGTCAGAGAGTTTGTGCTTGCGAGTTTCAAACCACCCTTTGGATTACGTGCGTTGTGATTATGGCGGAACAGGCATTTACACCGTGTGTTTCTCCTTGTACCCGTTTCATTACGGGAAAGGACACACACATTCAGTGCGTTGTCTGTCTGGGAGCGGAGCACGCTCGGTCAGCGCTTGAGGGCGGTGATTGTGAGAACTGCGAGAGGTTCTCATTGCGTACTCTCCGCTCCCGTCTGGCAGTATTTGCGGATACTAACCAGACTCGCGTTCTTCAAGGTTCGGGACCCGCTGCGGCTGAGGCTCGGCGGCATTCTCAATCTTGGGGATCGCAAATGGATCTCACGGAAGGTTGCGGGGCGGGTGAGCCCGTCTCGCATTTCGACTGTGTTGATCCCAGTTCCAGCCGGAGGTTGGAAGCACGCGTTTCAGGCGCGGTTTCTTCCAATCCGACTGGGACTTCGGTGCTATCATTATCCTGCTCTGAGGAGGAGGAGGTGATTAGCATCGATCCGGTTGAGGAGGCTTCGCCACCCTCTTCACCGGCGTACGAGGAACTGATCGAGGTTGTGACACGAGCAGTCTCTCGTCTGGACATTGATTGGCCGGCAGAGACTAGGAACGCTCGTCCCAGAAAAAGTAAGTTGGATGAGCGTTACCTTCCAGCTCGTGTCGCTCCCCAGTGCCGGGCAATGCCTTTCTTCCAGGATCTCCATACTGAGGTGTCGAGATCTTGGAAAAAGCCAGCTTCCGATAGGGTGCATACGTCGTCCAGTGCGATGTACGCTACTCTTACCGGAGCTCATCCTTATGGTTACGGAGGGATGCCGAAGGTGGACGAGGTTCTTGCGGGATACCTTGTGCCCCATTCGGCATCCACTATTAAAGCCCCGGCGCTCCCCACCAAACCGTTGCGAGTTACATCATCACTGGTGGGAAAAGCATATTCTGCCTCTAGTCAGGCTGCAGCGTGCCTGCACACCACGGCACTGCTGCAGGCCTACCAAGCAGATTTGCTGGGAGACCTCGATCAAGGTGGCGGTATTGGTCCCGAAGCAGTGGCAGAGCTGCGTCGGGCCATGGATTTGTCTCTCCGAGCCACTAGAGAAACGGCCTTCTCTGTCGGTCGCTCAATGGCAGCTCTGGTGGCTACGGAGAGGCATTTATGGCTCAATCTTTCAGCCATAAAAGATAAGGACAAGTTCGTTTTGTTGGACGCCCCTCTGTCCCCTTCGGGCTTGTTCGGCGACGCCGTAAAAAGCGTTGTCGATAAGTTTCAGGAGGCTGCACGGCAGCAGGTGGCGTTCAGCAAAGTCCTTCCCCGC
This sequence comes from Rhodeus uyekii, assembly GCA_037043235.1. Classification (NCBI taxonomy): domain Eukaryota; kingdom Metazoa; phylum Chordata; class Actinopteri; order Cypriniformes; family Acheilognathidae; genus Rhodeus; species Rhodeus uyekii. Next base: position 951,290 of record JAWRVZ010000148.1, read on the forward strand.
CACCCTTCACGTGAGCCCAGTAGCCAAACACGGGCTCACAGTTCCTCGTACAGGGCCTCACAGAAGGAGAGTGTTGCATCTCGTTTACCTCCCCCTAATAGAGGGAGGTCGGGACAACACTCTCGGGCCCAGCCTTCTGGTAAAAGGATGGATCTGAGGAACATCCTAAATGCCAAGAAGGCTACCTCTAAGCGTTCCTGACGCCAGAGGCAAGCCGCACCAAGGCGGTCAGCTCCGTGTCCGGTTCCCGAGGGAGCCCGTCTCGGAGGCACTGCCCCCTCTAAGGAGGGTCCTAGAGCATTCCACCAGTACGGTGTCCGGAAACCCCGGCCCTGTGGTGTCTCTGCTCGTATCAGAGATCAGTCTCGAGAGACTGATTCCCTTAGTAGAGTTCCAGGCCGCATGGTTGCGTCTGCCGGGCATCTCTCAATGGGTCCTGCGCACAGTAACCTCCGGGTACAAAATTCAATTCGGGGCTTCACCACCCCGTTTTATGGGGATCCTATCGTCCGCGGTAGGGCCCCAGCAGGCTCTGATTATGGAACAGGAAGTAGACTCTCTGCTGGAGAAAGGGGCCATCGAGTATGTGCCCCTTACAGACAGACAGTCCGGTTTCTTCAGCCGATACTTCATAGTTCCGAAGAAGGATGGAGGGTTGCGGCCCATTCTGGATTTGCGTCTTCTAAATCGCACTATCTTGCGTCTAAAATTCAAAATGTTGACGCTCAGGCAGATTGTGACGCATATCAGGTCCGAGGACTGGTTCGTCACAATCGACCTAAAAGACGCATACTTCCACATCTCCATCCTTCCTCAGCATCGGAAGTTCCTACGGTTCGCCTTCGGGGGGAAGGCGTACCAGTATCGTGTACTTCCGTTCGGCCTATCGCTCTCACCCCGCACGTTCACGAAGGTCGTGGACGCTGCACTGGCTCCATTGCGGTTACAAGGCATCCGTGTCCTCAATTATATAGACGATTGGCTAGTAATAGCCCAATCGTCTCAGTTAGCAGCACGTCATCGAGATGTCGTGCTTGCTCACATGCAGGAGCTGGGGTTAAGGTTGAACACCAAGAAGAGTGTGCTTTCTCCTGCTCAGAGAACCACCTTCTTGGGAGTCATTTGGGACTCGGAAACAATGTCTGCTCGGCTATCCCCCGGGCGCATTCATTCCATTCGATCAACTGTCGAGGGCATAAAATTAGGCCAGCTACTCACTGTCAAACACTTTCAGAGAGTGTTAGGGCTCATGGCAGCAGCGTCCAGCGTTATACCGCTCGGCCTGCTACACATGAGACCCCTGCAGTGGTGGCTCAGGACCAAAGGGTTTTCCCCGAGGGGCAACCCGCTTCGCACAATCAAGGTCACGAGGCGATGCCTACGCACCTTGACCCTGTGGAAGAACATCTGGTTCCTGTCACAAGGCCGCGTGTTGGGAGCTCCGTCTCGACGAGTGACTCTGTCAACGGATGCCTCCCTCACAGGTTGGGGGGCGGTTCTGAGGGACCGCTCCTCACAAGGGCTTTGGAGCTTGCGGCACCAGTCCTGGCACATAAACCTGCTGGAGTTACTGGCGGTCCGCAGAGCGCTACTTGCTTTCCTCCCGGACCTAATTGGGCATCATGTCACTGTTTTCACAGACAGCATGACAGTGGTGGCTTACATCAATCACCAGGGAGGTCTTCGTTCTCGTCCAATGTACAAATTGGTGAGACAAGTTCTTCTCTGGGCCCAGGGCAAGCTGCTCTCACTCAGGGCAGCTCACATCCCTGGAGTCCAGAACATAGGAGCAGACTTCCTGTCGAGGCAGGGGCCGAGGCCCGGGGAATGGCGGCTCCACCCCGAGGTGGTGGAGCAGATTTGGAAGAGATTCGGGAAGGCACAGGTAGACCTGTTTGCCTCGGTCGAGAATACTCATTGCCCTCTATGGTTCTCCTTAACGTACCCAGCGCCGCTGGGGCAGGATGCCATGATGCAGGTGTGGCCGAGGCTACACCTGTACGCCTTTCCCCCGATTGTTCTGCTCCCGGGAGTTCTGGCCAAAGTTCGTCGGGACAGGGTCCGTCTCACGCTGGTGGCCCCCTTTTGGCCCAGCAGGATCTGGTTCTCGGACCTGGTATCCCTCCTAGACGGAGTCCCCTGGGAGATTCCGGTCAGGGGGGATCTTCTGTCCCAGGCGGAGGGTTGTGTTATTCACCCCCGTCCAGAACTTCTGAAGCTGAAGGTCTGGCCCCTGAGGGGGTCCAGTTCTTCGAATCTGGTCTCACAGCCGAGGTTGTAGAGACCATCCTTCAGTCCAGAGCTCCCTCCACGAGGAAACTCTACGCTCTAAAGTGGAAACTCTTCTCTGCTTGGTGTAGCGTAAGGCAGTTAAACCCAGTAACCTGTCCCGTTGGCAAAGTGCTGGAGTTCCTGCAGGAGAAGTTTGCGACAGGGTTGTCCCCTTCTACCTTGAAGGTTTATGTGGCTGCCATAGCGGCTTGCCACATACCTTTGGGAGGGGTGTCCTTGGGCAGGGACCCCCTAGTCTCTCGTTTCCTTCGTGGCACTCTAAGGCTGAGACCTGTGGCACAGACCAGGGTTCCTGCCTGGGACTTGTCTTTGGTACTCCAAGGCCTGTCCCAGGCACCCTTTGAACCATTAGAGGAGCTTCCTATTAAACTCCTCTCCCTAAAGACCCTTCTTTTGCTGGCTATCACCTCGCTTAAGAGGGTCGGGGATCTTCAAGCTCTCTCGGTGGTTCCTTCTTGCCTCGAGTTTGCGCCCGGGATGACGAAGGTTTTTCTTCACCCGAGGCCAGGCTATGTCCCTAAGGTTCTCACGAACGTGGCTCGGTCTATCATGCTACAGGCCTTCTGTCCTCCCCCCTTTGACGATCATGAGCAGGAGCGAAAGAACAAGGTCTGTCCAGTACGAGTACTGGACGCTTACGTCCTCAGGACTGCTACCTGGCGTAAGTCAAACCAACTGTTCGTTTGTTTTGGGGCCCCTGAGGGGGCTCCAGCTTCCAAACAAACCCTAAGCCGATGGATAGTCGAGGCTATCTGTCTGGCTTATGAGTCGGCCGGACATGCTTCTCCCCTGAGGGTCCGGGCCCACTCCACTAGGAGCGTGGCGACCTCCAAGGCGTTTCTCTCAGGAGTTTCCCTTGCTGATGTTTGTGCTGCGGCTGGCTGGTCCTCACCGCACACCTTTATGAGATTCTATCAGTTAGATCTCGATTCCGCTCCGGGAACGAGGGTGCTCTCTCAGTGAGCTGAGACACATCCGTAGGCCGGCGTCGCTGAGGTGACGTTGGTATAACGTTCCCCTAGCGTTTTCTGACGCAGCTCGAAGTTCCCATGAAAGGGAACGTCTCGGGTTACGTATGTAACCCTGGTTCCCTGAAGGGGAACGAGACGCTGCGTCTTCGCCTCAGCTCCTTGCGCCTCCGGGCCCGCTTCAGACACTCTTTTGCTGTCACTTCCGGGTTCCGGCGCGCTTTTATGCTCTGTTCATGACGTCACTTCCCGCGACTTGCATTCACACGCGTAAATTTCCCATTGGTTGTACACATCTTCACGTGACTGACGTCAAGGGTTTCCCCTAGCGTTTTCTGACGCAGCGTCTCGTTCCCCTTCAGGGAACCAGGGTTACATACGTAACCCGAGACGTTTTGGATCAGGGTGCATCTTAACAGGAATTTCAATGAAGCAACATTTAAAAAAGCACACATTTCTAAACTTTGGATTATAAGTGGTTTCTGAAGAATATTGCTTTCTCGTTGTGCAAATAATGTTTGTAAACCAGACAATGTGATACTGTTTATGACCCCAGGAACCCAAACTGACTGTGGACTTTACAACTCATGTTTTTGTTACATGTCATGGCTATCTGCTCTGTGAGCTTTGACTGGCTGGAATAGCAGGCTATTTTTAGCAATATTCCCATGACAATACAAAGGAAGATACTTGGTACAAAGCTCTGATGCAGCAAAAATTTGCTTGTGATATGGTGAGAAGTGACTAAACCAATCAATTTTTTCATCAGTTACTTGCAGAGGGAGGACATTTAACAAATGCAACAAATATTAACACATTCACATTTCCCCACCAGAGGTCCCAGGTATCAGGCAACTGTCCATCTGTTTCCATAGTTACATGCACATGGTGTTGGCATCAACATTTATCAACATCTAGGCACAGGAACAGTTTCTTCCCACAGGCCATTACCCTCTTGAACAGTTGAAAAAGAGGAATGGATTTGAAGTTTCTGGAAAAATCAAGAACACATTCCTGACAGTGGTCAGTGGTATGCAGATAGGAAGATGCCCTGTGGAGCGTCCAGATCAGGGTGTCACACTGTAACAGAGGGGACTCACAGGCAGGGATCCACGTGCTTTTGTCTTTATTGAGAGTAGTCATGCAGGCGGAAGGTCAGGGCAAACAGAAATCATGCAAGGACGGTGAAACAGGCAGAGGTCACATAGGCAGGCAGACGGAATCAGGAAGAATAATCCAGGCGAATGGTCAAGGCAGGCAGAAAACAATCTCAATCGTATATCTAGGCACAGGTCAGGGCAGGCAGAACAGAATCAAAAACAGGCAAACAGTAGTGATGGGACATATGAAGCGAGGCTCCGGAGCGGGTGTCGAGCAAAAAGGGGCGTTCCAGATGAAGCCCCGATTCGAAGCGTGTATCGTTTCCGCGAAAATCACGTGACGATGACAAACAAGGCCTCGGTTTCTGTTGATGACGTCATTGCTTCATTCTGAGTATCGCTTCCGCATAAAGGTGGTTGAAAACCTCGCGCCTCTTGTGCTGTGTTGCCAGATTGGGCTCCTTTTGGTCACGTCCGACCGGGGAAAATGTATTGGGCTGGTTGATAAAAATTTGGGCTGGTTTTTGATGCAACTGGCGGGTTTTTATTTTTTGACTAGAAACGTTATCTTATTATTTTTTTACATTAAAACGTTACAATAAAGTATAATATGTAATTATACACACACACACACACACACACACACACACACACACACACACACACACACACACACACACACACACACAATGTATAGCCTATATTAGTAGTAGTGTTATTTTTATATATAATATTGCTATTATTATTATTATTATTATTATTATAAGACTAGACTGTATTAGGGAAAGCTTAGAAAGTTGGTCTAGTGCAAATGTTCTTATATTGTCCAGCATCATCGGTGCCTTGTGAAATGGTGTTTTTAAAGGCAGGAGAAGTTGTCAAAAAAAGAAAAGAAATCGCCTTAGCCCTAAAACAGTTGAAAAATAATATTTTTTGGATAAAAACTCCTAAAGTATATCCTCTTCATTATTTTTCTTGTTTCCAAGAATCACAGTCCAAGATACACAAACACATTCACTGCCCTCTGCCCAGTTAAACCCAGACACTTATTATAATTATAATTTTCCCAGGTCTGCCTATGACCAAACAATTGATTTACATACATTTGATTCATTTATTTATCTTTTATTTATCCGGGAAAATCCCATTGAGATATCATAATCTCTTCTTCCAGGGAGACCTGGTTAAAAACGGCAGCACACATGGTTTCAGACAAATTATTAAAAAAAAAACAGACAATCCAAAAATAGTTGGATATACTTGATAGTCCCATAAATTTCAAGCCAATACATTTATTACAAAGTTATGTTAACACTATCATTATATACCACAAGAACAAACACATTTTAAATACACAGTGTATCACACACCACATCAGGCACATCTGTAATGTATCTGATTGTTTTTTACTCTTTGGCGACTAGATGGTTTTGTGAGCAAATGAGGCTTCGAGAAATGAACCCTTTTGTGAACCATTTGGCTGAAAGGGTTCAACGTTTCATAGGGCTTCATCTCGCCATCACTAGCAAACAGGCAGGATCGGTAACAAAACAGGATATGAACGCTCAGAATGTTAACCGGGGCTAAACAAGACTTTGCGGTGAGTGCATGAATGAAGCAGTATTTTATAGTCCAAGTAATGATTAACAGGTGGTGTGGCAAACAGAGATGATGGAGTCCAGCTGGTGTGTGTGTGTGTAATCAGTCCAGTGTGATGGTTGCTGGGAAATGTAGTGTGTAAGGTGTGTCAGTATAAGTGTGAGCTCCCTCTGGTGGCCAGGGAGGGGAGCGCAGAGCTCATATTCATAACACACACACACCTGGAACGCAAACTGTGGTATATCCAGGGCTGTGACCAGGAGTTGTAAAAATATAAAGAAAGTCTTTAAAATGTCTACACAATGGTTTCAGAGAGACTATATGGCTGGTAACTGGTCACTGGAATATTGCAGAATGTCTTTCAGCACTTTTGACATCTTCATCAGAGGTGCTAAAACGTGCCACATCTGGTTTTGCTGGCTGCACAGTTTGGTCTTTTGCTCTGAAGTCTGAGAAAAGGAGCAGTGTAGAGAACAGAGATGGTGCCTACAGTGAAATGAAAAGGCAGTGGGGAGATAGATGAGAGAAGAGGTGCAGAAAATAGACAAAGGTACCAGGCTGTGATAGGCTATAGCAGGGGTCTGTAACCTGCATGTGTGCCTGTCATTTAGAGATCCCATGCAAATGCATACATTTCTACAAATGAACATTTTGATTCAATCACCGTGGGTATCAAAAATGGTACTTCATGATAAAAGGTTGCAATTTGCATTAACAATATTTCCTATTCCAAGTTTCTCCACATTACTAGCTGCTGAGCTACCTGCATATAAACTACAATCACCAAATCTCTTTGAGGTGGTTCTTGGGGTAACAGTCCAGGAATATTCTTTCTTTATTAACTAAAACAGAAACCCTTTGAAATACAAAACAAAATGACACTTCTAGTGCAAAGCTTTTGCCAGAAACACAGAGAATGTTGATGAGATAAACAACAACCATTTACTGACAATTCACGACAAGGACTGAAGGAAACACAACGTTTAAATTCAAAAGAGAGGAATGAGGGAACTAGACACAACTGACAAGACTGTGATTGCTGATACAACACGTGAATATAAAAACACACAGGGAAATCACAGAAGGAAACAGGAACTAGACAAAGACATGATTGACATGTGACACTTGGAGGTACCTGGTGATACCACATGAGTTTCAAAAGTTGGGGGTTTGCGGTGCGATACTCTGCTTAACTTCTGACGAGGGGGGGGGGGGGTGAGACCGATACTCTGCTGAACTTCTGACGGAGAAGCGAAACACACCTCCACTGCCGCTTTCAGCCACTAAACTCCACTACGTGACTTGGAAATAGTATAATTTCTTTGGGCGGGCCGATAACATTTGATCCACAGACTGGAAGTCCTCGGTGTGGAGGTAAGAATAATTTTGAGAATATTTGGATCTTGTTGCAGTGTTAATACTCAAAAAAGCAGGACACACCGAGGGCATATGCACACATGGTCATGATAAACTGAACAAGACACTTATTAATCATCATGGACCCTGATCATGACAGCTGTTTGTCATTTTGTTATACTTTTATACTTTTTACTTATACTTTGCTGGTGTGAAATGTGGAGCAGAAGTGGAGGAAACAGTTGGTGAACTCAAACTTTCTTTGTTCTCAAAAACAAAACTAAAAACACTTTAACTACGAACGTAAAATGGCACTCATTAGTGCAGAACCTGGAGACACGGAAAGACACATTCACACACTCGGAGACATCCATAAAACAGTGACTATATCCGACAAAGACAAGGGAAACACAAGAGGAATAAAATGGGCGGGATAACAGGGAGTACCTGACACAAGCAAAAAGGCGGAGAGGCTGACGTAACAATCTATGGGAACACAGAAGGTTCACAGAGGAGGAACATGACGAGACAAAACATGACTGTGACACATTTTTTCTTCACAGTATATTTATAGTGTATTTAGCTCTTCCTGTTCACTTATAATTTGTTGTTTGTGTCTGCTACATGTTCATGGAGTTACTGTAGTTATTATTACCCTTGCCTATGTGGATTACCATTGTTTTCAGCGGTGCTGAAAACCCCTTGTTTCATGTAGTTACAGTGTAAATACATAATCCGCAGGCTATAAATTCAATTGCTTGTTAACAGCAAATAAAACTGATGCAAAACCTTAAGGCCTCATGTTTTGTCAGTTTTAAGCACACAGGCTCTGGGTGTCACAGTCTGGTCTAGATCCTTAGGTTTGTCCCTCATGTGTTGCCGTAGATGTCTAGTTAGTTTGATTACACATTTACTTTGCCACCTGTTTGTCATTTCCTAGCGTATTTAAACCCTTGTGTTAGCCCATGTCATTGTCAGCCGTTATCGTGAGTCAACGTGAATGGTGTGTTCTGAGCTTGTGGATGTGCTTATTATATTTCCTGTTCCGAGTTTTGGCACCGCCGCGTGCCTTTTGTTTTCAAGTTTAAATAAAGTATTTTGGTTTCTGATTCCTCGCTTCCGAGTCGTCTCCGCATCGCACACTCGCGCAGTGGTCGCGCAAAAGGAGCCGCAGCAGCAACGTTGATAACACTGGGTTTATTATGCTGGCCCCACCTGATTTGTATCCTACCACATGTAATCGGTAAAATGTATCCTATATTGCATTTTGTTTCACGCATTTTCACTTCTCCTGCATTCAAAATCATGTATGCCTTGAGTCTCACACCTTTGCAGTGGTTTGAAATATGAAATCAATTAACTCTTTCCCCGCCATTGACAGAAGATTTCCATAATTTATGAGACAATCCGCCATTGACGGAAACTTCTGGCTTTCCATGTCTTCATTGTTATACAGTGGGGTTCGCTATTACACATCTGAAAGAGCACTGGATCTCCAGATCAAAACAAGAAAGCAGAAAAGGTAAAAGAAGCAGAAATAATCAATAGCAAATATGAGGGGATGTAAAATAGTGTGAAAATAAACATTAAATGGCATATAAATCAAAACTGCCTAATGTGCAAGCTTTAGGGTGTGATGTACTTGTGATGCAAATCACAATTCTTTATTAAAATGTTGCTTTTTTAGGAAACTTACCCACATTCAATTGTTATATTCAAAAGCATTCTTGGAGCCATGAAAATTTTGTGAAAATCATCAAAAGTACTGGTGGTGACTGGCAACTTAAAATAAATAGATGTATAACTAAAATAAAAAAAATACTGTCAGGGAAAGAATGATAACTAATTTATGGTCTCATTATGACAAATTTGTGCATGTTACTCAAAAAATGTACAAAGTAAAATGTTTAACACTATACGTTTAACGTTTGAATAAGTCATTTATCAAGTTTTTTTTTTTTTCTTTTGGCTTATTAACATTTTGAATAGGATTTGCTTTCCTTGCCATCTCTGACATGCCACCACTGGTTTATAGTTGTTGGGAACATGTACTCAGACAAAGTGATTATGGAAATTGAATAGTTTATTTACAGCAATAATAATGTATAGGTGAAACAGGAGAATGAACAGACATGAGTGCAATCCAGAGATACCCGTCAAAAATGCATGTAGCAGATTTATGCAGGAAATATACACTTGGGATCTAGGGCAGAGGTTCAGCCCATGCAAACAAATAAACATTAATAGGACTGGAGTATGAGGAGAGACGAGGTCTGAGATTATATGGTGCTGCTGACAAGGGTCATCGTTGGCAGGTGAAGTATGTGTGTGATTGTGAAGAGCGTGCAGGTGAAAGCCAGGGAGGATGATGGGACACGTAGTGCAAGAGTGACAGCTGAGAACATGACAATACTGAGATTTGTTGACACTTTATTTCCGGAATACCACAATAAGTGCATTTCTGTGATGTTCATCTGTTTAGGAGAAAAGGCCACTTTTAGCACCAATCACTGAACCTTTACCTTTGAAACAGCCACAAATTGAGCAAGAATTGACATAATACATTTTGTACAAAATTTGCTAGAGGTTCTACAAATTTGGTTCTACAAAATACAAATTTCTACAAAGCTAATAGTGATCAAAGAAATCCGATTTGAAAGAGAAGTGATTTGGAAAAAGGTGTCAACACTGAGATCCAAGGAAATTCAGTCGCAGGTGAAATTGACCTTCAGCTTCCATGTCCGTGTCAAAAATCTTCCTCAAAAGTGGTTGCTGGGAATGTTTCTAGTAGACCTCCATAAGTGTTAACTGTAAACCTCAATAACTAGTATTAACAATCCAATTAAATTCTGATGTATTAAAAAGAATCGTCGCCTCATTCAATAGCTCTTTGACTGATAAAAATATCACATTCCAGACTTAAAATGACTTGCATTTGATGTTGTCTTCAAGGTCCCCAGAAATACACAAAGTACATTTACTTCACTATTCTGCTCTGGTTTACTTCTCCTTTGCTGGGTTATTTGATTAGCAACCTAATGTTTCTTCTGTGCTCTCCCCGTAGGTTGTTAAAAAAGAGCAGCCCGCAGGATCACATCCATCCCTTACTCCCTGCGGAAGTCTTTAATGTAAATTTTCTCCTGGGGAGACACATGCAGCCTCTTTGCCTCAGTGCATTCCCTGTGTGCATGATTGATCGTCCAGTCTTGGCACGTGTATGAGTTTTGTTCGTACAAGCAGTGTCACACCACAAGGACAGACTGGGAAACCCAGCATGCAGTGCTATCAAAGCAACATTACCCATAATCACATATGTCCAGAGAGCATCTCTTGGGATGTGCAGACACGTTCTAATGTAGACAAGACTGACATGTTCTGTGGTCTTTCCACAGACCCTCCTCTTCTCTCCCCTCCTGATTTATGCCAATAAATGAAGCATCTCTCTCCTACACCCTCCCTCCTCTCTCTCTCTCTCTCTCTCTCTCTCTCTCTCTCTCTCTCTCTCTCTCTCTTTCTCTCCCTCCTCTCCTGTGTTCACGCTCTATCCCTCCCTGCATCTCAGTCACACTCGCCGGATCTCACAAAAGGAAGGGAAATGCATGCAAACCCTGCAAGGTGGAGAATACGGGAGAAAGTTCCATCCAGCAGTCACTGAGAGCAAATGCACACGGCAGGGATCCGCCAAAGATGTGAGAGGTCCGAGATGCCGCCCATCCCCCTGTCTGTGTGAGAAGACACCGGGGCCAGCTGCAATGACCTGGGTGAATGGGAGAGAGCTCTCTGTGAACCTCCACCTGTGCAGCTGCCAGAGAGGAATCGAACTGCCCAAATAGGAGGGCATGACTGGTTTGGCTGAAACCGGCTGCTTCATGCAAACGCTCCTTCAGGCATAGGTAAGGTTCAAGCTGCCGTGCAATTCAACAGATTTAACCTGTGAAAGGATCAATATAATCCTCCATAGGAGACGGGCTGCGCGAGGTGCCGTTTTTGATTTTTGTTTAGTTCTCATTCTCAGAGAAACTGTTTATATTGTTGTGTGATTGGCATGCTTGAGCGAGAGAGCGGTTCGAAAGAAGTTTGAAAAATGCAAAAGAGATGTGTGTAAGAGATGCAAAACTCATGCCTTGGAGACGCTGGTAAAGATCCTCATTAAAATGCAGTGTGTGTGGCAAAGGAGACAGTAAAATGAAAAAGGAACTGTGCCTCAAGCAATCATATCTACTTTATTCTCAAATGAAATGTAGTGCAAGCAATAGCCTTCCTCTTGCATAATCATAATTAAAACTCATATACCTCGTCAATGAACTCTGAATATTCCAACCAAGGGATGTCAACAACATCGTCAGCTGGCATTGACAAGTGGACATCACCTTTCGCTTGAGCTTGCTTTGCATTTACAGAGCTGGAATATTCAGTTAGCAAGCGTTAAATGCACTACTGAATAAGGAAATGCTTAATTTGCAATAGGCTGGGGTTATGTGAATCCCATGTGGTGGGGGTATGGAGTCTCTCATCTGCAGGTTTAGTGCCGGTGAAAGATTTACACATGTGTATATTGTAGCTCAGCTCACAATTTCAATACAGGCAATCTGTGCTAATGAGTTAAACAACCACGAAATCAGCTGTGTTTACATTTGCATTTTTTCCTTCATCTCCATCAATATGAATAATAATGATGCTTGATTTTTAAAGATGCATCTCCGGCAATCTTTTTTTGAAACCATTGTTTGCGCTGTATGTTACTGTAGGGGAAATGTCGATGCCTGGCATGGATTAATGATGTGTTTAGTGAAGAGTGGAAATCCAATTTTGCGCATGTTGAGAATGGATAGGAAGGTATGACTAAGTGATTTCAATCTGCTTTTTCCTTTACTTTAACCATTCAATGTGGGATTTGATTGGGAATCCAACAGCTTTGAAAATTGCACCATCATGATTTCTATATTCAGAGACCGAGTTGCTCTCGGGCCCGCTGTTCTGGTCTACGTTTACTCACATGTCCAATACAATCTAATTTGAAATGATTAAACCTGTCATATGGTCTCCTGAGGACCGCACAGTTAAATGATCTTTTTCATGCAGTGGTTGGCCAACATCCCAGCTCATGTGCATGTAAAAGCATACTCCAAACCATAGCAATCTGTCAATTTTCAGTTAAAGCACAACACATTTATGACAAAGTTTATGGCGGTATGAGAAAGCACCATAGTGCATTTCCAAGATTAAACCTGCATAGAAATGTTACATTCAGAGGTGACATACATCACACTGCTGAGAAGACTGACCATGTCACCGGCTTTAAGGGGACAGGCAATAAGTTGAAAATGTACGGACAGTGTGAAGGTACAATGCTGGGATCCAGTGACAATGGCATGGTAGTTTGAAGTAGTAGATTTTCATGTACCGTGACATTTACATAGTACTCTACAATACTTTTGACTATCAAAAAACCATGTTACATTTTGTTAATGGAATATTTGTTTAAACATTGCATCTTTATGCACTTTATCTTTAAGTATCATTATCCAATTTGATGGTTGACAGTGTCAAGTCAAGTCACTTTTATTTGTAAAGGGCTTTTAAATAGAGATTGTTTCAAAGCAGCTTTATAGAGATAACAGGAAAATAATGCAACAAAGTTTGTTTTGGCTGTAGTGCAGCTCTAGAAGAGCAGGCCAATCGATAATACTGATGAATATTAAGTGTCACAAATGGCTCTCAGTTAACTTTGCTCATTCTAATAATTGGTTTATTTTCCTATAACACAATAATTTCAGTTTATATCAATATTTTGTTTTCAACTATTAAGTTGTCGCACTTTAGATTGTCGCAGATTTAGTTTCACCAAATTCGAATTTTGGGTGTTATAAAAATGGGCAGGACTTAAACTTCGTTGTATTGTAATTATAACTGTTTATTATAATATTTGTTCAATAGATGCATATTTTCACCTGATTTATTCTGAAACACATTAATCTACATATTAAAAAGGTTTGCAATAGACTAGCCATCCATCCTTGGAGTTTCTATGACTACGGTCTGAGAAGCAAGGTTAGATTCCAGCATCCCTACATAGGACAAGCATGTTGGAAAATGGATGAATGTATATTAAATGTACAAATATAAATGTATAGATTTGGCTGTACTATTCTAGTGAAAAATTACAACCAATAAAGTGAGGACAGTTTACAGTATCTCATATGGAATCAAAAAGCCAAAACTGTTTATTTCAATATAATGTTTGCACAAATCTTTGACAAGTAAGATTTTGGAAGAGGTAGGGCAGCGGAACTGGGAAATACTGAAAGGTCTTGAGACACATCTTTTAAAACTTATTTTAACTTGAGTCACATTTTTAGAACACTGTGTCATGTGCGAGTCGCTGCAAAAGACACAAGACACAAGTGTGGCGGTCAAACATCCGACTAGTAGTGCACTGGAAAAAGAAAGTTCTGTCTATGCAGCGTATGTTTTAATAATATTGTGAAACAAGTCCCTCTCTCTATCCCTTCTCATTGTGGAGCCACATGGGTAGGTTTAGGGTTTGTACAGTTTAAAATGATTTGGAAACTCAATACGTGTGTGTGTGTGTGCGTGTGTGTGTGTGACATAATTATTTTCTTCTCTTTTTTATGATAATATTGTACATAGTCTTACATATTTTAAGCTTGTTTAACATGTAATAATAGCAATTAAAAATAAATTTGCATATTAATATTTTTATTTATTTATTAAATATCCCTATATTTTCTTGTTGTGAAACCTAGATTGATTCATTTTCACTGACGGATATTTTTGTGTACTTAATTTCACATTTTTCCACTCTTCAGCTTTCCTCTCAAGCTCTCTGGGTAGCAGTGGGTTTCCTGTTGCTATTTGAATATGTTTTAATTCTTCAAATTCTTCATAATTATCTTTTCATTATCAGCCCAGAAATATACGGCACTAACTCTCACCAGCAGGGGATCGTATTGTCTTGCGACTGGATTTACTGCAAATGTAATGCTTGACTGTGCACACTGATGAAATAATCACAAGCTCAGAAGTTGACAGAGAAAGTTTAGTTTGAGTTTAGTGGTACCTCTTAAACCAGGTGGAATTTGTTTGGTTTTGTCAGCTTGAATCTCATACGGCCTCAGATCACTTGTCAGGGTTTCTTTATGTGACTGTTCATTAGTCCTGAAACAAGCTTCAAGATGACAGAAAGACATTGTATTGTACTCCTTTAGAAGAAAGGTCTCGCTGGCTTGGCAGTCTGAACACGTTCTGGGTGTTTATTGGGTTCCGCGTGACACAAGAGAGGTCAGAGGCTGGGTTAAAATTAGAAACATGACTCAAGCTTTTCAGCTGAAGGTGTTGAAGAAGTCAAAGGACAGATGATAAAACAAGGGTGATGTTCTAGACAAACAAGGCTTTGTTGACTCGACGACAGGTATTTGAACATGGAATTGAATTATCCAATTTTACTTTGGGGCCACTTTTTTATTTTAAATGTTCTGTCCCATGAATTCTGCTTTAATTGTTGTAATTCAATGTTTCTTCTTTAATAATAAATAATTCATTTTATTTTGATAAAAACCTCATTTGTATGGTATCAAATGAGGTACCAGCATTATGGGCTAGACCAGATTATTACAATTCTATGCCCTGAGTAGGTCGAGACCAAGTCAAGACCAAGACCTATTTTTCCACTGCGGTGAATGAGTGACACACTGTGTGCCCAATTCAAAGATCCTGTTTGAGCTACAGCTTCCAAGTAGCACAACCTAAAGAGTCCAGTAATTGCAATGCCAAGGTCATAAGTTCGATTCCCAGGGCAAGCAAGAACTGATTAGACTGCCAATGTTTATCTTGAATACAATGTAAGTTGCTTTGGATAAAAGTGTCTGTCAAATGCGTAAATGTACAGTAACACAGAGTGGACAATATGAGTCACCACAGACAAAGTGTGAAAAGTCCAAGTAAAAATGTTTTAATTGCCCAAAGGTGGCTGGGTAGTATGGTTCATAATACCTTCTCTTTCCATTTAATCTAATGAGACATGAGACAAACTAAATAATAAAACAATGCCACAATTCATCTTCACAACATTTTTCAGGATTTCTGAAAGGAGATCGTAGCTTTAACATTATTTTCTACATTTCCATAACTGCTTATTTCAGAAAGACAGAATGAGTTTTTCTGCAGTAAATTGTACAAACCAATTCTGCAGGAGTGTGGGCAATGCCTTGTTACCACGGCTCCACTTCACACTCACTACTGTGCAGACTCGGGTCAGCGCCATATTGGGACAGCCATATTGGCAGCTTCAAATTTTTATAATGGAAAAGAGTGGAGCAAATCGTTTTCTTCAAATCAAGTCCATCTTTTTTACAGTTTATGGCACAGACCATAAAACGAATCTACTGTCTTGAGTCCCAGTCAAGCCAGGTTCACATGCTCCCCAGTGAAACTTTGTTCTTGGACTAAAAAATAAAATAAAATGGAAAAAATAAATGCATAAAAAAAAAAAAAAATATATATATATATATATATATATATATATAATAAATAGTCAAGTCAAGTCACCTTTACTTATATAGCACTTTTTTACAATACAGATTGTTTCAAAGCAGCAATATATTATTTATATTGTTTTTAAATATTGTTTATAAGTTTATTATTAATAAATAATGATATAATAAATAAATAAATAAATACATATACAGTGGAATATGGTTATGACGACGGCCTCTGGGGTTGCAAAAAAGTGTTGAGATAAACGATGATCGAGATAACCAACGATAATAATAATAATAAGGCGATTTGTTTGATGAAGTGATCGGCATGCTATGAAAATGTACATACATTGTACATGTTTGCCAACAACAAAAGATTTACCAGTATGCAATAAGAAAAAACACCTTTGATTCACGATACAAACCTTTAATCATATTCTCCAACATTGCAAACAAAATAATAGCTTACAGCCTAAATACAGTCACAACACACATGTAAACACATTTGCTCATAACATATTTGTGAGGTAATCATGCTGTACTAGATTGCATACTGTCTTGCGTTCTGCCTGTCTAATGTGCTTTCTCAACAAATTCGGCTTCGTCCCATCTTTTAATAATCGGGTTCTTCAATCCGCAGCAGCGCTGAGCAGAGCTCACGTAAGAACAGAAGCAGGTGTCTGTGTTTTACTAAGCTTCATACTCATTGGTCGATAACAGCTCATCAAAACCAATCAAATCAGAGAAGGTGGGCTTTATGTGCACCCAGCTGTGAGTGCTTTGGGATGGGGATGGGCCCTCAGCAGCACTTGCTGCTCGTTGAGAAGCGTAAGAACAATATGTGCTTTCACTTCAGAGAGTCTTCAAAAGTCTCAAATAACTCCAGATAAAGTCGTTAGATTTGTCGCTGGTCGCTTTTTTGAAAATGTGGTCTGAATACTGGCTAAATATAGCAATCAAAAATAATACGTTACATTTATATAGCACTTTTCCAGAGCTCAAAGTGCTTTATGTAGTAGGGGGAATCTCCTCAACCACCACCAATATGCAGCATCCACCTGGATGATGTGACAGCAGCCATATTGCGCCAGAACACTCACCACACACCAGCTTATTGGTGGAGAGGATACAGAGCAATGAAGCCAAATAGAGTATATGGGGGGGGGGGGATTAGGAGGCCGTGATGGACCAAGGCCAATGGGCAAATTTGGCCAGGATGCCGGGGTCAAACCCCTAATCTTGCGAAGGACATCCTGGGATTTTTTACCACAGAGAGCCAGAACCTCGATTTAACGTCTCATCCGAAAGACGGTGCTTGTTGCAGTACAGTGTCCCCATCACTATACTGGGGCATTAGGACCCACACAGGCTGCAGGGTGAGCACCCCCTGCTGGCCTCCTAACACCACTTCCAGCAGCAACCTAGTTTTTCCCAGAAGGTCTCCCATCCAGGTACTAACCAGTCTCAACCCTGCTTAGCTTCAATGGGCAAACAGCCTACAGGGAGATATGGCTGCTGACACTAAGGCACATGAGCTCTCAAAGGGACCTCAAAGGCACTAAGTTTGCAACACTGTCAGCGAGTTCGTCTGTGGCTGCGCTGCACCACTGGAGATTCACGTGCGATCCAGGTGCAAAGCAAACTCAGTGCATGCGCAGTGAACTAGGTACGATCTTAGTCACGAGATAACCATGTGATGTGACGAATATGTCCCTCATTTGTGCTCAAGATACTAGTGTTCGGCGACATTAAAAAATCAAAGTAACCGAGAAAATGCTTAGACATTTAGGGAGTTTGGCAGTTCCACTTCAAAAACGTCAACATAATTGACATAACATAATGGCTAGTTAACCGTGAGTCGAGATAAGTGAACTCCACTGTACTTTTTTTTACATATACTAAAATGAGGTTATATCTGGGAAATGTAATCCCCCTTTAAAAGGTGAGAGCTAAAATTTTAGCAAAACCCATATTTTTTCACACCATAAATTTGCAAATAATTCAGTTAGAATAAATGGTATGCATATTTGTTATAAGTTCAGTATTTGGTCCGAACCCAGACTAATCCCCGCATATTCTTGGCTGTGGTAGGAACGAGCCAAGAATGGGGGCTAGGGGTGGTAGAGGGATGCTGAAAACTGTCAAGCAATGTATTTGAGCATCATATGTACAAACCAGATTCCAAAAAAGTTAAGACACTGTACAAATGCGAATAAAAACAGAATGCAATGATGTGGAAGTTTCAAATATCAATATTTTATTCAGAATACAACACAGATGACATATCAAATGTTTAAATTGAGAAATAAGTTGATTTTAAATTTCATGGGATCAACACATCTCAAAAAATTTGGGACAAGGCCATGTTTACCATGTTTATGTCACAGTGTTGTCATTATCCTCTTGTTTGTCCCTCATGTGTTGCCGTAGTTTGATTTACCCATTTAGTTTCACCACCTGTTTGTATTTTCCTAATGTATTTAAACACTCATGTGCTCCATTGTCGTGGTCAGTTGTTATCGTTGCCTGTGCCCCAGTGTGGATGTTCCTCGTGCCTCTAAGTTTGCACTCCCATGTGCCATTTTGTTTTCCTACTATTATTAAAGTATTTCTGTTTTTGACTTCCGAGTCCGCTCCGAGTTCCTCTCTGCATCGCACGCAGCCTCCAGCGTAACAGTTTAGGCATCCCCTCTTCTTTAAAAAATAGTCTGCAAACATCTGGGGACTGAGGAGACAAGTTGGTCAACTTTAGGAATAGAAATGTTGTCCCTAGCAATGTTGATGGTGCCCATGCCAGAAGCAGTCATGCAACCCCATACCATCAGAGATTCAGGCTTCTTAACTGAGCACTGATAACAGTCTTGGGTTGTCCTTGTCCTCTGTAGTCCGGACAGTTTTCCAAAAATAAATTCAAATTTTGAGTTGTCTGACCACAGAAAGATTTTCCACTTTGCCACAGTCTGGATCATCTTTAGATATAGCTTCTTTTTTGACCTATAGAGTTTTAGCCAGCAATGGTGAATTGTGGATTATGTTCACCGACAATACTTTCTGGAAGTATTCCTGAGCCTGATTCCTGATTTCCATTCCAGTATCATTCCTGTATGTGATGCAGTGCCATCTAAGGGCCCGAATATCATTGCATCCAGTATGGTTTTGTGCCCTTGACCCTTACGCACAGAGATTGTTCCAGATTCTCTTGATCTTTGGATAATATTATGCACTGTAGATGATGATAACTTCAAACTCTTTGCAATTTTTCTCTGAGAAACTCCTTTCTGAATATTGCTCCACTATTTTTTCACCACAGCATTGGAAGAATTGGTGATCCTTTGCCCATCTTGACATCTGAGAGACACTTCCACTCTGAGCGGCTCTTTTATACCCAATCATGTTTCCAATTGACCTAATGAGTTGCAAATTTTTCCTCCAGCTCTTCCTTATTTGTACATTTAATTTTTCCAGCCTCTTATTTCTACTTGTCGCAACATTTTACTTTTTTGGAACGTGTAGCTCTCATGAAATCCCAAAATGAGCCAATATTTGACATGCAATTTCAAAATGTCTCACTTTCAGCATTTTACATTTTATATATATTCTACTATGAATAAAATAAAAGTAAAGGAGATTTTTTAATTATTTCTTTATTCACAATTTGTACAGTTTAAAAACATTTTTGGAATTGGGTTTATTTTATATATATATATATATATATATATATATATATTGGACAAGATTTCCGAGAACTGAGCTGCTGCAGGAGCATCACTGCTGCAGCACTGGAGGTAAATCAGATAACTGAGCTTATGGGAGCTTCACTGCTGCAGCAGTGGGAAAGATTTCAGAGAACTGAGTTCCTGCAGGAGCGTCACTGCTGCAGCCGAGGAGGAATTTATGAAGCTCCTGTGGGAGCATAAATTTATAACATTGCAGTAGTAGTGGAGATAATGTTTCCTGAGAATTGAGCTCCTGTGGGAGCATGAAGGAGCATCAAGCCATTTCCAGAGAGACTGACTCCTGCGTGAGCAACACTGCTCTCATGAATGTTTACAGAGACAGAGGGAAATATTGGATTTGAAAACTGATCTACTTTGGGAACCCCGCTGCTGCAGCAGTGGAGTAGATTTACCGAGATGTGGGCTCCTGATGGATGGTTACTGCTGCAGCAGTGGAGGAAACTTATCTAAAAGGAAAATGTTGTTGTGTCGGTAAAACCATTTGGATGAAGAAGTGAAGATTCTGTGGGAACACTTTAGCTGATGAGGCTTTGATGTGAGATCGTTTTCATCGAATGTAACTCCTGAAAGCTTCTGATGACCAACGGATCAGTGCTTGTATCTTCTGCTGGGAAAGGGCTTATTGGCAGCAGTGGTTGTTGCGCCTTACAAAAAGAATGGTTGGAAATGTGGTCTGCTGGGATGCCAGATTGAAGCAAAGTAGATTTAAAGTGCTTTTGGAATCAAACAATGTGTGATATGGTAAATAGAGTCATCCATGAAGAATGGGTCAGATGTGAGTTTAGCCTTTGAGCTTCTGAAATTAAGGTAGTTTAAGAGGGATTGGTATGGCTGAACTGGTCGTAGGAGATTGAAACTGTGATGAAATGGCCTTTTTTGTTTTGATTTGTCTTACTTTGCTTTATGAAGTGATATTGTTTCATCATGCAGCATTGACAAGTCGTAGTTTTAGAGCTGTATGTGATGGTGAGTTCTGAGCATCTAAGGAAACCAAAAAGAGCCAATATGAACATGGTGTCAAGTGTGTGGGTATTATTGGTAGAGTGGATGCCTCAGTGGAAGTTGCCTGGTGTCTAGGCGGGTGGGTTGGGTTCGTTGAATACCTTTGATTAGCAGAGATGTCTGTGAATTGGCTAATGTGAGGGTGAACCAAAAATTTATTTGTGGAAAAATTGGATTCCGCTTAGATAACCCTTGATGGAGCTGTCTTGGAGGTTCTTGGTGCTGTTGAGATGAGATATGAATGAGGTGATGTGGGACAAATTAGGAAATGGAGGTTATATGGGGAGTGGAGAGTTTTGAAACTCTTTCATGCGGTTAGGCTGGATTGAAGGGTTCAAAGGAAAATGAGGAAAGGGAATTGAGACAGGCATTATGGTACTGGATACTGGGTACTGTGGTTAGGAATGGATCCACGTCTGGAGCCTGAAATTCTGTGAGGATTTGTGCTCTGATGATGGTGTTAACATGGGGTAGTCCCAATGTTGAAGCATTCTGTGGAATGGGCATCGGCATTGCAGAAAACAGGGTGCAAAGAGATTTGGCTTGGGGGAGAGGATTAGGAGGAATAAAGGCTGGGTCCAAAGCCACTTGTGACCCCTGGAGCCCTGGGGAGGGACAAAAAAATTGTAGAAAAGGAGGGAAGCTGGGAAAAATGCCTGCCAGCGACAGAATCTGAAGCTTACCCAGTTTGATGCTGTAATTATTGTTTGATGTTGGATAATCATCTAACAGCAAGAACAGTCTTATGTAGATAATGGTGCAGACAAATTTGTTTAGTGATGTTTGAAAGAGGCAAAAGTCAAAGAGTTTACAAAATGTGCACCTTGGATTTATTCAGTTGTGTTTGATAATCACTGGAGGACTAACAGACCAAGGACAGTGTTTTAACCACCTAAAGTTTATTTTACAGACATTTAAATACACATATGTATTAGTAAAACAACACATTTATAGTTTGGAAAACACACTGATTTCCAGTAAAGCGTAAATAACAATCTTTCAATCATATATTGACAGTGTTTTTTATTCATATCAGATGCACGTTTCATATTTTATGTCCAAAAACACACCCACATCCACATACAGTAATACCTCGGTTTACGAGTTTAATTCGTTTCAAGAGTGAGCTCGTAAACCAAAATGCTCGTACACCAAAACAAATGCCCCCATAGGAATGCACTAAAAATCTATTTATTCGTTCCACACGACCACAAATACTCTTTTTAAATATTTTTTTGGTTTTACCCTAGTAATTGCAGTTAAAATTATAACCATTAAGATCTTATATAAATACTAATGAATAATTGGCAATTAAACTCTAAAAATACTACTATAATGTACTTCAGCTGAGGAGACGAAAGGAGGGAATAGGGGGGAGCGGGGAGCGGGGAAAGCAAGGATTCAAGTGCAAATTAGTCAATGTATTATAATAGTGCAGAAAACAAATGAAGTGATAATCCAGAGTGAAAGTCGTGGAACATGGTAGACGGGGAGCCGCGAACAAACGAACGCACGGGAGCCGCACGAAAGCGGGGAGATAGGCAGATGATATGAGAATCAAGTGCTCAGTGACCACACACACACATGCAGAACTAGGAGACAATGAATTAATGAACCATGACAGTTACTGCTTAGAGGTACTGTACGTGTATATGTCACTACGTGAACAATAACGATCAAAATTAATTAATGTTAACAACAGGAGGTAAAACCGCTGTAAATCACTTATAAAAGTATGCACTGTGGTGAATGATGCACCCAAACCAAGCTAAGCTGAGAGAATGAATGAGTTAAGGGCTGATAAAGGGGTTGGAACCGCGTGACTGTGTTATGAGAGGCTGTGTTTAAGTTATTTCCAGTAAAAATGTGCGTGACGATGCTGAGCGTCAGGACTTTTCCTCACAAAAATGTGCGTGGGTGAGGGAAAAATTTTCTCGTACACCGATACAATGCTCGTACACCGATTCGACCCTCCATGCTCGCACACCGATTTGCTCGTATACCAAGTCGCTCGTAAACCGAGGTATTACTGATTTTGAAAATCGAAATATCAGGAAGTTGATGATGTTCATAAACTTTGTTGGCTTAATCATAAACTTACGTGAGAAAGGGAACCAGAGTTTATGAAGCTGTAGTTTAAATTGATTCAAAACTGAAGGACATATATGGTTTCCGCTTTTAGATTTCACTTTATAGGTGATAATATTGACAGATCACAGGGAAGCATTGAAAATAAGTTCTTAATGATTATATGTCTGACTGTACACACAATCTGACCATAATCACACACTACTGCTTGAGCAATCAATCAATGTGGTAGTTTAAATCGCATGTACAGAAACCCTTTCAGACATGGTTTCCCCGACAACAAAAACAGAGTATGGAAATGGCATAAACTGATTTAGCGACTGACAGCAATGCATAATTCAACCAGACCCCGAAAACGAAAAGGATTTGAACTGTTTCTGAAGGTCTGAGGCGGTGGCCTGACGAAGCACAAAGGCCCATTCCGTTGCGGGAAGAGGTTAGCATTGCCTGACACTCAAGCTTGGTGCTCAACGGGCCTTATTGTCTTTTTTTACAATGGCAGGAATGATTATAAGGGACTGGAGTAGAGAAAGATGCTGAATTAGTGTTTGGATGTTTCACTCGCGGTGTTTAGGATAGATCTCGGCATCTCAGTGTGCTGGAACTCGTTTGTTTGGTCTGGCACCAGTGATAAAATACTGAGGGTGATATAATGCGATCAGCAGGGGTGTTAGGTGGAGGACAATCGCTCCAGAGAATTGTGGCAAAATTCCTCATTAGACTGGAAGAGCTTGATTTTGGCTGTGCTGAGACCGTAAGGTGAGGCCAAAAATGCTGAAAACTTTTGATTACTGTAGGTGACTCACACACATATTTGAACGTACTCCTCCTGAACTTTGTTAGTAAAACATAACTTCACGAGTTTACACTCCAGGTAGAACAACTCAGGTAGGATAAATGGTATGTGTATTTGGCAGAGTGCATCATGTATAACTAAACAGAATATTACAGGCACGCAGAATGTGATTTCACCAAGTCTAACATGTCCTTGGATCAACTTCTTTAATGATCCTGAAACAGCATTCAAAATCATGACGTGCATACAGGCATATCAATAGGTTGGTGTGT
The DNA here is from genome assembly GCA_037043235.1 of Rhodeus uyekii. NCBI lineage: Eukaryota > Metazoa > Chordata > Actinopteri > Cypriniformes > Acheilognathidae > Rhodeus > Rhodeus uyekii. Next base: position 974,998 of record JAWRVZ010000148.1, read on the forward strand.
CATATTGTGTTGATTGCAGACTGAAGTTGATGCAAATGCAGAAGACGTAGTTGAGAGCTGCAGTGCAGTGATACAGAGAGCTATTATACAAAGCACACCCACTCTAGTGAACACTCACCAATTACACTCGATGGCATTTCAGATTAGCAATGAAAATTTTAATCTGATTTTTTAGGATTTGTGATACTGCCTTGCCATTAGACGTCATGCCATCACTGCTAATATGACTTAAAACCAACCCATGCATTATATTTTGCACAAAGAAAATTAGCCTATTTCTAGGACCATTAAGTATCATTGCATTCTTTTTTTAATAATTTTTTTTATTATAAATTACATAATGAATGGGTAAAAGATTTAAATTTCAAATTGTATTTTTGTCTTATCCTGAAATCACTCTCAAAGAAAAAAAAGGGATACAAGTGATCACTGGAAGGTACACCTTTGTTCCTAAAGAGGCCATATCATTACCAAAATTATTACCATGTAATTACCAATTACATATTATAACCTTTTAAAAGGTCCCCCCTCCCCTTTATTTTTTTTTTTTTTTGCAATGGTACAGTATGGCTATAGTATTATTTTATAATTTACCACTGTTTTAGACAACTATTTCTTCACATTACAGTAATGAGATGTAATGTGAACATATTTTTGTATTTCATTTTAATACATTCACATGCACAAGTCTTGTTTATCTATAATGTTTAATAGCAGAGTGAATGAGATTGGTGTCCATGTTTGTGTTAAATTATAATCAGCAGGTCAGGGAATTATCCAAAGCTGGTGGCCATAGTCGGTTCATTATATATGTACCAATCATCTACAAACTGCAAAAGCCTCTGGCTACCAACACATCACAGTCTATGCACGGCCTTAACTACTTTTTTTGAGTGATCTCCATTTAGTTCCCATGGAAACCTTTTGTAACTCATAGCATGATGTACGAAAACAAAGATTCTGTGCACAGACGGAGAGAAAGAGAGGGAACTGTGGATGAGAGTCCACCTACTCATAGCTGGAACAGAACAGCTCTTACTGTGGTCAAAGAGCAGCCACTCACATCAGTGCTACATCAACACTACAAATTCTCTCCCAAACTCTTACCGCTATAAATACAGCACTGAAATCTCTGCAACTGGATGAGCTCATTCACATGCTGTATTACAGACAACATGAAACTTGATTTTATTTACTCTTTTTCTTATTTCATTTTTCATTTTTTTTATGCCCATTGTGTCACTGTAAATGAGTCATCTTATCGTTATGAAAATAATGCTTGTATAGATACTCTAGGATCTACAAGTCCAACCCTAAACTATTTTCTGCTGAATATAAAGTACATTTTATGGGGAAGGCCTGTGTTAGTTGGTACATTATTTGTTTAAAATCCACAGTGTAGCAAATAGTAAAATAATCCATACATATAGGGACTTTTGGAACATTTCTCAAAGTTGACAGTAGCATGGGAGCTAGATCAATAATTAGTGATGTAAGAAAGTATGTTCCTCTATCAGTCAGTCCTGTTCAATGTTACACTGGACAGATGTCACAGGGTCTCCCTTGGGAACGCAATCATCTCCAAATTTAACAAAACACGAGCATACGGCACAACAAGAGCATACGGCAGTTATCTGTGCCACTCAGGAGTACTTTGTCACGGAACGAACAGGGAGGACTCAAATGCAGGAAAAGGATAATTTATTATAATAACAAAAGGAACATGAATCAAAACTCGCAAAAGAAAAGAACCCAAAAGGGGGAAACATAACATAAATGTAACACAAACAAACAGGATTGAACATTCACTAGGAACGGGGAACAGGGGAAAAGGGGAAGAGATCAAACATAAAGACATCCAACAAATGACAACGACACTACACAGGACAGCAAACACACCAGGATTAAATAGGGAACACATGAGGAAAGGTAACGAGCAGAAACAGCTGGGATCAATTAACAGAAACGAGGGAACAAGATGGGTGGAGTTTCACAATCACAAGACACAACAAAGGGGCAGTGTCAGAGCTCTGTCAACCAACACACTAGAAAACCAAACTGAAGTGACAGAACCCTGACATACTTCTCCATCAACAGCAATTTGTATAGCTTTAACCAACTCATCACAGGTTCTGTTGATCGGTATGAGAGTGCATCAGTGGTGTTAAGCCAGTTCCCACCAATGTGAGAGTGAACACAAAAATGTAGCCTCTCGGTGCTTCAATTTGAGCAGTTCCCAAAACAGCAGTATGGACTGATTGGCGTCTTTTTCAAGATGTCTTTTCGCCCATTTGTTTCTGGATGCCGTCGTTTTCCTGACCTCATCTGACAGCCAGGATCACTGTCTCACGTGTCTGGGCAGACAGCACGCTGAGAGAGTATATCCATGTTTTTACTGTGATTGCGAGTCTCCTTCGATCCGGAGGCACAAGTTCCCTTTGCTGCTACCCACCGCCCCTCTGCTTTTCATGATAGAGCTGAGCGACTGATTAGCACTCTGGGATCTTCTTCTTTGGGCTAAGCCCCATGAAGCTCCCACTCATCTAGTAGCCATGTGCCGTCGAGTTGCCGGATGATTGTGAAGGTCCTTCACGCATGTGAGGTACCTTGCATCTTATTCAGGTTGAGGATCAAATGTGTGCTAATTAGAGACTAGGCTTTCATCCCTCCAGAAAGGAAGAGGAAGTTTCCCCCTCCTCAAAGACAACCTTCTATTTCTGGGTCATATTGGATCTGAGCTGACAGTGAGCAACACTCTGCTTCCTCTTTCTCAGCTGGCCCTTGTTTCTGGCCCAGTGTTTCAAGGATATACTGCTTCCTCATGCCTCTCTGCCAAGACCTATGGAGTCAGGTAAGTGCCCAACTTCCGGGGTTGGGCATCAGCACTCTCCACTGCCCCCTCACAGGTATGACTGCTGTCCCCTTGGAACCACCCACTCGAAGCCTGGGAGCCTGGCTAGCACTTCCCAGCCAGCAGTTCCCATCCCGCTGGCTCATTCAGACAATCAGACTCGACTTTGTGATTCAGTTCAGTTTGTGATTCAGTTCGACAGGTGGCCCCCCAGGTTTAGTTGCATTCTGTCTGCCTTGGTGACAGGCAAAGGGCATCCCTGTCCTTCAAGCAGTGATTTCTGTCCACATGGCATAGGATACAATCAAGCCTGTCCCTCCAGCTTTTCAATATTTTAAAATCCCTACTTTATCGTACCCAAGAAAGGCGGTTGGTTGCGACCAATCTTGGATGTGCGTGTCTTGAACCAGACTTGTCTTGAACTACTTGAAGGTGTTCAGGCAGAAGACAGTGGTCCTACTGAAACAATTTCAGAGGCTCCCAGAGCATTCCTGAGAGGTGTCAGGAGGTTAACCCATCCCTGGCTGTACCTCTTTCCTATCGGAGATCTTTCTGTGGTCCTCCCTGGTCTAAAGAGAGCTACCTTCAAGGCACTGGAGTCAGTTGAGCTGATTGAGGAGTGAGGGGAATGATTTAATCTTATTCGGTTGTTGGGCAGATTTTCATTTGAAATGCGAGTTTAAGATTATATGTACACAAATGAATGGTTTTCACCAAATAACCTGAAAATTTACTGAAAATGTGGTTTAGATATGGTCAAACTTTATACTCTGCATAGATTTGATTCCTCTTCTAGGGAGTAGCTTTCTGTTTTTATAAAACCTAGCTGAGGAATGAGGTGTTGGCCCAGAGCATGTCCTCAGGTTAACATTGTGTTGAAGCTCTTAAGAGTTATCCAGATGAGAAACTAAATAATCCAGTAATACAGACCTCTACTGATGTAAACTTTTGAGAGCTCAGACTAGTTAGAGTACATTCCATGTTTGTATTACACACTGATGAAAATGAGTTCCCTTTAATATGTTTTTCTGTCCTTAATCTAATGTCTAATGTCATGTCTAATTTTTACAATTCATGTTTTCAGAGTTCCTAGTCCACTAGAGATTTGTAGAACATATATTTTGTTTTATATTTTGTCAATTGAATGTTTGACACTCTCTATAACATCATAAAAGAACTGTACTTCCATCTCCCACGGCAAAATTTTGCTCCTGTCGAATTAAATATGCTTTTGACTGTGACTGAGTCAAGTTCTTTCACAACCTCCAAGAATTTCCCAACTGCAAACAAAATTTCAGAAGTAGGTTGAAGCAGGAGAGGGCAATTTTATGTGAATGTGCCCTGGAAAGTGGCCGAGTAGTTTTAGGACCTTTTTTTGTGGTGGTTGATGGAAATGTTTATTCCAACTATGATTAACCATGTATGTACTTCTGTTGTGGTTTTAGTTAGTTATATTACTGAACATTGTTTTGTTTCAGTAAATCTGTGAATAGATTTTGCTGCACATCACAGATCTCTTATCAGTGCAAAGTGCACACTTGAATGCATTATGGCAGACACTCATCCAAAAATGCTGTATTTTAGAAGGGATTGGATTGAACATTTCAATGCTTGAAGATGTGTAAAAATAACAGCAAGAGCTATAATGCTGATTAGACAATTAATTTACTCTGCATGAGTCCTTTTCAATCATTTCCAGCCTCAGCTTGAGATATTTGCATGATTCACTGCCACAGCCATCCATGTGTGTGTACATGTGTTGTTTTACAGTATGAGTGTATCAGTTTGATTTGAGAGAGGGGGAGGGAGGGAGGGAGGGAGGGAGTGAGAGAGAGAGAGAGTGACAGTCTGAGAGTGTGATGGCAATTTCAGACATGGCAAAATCCAAAATCCTTTGTGTAGGGAAATGTTTTGGTCCTCATGAGGAAAATTCTGAAAGTTTTCTGTGATGGGTTGGGGGTTAGAGGATTTGTACAGTCTGTAGAGTATAAACATTGTTATGTCTATAGAAAAGTCTATGGAAAGTCATCATAAAACAGAGACAGAGACATTAAAATGTCAAAAGGAACTAGCGATAATCTAAAAGTTAAAGCAAAAAAGATAGATGTCATGTTTTATTTATAACAACCAAAGTAAAACATGTATGTCTGATGTAATCAGGCAGCTGCTGATTTTGACAGAGCTCAGTACCCTGAAATGCAGAATCACCAGGGACCACAGGGAACATACTGTGCCTGATGAAGACTAACTGGTTGAAACATTGTGCTTAGTTATAATTTAAAGAACGAGGGAGAGAAAAAAATGCTCTACACCTGATCCCATGGTTTTATTTCTGCATGAGACTTATTTGACATTCTCTTAATGATACAAAGGTTACTTGATAAATTTACTTTGCTAAATTTAATATTAATATGATAAATTAATATATTAATTTGTTTGGTTTTGAAAATCTTTATATGAAAAAATGTATTATTTATAACGTGTGATAAGTTCAATATGCAATAGGCAATGGAAGTTGATATGTCCAGTGGTGTGTTTTGCTATGCTGCATCAAAAACAAAAACAAAAAAGAAAAGAAAAGAAAAGGATTTGGCTTATTATTTAATTGTTTAAAAAAAAAATAAAAAAAAAAATATTTTAATTCACTTATCAGATACCATAACTATGTAAATCAAATTAATGAAGGCAAAAGATTAATTCAATTAATTTACAGAATTTGTAGCCCAGAATCTGGTTGGTAACAAAGTCATATATATGTTACATATAATATACAAATAATGTTATCTTTTCATTTACATATTGTCACAAAGACGGACTCCGTGATTCCCTCCTCGGGCCACCGGAGGGAGCCATCGCCTGAGTACTGACACACCTCACACACTACATTTCCCAGCAACCATCTCACCGGACTAATCACACACATACACAGCTGAATTCCATCAGGACTGCTTGCTTCTCCACCTGTTACCCATTCTCAGAGACCATTTAAACCCGGTCACCCCACAGCTCAGAGCGAAGTCTTGTTGTACCCCGGTTAGCATTTCTGAGCGTTATTTCATCTGACTTTTTACCTGTTGCCATCACTGCTGTTTACCTGTTTCTGAACCTGTCTGCCTGCCTTTTGACCTCTGCCTGGATTCTCTACCTGTGATCATTATCTGCCTGCCCTGACCTGTTTGCCTGTGACACCGTCTCTGATTCAGTCTGCCCTTGTGTTTCTGTTTGCTCCCGACTGACCCAGCCTGTACGACCACCCTTGCTCTTTAATAAAGTACGCATATGGATCCCAGCCTGAGTGACGCTTCATTACACATATTAAGTTAACTCTGAACTATCAAAACCAAATAAAAAAACAAAACAAAAACAACGGAATCAATGTTATTCACATGTGAAATTAAATGAATATTTATTGTTTCTCAAAGACTAAACCCAGAAAAGACACACAGTTGAAAGGTTTTAAAGGTCCAACAGGACGATTCAATCCCACCATGCTTTTTACTCTAGTGCAGTCCAATACTAGTTAAATCTTTCATAAGGTTTTTATAAAATAAAAAAGGAAAAGAGATATGCAGAAAAAACATATAGACATATTCACTTAATATTTTAACAGAATTTAATGGATTTCTCTTTTTCAGTTTTTCTTGCATAGAGCAGTGTCTGCTTCTCTTCTGTCGACTCTACTTGTAAGATTGGACGCTTCAGAAACCAACCTATAAAATGTTTTCAAGTCATGGTGGCAAAGTTTGTTGTTCAGGGAAGACGGCAGGAACTAGTAAACATTTAAACATTTTAATAATAAAATAAACAAACACAAAATAAAAGTAATTGCGGCAGCCTCTCATGGACGACTGCCGCACACAAACACAAACCAACTAAATTTTCTAGGCCTGGTTTTTATTCATCCTTTACTGGCATCGCTCCTTTTATTGCTAACACCCATAGATAAACAAATCTATTTTTTCTGACCTCTCTGGCTACGCTTCATGAGACGGCAAATTTTTAATTTATAAATTGAGATTTTACGATTATGTTCATTAATTGTTGAACCAAGGCTTGAATCTGGGTTTGTTCTTCAAAAAAAGCAACCATATAACCCCACAAAATGAAACCCTGAGCTGATTTTACCCCCCACAAACGGGGTAAAACAAGCAAGGGGCAAAAATGTATACTTTAGCTAAAGTAATATGTCAAGTCAATGCTTGTTTAAAATAATCACTTAAGCAAAGTGTGTTTATTTTGATGATTTTTCAATGAATATGCTGTTATTAAAGTGTTAAATATTAAATAAAATATAAAGTAAATTTCAGCAAATATTCTGCATTGACTAGCATTGAAGGAGATCCCATGATTTTATGTAGATTTACTCTAGTAACAATATATTATGTTTTACAGCATGTTATTATCAATATCATATGTTTTATATGATGGTTTCATTATTAATGTGGTGATTATCTCTCAGGTGGAGACCCAACATCACACATGATATTTATCATCTGAATAGAACCATATCATGTCAACAGATGGCAAAGTTGAACAAAACTGAAAACCATTGAGAAGACCTTTGTCTCAAAATATATTCAATCATTATAAATATTTGATTCTGATTTGCTACTTAAACCTACAACTTCGTTTAATAAAACTTTAAATATTATATCAAATCAGCACAGAATGAACTTTGCGCTGCTGCATGTGATCGTGTCAAGGATCAGCCAAATTTAGGCGAGTGCTAGGGCAAGATTTTTTGCCATCTAGTAGTTAGAGGAAAATAAAATCAAAAGTGCCCATTTTAACCCTATCAATTAATCATGAATTCCTCAAATTCAATTTTCATGAGTAAGTCTTTGTAAACTTGCACATCTACAAAGTTGTTCATACGTAAAAACCTTACCTTTTAGATGAGGTCAATCAGTCACTAAATGTAAAATGTACATGTGTGTAAAAACTCTTTTAGGTAAAGTACATACGCATACTCCTGAGATCCCATTGGACATTTCTACGTTGTCTACGTTGACTCTGCTCAGTGGATGTATGTTGTTTAAAAATACAGTTTGCGGTTGTGAAAGCTGTATCAATGTGAGCTCTAGGGCTAAAAACAGAAGTGCTGATAAAGTTCATGCATTCCAGTGTGCTCACACTCAAAGACCACGTGCTCCGCTCAGAGCATGCAAGCACCATTTTCTGCTGGCCCTTCATTTCACTGAGTACAGCAATTATAATAACGCCATTAAGCGAATTAAAACACTAAAACAGACTCTGTGTGTGTGAGCAAATGCACCTCAGCGATATGTTGAGCTCATACTAGAGGCACCATGTGATCTCTAATGCGAGGGAAATGAATGATAGGTTTGCGTGAATAAGATGAATCACGAGTGTTAATAACGTTCAATAGTATACCTGATGCTTGCCATCAAAACCAGACATCTGCTCATAAATACTCAAGATTTCTGCTGCGCCTCCATCTTGGAGATGGAAAATCAGATGTGTGGCGTGCGGTGAGGCTGACTCAAGAACTGACGTGATTGATTCCACCAACCTTTTCCAGCGCTGCCATTTTGTGTTCATGTCGGAAGGGCACAAAAATCCCAGGACCACTGGGGAAGGCATTGCATGACATTGCATAAAGCATAATGATATAGAGGTTTATGCTAGCTCCCTGCATGCCTTTCCGTTCATTTGGTGCTTTATGTGCTGTTTGTTTAGGATGTCCAATTGCATCATTTCCACAGCACAATCTATTTTCAGAGTAGCTCTCTCCAAAGGGAACATTCTGTCATTTATTCACTCATTCCAGTCCAACCCAAAAAACTGTCTTGCTTCTGTGAAACACAAAATAAGAATTTCTACATAGTTTTCATACAGTTACAATCAGCAGTTGTCAAAAAACTCCATAAATACATGATGAAATAGTCTTCTGAATTTGTATAATAGTTTTTAAAGAATAGTTTTTAAAAATCAACTTATAGTTTAATTTTTTTTATGTTAACTTTTCCTCCAGATAGCTGTGACTGGATCATTGAGTTAAAATTGTGATACGTCATTGGATAAACGGATTTACTGAAGGGATGTGACTCAAAAGAATGATTGATTTAGAAATTTCAGATAAACAAATGTAGATCCTTTTAGGGCTTGCTTTACACATGGTCATTTCATAGGTTATTCGATCAGATTCAAAGTGTAACTTTGTTGAGTTTCAACCCATTTTGTATCGCTACAATGTTGGTAGTATATGGAATTGAACAATATTTACTTGTTCTCCGTGTTACCTGGACCAAGAAATTCATGGGTTTTTTTTGTTGAGAAAACGTCGTTTGACAGCTCCAGGTCTTTCGTGAAAACGTCTCAGGTTACGTACGTAACCATAGTTCCCTAAGAGGGAACGAGACACTGCGTCGAGACGCGATTGGGAACCCTTCAGTGTATATGTCTCTTGAAGCACAATAAAACCAACGTGCGGGCGTGTACGTCGCCGAGATGACGTCATCACGTCATGACCAAGGAGTATAAAGGCACGTCACGACCCGGAAGCGGGTTAGCTTGAACAGTGTCTGAACAGGCCGGCATGCCTAGGAGCTGAGGCTGCAAGACGCAGTGTCTCGTTCCCTCTTAGGGAACTATGTTTACGGACGTAACCTGAGACGTTCCCTGTCAAGGGAACTCGCACTGCGTCGAGACGCGATTGGGAACGAGGAATACCCACGCCGCCTCAGCGTACGGGGTATGCCAAGCGAAACGTAGCTCACTACGATAACGCCAATGATCCCAAGGCGGGGTTTAGGTCTAACTGGTAGAACCTAATAAAGGTATGCGGTGAGGACCAGCCAGCCGCATCACAAATGTCCGCGAGGGAATCCCCTGCGAAAAAGGTTTTCGAGGCAGCCATGCTCCGAGTAGAATGAGCTCGGACAGACAGTGGACACTGCTGTCCTGCCAGCTCATAAGCTAAAGAAATAGACTCTGAAATCCGTCTGCTCATAGTAGGCTTAGAAGCAGGGGAGCCTCTGGGGGCCCCAAAAACAGACAAAGATTTGGTCTGACCTACGCCACGTGGCAGTTCTGTGAACGTAGGCGTCCAGTGCTCGCACTGGACAAACCTTGTTCTTTAACTCCTGGTCATGATCAGTAAATGGAGGAGGACAGAGAGCCTGTAGTACTATGTGGCGCATAGGACTAGAAAGCACTTTAGGTACATAACCCGGCCTGGGATAGAGAAAAACTTTAGCCAAGCCGGGCGCAAACTCTAAACATGAAGGGGCCACAGAGAGGGCCTGTATGTCACCAATCCTCTTGAGGGAAGAAATGGCGAGAAGAAAGAGAGTTTTAAGAGTAAGGTGCTTATCTGAAATCTCGTCCAGCGGTTCAAAGGGAGCCTGGGACAAGGCCTGGAGCACCAGGGACAGGTCCCAAGGAGGCACCCTTGAACGTACTACAGGCCTCAGCCTCTGAGTGCCACGTAGGAAACGAACTATGAGGGGGTCCCTGCCCAAAGAGGCACCACTCAAAGGTACGTGGTAAGCAGCTATGGCAGCCACGTAAACCTTTAGTGTGGAGGGGGACAGCCCTGCTGCGAACCTTTCTTGCAGGAACTCCAGCACGGTGCCAACCTGGCAGGTAACTGGGTTCAGCTGCTTTTCGCAACACCAAGAAGTGAAAATCTTCCACTTCTGAGCATACAGTTTCCTCGTGGACGGGGCTCTGGAGTGGAGAATGGTCTCTACAACCTCGGCTGAGAGACCAGACTCTATGAGCTGGGCCCCCTCAGGGGCCAGACCCACAGTTTCCACAGTTCTGGGTGAGGATGGCAAATCCTCCCCTGAGCCTGGGACAGGAGGTCCCTCCTGACCGGAATCTCCCACGGAGTGCCGTCTAGGAGGGACACCAGGTCCGAAAACCACACCCTGCCCGGCCAGCGCGGGGCAACTAGAGTGAGACGGACCTTCTCCCGGCGAACCTTCTCCAGAACCCCTGGGAGCAGAGCTACGGGGGGAAAGGCATACAGGGGTAGATTTGGCCACCCTTGCCTCAAGGCGTCCAGGCCGAGAGGCGCTGGAAGATAAAGGGAGAACCAGAGTGGGCAGTGAGTCGTCTCTCGAGACGCAAACAGATCCACTTGAGCCTGGCCGAATCTCTCCCAAATCTGCTCCACCACCTGAGTGTGGAGTCGCCATTCCCCGGGCCTCGGCCCCTGTCTCGACAGGAAGTCTGCCCCCAGGTTCTGGGCCCCCAGGATATATCGCTCGAAGAGAGAGCAGTTCCCTTTGGGCCCAGAGGAGGATCCTGATTGCCAACTTGGAAAGTCAACGAGAACGGAAACCCCCTGGTGGTTCAAGTAGGAGACCACCGACGTATTGTCGGTCCGGACTACTACATGATGGCCTCTGAGGTCGGGGAAGAACGCCCATAGCGCCATCCAGGCAGCCATCATTTCCAAGGCGTTGATATGCCAGGAGAGATGTGCCTGTCCCATGGACCTTGGGCCGAGCGGTCCCTCAGGTCCGCCCCCCAGCCCAAGCAGGACGCATCTGTCGACAGCATGTGCGGTGACAGATAGGCCCCAGTGCGAGCTTCTGGGAAAGAAACCAGTTCTCCTTCCACGGATGCAAGGCTCGAAGGCATCGCCTTGAAACCCTGATCAGACGGAAGGGGTTGCCCCTCGGGGAAAACCCTCTGGTTTTGAGCCACCACTGCAAGGGTCTCATGTGGAGCAGGCCGAGTGGGATAACACTGGACGCTGCCGCCATGAGACCCAACACTCTCTCGAGGTGTCTGTACAGTGACTAGCTGGCCTAGCTTGATATTCTGGACTGTGGGCAAAACAGTAGCAATGCGCACGAGGAAGAGCCGTCCGCATGCTATGTAAGCGAGAGTGACATCTCGATGCCAGACTGCTACCTGCCGTGACTGAGAAAGGGATCAACAGATCGTTGATGAGACACAGCCCAAAATCGTGGAGCTAGGGAAGCTAGTGAAGCTGACAACAGCCTGATGTCCCTATTGTCTGGGAGAAAAGTCCAACAGACCTTATACTGAGCGATCCCTCAGGACCGCCCAAAACCCATGAGAGAAGTATCTGTCGACGGCATGCGCAGTGACAGAGTGTTCTCAGTGTGGGCCTTTTATGGGACGAGAACCAGAATTGCTCCCACATACCTGAGGTGCGTAGGTATTGCCTCGTGACCTTGATAGTGTGGAAGCGGTTTCCTCTGGGAAAACCTTCTGGTTCTGAACCACCACTGAAGGGGCCACATGTACAGACGACCGAGTGGACCGCACTGGAAGCTGTTACCATGATGCCCAGCAGTCTCGACTGCTCAGTGAGTGATTGGTCTAGCTTTTGCTATTGACTGCTGGTGGGATGATGTCGATGAGCACGGGTGAAAGCCGTGCTGGCAACGACACAGAATCCCAACAACGCTTCGGAAGGTGGCTCCCAAATGAGGATACAACACCTTCCTACTTGCGTACAGTCTGAGCCCCAGCTCCTTCCAGTGAGCAAGAATGACATCTCGATGCCAAACTGCTACCAGGATCAACCAAACATTGATGAAGTCTGATGAAATCAGAAACCTTGAAGGTGCCGGGTAAAAGCTAGACTGAACAGAAGAACCAGACCGAAGCCCGTAAACTCTGGCTGGGAACTCCAGCTGAGCGTTCACTTCTGTTGCATAACCAGAGCCTGCTTGGGGGCTACCACTCGGGCAGGCACCCTGGATATTATTGCAGGACCCATTGGGACAAAACCGTACTCCAATAAGGTAACCAGCCTCTCGAGGCTGGCCTCTGGTATTTCTCGAACATCCGCTCCAGGGCCCTGCTTGCAGGGGGAAACCTGGAGTGAGCGCTCTTAGACCCTCCTCAGAGGGGGCGACCTCCCAAGCGCCACCAGAAGTATGGGTGACTACTAGAGAGTCCCGCCTCGGACCTGAGTGCCTGGCTCCCTCGGGATACCAACACAGCACAGTGTCCAACAAAACCTCCCCATGGGAACGGTTCTGAGCCACTAGTGAAGGGAACACAAGTACAGGTGACTGAGTGCATAGCACTGGAAACTCTGCCTTGACGCCCAGCAGCCTCAGCTGCTCAGTGAGTGACCGGCCATTCCTCAAACGTGCATGACCTGGTTCCCTCGGGACACCAGGCACGCAGTTAATCGTTAAAGGGTGCTTGCCCAGGCAGTCCCCTAGGAGACTGCCAGGTGAGAGTGGAGCGACAGCGAGCACAATGCGCTCACGCACCGGCTGCACATGCCCCAATCGCTGGTGAGGAAGATCCTCATCAATGTGACACTTACAACATCCAGTTCCTCAGAACTGGATAGCTGCAGTATCCCCTTAGGCTGACAAATCCAATTGCGATCCTCATGGTCGAGACAGCCGCTGAGCCTCAGCAACAGCGAGACCGGAACCACGGGGACCGCGAGCCTGAGCGACTTCCTCAAAAGACGCTAGGCGGGATCGCCATGCACGTAGGACCTCCTCATCAGCAGCCGATACTAACAACGTCCAGTTCCTTGGAGCTGGATAGCTGCAGTATCACCTCGTCAGGGTCGGAAGAAACCGCCACAGGGCATGCTTCCGGTTCCTGAACGAGGCCAGACCTGCCAGGTAAGGGTGGAGAAAAGGCCAAGCCCTTCTCCAACCCCTCTGACAAGTCCATCTGCGACCCCCATGATCGCAGCCGCCGCTGGGCCTCAGCCGCAGCAGGACCGGAACCACGAGGAACGCTAGCCTGGGCGGTTTCCTCGAAAACCGCCAGGCGGGATCGGAGCGTTCGCAAACTCATTTGCAAAACAATCTGCACAATCAGTACCCTCGAGAGCTGATCGTGCATGCTCCTCACCCATTTACCTCGGTGCTGGAAAAAGTGCGTTCAACCGGGTCTCGAACCCCGGTTTCCAGCATGATAAGCAAACACAATAGCCACTGTACCACAGCAGTTATTAACATACTGATGGCACAAAGTAAATACAACACCCGACTCCTCAGAGCCGGGTTGTTGTTCAAGTCGGAAGAAACCGCACAGGGCGTGCTTCCGGACCTTGAGAAGTCCCCGCGATAGGGATCGCCGCTGAGCCTCAGCTGCAGCAGGACCTAAACCGCGAGTCTGCACAGTCTCCTCGAAGACTGTCAGACAGGAATGGCAACCTACACAGTCGATGCCCTCGAGCGCCTACCATGTAAGATTAGCCCTCCCCCGCACCTTCCAGTGAGCGAGAACGACACCTCGATGCCGAACTGCTAACTGTCATGACTGAGCCATGATGAGGCTCAGAACATGGATATCTTGAAGGTGCAGTGCCCAAGCCTTAGTGAAGGTGCAGTTGGTAAGTTTGCCATATCTGCGCACTTTTCTCAATCACACGTGAAATCCCTTTTCTTTTAAACTAGACTTGGGGCACGCGTACCAGCAAATACATACACACACACGTTGAGCTTAGAGCGCTGTGAAGACACTGAAAGCTAACCCGCTTCCGGTTCGTGACGTGCCTTTATACTCCTTGGTCATGACGTGATGACGTCATCTCGGCGACGTACACGCCCGCACGTTGGTTTTATTGTGCTTCAAGAGACATATACACTGAAGGGTTCCCAATCGCGTCTCGACGCAGTGCGAGTTCCCTTGACAGGGAACTGCAGATTATATGTTTATCCCCACCTACAGACAATGGGATCAACAGAGTGTTATTAACAGAACAGTTATTGTAAGAGCAAATGTATCACTGAAAATTGCATCATACTATGTCTACTCTTTAAACAGCATAAGCAAAGAACATGAGTTTATTTCAATTGTTCCCTCTATTTGGCCTAAAACACAGTGTTCGTGGTCATCTGGGGTCTCATTTATAAAGCGTACGTACGCCAGTTTCCACGTAAAGGTTGTGATCTATAAAAAACAACTTGACGGGAGAATGTGTGCACATTTAAGCAAACTTTGACCCGTGACATCTGCGATTTATAAAGGGAATGTTCCTGACAAGTGTGCATACACACGGTTTTATAAATCTGAATATTTTTTGCCGTAAAGCATTTTTGGCTTTTAGGCACACGTAAACTTTTAGTAGTGATCCTACGCACAGTTTTATAAATGAGACCCCTGGTCTTAAATGGTTTTGCAGATACCGTATTATTTACCGTTTTGAAGGCGCACCTAAAAGCCTTACATTTTCTTAAAAATCGGCCATGCACCTAATAATCCAGTGCGCCTTATGTGTGCACTGAGTTCCAAAATCTGTAAAAAAAACAAAACAAAAAAACACATTGTTGTCGATTAAGAAGATTCCCCCTTCCATGCGCTTCAAGTGTCTATGATAAAGCGCTATATATATATAATGAATTATTATTATTAATTATTATAATCTGGTGCGCCTTATGGTGTGGAAAGTACAGTATGGTATTGCAGCATTCTCTCCACATTAACAATCCTTTGCAGCCATTAGCCGCTGCTTACAACGTGCTGGATCCTTCACTGAAATGAAAGCAACTCACTTGTGCTAAACATTTACTAAAAGTTTGCTAAGGAGTATTTCCTAATAAAGCAAGGCGTTGTCAGACTCCAGTACATGTATCAACAGCAGACTGGTGGGAGTGGCCATTCAATGCATGGCTATTGAAGTTTTTGGCAAAATGCATAGGAATATCCGAACACACCTGCCATGTTACCAGCAGTGAAATTCGAATTCATATTTATCACTCAAACCAATTCAAAAGGTGGTTTTGAGACGGATTCTATATAAAACTGGAAAAGTGTAAATGCATCTGGCTGTTGAAGACCTGCTAAAATGGTAAAAATGAGCTGATGATAAATACATGTCTGTGTATCTGTTGCTTTTGGTAACATGAACTCCATTAAATATAGCATAAAGAGTGAAAATTGTGGGCTGGATCTATATTTGTTTTGAAGTGTAAATGAGCAAACTGGATAGATATCTGATCAATAAAAATGCATCAAGGGACAAGTGTTAATAGGCTCTTTTAGGAATATAGTGCACAAATTGACTACTTTTGTGATGCTTATTCCCCATTTATTGTAATTGCATTCCTCTTTTGTGCAATGGAAAATGTGATTCACGTTTAGTACAGCATGAGGGTGAATAAATTGTTATTTGGTTGAACTATGCCTTTAAGAGTGCACATGTGTGAATCCAGTCTGCCATCTGTCAGTGACATCTGTCAAGATTCAGAGTCCATATTGGTCCAGTGCTCTGGGACGTTTTCAGATGAAAGGACACTCTTCTGTAATACAGTATAAGAAAAGTGTTGGAATATACTCACACTTTCAGTTGGAAACAAGTCAAGTAATTTCGTTTTTTTTATCAGCTGTAAAGAAATTCATGATGTTAATGTTTATAATATCTTCTTGCCTTACAGGCAGATTTAGCAGATTAGAGCTGTGCAATACTATTGTTTACATATTAAACAGTATACTGGTTCACGTTGTATTTTCTTAATTGATGGCCCACAATAATAGTACAATAGTTCATTCAAATGAATTGTAATTCTCATGTAGATTATATGATGCCCCTAAAGGGTGGTGGAACAAACATATGAGTGAAGGAAAAGTTATTTGTCAGTACTTTTTTTTAATGGCAGTTTTATACCGAGAAAATGACAATAAACAATATCCACATTATATGTGAAATTGTTTCAAGTCTTCATAACTCATAAACTTTGAGCATAGACTGAAATTTAATTAAATTATAGTATATTATGGATATTAATCTCTTCTATTATAAATCGCATTAGGAACACTTTATGTATAAATTTTGGATAGCCTATTTGAATTTATAAAATATAAGTGGTCCGGGTCGGGGTGCTGTTCTGGTGCTGTTAGTGGGCGCAGCTGACACGTCCTGCTGGCAGGTTCAGTATTACAGACTCGGATTCGGTGAGGACGGATTCGGTGCTCTCCCCCTTTGCCACCTCAACCTCAAATCCCTCCTCTGATATAAATTAGCTATATTGGATTAAAATCTGGAATGGATGTGGTGTTGCTGGTTGGGGAGCTAACCGGTGTACACCAGGGTCCATACCACAGATTAACAAAAAAAAAAAAAAAAAAAAACACACACACACAAATAAAAAACAAATTAATTTCTGACTTGTATTACTCCAGGTCATATCCAAACTAGGGGAGCCTGGTTTGGAGGTGCCTGTTATGATGCCCAAGTTTATTTTATGTAAAAAGGACTTAACAGAGCATTGAAGTTCAATTGAGTTGCGTGTTACTTGCGGTGGGGAGAGTACCAGGTGGATAAGATGGAGGGGTTTGTGTCCGGGGGGTCGGTTGGTTGGGCTCGTTGGCAGCACTGGAGCAGCTCCCTGACCTAGTGTATCTCCACAATAATTGTATTGCCTGGTCGTATTAGTATATTACTATCATGATTAATATTACTATTACTATTAATTATTAATGCTACCACTATTTATTACTTATTATGGTTATTATTATGGTTATTATTACTGTTATTACTGTCATATATATTATTGCTATTACTACTACCGCCATTACTGTTATTGTTGTTATTTTTTTGGTATGAATACTACCTCAAGTATAAATGTTTCAGTGTTATAATGAACATCTTAAATTACCCTTATCTACATCTTTATACGTAAAATACCCCATTGATTAAACTTAACCTACATTTATATCACTACATCACTACATTTATATTCAGCGTTTGTTTTTTTATTTGTTTTTTTGTTTGTTTGTCTTTTTTTCCCCTCAATTTGTTATTGTCTCTCTACCCACTATACGTGTATGTAACTGATCATTTGTATAAGCTCCTATGATTTGTTAATTTGTCTTTCTCTCATAAAAAAAATAAATAAATATAGTATATTAGACTATTTAGATAGTAAAATAGTAAACCCTATAAGTTGGCAAAAAAACAACAAAAAACTGTCATGTCTTTATTTTGTACTCATACTTTTGAATTGTTCTTAAGTATATATTTATATATATTTAACTTACAGTAATCTATCACAGGTCAAAGACGAAGATGATGATGATGTTGATGATGATGATGGTGATGGTGGTCAAGAAATACACATAATTCACAAAGAGGCGGAGCGCAGTAACAGCAGTGTTTCCACAAATGGGTAGCTAACACTAACAAAAACCGACAAACTGATAAGAGAACAGGGAGAACGCAATACACATGCGGTGAGGATCAAATGACAAACAGCTGTGATCATAAATGTCCATGGAAACAAATGAGTGGTGGGAGAAACTAAAAAAGACAAAATAAGAGTCCCGGTCTTGTGACGGCGTGACAATCTCAACTTAAATATTTTTAGTAGTGAAAATTTAGCTAGCTTTAACTACCTAGTTCAGTAAATTCTATTTTGTTATTTGATATAATTATTTAACACTTATTTTTTTTCATTTACTCTCCCTTTTGTGTGTCATGGCAAAGAATGCTGGGAAAGAAAAATTCCAGCCCAGTTATTAAATTTAACTGTCTAAATTAAAAGAAACAAGTTCATAAAGCTCAAAACAATGAAAAATTTCAGAAAATTCAGATTACTTAACATGTTTGTAACTGGTTTGTTTAATTTAAGTTCACTCTATTAAAACTTAAAAGATTGATGATGATGATGAGTGTTACGGTGCTTTTTAGACATTTTAACTAGTTTATAAGAAGCTTAATTTAATTTGTGAGAAACTTCTTTGAGAAAAACAGACAGAAATCAGGAAAAATCCATTCAAGTCAACCTACCTCAGAGAACAATCCACGTTTCATATCTTGAAACCTTAAAGAGTGTTAGCTACATTACAGCCTTAAATTACAACTTTGAAGCATGACTCACGTTATGCTGACATTAGCTTGGAAAATGAGAGTGCTTATTTGTGTCTTTGCAACCCACATAGAAAAGCTTTTACAGCAGGAAAAAATCAGACACATCAGTATTAAGATCATCAAAGGTCTGTGTAAAGTGTTTTTAAATGTCAATGGATTACCTTTCTGAAAAAGACGTTTTTTTCAAGTGTGCTATTAGTTTACTTCCTTTAAACTAAAAAATAAGAAAGTATACTTTGTCTACTTTTTATGTTCTTCTCAGAAATACACTTTAAAATTCCATTGAAGTACACTTTACTTATACTGACAGAAAAGTATAGTTGGCCTTCTGTATTCAGAAATAAAGGTGAGGAAGAAGCAGAAACAAGTGATGGAAGATTGCTTACGCAAATGCAAAATGCAATCTTCAAATATTGAACAGCATACTGTATAAATAAAGAGATGTCACTGAACCCGATTCAGTTCATGGACTCAACTGTGTTTTGATTGTCGATCTGAATCCCATCCAGATGCAGTCTTTAAAAAAATTTTTTTTGAAGACATATTTTCTTATTTGAAGAGCACAGCAATTCTTAGTTTTAGAAAACAAGTTTTGGACATTCTGTCACAAAGATTTTTTTATAATTTATATTCCACTTTACATTTATTTAAAACCAATCACAAATAAAGTAAAATAAAATACTTGATTTGACTTGATTTTTGCATTGGTTTTAAGACATTTGTTCTGCTTTTTTCTTATTTTAAGAACATTTTTTTATTTTATTTTTGTCTTGTTTAAAGATGTTCTTATCAAGTGGAATTTTCTCACCCCAATGGCAGATCATTTTGATTAATTTCAGGGTTTATTTCTTTTCATTTATGTTAATCATAACTAATATTAGGTTTTTTTTTTTGTTTGTTTGTTTTTTGCAGTGTAGTTTAAACTTTTCAACATTACACTGCTACAAACATGTAAGATATAACATTCAGTGATGTAAATTCTTCGGTTATTTCTAAAGAACATTTTGTCTAGAAAATCATCTGTTATATACATCCATTTTTGGAACTGTTGGACCTTTTCTACGGCCACGGGCATGCTGGAGCATTTCCCAGACAGTCAGGCTATAAACACCCCTATTTCAGTGGATTTCAAATATTGCAGTTCTTCAAGTGATGTACAACAGGGCTACTTCACTCTTCATCTCTGAATTTACTTATGTTTACTTTAAACAATTTTCCTCTCCCAGGTTACTTGTGAGGTTTGTATGAAACATTTAAACTATATAAATAATGCAATAATAGCTTTGTGCGCTGAATGATTTGTTTGCATGTTTGACTGGTTGGTATATAATCATTTCCATTTGAAATAATCCAGGTCAAATATTCAATAACACTAAATATTTTAATTATTTGAATTCTGTTTAATGAAAATTGTTAAGAAAAAAAAAACAGCATGCAAAAGGGCCAAGAAAAAACGAAATTGCATTGTTAAATATTACTAATATTAATATTACTAATATTTTATTATACTCTAATGCAAAATGCATAATTTAAATTAGAGTGAAAAAAGATTTTACCCTGTCTCCTGAATCCACATGAGGGAGCGATGAGCAAAATATTAATGCACCACATTAAATTGTATATTCAGAGAAATTAAATGACATCTGTAAAGGAAAAAAAAGTCCATAACGTTTATAAACCAAATATATTTTCATCAATTGCTTAAACAATTATGAACACAACAAAACAATATATTTAGGCAAAGTTTAATACAAAGCGCCAATCAATTTTTATCAATTTTTTTCAAACATGTGATGCGGTGCACAATGTTTAAAAAAAGTTTTAAACGTGTTTTCGAACATGGCTTTCTAAACACGCAGCTCTCTCTCTCAATGTGAACGGCTTGTATACTGCTTTGACATGACCAGGATCTTCTCCACATTACATCTCTCTATGTTTTAAATGAACAATGCAGCAGTGCCGATCAGATCTCATGCATCATTTTTTTGCATTCAAATGTGGGTTTTATTTAAAATTCAACAATTTTACATTGACAGCCCTATAATTTTAATTTGACAGCCCTAGAGGCAACACAGTGTAAGAGACATTAGGCCTATCTCAGACTGAGTAACAACACAAATGTACACTTCAGATTTCAAGGGCAGTTGAAGTGACTGTAGATTGCTTGCTATTAGTCCATTACTTCACACCAAACACACAAGAATAAGTTTATTAAAAAATAACAATATGCCCACCTAGAAAACTAAATCAAAACCAACACACTTAGCAATAGCAGGTGGGCTTACTGTAAAACAGGAACGGAACTGATAACTTCAGTTGACTAAACAATGCACATTTTTCTAGCATTTTATTTTTACATGCACAGAAGACCAACAGCCAATGTCAGGAGTTTTCATTAAATAATACATTACAGTTCATATCGCATATCCCCAGAACACTCGGAATATTCACCATGTCTCACATGGGATCATTCTATCATGCATTTGCGTCTTTTTTAAACAACTTGATGCTGGTTGCCATTAACTACCATTATATGGATGAGCACAAGCGAGAGATTTTTTAAACATTCTCCTTTTATGAACCATAAAATAAAGAAGGCCATACAGCAGTAGAACAACACAAGGGTGAAGTAAGTGACTTCATTTTCATTTCAGGGTGAACTATGCTTTTAGAACCTATTGTAATCACGGACACTTCACTTTACTTGATGCTTGAGTCTGCTGACAAGAGGACAAGTGTAGAAGTAAAGAGAAACCTAAAGGAACGTTCTCCTTTATATGTTCTGTATAAACAGTTGATTTGTGTCTTTGTCTAGACCTCTGAAGGAGATCAGTGACAGGAACAAACAGATGGTTCATTTTTAATTCCGTCATGGATCATGTTGGAGGATTATATGTTTGCTTGGAGCATTTGACAGCAGATTGTTTTGTAGACGAGGCACCGGAATGGAAAATTAGCAAAGAAGTTTTTGTGGACCAACAATTTTATAATGCTTTGTTTGTAAATGTAGTTTTTTTCTACATATATATATTTGTTTGCTTGTTTGGGAGGAGCTGCGTGCAAAAACTTGATTATCACAACATTTGTTTCCATACATTTCTGTTCAAGCTCTTGTATTGAGTAAGAGTCCAGGGGTCTCATGCATCAACACTGCTTACGCACAAAAACGTTGTGTTCGCCAGCTTTCACGCTCACGGTTGGATGTACTAACAGTGAAATTAACGTGACATTGTGCGTTTCTCCATGGCAAGTTCATGTCTGGCATAAGTACATTTATGATTGTTTTGTCCGTTGGCGACTCCTACAGGCAATGAAGTGAAGCTGTGGGAAGCATTGCTATTAATTTGCAATTTATTTAATAATTGATGTATATTGTCATACACGCCTTATGGGAATATTCTATAAATTATGCAATTAAGTAAGAACATGTAAAAGCACGTGCAAATTGACACAAGCCTTAGTCTATGGCAGGGGTGTCAAACTCAATTGCACAGGGGGCCAAAATCCCAAAAAAATTTAGGTCACGGGCCGAACAGGATAAACATTTATTGAAAACACTAAAACTAAACTTTTAAAACTTACCTTTTTTTTTAAATTAGATGTGAATAAAAACAGACAGAAATATTATTCTGGAATAAATCAACTTATACCTTAAATAACTTAAAAATATAAAAATATTTTAAAAATACTTTAAAAAATTAAAATATATCCTGTCTAAATTATACAAGTTAGAAATAAAGTAAACAAGTAAAGTAAAAGTAAGTAAAAGTTAAAATAACAAACATTCAAATTTCTTTACTCTTATGTCATTTTTTATAAAACTTAAAAAGATTTATATATAAAAGATTTTGCTCTCCATAAAAATATATCCTGTCAAAATTATACAAATTCAAAATATGGACATGCTGCATAACAAAACCTGGAAATCTAAATACAATTTTTGCTTTTCAGCAATAACAAATCAAATCAAACAGTTGAATTTGCTCTTATGTAATTTGTCTTATAGTGCCGTCTTATTAAATTATTTAATTACTGCCACATTAGCTCCGCAAATGAGACACACGGGTATACCGACAGTATGTCAGTAAACATATACTGTATTTTCCCGCATATAACCCATGGGTTATAGCAGATTTTACAAACTACATCACAATTTTTTTTACACGTAATAATATTTCAATATATTTGTTACGTCCCTAAGGACGTAATGTTTTTTTTTTTTGCGCTGTATTTTCTTTCTGGCGCTTGTACTATCACTCTGACAGCTGGCGCTGATATGCTGTCTGACCTGTCAATCATGCAAGAAGACTTTCTGCCATGAGGGTGGGCTCTTCTCATCCGATGATCAACACCTGAATTTCGCGCACAAGCACTGTGTACCGAGCCTGAACAGTTATGGATAATTGACAATAACAATCGCGCGGTACTAGCGCGAGCGCGAAGCATCATTAGCCACTTCCTGTTTAATACAGGAAGTGTTCGGCGGGCCAGCTGGAGCACGGGACATCTCGCGGGCCATTAATAAAATGCTCTCGTGGGCCGGACATAATTACACGCCGGGCCGGATGTGGCCCGCGGGCCTTGAGTTTGACACCTATGGTCTATGGCAATGGCAGCTTTGGCAATATTAGAGGACATTGCTAATGGCAGAATCCGAAGAGAACGAGTTTTTAGGGGCGACAATGATTTTCTGGCCCATCTGCCTTATCAGCCATTTCAGATTTACAAGGGCTATCCTCCGAATCTAGTTGGGTCCGAATCTAGAGCGAGAGACAGCGAGGAAACACGCAATACCTGTTCTGTTACATTTGCTGACAACGCTTGGTTTCCTGGCAACTGATTCTTTCCAAAGGGAACTGGCAAACCGCTCAGGAATAAGCGAGTCGTCTTTGAGCCGCGCAATGCCAGTTGTTGCCATATGATTGTTCCCATATGATGCAGTTGACCACCCAAACATTAAAATGCAATTTGCCGGTTAGATAGCCGGTTTCCCTAATGTAAACAGAGCGATTGACTGCACACACATATAAGGCACCATCTGAAGATTACTTTGCATATGTGAATCGGAAACATTTCCATTCAATAAATATGCAGATTATATGTTGGACGGTGGCCTGGGTCAACCCATGATTCATATCCTTACAAACAACATGGTTGGGTGGCAGCTGGTAGCTGGCACGGTGCGCGATGGGTGGCTTCTTGGTGAGTGATGGATTTAAAGTTATGGTTCTATCTAATAGTACTTTTTATTTTTATTTGCATTTAATTATACAACAACCCATCAGGAGACCGCGGTTATCCACTAAAGACAATTATCAGACCATTTCTTTTTAAGATCATTTACAGTGCGACTTTCAGATCTCACCGCATTGACGGCATCAGCCAAACTCCCCTACTCATATTTTTTTCATTTTGTTATTAATTCCGGAGGACAAAGTTCCAAAAAATTTTTTTCTAATTTCTACCTCCGATAGTAGCACCTCCAATTCACTTTCTGTAAAGTTTCGATTTCGTGCCGCTTGCTTTAGCCGTTTTCTTACTGCTTTCTTTTGCCCAAGTGGACTCATCGCCATATTTAAATCAGTTTAATTAAGGGAGGAGACTGGGTGGAGCGCGCTCAATTTTACATTAGTCGGGATGTACAAAGAGAATATGCGTAGGATCCTTCGAACGCAGAGATTGATACATCTGGATTTTTTTGTGCGTTCGCACATTCACAGCTTTGTCCGTATGTAATGTTTTAGTATGAATTCAACGCAAGTCTTAGTACATGAGGCCCCAGAACTCTGTAAAGTCTCCTGCAGGTTTAGTCTCCTCTTCCTCCTCCAAAGCCTTTCAGTGAATTTAAGCTCAGGATTTTCTTTCCTGTTCTTTCACAATTTGAGCCTGATGAATCTTCACATTGTCATCCTGGAAAATGGCCATGATGTATTTTCCTACATGTTTAAGAAATTAAAAGCCATTCATTCCGTCAGGTCCGAAGAATTGCTGCCAAACGTATAACATGGTAGAAACATAATAATCACTGCAATAATTATCTAATTATAGACTCTTATGCATTTGCCAATTAAAATTCTAACAGCTGTTCCTCTTTCTTTTTTTTGGCCTATCAGTGTAATAATAATAATAATAATAATAATAATCCATTTCACCCGTAAATGTCTGCATAATCTTCCAAATTGACTATTGCTGGCTACTTGATAATTACGTTTATAAAATTACAAAATGTGCATTTATTTATAGATTAATTTAAGTATATGAAATGTTTCATATTCCACTGAAACATTTCACAATATGGATTTAGATCGTACAGAGCCCATTCAATGACATGATGGTGGAAAAAATAAATAAATCCTTTTGCATTCTCTCATAAATGTTTTTTGCTCTCCCAAGAAAATTTGAGTTTACTCGCAAAAACCTTTTGAGCTCTGAGTGACGCAACATTTTTGAGCAGAAAGCAAAAGAACTGGCGAACAACTTTTCCTTCACTCATATTTTTTTTTCCACCACCATTTCCCTTTAGGGGCATCCTAAGATCTACATGAACATTTAAATTCCTTTGAATTAACAACTGAACTGTTATTGTATATATATATATATATATATATATATATATATAAAAGGAGTACATAACTCTTACTGGAGTAACATTTTAAGTGTATCTGTACTTTTACTCAAGCATTTAATTTGTGTACTTGGTCCACCACTGCATGTTTCACAATGATTGACAGAGGTAAACTCCCCCCTTTTGGATGATTATCACTCTGGCACAGATGCTGAGTCAAATAGAGACTTCAGTAGCCTCGGATCTAGAAGGACCATTCCCATTCATTTTTTTTCCCTAGGAATTAAAAAAAAAAAAAACTTAAAGAAAGAGTTCCAATCCATCAACCATCTCTGATGTCTGAAATTATCGGTTTAGATTTCGTTTTCTTTTACTCACATCAAATTTCCAAAAATAGGGGTATAGTGATTAAATAAACTGAAATTAATTACTCATCCTGTGAAACAGAGAGAATGAGTGATAAAGTCGTCACCTTCATTTATTTAGCGCAGTCTCAATAGATTGTTTCAAAGCAGTTTCACAGCGAAACAATGAGAAAGCAAGTCAAACCAAAATCAAACTCTTGATTATAAATCATTGAGTTTACATTCATTTATTGCAAAATACTGACATATGTAAATATTTAAGCGGTTTAAGAGTGTTGGGAGAATGACTGGATTATGTAATTCACAATACTTCATGGGAGTGGCTGGTCGCTGCTGAGCTCCTCTGCTGCAGTTCTCATTTCCATGGTAACAGTGACTTCTCAGATTGGTCAATCTCTCTTCAGTATTCAGTGTGTCAGTGTGAAATGTTTACATACTATAGGTAAAAAAAATATTTCTCTATGGGGAAAAATGAATGTGATTATTACATCCGTAAAATGCTTCATCACATCAAATGAAACAGAGTTCCAAGCAAACATCAAGGAGCAGCATGCCAATCACATCATGTGTAAGTGGCCGTCAGTCTCATTCCAGTGACAGATCCAGAATCCTTTCACTACCTCATCTCCACTTTTATTACTAATCCATTTAAAGGAATAGTTCACCCAAGAATGAAAATGCTTTCATCATTTACTCAAGTTGTTCCAAACCTGTATGAGTTTCATTCTTCTGTTTAACACAAAAGAAGATATTTTGAAGAATACAGGGAACCAGACAGTTGACGGCACCCATTTGGCACAGTCTGTTTTTGTTCATTCTTTTCCCCCATGTGCTTCTTTGTTTTGATCACAGTTAGCAGAGTCCCATTAATCCTCTCTTTCAGCTGTCCATCGTTTATCACCCCATCAATTCCTTTGTTTGGTCAGTGTATTTAAACTCTGTCTTGTCTGTATGTACACTGACCCCCCCCCCCCCCCCCCCCTTAAACACTTAAAATGTCTTGCGATTGTACTATATTTACACACGTGCCTTTTGACACCACTGACATCCACAGTTTTGTTTTTTGGAAAAAATGGGTTTCTGACTGTATAGTTACAGACATTCTTTAAAATATCTTATTTTGTGTTCAAACAGAAATAACTAAACTAATACAGGTTTGGAGTTAAAATGAATTTTTAGGTGAACTATTTCTTTAAGAAGTTCAGAAGGAGTCCTCACTAAATTATTTAAACTTGTGAAATTTGTCTCCTGCACTCTAGGGATATAAGGCTCATAAATTTGGTTAAACTCCAAGCTCCATTCAAATGAAATGTAATGATGAAACTGGTATCAGGACTGAGTTTAAAGCCTGTGAGACTAGGGATATTGCATTGACCCAACTTTAAAAGCTAGAGGAGTGAATAATGAGGTGGGGGACTGAGGTCATTAAGATGAAATCACATAGTGTGGAAATAACTCTCACAAACACAACCATCTTACATTTCTAATTATTTACTGAGTAATTAACCACTAATTAACATGGTACTAATGAAGTGTTAAGTGAAAGTCAGGGTTTAATGAGTCCATGAGGTGCTTAAAACTGTTCCAAAATCCGAAGGTTTTAAATTACCATTGCTTATATTCAAGTTTAATTATTTGAGGAAACTTCTCAACGGATTTAACTCATCTCGCAACACTTGTGCTACGAATGACACTGAACTACTTTGAATGCACGGTCATTGGAGGAGGGCTATTTCAAAAAACTAAAAAATATGACTCAAAACACCTTAGTAACCGTATGGCAATAAACTAATAAACTCCCGTCAACATTTTGCACTGTATGGGGGCAATACGAAGAAGTGACTTCATTAAAATGTCTTCAGAAAATATTGTGATAGTTTCATGCATGCATTTTCTTTATCAAAATACATTATGGGATGTTTCTGTTTTCTGTCATAAAAATAAAATGAGTTTCTGTATTAAAGTGAACAGTGATGAAAGAATGGCCTCATAATGATAACATAAAATTATATATCACACAGTTGATTCCAACTGTTTGCAGAGTGGTAGAAATCCACATATGCTTCTGACTTAAGATAAACAGCATAGCTCTTTGACACCTACAAATGTACACGTCTCCACTTCATCTCTTACTTTGAGTCATACAATACCTTTCCAAATGCTTTAATCATGGCCAGAAGGACACGTTTAAGACAGAAATCTCCGCAAAATAAAGAGTAAAACATATGTTGCATATTAGGAGCTTGGCAAAGGTCACATAATTCATTACATCAGTTCTCCAACATGATTGGTTCCTCATATGTTTAATCCTCTGTTACTAGGTAAAATCTTGTTTGGATTCCTTGATACTTCAGCATGTTGTTGGGTCATGTGTCACGGATTCAGCCACGCCCACTGCACCAGACTCCCACGCTCCTCCCACTCGTTCCCAGTCACCAGATTACTGAGCCTCTGCACCTGTTCCCTATCAAGACTGCACTATATCTCTGGCACTCTCCCTGCACTAGTTGTCTGGTCTCAGCTATGTTGTGCAACGATACACAGACTCTCCTTGATGCTTCGCTTGACAAACACTCAGTCTACCTTGCTCCTACGATCCTCCCTCCGAGTCTCCACCTGTCATTCTCCGTGTTCAGTGCACCAGCTAAGCCTCAGTCTACTCATCATTCTGTTCACTGTTTACTCGTCACTGTCTTTGTGCTCTGTCTCAATAAAACCCAGTCAACTGCCTTTGTTGTCCCTTCTGGTTTATCATGACAGAAGACCAGACCACTAGACAGACCGAAGCAGTGGTGGGCGATCTCCCATCACCGGCACTGCAACCCCTCACCGATCTCGCGCACGTCATCATCCATGAGCTACAGCAAAGCACTCCCTTATCATCTGCCTCTGCCAGTCCCGTGGCCCGACCAGCGCCCTACTCAGGTGAGGCGGGGGAATGCAGTGGATTTCTACTACAGTGCTCTCTGTTCTTCGAAATGCAGGCTCATCAGTTTCCTACGGATCAGGCTAAGATTGCATTCATCATTTTCCATCTAAACGGAAGAGCTCTTCAGTGGGCAAGTGCCATCATGGAGGCTAATAGTCCAGTCACTCACTCTATTGAGGCATTTCCGTGCTGGGTTGAAACCTCAACTTCGTGTACATTTGGCGATATACGATGACAATATTGGACTGGAAAATTTCATTAAACAAGCTAAGCTTATCTCCCATAACCTCACTGCCTGTACTGTCTCCACTGACTCACTGCATCCCCCGCCACCACCGAGGGAGCTCAACCCTCCAGCACCAGAGCCTATGCAAGTCGACCATCGCCTAGCTCCTTCTGAACGAGACCGTCGTATGCGAATGCACCTCTGTCTCTACTGTGGTGGTTCGGGTCATCTCCGTGCGGCCTGTCCAACCCGACCACCACGCCCATCGGTGAGTACGATTAACTCTGAATCTGTTACACTGACGCTGGCACTTACTGATGTGCTGATAACTACCCCCTCTGGTTCATTTTCAGCAAAAGCCCTGATGGACTCAGGGTCCGCAGGGAATTTCATCTCAGCCGAACTACTGTTCAGGATTCATGTCAAGAAACGCAGACTTCCCCGGCCATTTCAGGCGCATTCCATCCTGGGAAAACCGCTGGGCAGGGGGTGCATTCGCTACGAGTCTATGCCGATCAACCTTCAAATTGGATGTCTGCATACGGAAACCATCTCATTACTGGCGCTGGAGGGGTCGACGACCGAACTGGGAATCTGGGGAGGTAACCAAGTGGAATTCGGAATGTCTAAAGAACTGTTTGTTGCCTGTCACAAGGATTCGTCAGACAAAGGCCCAGCCACCTGCATCCTGTCCCATAGATGTAGCCGCCACTTCCATGGAAGGTTCCACCATTGCCTCCCCACACTCCATTCCTCAAGAGTACTGGGCGTTCCAGGACGTGTTTAGTAAGCAACGTGCCACAGAGCTCCCTCCTCATCGGCCATGGGACTGTGCCATCGACCTGCTGCCTGGGGCATCCTTCCCTCGTGGACGCATCTATCCACTGTCCATCCCGGAGCAACGAGCCATGGAGGAGTACATCCGGGAGGCTCTGGATCAAGGTTTCATTCGTCCATCAAACTCCCCTGCCGCTTCGAGTTTTTTCTTTGTGGGCAAGAAGGACGGAGGCTTGCGGCCCTGTATAGACTACCGTCACCTCAATTCACAGACCATAAAGATCCGTTATCCACTTCCCCTGGTTCCCGCCGCTCTGGAGCAGCTGCGGGGAGCTTGCATATTCACAAAGTTGGACTTGCGCAGCGCCTACAACCTGGTTCGTATCAAGGAAGGAGATGAGTGGAAAACCGCCTTTGTAACTCCGTCTGGCCACTACGAGTATCTGGTAATGCCCTTTGGTTTGTCTAACGCCCCTGCTATCTTTCAAGGGTTTATGAATGAAATTCTTCGAGATTTCCTCAACCGGTTCGTGATTGTATACATAGATGACATCTTGGTGTACTCACGGGACCAGGAGATGCATCACCAACACGTTGCACAGGTCCTCCAACGTCTCCGAGATTACAAACTCTTCCTCAAACTAGAGAAATGCGAGTTCCACCGCAACTGCACGCATTTCCTAGGATATATCATCGACCAGAGCGGTGTCAAGATGGACCAGGGGAAGGTAAAAGCAGTTCAGAGTTGGCCACCACCTTCCACAATCAAAGAGATGCAGCGGTTCCTCGGTTTTGCAAACTTTTACAGAAGATTCATTCACAAATTCAGCACCATCGCTGCACCCCTCACAACACTGCTCCGGAATGGGCCCAAGTCTCTGTCCTGGACACCAGAATCCACCCAAGCCTTCCAGAAACTGAAGACCGCCTTCTGCACGGCTCCTACCCTGGCTCATCCCAACCCAGAGATCCCGTTCGTGGTGGAAGTTGACGCCTCCAGTGTTGGGGTAGGAGCCGTGCTCTCTCAGCGGCAGGGGGAGCCTCCCCGACTCCATCCATGTGCTTACTACTCCAAAAAGCTGACCCCGGCAGAGTGTAACTATGACATCGGAAAATCGTGAGTTGCTGGCCATCAAACTGGCTCTGGAGGAATGGCGACATTGGCTGGAGGGAGCAACTCATCCCTTTCAAGTTATCACCGATCATCGTAACTTGGAATATCTCCGCGACGCAAAACGACTCAACCCCCGTCAAGCCCGGTGGGCATTATTTTTCACTAGATTCAACTTCACTGTCACTTACCGTCCAGGCAACAAAAACTGCAAGGCTGATGCTCTATCCCGGCAGTGCTCCTCCGATCACCACCTCTCCACCCCAGAGCCCATACTCCCTCCAGCCATCATCGTAAGTCCAATCCAGTGGACCATTGACCAACGTATCGAGGAAGCAACTCATGACGAACCCGCTCCGCCGGGGTGTCCTGAGGGGCGAATCTATGTGCCAGCCAATCTCCGTCTGCCCCTCATGGACCAAGCGCACACCTCTCCGGGCTCTGGACACCCAGGCAGCCAGCGAACCCTCTCGCTTCTCCAAGATCGCTATTGGTGGCCCAGTATGGCTCAGGATATCTCTCGCTACGTCCGAGGCTGCTCCGTCTGTGCCACCACCAAGACACCCCGCCATCTTCCCGAGGGCAAACTCATCCCCTTGCCGGTTCCTCGACGACCCTGGTCTCATCTAGGGGTCGATTTCCTGACCGATCTACCACCCTCTGATGGTAACACCTGTATTCTGGTTGTGGTAGATCGGTTTTCCAAGGGCTGTAAGCTTATCCCCTTAAGAGGACTGCCCACGGCCCTGGACACAGGGGAGGCCCTTTTCCACTGTGTGTTTCGACACTACGGCCTCCCTGAGGACATCGTCTCGGACCGTGGGCCACAGTTTATCTCCCGGGTGTGGAAGGCCTTCTTCAACCTCCTCGGCGTGTCCGTCAGCCTCAGTTCGGGATATCACCCTCAAACCAACGGCCAGACGGAGCGAAAAATCCATGAGATTGGGAAATACCTCCGAGCCTACTGTGGTCGCCATCAATACAGCTGGAACCGCTTCCTTCCGTGGGCGGAATATGCACAGAACTCGCTCCGGCAAGAGACCACACACCTCACTCCCTTCCAATGCACACTCGGTTATCAACCTCCATTGTTTCCTTGGACAGATGAGCCCACGGACGTTCCAGCTGTCCATTATTGGTTCCAGGAGAGCGAGAGGGTCTGGGACTCAGCACATGTGCATCTCCAGCGGGCAGTCCGTAGGCAGAAGATCCAGGCTGATCGCCGCCGAGGACCAACCCCCAGGTACACCCCAGGTCAACTCGTCTGGTTGTCAACGAGGGACATCCGCCTACGGCTGCCTAGCCGCAAACTGAGTCCCCGCTACATCGGACCATTCAAGGTCGAGAGGCAGATCAACGAGGTCACCTACAGACTGCAACTCCCAGCACATTACCGTATTTCACCCTCCTTTCACATTTCTCTATTAAAGGCCTACACTAATCCTCTTTTGCCTTCCTCCACAGAGTCTGGTGCAGATGCAGTACCTCCTCCTCCAGTGGATCCGGCAGATCAGGGTATCTATAGAGTTAATTCCATCATCGACTCCCGCCGACGAGGCCGCACATTACAGTATTTGGTCGATTGGGAGGGGTTCGGCCCCGAGGAACGCTCCTGGGTGGCTCGGGATGACATCTTGGATCCCTCTCTATTGGAAGAGTTTCATGCCAATCACCCGGACCGTCCAGCACCTCGGGGCCGAGGTCGGCCTCGTCGCCGTCCGCCGCGGTCCTCTGGAGCTGCCCGTGAGGAGGGGGGTACTGTCACGGATTCAGCCACGCCCACTGCACCAGACTCCCACGCTCCTCCCACTCGTTCCCAGTCACCAGATTACTGAGCCTCTGCACCTGTTCCCTATCAAGACTGCACTATATCTCTGGCACTCTCCCTGCACTAGTTGTCTGGTCTCAGCTATGTTGTGCAACGATACACAGACTCTCCTTGATGCTTCGCTTGACAAACACTCAGTCTACCTTGCTCCTACGATCCTCCCTCCGAGTCTCCACCTGTCATTCTCCGTGTTCAGTGCACCAGCTAAGCCTCAGTCTACTCATCATTCTGTTCACTGTTTACTCGTCACTGTCTTTGTGCTCTGTCTCAATAAAACCCAGTCAACTGCCTTTGTTGTCCCTTCTGGTTTATCATGACATCATGAGGTTATAGCTGTGTAGTTTTGTTTCCTCTTTTCTTTTCCGGATACTAACTTTGGTCTAAGTGCTTGGTATAATTAGTTTTTAAAAGTATTTTAAATGTTAATCCTGCAAGAAAAAAACATGTTATGGTTAATTAAAAACTTAGTATTAGGAGTTACTATTTGTCACTGAAGTATCATAAATCCAAATTCTTGTCTTTAATAAGAGTAGTCGTACAGGCAGAGGTAATCAGGACAGGCAGATAACATACACAAACGATATTCTAGGCAAGGGTCAGAAAGGCAGGCATACAGAATCAGGTACACTAATCCAGGCAAGGAAGTCAAGACAGGCAAATAGCATTCACGAGTGACAATCCAGGCACAGGTCGGGACAGGCAGATCAGAATCAATAACGGGTAAACGGGCAAAAATGATCAGGCAGGAGATCAGGCACAGGAATAAACGCTCAGAAATGTTAGCTATTGCACAACAAGACTCTTGTCAATAAGTGAAGTATTTTATAGTTTGTGTAATGGTTTGCAGGTGGTGCGATAATCAGTCCAATGAACAGCATCATGGGAAATGTACTGCGTGTGTGTGTCAGTATGCGTGTGAGCTCCCTCCGGTGGCAGAGAGGGGAGTGCGGAGCTCGTATTCATAACAGATTGTCACTTTGTCAATCATTACAATTTCCAGAATGAATATGAGCTACATTGCTCAATTCAGAAAAAAAAAACACTATTGTAAATAAAACCATTGATGCTTTCCAGGGTGCAAACAAATATGCATTGGATCATTTGCCAGATCTGTTCTCACCAATATGCTATTAACAGTTTCTTTGCACCTGGGAACAACTGGGAACTTGCCGTGGCCTCATGGGATAGCGAAGTGTTCATCAGATACATACTGTTTTATGAATTCTGTGTACCGTTTCCCCCATAAAATAAATAGTGTGGAAGTATGTAATTTTTGATGCAGCCACTGTCTTTATGACTGTGTCAGTTATTGATTCACTTTTTAGATCAAAGATGCAATATTTATTCTGTGGTTTTGTTTCAACATATTGTTGCTGGTGAAATCGTGCAAAAACATTAAGTAAAAACACAACATCAATATTGACAATACTTTGTAAATACAATTCAATATGTGTTACTTTATATGAAACATAGACAATTCATTTACATTGGTAAATTTATAAAAAGGAGGATAAATGATCATCCGGCTCAAGTCTCTGCCAGTGGGACAGAACTTTCAAAAACAGGCAGTCTGGCCTACAACTGGACAGATGGGCACCCAAGCTCCCATGTTTGATGTTAAATAAATCTGTATTTGGGAGGATTAGGAGATGTTGCATGCTTGTAAAACTAATAGTTCATAAGAGGTTTCCAATGACAGTAATTATTTATTTATTTATTTATTTATTGCACTGTTTTAATTTTTTTCAGCTTTCAATAATTTTTTTTTTTTTTTGAAAAATGTGTATAGGACTTACAATTCTTAAATACAGTAATTGCTATTGCATTTATTAAATACTTTGGCAGAAAATCTCAGAAAAAGATATTCAAAGAAAGAGATAGTTTATTTCTTTATTTATTTCTTTGTTTATAACATTATTTCTTCTCTGGTCAAGATATAAATAATTGCCAGTGATTTTCATCTGTGAAATGGCTCTTGTGTTAAGCCTTGGGGTTCACTAGGGTAGAGATTAATTGGCAATCTGCTGTGAATGTAATTAGGTGTCATATATATTAAACATGCTTACTTTTTTGAATGAATTGCAGGTTGTTGGGTCAAAGACACACTGACTGAAAGGCTAGTCCTGTCCCCAACCTCTGCACATCCAGAGACCTCTACTAACAGTGATAGATTGCTGCAGCGTTTAGAGAGCGGTGCAACACAAAACCATTACCCTATGAATTCAATGCTGCCTCCCGTGGCTTCTCTTGATCTAATTGTGTACAATAGCACTATGCATATTAGTTCAGGTAGTGCTCCATAGTCATCTTTTCTTTGTCCCTTCAAAGCACTCAGAGTATAAATCCAGCACCACAGCTGAGAAAGATCTTATGATAATGGTGTGCAGCTACAAATTTTTAGGGGTGAAAGCTTTACAGGGGTGATTGAGGCTAAGATTGGAGATTCTTTTGAATTTCTGCACCACATGAACTTGTACTGTGTGTTTTGTATTGTGCTGTGTCTACATATGTAATAAGCAGCATTCACCCAAAATGAATTGCACAATGATAATGTTGTGCATTTACACATGCTGCAAACATGCTCACAAAAGATGTTTACTGCAGTAAAAAAAAAAATTGATACAGTTACTGCTGCCACTATAAAATATACAAACGCTCCTTTCAGCATACATCCATTTACCACCAACGTAACAGGCAAGTCAAATTGCGCTGACCTTTGCAAATGTGGTACATTCTGTAATGAGCCTCATTTCCATTGAAAGAGAGGCATGCTTGCCCAGTAAAACAGAAAGAAAATTATACCATATAGAGCCTGTGTCAGTGGATGAGTAAGACGAGGAAGAATTCAAACAGTTCTATAAAACAAAAGGGATTATTTAAACAAACAAAAATACATTCACAAATGGTGACAGTAAACTAATAGTGTGCCCAACAATAAAGGACCAGACACAAACAGCAACTGA
Source organism: Rhodeus uyekii (assembly GCA_037043235.1). Taxonomy (NCBI): domain Eukaryota; kingdom Metazoa; phylum Chordata; class Actinopteri; order Cypriniformes; family Acheilognathidae; genus Rhodeus; species Rhodeus uyekii. The sequence continues at coordinate 1,010,409 of JAWRVZ010000148.1, forward strand.
TACGGAGTGTGTATAAAACAGGTTTAAATGTGGTGAAACCGATGAGGCTGAGTGATGGCTGGTGTGAATAATAGAAAAATGGAGTGCAGGTGATGACCAGGGACAATCATGGAAGATGAGGAGATGAGAAGGGATGGGGAAAGCCAGCAGAGCAATGCAGGTGGAGGTTCTGGAGGAGGATGGGCACCAGCAGGAGGCAAAGGAATGGCGAGAGTGGGACAATGAGATTCCGGCAGTGATGGTGGTGTACATCCACAGACCCAGAGCTAAGCAGGGATGACAGCCCATGGTGGAGTCAATGGAGGGAGGAGCCAAGGTGTTGAGGTGGCCTATGATGTCCTGGTGATGACCGATAGAGACAGAGTCAGAGTGCCTGATAGTTGAGGTGGAGCCATTGTGACTGAGAACAGAAGTGACACCAAAAAGGAGGAGGAGCCTGCTGCAGCCATAGGGATGGAGGGAAGAAGCCCAGTGGACAACCTGCAAGTCCGTGTCGGAGATGGAGCGATGACTGACCAAGGGGCAGCTGGCAGGACGAGGGAACCTAGTAGAGCCACAAGGTTGAAAGTATCTGGTGGAGCTGAGGGTGGGAGGAGGCAGGGCAGAGCCAAAAGGTTGACAAACTGAGGTAAAATCAAGAGATCTGAAGCTGGAGGCAGAGCCTCAGGATCTTCTCACCGAGGGGAGGCTGGAGGTAAAAGGCCCAGTGCCATCGTGGCCCAGCAAGGCGTTTGCGGTGACTGCGCAGGACTGGAGGCAGTGCTAGGAGACTGGGTGAGCTCAGGGACCAGGAAGGTGAGGTTGATTAGATTAGATTCAACTTTATTGTCATTACACAAGTACAGGTACAAGGCAACGAAATGCAGTGATGAGATCAATGGTGGTAATTAATCTGCCCAAGTGGTCACTGTCATGGTCTTTATGTTGTCTAGAAACAGCATTGAATTAGGATAGGTAAATGGTACAAGGTGGGATAGGGTGGGAAGCACTACCCCACTGTTCAGGGGCTTCATTTATAAAACTGTGTAGGATCCCTACTAAAAGTTTACATTTAAAACTAAAAAAATATTCCGATTTATAAAACAATGTAAGCAATGTTCCCTTAATAAATCACAGATCCGCCCTGTACACGCCCATTTTTAAGAGTCAATGCAAATCACCTCATGATTGCTGATGGGCATGTAAATGAGAGTGGAATCCCATGTATACCTGGAAAACTGGCATGTGACCCGCCAATTACCGCATTTTCCCACAAATAACCCACGGGTTACACCAGATTTTGCAAACCCTGCAGGGGGGGAGGGAGGGGGGGGGGCGGGTTACATACGGGTCCCAGTTACCTGCCAGATTGCCATAGCTGCTTACCTTTAAGAGGTACCTATAATTACTTATTTCTGCCGTGGCACTTTGAGGCTGAGGCCGGCAGTACATCATAGGGTTCCATCCTGGGGCCTGTCCCTGCTACTCCAGGGCTTGTCCCAGGCCCCCTTTGAACCCATTGATGACACAATATCCTCAAAAAGAATTTGAGACCTTTAATCCCTTTCAGTGGCTCCTTCTTGCCTTGAAATTCCACCCGGTATGGCCAAAGACTTTCTTTATCCCAGACTGGGCTTTGTACCTAAGGTTCTTTCGAGCCAAGCACTCCCTATAATACTGCAGGCCTTCTGTCCTCGACCCTTCTTCTGACCAGGAGATCAAGAACAAGCTTTGTCCAGTGCGACCTTGTCCACAGAGCTGCCCTAGCCTGAACCACTGTTCGTTGGCTTTGTTCATCAGCTTCCAAACCTACTATGAGTATGCGGATAGTCAAAGCTATATCCCTGGCTTATGAGTCGGTCGGATAACCTTCACCTATAGTTGTCTGTGCCCACTCTACTGGGAGCATGGCTGCCTCCAAGGCACTTATTGCAGAAGTATCTCTTGCAAGTTTGCGATGCGGCTGGCTGGCCCTCCCTGCATACATTTATCAGGTTCTACCAGTTAAACGTCAATTCCGTGTTATCATAATGAGCAACGTTTCACTCGCCAGACTCCTCGTCCCTGTGGCGGTGTTGGCATTGTCGTTCAAAATGTGTTTCGATGCAGCGAGAGTTCCCTTGACATGGAACGTCTCAGGTTATTATGTAGTTCCCTAAGAGGGAACGAGACGGTACGTCGTTCAGCCACAGCCTGCTGGGTCTTGCTTCAGACACTTTTCATTTACCTTTACAGTTATTCATTTAGCAAACATTTTTATATCAAAAGCTACTTACAAGTTGAGGAATACAGAAATTGATTTGTCCTGAAGAGACAAAAGTACATAAGACTGCTTCCAATACAAAGTTTGGAACATTACATACACAAGTAGTACAAGCATGGGGAATAGAGGGAGTAAGAGAATTATTACCAATTTTGTTTTTGGGGTTTTTTTTGGATTAAGGTGAGGTGCAGTGTGCATGTGTGTCATGTTAGGTGCTCATGGAAGAGAGAATCAAGTCATTGTCAAGCTTCCATTTCCGGTTCACGGCTCTTCTTTTTACTCCTGATTCGTGACGTCAACCTCTGCGATGTGCATTCACATATGTTAGTTATATTGTGCTTCACGAGACAACGCCGTAAGGCATTCCCGATGCGTGTCCAACGCATTTCGATGCAACGTCTCATTGCCTATTAGGGAACTAGGGTTACATACGTAACCTGAGACATGTCTCCGTAGAGACGATTGCACAAAACCATTTTAAATTAAGAATCTAAACGTAATGTGTGGCTGTTTGCCTGCACAATAACAGCGTTTTGGGTGCCTGAAAAAAACAAACATCAGAGCTTCAGACATTTAAGAATTTCTTAAGGCTTTGCAACATTTAACAAGCTATTTATTGAGAGAGTGTTCTTAGTTTGCAAAGTGATTGGCTGTGTATGGCTCAAAGCCACATGGAAAACATATTTTTCATTATGATTCTAAGAAATTTACAGTGAAATCCAGATATGGTAATAGAAAAAAAAGGTGATGCCTCAATGTGCTGTTTTTGCCCTTAGATGCATATGAAAAATTAAGGAGACCTCCAAAACCAAATTAGGAACCTTTAAAATAGAACAATTGGGCACTGGAAGTCAAGTGAACTTCTCGATCTCTAAAAGAGCTTTGACGACCCCTGGTCAAGGTTGGGAAACCCCAAGGCAGGTGATAGCTATACATCACTTTACTTTTTGAGTAAACTTTATTTATATAACAACTTTAAAGACAGTGTTTACAAAAAGGAGAACAGTCTTTACAGAAGAGAAATATGTGTGTGCGTTCACAAAACCGAAAAACATAGATAAACACATCATAGAAGTAAGATTAAACAAAATACAACCAAAAATTATGACAATGAAGCTTTGTGTTTCTTGATTAGCATGGGTTTTGCACTGCTCACTTTTGAGAATAGAGTAACTTTGTAAGCTCCAGTATGCTTTACACTAAAGACATTACAAGGCCTAACAAATATGTGTGCAAATATCTGCAAAAGATCAGCTTCACTAAACAATCCAAATATTGCCATCTGAGCCATCGGAACAATGTGTGTGCCATATTCCTCATGAAAAATGAACACATCACTGACATTTGCTGTCTGTCAGCATTGATATATAGCATTAAATTATCACTGATTTATTCATTGGATTAAGAATTTTGATCCAATTAGGCATCCTAACAGCTCTCAGCAAATTTGAGCTTTGAGCTTTGCACTCAGCCCTCAGTTTCTTAGCCTCCTGTCTTTTCAAAGATTTCTTGCTGCCATAAAGACCTTCTGTCTCAATGTGTCGCCTCTAACTGCACCACATACAGATCACATTGCATTTAGTAATGCTGGGCTGGTGTTGGTAATGAATGAGTGGTGTGAGGTGCTCGGGGAGCCATTTTAGAACACCCACTCCATGGTTTCATTAGCAAGTCGACAGAGTAGCTCCACTGATCGATGCCTAAAATCGTATACCACATAATTAATGCTGGGATTTATGCAATGTGAGAACACAACGCTGGTTCCTCACTTTGTAATTAATTCAAGTGCTGCAGGGGCAGCACCTCATGTGAAATGCATTAAAGGTGCAGATATTTTTCCATGGCTAGAGTAAAGAGTAGAATTTAAATATTACTCTCAATAAGCTCTGGCCCTGTTTACACCTAGCAATCACCTTATCTAGGGTGATTCAGTCTCATGTGGTCATCTGAGACGAACTGTTATTTACACCTGCTAACATGAGTCTCTAATGCATCTCCTGAATGCGGGGTGAAAATGCCACTGTGGATAGGACCCCCAAGAAACGGGGTGGCGGAGCCCCGAACTGAATAGTGTATCATGTGGATACTGTAAACAGGACCCATCAAGAGATACTGTACATTTACTTTTTTTACATTTATGCATTTGGCAGACGCTTTTATCCAAAGTGACTTACATTGCATTCAAGGAACACATTGAATCAGTTCTTGCTTTCCCTGGGATCAAACCCGTGACTTTAGCGTTGTAAATACCAATGATCTACTGATTACAGGAAAAGCTACGGAAAAGCTAACGATTGAGCTACAGGAAGGCCAGAAACGAACATCTACGACAGTGCCCAGATATGTGGGAAACGCCTTGGTCGAATGCTCTAGGACCCTCCTCAGAGGGGGTGACTCTCCCAGCGCAACCCCACTCGGGGGGAGCAACTAGAATCCTAGGTGTGGCCTGACACTCATGGCGTCAGGATCACTTTCTCTTTGCCTTAGAGTGTCGGCCCAACCACCCAGAGGTTTGGGGAGGTTGACAGGTGACCACACCCTGAAACCTGTCGACGACCGACCGACGACACAACTTCGATGAAGACACACAAAGGTTCCGTGGTTTTTTATCACCTGGTTCATGATGCCACTGAACCTTGATGTGCATTCACACAGCGCTGGTTTTATCATTTAGACAGTGCTTCAGGGATGTTAAACTGTCCATTCAGGAAGCATAAGCAACCATGAATCAGTTTCACCTGTTTTGGTGCAAATGAAAGGGACAACAGGTGCACTGGAGAGGGAACAGCAGAACAACCCCCCAAAAGAGAATGATTTTGCAGGTGGTGACCATAGACAATTGTTGGGCGAGGCCATTGACAATGATCTTCGGAAGAAATTCCTTGGAGGGTCGCAGAGACCTTCACATGTTAGCCAATGGTTCCCTCAGTTCCTCCTGGTGCATAAAACATGAGTACCCTCATGTGGGTAGAGTCTTTAGGCATTTACTCCTCCTCATGTACCCCAGACCTGAATTCAATTGAGAATTTCAGGGATATCATGTATCAGAGCATCCGAAGCTTCCAAGTATTACCACAGTCTGTTCATGAGCTACTGATACCCTTATACAGGTCTGTGAGGAGATCAGTACACCATCTCTTCAAGAGCCCGAAGTTATTGTGAGTAGATACAGACACATGGGGCCATGCACATGACTGACTTCATACAAATTGGATCAGCCTGTAACTTCAGGGTGTTTTTTACATTGATTTTTTTTAGTAAGATTTTTGATTCTGCCCTCAATGTGTTGATGATTTTGGTTTGATGAGTGTTAATATAAATTTGTTCTTAAATTATAGAATTTCATTCATTGCGATCCAATCTGTGATTTAAGTGCTCCCTTCATTTTTTTCAAGCAGTGTATAATAGAGTACGAGACCAAATAATGCACTGTTGGCAAAAAACGTGATGCCTCTATCTTTACACTATTAACAATATAGATGCTGTATTTTGGAAAAGCTGTAAAACAATGTACAACGAGTTACAATAGTCGAACCTTTATGAAAAACAAGGCCGAGTAAGCAAGACAAAGAGGAAACTTTGATCAAAACTTTGGTTTCTCATTTAATAGTGGGGAATTATTTTTCAGCCAATGTTTAATATCTTTGAAGCAATTTAGGGTGTGCTCAGATGAACAATTCCTGTCTACAGTCATTGCTCAGCATGACAATAAGATATGCTGTAATTCTGAAAAACAAAACTCAGGGGAAGCATGTAGAGTGAAAATAACAAGTGTCCAAAGATGGACTCTTGAGGGATACCTCATTGTATCTGGCAGAAGAGAAGTTAGAGAAGCCTAGATTAATGGAGAAAATCCTTTCTTTTAGATTGGAGGAAAACAACTGAAGGGTCATCCCTGGATGCCCACCATGCTACAAATAGGAACATTTATCACAGCTGCTTGCCTCCACATGAATTTCCTTGATTGTGATATTCTAGTGCTAAATCCACCAGGGACAAATATTTCACTTACACAGTGCACTGGCATCTTCTGTCTGTGAGCAATTATCCTAAACACCTAAGGCTGGTAGCATAGTGGCATTCATGCAGTGGAAATGCGATTGAGAGGTGAAGGAGGGGGTTAAAAGACCTGATTTTCTGCAGTTACTATCACAAAGGCATATGTTTTTACCCTTTATCTTGAAATATACTTTATCTATGTCAGGGAGATGTATGGTCCCATGGGATGTAGATACTCTGTTTAGTCAAAAATAAACATTGTCTCTTCCAGAAGATATCATAAAAATTGCAAAAAGTATTGAAGTATTAATCTATCTCTGTCAAGTGCAAATTCATTAACTGAGAACATTTTGATTAAAAAATTATAACTATACCTCCTAAATAAACAAAAGCAGTTTATTACCTCACTACAAATGCTTTTTTTTTAGTTTGGCCCATCACTGTTTGACGTGCATCAGAACTCCTGCGCTTCTGACGTCTTGTTTGTTTTGAATTTCTAATGGCCTCCTTCATTGCAATGCCCCGTGTGACTGGATGCAACATCTGGTTATAAGAGGTTTTTGATGTGGCTGAAACTTCAGAGACAGGTTTAATCTTTCTTCTAACGCCTTTCAGCCCTGGAAGCTGCTGGTGTCTCCCCCCTGATGTGGACTTCCTTCCCTTGATACTACATCAGTCTGCTAGGCGCCAGGTGGTTGCGATGAAACATTTTCTGGACCAAATGTTCATCATCAGCAATGAGAAATGAAGAGCAAAGCAACAAATACATCAAGTCACCTTTATTTAATTAGTGTATTATACAAAACAGATTGTTTCAAAGCACCTCCGCAGTAAAACAGAGGAAATTACAGTTCTGTTCATCCATATATTTAATCATAAAATTGCATGCGCTTTTTTTTTATTCAGGGGACAAAAGGCAGACCTTACTAAAAATTGTATTTTCTCTATTCTGACAGTGTATGATTGCAAACATTTTTTTTTTATGACTATTGATGGAGCAACAGATTTTGTGGGAAATCATAAAAGTGGTTTAAAAATCAAGGTGGACATTTTACCCCACACATGGGGGCAAAAGGCACAAAATATTGATACAAAGTAAATACTGATTCAAAACAATCATTTTATTAATGTTTGTACTATTTTGGTTTAGTTTGTTCAAATAATTTTGTTGTTCAGTAATTATACAGCTAAATATTGAACTGAGCTGGACGATGACGTCATTGTTTTCTCCAGAGCTGCTTTATGGATCTATTTAACTAGTTCCATAATTGATTTCACAGATGTTTACACATGACAAAATAACCGAATTTGCACCAAAGTTCTAAGAAAGCAGTTAAAAAAGTGATATATATATATATATATATATATATATATATATATATATATATATCATGGAGCCTTAATGCTAAGATGCTTTTAGTGGGTGATGCTAGACATTTGACAGCTGTGAGGCGATGGCTGAGGTGTTCTGAACCATTGTTGGGTGGTTGATAAGGAATTTCAACGGCATTGCCTGAACAGACACTAATGTGTTTTTAAGTGGCTGATAAGCTAAGTAGTTACTGCGGCTACTTGCTAGGCAGTTGATCTACAGGCAGACTTTTGCAGATATACTGTTAGCCATTTCATCTTTTTAAAGATAAGGGACTTCTTGGAGTTAGGGCTGTCCATTAAAGCTTACTGCCCTGATTTCAAGAGGTGCACTAGTGACTGATGCTTAAGGATGTTGTCTTTAGCATCCTTGTTAGCATGCCCACCTTCCTTGCTGACTGCCAGTTGGAGCAGATCCAGATGAATAGAGTGCTGCAGGAATGATGTAGGTCTCTAGGCCAAAACACAGAAATGAATTCACATTTGAACACTTACTATTCCTTCGTTCTGAAGTCAAGGTTTTTTTTAAATGGGTTTTTTGTTAAATAATTGAAATATGCTCTGTGGTGAACACAAGCCCAAGATAGTTTCACATTTTTTTCCACAATATAAAAAACATCAGTAATACCCGTCTGTGATTTTTTTAAAAAGCTTTTACTTGCTAACAAATGGTGTAATGTGACTATAGAGGCTATCAAGAATATTAAACGTCATCATTCGAAACTCATCTACTCACTAGTCACTCTCAGAGTGTCATTGTGTTTATGATCACGGTCTTGCAAACTGTTAGCACTCAAATTTTTAGGGAAATGTTGATGTGTAGTGCTGGGGATGTTGTCATGTGAACGTAGTGTACTGCATTTATAACCTACGATTAGACTTCTACATATTATATTTACACTACAAAGCTTAAAAGTTTTGTTAATTTGTGAAGGGAATCAAACTTAAAAAACTTCATCATAAACCTCAAGAATCATGACCTTATTTTCTGCAATAGTAAAAAAAATAATGGTTTTGATGAGTGATGTGACTCGTTCGGGTTTGGCCTACAAACAAATGACTTCACGGCAACACTCAACATATTTGATCAGCTGCTTTGCAAAAACTAAACTAAATAACATGTTGGCTATTCTTTCTTTCTTCATCTTTTACATGGAAACTTAAATTCTTGAATTCACTGGGACTGGAATGTTTGGTAGACTGCTATGTTTGCAGTTTTAATGACACATAACATCATATTCTATGCATTTATATTCTCTTTATTTTAATTGACTTTTGACCAATGACTGTGAAGTGCAGAACAAACGTGCATATATTTGTTATTAAACTGAAACTGTTTTCTTCTGTGGAAAAAAAAAAAGTTATTACAACCCAATTAGTATACTTTTACATTTATGCATTTGATAGACATTATTACCACGTTTTTTAACTGTCAAATTATTAGACCAATAAATCACAGTCTCTTCGTTAGCATGAATTATCTTAAATAATAAATACATATATTTCCTCACTAACCTGCACCAGTCCAGTGCTCGTCTTCCCATTAACAGAGGTTTTCCTCTTACTGATTCTGATTCGAGTTTACATTATTAAATTAATTTGACTGATAAAAAGCATTGCCTGTGTTCTAATTCCAGTCTTTTAATTTTTTTCAGTGAATCAATGCGCACTAGGTGCCTTAAAAATATGAAACAATGTAAAATATTTAATTTGTCTTAAACCGTAATACACACAGCATTTAGGAGACTAACAGTCAACAACTTTGAATATAAACATTATTGCCATTTAAAGGTAAAGTAAAGTAAAATTATTGGCAATGAAAAAGGACACAGGTAGTGTAAAATACTGAATATAAATACATGTAATTAAATTAATCCATTGGGTCTCACTCACACACTTGCGTCACTAGTTTAGATCAGCACTGTGGTGAAATAATAGCTTACGTGTAACAGCTACTGCTTTGTCAAATCGGCTTGGGTTGGAATAGAACTTCATGTTCCATTGAGTCTGGAAAATTATTTTCACAGTAATCATCAGCACATCTCTTTCTGAATATATCCAGATTTTTAAATCATTGTGCAGACACTCATTTTAGGTGACTTTTGGTCAATGGGTGACTATAGAGTATTGAAAATATACATAACTCAAAATAAATGAGTTGTACTATTTCAAAATGGAAGTGCATCACAATGCTCAGTGCGTGAGGTTGTTTAAATGTGCTTTTCAAAGCTGCGATTTCTGCCAAGGGCCAACTCAAGCAAACGAACAAATGAGCAGCATCATGAGCTGTTTATTTCCCCTGTTATGTCTGAACTGCCAGACTATGGCAACTTCCACACTCTTTCATACATAAACGCACCCACCCCTGCTAAAAACACATAAAAGGATAACAACTCAAACAATGAACAACGACAGAGACAAACCAACTCAAGGTCTTACAGAAATACAGAACACACTAAACATAACCCTGACTGTAGATATACAACTCGATAAACCAATATGTTTGGTTATTATCACTGAAGTACGTTGTTCCATAATGTCAAGATCAAAAGAGCTTCCTGAACACCACAAGAATGGTGTTAATGACTATGTTTGCAAAGGGACTTAAAACCAAAGTTATTTTAAAACACATCAATCCACTGTATGTTAAATAATCTATAAATGTAAATAGGCTTCAGACCACTGCCTAATTGTCCTCAAAATTTATCACAGAATCAGAGGGCAAGATGCTTCAGGAACTTGTCAAGGGATCAAAGCACAGAGGATCAAAGTGATCCAATTGCAGGAGTAAGAAGACAAATCCAAATCAACAGGCTGGCACAAATTCTAAAGAATAAAAGGTAACAGGTGTTTGTGAAAACAGAACTGGCAATGAATACTGAACAATCACAAAAATGGGGTATGATGGTTTGCAAGAAACAGAAGATCAAATCGAGAATATTTATACCAACTGGGAACAGGTGAAACTGCATAATTAATAACAAAAAAGGGCAGAGGGTGAGATCCTGACATGAAAACCATCACAGCAGCCCTGTGTAACTACTGCAGGAGGACGAGGCGCACAAGTTCCAAACGCAATATCTTTATTAAACAAACGCAAAACCAAAACGCTTTAAATAAACAACAGAAAACGGCACTTGTTAGTGCAAATCTGGAGAAGCTTGGAAACAGGGAACATCCACACTCGAAGTCACACAAGCATAACCTGAACAACAACTGACCAAGACAAAGGAACACAGGAGGGTTTTTAACGACAAACACGGGATGGGAAACAGCTGACAAGACTTAGGTACGTGATTAGACACAGACAGGAGCGTGAAGTACCTGGAAGATGCATAAAAGGGTCCCGGATGTGAACAACGACACAAGACTGTGACATCATGTTAGTTGCCATCATTGTTAAAATACTTTGATACATGCAGTCATCATATGTAAGAACAAAATATCAGAATTATGGGAATTTGATCTAGAGTGCTCATTGTAAAATTCGAAAAGCAGAAATGCTGAGAGAGATTTCTTTACGGTGGACCAACACTGACTGCTTAAATTACAACAGGGATTCGTGTGAAGATATACACTGTACTTTTCAGAGCTGAGATGTATAGATCACATTATGAGGCAGGAGATAAACAAAATGTTCTTTAATAATTAGTCTATTAAACCATACTCTGAATTTGTCCTCTCCATTTAACACACAAACACACTGCAAACAAACAATTCAAGCAAGCAATTGGCAGCCTTAGACTTGAGGTTAGATGCACCTCAGTCATTTTCGGTCGGTGTTTAAAATCAAACCCAAAACCTTTTGGTAACCAGCCTGACTTTCTTACTGTTAGGCCACGACAGCCCTAAACATACAAGCCATCTGTCACAGTCGTGTCATGCTGTTTCACTTCCGGTTACCTTTTATGTATCTATGCCCTTCCTGCACCTGCCGTGTCAGTCACTTCCTCGTTTGTCTCGTCAGGTGTTCCCCATCTCCTCATAAAAACCTTCTTGTGTTCCCATGTTTTTGCTGGTCGTTGGTTTCAGTCTCTAAGTGTGTGGATGTCTCCTTGTTCTCTGAAAGTTATTGCACTATGAGTGTCATTTTGTTTTTGTTTGAAATAAACTTTCAGCATTTAAGCTGTTTCTGAGTCTCCGCATTGCACACAATTCTCCTTGTATGACAACATCACTGGAAAATAAGCAGGCAAACACAACAACCTTGAGCATGGATGAAATTTAATGTTGCTTACCATAATCAGTATATATTGAAACAAATTAGAAATGAGGCTACATTCAGACTCTCAGTCCAAATCCAATTTTTTTAAATCTCATCAGATGTATCGAGTGTGAATGGCCCAAAAAAAAAAAAAAATCACATAAAATGCAATTTATTTTTCAAAATTTGTTTTGAGCTACATTCATATGTGGTTTGAAATCTTATTCAAATCGGATATCTGAAAATATGTTTCTGTCTGACCGCTCTCATTGGTTTTTGTGTGGTTTATGCAACTTTCTCACGCCATGTAAAACATAGTTAGTCACCCAGCAGAGACAACAGCTCAGAATAAAGCCATTTGTATCCATAAATACCAAGCAACTGGTGCATGCATTTATTTTGTAAATTAGACAGATCTGTATTGACAGCCCCTCTAAGCTGCGGTTTCTGGCATTTGCCTGCGCAATATCATTGAAACCAACCAACCATTTTTAATTCCATAAAAATGAAACAGTTGCATGGAAACATAACTCAAATTTGAACATTTGTGATACACAATGTGTTTGATTAAATTCTAATCGGACACACACATATTTGATGTTGGATTGACAGTATAAACTGAAAGTAGCCTTTGAAATCAGGCAAACAAAAACTTGGCATGTTTGGTTTGGTTAAAACAAACCCTGGTATGATTGTTCTGTTAGTGCGGATCATTTGAATAAGTGTGAATGCTGCCATCCTCCTATCCAGGCGGACACTAAACAAGCGGACAGAGACCAATGAAAAGATGGGTCTCACTCTGCTATGTGAAATATGAACGCAACATGGACCAAAGACTTAAACAAACCAATAACTGGACATGATGCCACAAAATGCAATGCTAAAAAGACAAAATACTCAAGCGTGACTGTTTTTTTCATAGTTACAATGTCGCCAATCACAGTTCAGTACAGACATCAAAGCCAATCTCACAGCATCTTTGTGTGTGTGAGACGGAGGGACCTGCCATAGTTTTGACTCCTTTGAACATTTTATGAGCTCTTCATGAGTTCCTAGATTGTCAAAATACCATCATATATAGTCTAATGATGTACAATGAGTGCATTTATCCCCGAGCTAAGCTTTGTTCTGGATGTTCAGTAAGTTCTGTCTCAATATACACAATAAAAGCCGAACAATCAGGTTGTGAACACATCTCTATGTTACCGGTTTTTAAAACCTGGATCACTAGATTTAAAAAATGGGTAACCATGTTGATTTAAGGGAAATATAAATATTTAAGTTGCATATAAAATAAGTACTTTTTTAAACAGTCTACATATAAGAAATATGTTTTAAAAATATATTTGACTTAAATAATTAACAGATTAACAAAGCCAAAGGAAAAAACACTTTGACAGTTCAAGCTGCAGATTTTGGTTTATTTTTGTGAGGTGTGCTGCTCCACAAACAAGTTCACAGGTTTGTTTTATGTATTGTACAAAAGCACACTATTCTGTTTTATTGTGGTTTTTCACACATAAATGTAAACTCTGCAGTTGTGAATGAGGTCATACTTCGATCAAGATTACAGAGTATTTTAGTTTCAATCTGTTCGATTGAGCAGCTTCCCCACACACATTCCAGCATTGCTTTGCGCCCTTTATTTTCTAATCAAAATAATAGTCAATCAAACATTTAAAAAGTTACACTGCTCAGTTTAAATAGTCAGAAGTACAATGTGCCATTCAACGTGTTGCCAAGCTAATTTCTTCGCCAAATAAAGCTTTATTTGAGCTCTACACGTGAATTTGTATTTCCTTCAGCCTTATTATTTTCCTTTTTGTGTGAAAGATTATTTACTTTTGCCCAAATACAGAAATTTTGTTATTAAGAAACAATCATACAATTAAACAAACAGATAATAGAAAAATAATGAATAATAATGTGCATTACCTTGAAGAGAGGAACGTGATATTGTAATGCATTACATTTTACAGTAACTTTCTCAAACACTGTCTGTTTTTTCTTCTATAATACTGCAACAGCCTATGAAGTACAAAGGACTGGATTTGTCCAGAATGAGAAACTTAAGCTCTAAGCCCCTGTAACTCTCAGTTTTGCTTTAAATTTAATGGTTTTCTTTTTTATAACTTATATTTTCCATTCTTGTTTTGTTTTGAATAGCATTAAATTTAAAGGCTTTTTTGTGAAGCAATCTTAAATGGCCTGTAGACAATGTTTATAGTGTGCTTGTAGTATGTCTAGATTTAAATACCATTATTATATCTGAATGTAATAAAATGCAATTTATACATGACATTCTTTAATATATATACAGTAATACCTCGGTTTACGAGTTTAATTCGTTCCAAGAGCGAGCTCGTAAACCAAAATGCTCGTACACCAAAACAAATGTGCCCATAAGAATGCACTAAAAATCAATTAATTCGTTCCACACGACCATAAATGCCCATTTTAAATATTCTTTTGGTTTTACCCTATTAATTGCAGTTAAAATTGTAACCATTAAGATCTCATATAAATACTAATTAATAATTGACAATTAAACTCTAGAAATACTTGACAATTTACTGTAATGCATGTCAGGTTTGAGCAGCCTGCTTGGAGGAGAGAGGAGGGAGGAGAGGGGAGCGGGGAAAGCAAGGATGAAAGCAAATGAGTGAATTTATTATAATAGTGCAGAAAACAAACAAGTGATAATCCAGAGTTAAAGTCGTGGAACATGGGAGTCGCAAACGAACGAATTTGCAGGAGCCGCGAGAGAACGAATTCGCGGGAGCCTCGAACGAACGAATTTGCGGAAGCCGCGAACGAACGAATTCGCGGGAGCCGCGAGAGAACGAATTCCCGGGAGCCGCGAACGAACGAATTCGCGGGAGCCTCGAACGAACGAATTTGCGGGAGCCTCTAAGGAACAAATTCGCGGGAGCCACGAACGAACGAATTTGTGGGAGCCGCGAGAGAACTAGGGGAGCATGGGGCACAAAGTAACGTGGGGTAAATAGTAACAGCGATTTTTTAAATAGTTGCAGGGGCATAAATGTGACGTGCTAAAGGGCTTTTCATCAACTGTTTGCACACGTCTTCTGGCCATTTTTCGAGAAATTTCATAGAAGTTTGGATGAGAACCACAGGAAAAACTCTTTTGGCAGCATGTAAAATTTTTTGTTATAGTAGTTGTTTTTCGATTTTCAAAGAATGTGTGAAAGATTGTTAGTCTAATCTTATATTGTTATGATTATCATCTTCTTGGCTAAAAGATGGTACCATTTTGAAAGATGTGAAAAACACATAGTGGCTGCTATCCGGTCCTGAATTAAACAAGACAGCGCGGGGTTAGTTGTAACACTAAGGCATTGAACAAGTTGCATCAATAATCATATATTTTGCATTGTATTAACCTATTAAAACGTTTTTCATGTCATTACATTGTTCAAAACACAACAAATGTAAAAGGAAAAAAGTTATGCCTATGATCATCAAGACGCAACTTTTTTAAACAAATAAAAATACGTGAATGAACTTGCATTGGATAACATGGTGTCCAACTAACCCGCTGTCTGTTAAAACGAGCCCCGCTCACGGGGTAAGAAGTCACATTTTACTCCTTGCGCTTTTGCCGATACAGCAGAGAAACGGCAGGTCCGACGAACATGAAAACAGTGCTCATTTGTAGGAGAGGCTTATATGTTGTTTGTATAAAAATATTGTTTGTCTAACCCTATTACTTTGTTTATTATTTGGCTAAAACCGTGTATATTTCCCTACGTGAACAATAGTGATCACAATTAATTAATGTTTAGAATATGAGGTAAAAACTTCTGTAAATCACTTATAAAAATATCACTGTGGTGAATGATAGAGCCAATGAATGAGTTAAGGGGTTATAAAAGGGGTTGGAACCTCCTGTCTGTGTTATGAGAGGCTGTCATTAGGATATTTCATGTAAAAATGCGCACAAGGATGCTGAGCTTTTTCCATACAGAACTGCGCATGGGTGAGGGAATTTTTTCTCGTACACCGATACAGTGCTCGTACACCGATACGACCCTCCTTGCTCGTACACCGATTTGCTCGTATACCAAGTCGCTCGTAAACCGAGGTATTACTGTATATATATATATATATATATATATATATATAATATATAAACGTTCTGCATATATAACTTTATATAAATTATAAATTATCATAATATATCATATCATTAACGTGTTAAATCTTTAAGGTTGACTAAACCAAATTTCTATGATAATAAAATCTAGTCGTTGACAGGGTGACACTTTTTTTTCGTCCACTTTAGACTTCATATTAACTTTAAGTAACTTTGCAACTATGTGTCAGGTTTCAACTCTGTTAGAATATTAATAGCATCACACCACACTGGTTGAAGACGAGGGCAAAGTGGATCTAATTGCTGCAGTCTTTATTGAACACAAAGTTTAACTCCCAAAAATCACTCAGGATTCTCTGGACACTTCAAGCCAGAAACAGAAAAAAACAGGGTTTAACACGACGATAACAAACAACAAATTGGACAGAACGCAGGGCTTAAATACACAGCAAACTAAGGGATTAACAAGACTAATTAACAAGACACACCTGAACAGATCTTAATCAGTAACCATAGAGACAGATGGACAGAGAACAGGGCAAAACATAATGCGGGCCAGTCACACAGCGAAAATGCATGAATCACGCACGAATTACGCACATCTGCGCGGAGCGTGCGTCGTATGCCTATTTCATCGGTGGAACGAAGGTGGACCATCAGTGATTGTAAGTGGATGTGTGTCAAAGGCGGTTTGTGCGTGATTTTGAGTTTTGAACGGTTCAAAATTTTTCCGTTATTCATGAGTCGGCGTGCGTAGTTTATGCGTTGAGTATGCGTGACTATGCGCGGGACACGCGTCGGCCGTCAGTGCTTATGCGTTGGAACTGGTTCGAAACCGCGCACGTCCATTGACGCCCCACCTTCATATCACTCATGAACCACGCATGAACAGCGTACGTATCACGTTCATTCCACTGACAATGTGGATTCTGAAAGTGCTTGTTCGTTGTTTGGACGCGCTCCATCAGTGATTCATGCGTCGGACGTGCGTCGAATGTTCGTGGAATACTTTGGTCAATTTCTCGACGCACAAGCACGCACAAACCCAATCTGTGCGTGTTTTGTGAGTGATTCGTGCGTGATCGGCTGTGTGACTGGCCCTTAACTGTGATGTGTAGACTGTCTGCTTAATATGTGATAACTCTTTATTGTGATGCTCCTCAACAGCCATTCACTGACTATAGGTAACGTCACAACTGCATGTTAACTTACTCCCATTAGAGTATTATTAGACTGTCTGCAAAATATCTGCTGTCATTTTTATTGTGATGCTCCTCCACAGACATTCTACTGACTATAAGTAACTTCACAACTATATGTCAACTAACTCTCATTAGAGTAGTAATAGTCTGTCTGATTAATATCTGATAACTTTTTATTGTGATGCTCCTAGTGATGTTGTGTCTGACACCGACGCTCCGAAGCTTGCTTCAAACTTGAACGGTCCTTGCAATGAACCACTGCTTCGGAGCTTGTATCATTACGTCACTAGTCACGTGAAAATGACGTTTGAAGCAAACACACTGCTTCACTCCGGCAGTGAGCCACCTGACTGCTTTGACAGCCCGATCCAGTGTTGACGGGTTTCAAACCTGGCGGCTGTATTTCTTATTAAAGTGAAACCAAACCGTGGGTTGTAGTAGATGGTGTTTGCATTGGCGTTATTTTTGAGGAGAGTGGATTGAGTTTATTTCAGTGTTGTATATTCAAAGCAGTATCCTCATTTATCTCAGCTCTCTAAACTGTTTTTGTGTACTCCTGCATCATCTGTTCCATGCGAGAGAATGTTCTCTAAAGCTGGCGAAATAGAAAAAAAGAAAAAAAAGAAATCTTCTTTCACCAAAGACTGGAGAAAATATTTTTCTGAATAAAAACCATACCATTTCATGAATACTTTGTCTAAGGCCCCGTCCACACGGAGACGCGGATCACTGCATCCGCATACATTTCTTATCGGATTGGCGTTCCGTCCACACGGATCCGGCGATTTGGGAGACTGAATCCGCTCACTTTTTATACCGGGTCCTAAAGTGGATAGATCTGAATCCGACACCCTTGCGGACTTGTGTGGACGGCCAATCCGTATATTTTTTTTGTTTACCGATGATGTCATCATATCACGTGTCGGCTGCGTCACAGTAACAGAAACAGTGTTGCCAGATTGGACCGAAGATTTCCAGCCCAACTACAGCTTAAAACCCTCCCATTTAAAAAAATACCAGCCCAAAGTGCGTACTCTTATAAATAAAGAAAATGTTGAGCGATTTTATGCATCAAAAACCATCCCAAATTTTATCAACCAGCCCAAATGTATTTTTTCTAGGTCGGACGTGACAAAAAGGTAAATAGCAATCTGGCAACACAGAACAGCAACAACAAGATAAAGCTTTCACACATGATACTGCCCTGCAAAAAAACTATAGAAACCATTACAGAATTTCTATTAGATTTAATGGTTTTCATGGGAATTGTATTGGTTGTAATGGGAATTATAGTGGTCTCTACTGATGTGTGTTGGGTTCTATCGGTGGGGGCATTAAATCCTAATGTAATATGTCCCAAACACATTACAAAAAAAATATTCTGTGGCGGTTTAGATGGTAAAAGCCAATGGTTCCCGTTGGTATTTTAATAGAAACCATTAGAATTTCTGTGATGGTTTCCAACTTTGTTTAAGTTGGTCTGATCTTCTGTCCTTGTCTAAATAAATAATTACACACACACATCATGCTTAATGTTTTATTATCAAGGTGAACACATGAAATTCATCAGTATCTGTAAAATTCACCTACATAAATGAGTTTCACAGCACTAACACTGTTTCAGCTTTGATCGCCTCGGTAAACACGTAATAAACTGGGAGTTAACATATAAGCCTACTTCCATTTTATGGTTGTCAGCTTTGCTGCATTACATTTACTTCACCAGGAGATGGTGCTGCAATTTCTATCTGAATGAAGCTTCGAGTACAGAACCATTTTCGACACAAATGTCTCAGAAAGCAATAATGCTTTGAAACGCTTCATTTGGCCATCACTAGATGCTCCTCCAACAGACATTATACTGACCATAAGTAACTTCACAACTACGTCAACTTACTCTACTATCCATTGCTGCTCTTACAGTCGTGTCTTTGTCCACTTCCTGTTTCCTCCTGTGAATTCTACATTGTATTCCACTCACCTGTCGTGTCATCAATCACCTCGTTAGTCGTATCAGCTGTGTCTAGTTCCTTCATTCCTTCCTTGTGTATTTATACCCAGTGTTTGCCTACAGTCCTTGTAGAGTGTTGTCGTAGTTGGTTCCATGGTATCTGTGGCAATGCTCCTAATTTCGGCTAAGTAGATAATGAACTGATTGCCACCAGTGTTCTCTATGATGAATATTGCTCAAGATGATTTTGAGAAGCACAGCCCAGAACCATAACTTAGAAAGTCTACTAATACAGTAGCACTTTATTTTACAGTCTTGTGTCCCACGTGCAAACTTTAAACTAAAGTAATTATAGTAATTACAACAGCTGGTGTAACCCTGAAACTCCTACCATTAAACCTAACCTTAACCCATGTAGTTATCTAATATGATCCAGTACTTTCTAAGGGAAGTACACTGTAAATACACATAAGTGCCTGTATTGTAAAATAAAGTGCAGCCACTAATACTATAATATAAATCACATGACATGTAGTTGAAAAGTTAATAATAGTTTGTAGGATTTCTAAAGTGGACCATCAAAATAAAAAACTTCAGTCCAGAAGGAAACACTGGATGTTAGACAAATACTTGTTATACCTCAAAATCCTTCTCAGGCAGACTAGGAACTCCTTTGGGCATGTGCTAATTAATAGTGGCTTATTTGTCACTGAAGAAATGTAGTGTGTGAGAATTACCCCTGCAGGCCTTCACTATCTTCTCTCTTTTTTAATTAGTAAAAATTGTATTATTAATTATTCATGAAAAATGTCAAGCTGTGTGGTTGATAGAGTATTTTTTTGCTGACATTGGAGCTTATTTTGAAGCCACTGGGCCATGTTGACTGCAGCCAATGTAACCTTTACAGATTTTACAGCCTCACAGCAGAGGCACAAAATGTGAAGTGTGATGTTAAAATGAAATGCTGAGGAGGCAAACAGAGCAGGGGAAAAGCCCTCCCTTCCTGTTCACTACAGTCGACCTACAGCCTCCTTTAATTTACAGCTATACAAGTCAGAGAAGATGCTATTTTGCATAGTTACTGAGGTTTAATCAAAGTGATAGATGGAGATGTGGTATGTTTTACTAATGGAGACACACATTTAGTATAGACAGAATAGGAAATGCAGAATGCAGTGCGCTTGCAGCTGTAGACTTGTTTCTCTTTGAACTAAACATCAGTGTTTTATGAGTCTGACAGTGTATGCAGTGGAAACACATGACGATGATATTTAAAAATACTTGTGTTTCTAAATTATTCAAACAACAAATTCATTTAAATGTTTCACATTTGTCTTTACAGAGACCCACTACGTCCTATGCAAGCCTTTCTATTGCTGCATCCCATTTCAGAGCTGTATCCTTCGAAAGCCAATTGTGTCACTGCAGCGCAACAAAGGCTGTATACTTGATTTCTGGTGAAATCATGGATACAACAGAACAGATGGTTCCTTCACAGCCTTGACCACTCCTGCATTCATTGCACGCCAATGACAATGGTATTTTTTTGTAGAGAAATTACAGAATTACACTTTTAAACATAAGTGTTGGGTTTCATCTTTCTCAAATATCTCATGACACAAATGGAAAATAAAAAAAAAATACTTTAAACCGGTTCAAATGACTTTTCTTTTTTGAAGATGCAATTATATATAGTTTATACTCTATCATATAAAGAAATGGACCATGATGAACATTTTAAGACGGTATAACTTTCAAAGAAATTACTTCTCAACAGCAGTTGCAACAGTTACTAGGCAACAAGAACAGTCCTCTATAGGCTAGACCGTCCCATTTAACAACACTCAGTCTGACATTTCCGGCCTTTGAAGTCTGAGTCCTTCGAAGGATGCAGCTTCTGGATTGGAACGCAGCCAAAGTATAAAACAAAGATCTGTGCCTATACCTAGGCTGTCATGTGAAATACCCTTGAATAGGCAACCGTTTATTGGAACGACACACGCCTACTCTGCACCAAAGCTTCAGCACCACTGCTGCTTGCAGCCACGACAGAATGACATCACAGGGAAATGTAAAATGAGGGAGGTTTAATACAAGTTCGGCGAGGTATTATTAGATTATCATTTTTTACAACTCTCTGCGCCTCACCTGGCATGCTCTGGCATCCCCCGGGGAGGCGCGCCCGTCTTGTTGGTGCCAGACGGGCCGATCTGTGTATTTCACAATCTGCTCAGTTCCTAGGATTTTCATGCACAAACATTTCTAGGGTTTAAAAAGAATGGTGTGAAAAGGGAAAAACATCCAGTATGCGGCAGTCCTGTGGGCGAAAATGCCTTGTTGATGCTAGAGGTCAGAGGAGAATGGTTCGACTGATTCAAGCTGATAGAAGAGCAACTTTAACTCAAATAACCACTCGTTACAACCGAGGTATGCAGCAAAGCATTTGTGAAGCCACAACACGCACAACCTTGAGGTGGATGGGCTAAAACAGCAGGAGACCCCACCGGATACCACTCATCTCCACTACAAATCAGAAAAAGAGGCTACAATTTGCACGTGCTCACCAAAATTGGACAGTTGAAGACTGGAAAATTTCTGCCTGATCTGATGAGTCTTGATTTCTGTTGAGACATTCAGATAATAGTCAGAATTTAGCGTACACAGAATGAGAACATTGATCTATCACGCCTTGTTACCACTGTGCCGGCTGGTGGTGGTGGTGTAATGGTGCGGAGGATGTTTACTTGGCACACTTTAGGCCCTTTAATGCCAGTTGGGCATCATTTAAATGCAACAGCCTACCTGAGCATTGTTTCTGACCATGTCCATTCTCTGATGGCTACTTCAAGCAAGATAATGCACCATGTCACAAAGCTCGAATCATTTCAAATTGGTTTCTTGAACATGACAAGAAATGAGTTCACTTTACTAAAATGGCCCCCACAGTCACTAGATCTCGACCCAATATAGCATCTTTGGAATGAGGTGGAATGGGAGCTTCGTATCCTGGATGTGCATCCCACAAATCTCCATCAAGTGCAAGATGCTCCTATCAATATGGCCAACATTTCTAAAGAATGTGTTCACCACCTTGTTGAATCAATGCCACGTAGAACTACGGCAGTTCTGAAGATGAAAGGGTGTCAAACGGTATTGGTATGGTGTTTCTAATAATCCTTTAGGTGAGGTACAAATTTGGTACAAATTATTTTTTAATTGATTTTTAAGTTGCATAATGTCAGTGTGCTAGGTTTTAAATGATTATTAAACAGCAACACAAACTATGTAAAAGGTGTGCCCTTCCAGAGCGCTCAGTGTCTGAACTCAATCACTCGTCTACTATATGTAGTTTCAAAATATGAAGGTTTTACAAATGAATACATACACGTAATATCATTTGACATTAAAGCAGTAATTGAGATAAATAGATTTGTTTATGTGCACAAGAGTTAATTTTTTTTTAAAGTCAACAGATAAACAAAATTGACATTCTACAAAGAGAAAAGTTAATGTACTGTAACTACTTTTGCAATGTCAATCATTTTAACTACTTTACTTGCATTTACTCTAGTTCAGTGGTTCTTAACCTTTTTGGAGGTACTGAACCCCACCAGTTTCATATGCGCATTCACCGAACCCCTGGGCCCATCGCACCCCCCGGGGGGAGGGGGGGGTCATTATAGTGACTCTTTATACTCATATAGTCGTTATAGTGACTCTTTATGATGAACCTACACATCAAAGAGCATCCGCGAAATTCGCGTTAATATTATTACACTTAATAATGAATAAATATAACGTTAATCTGATTTTTCATGCAATAAGAACAGCTGTCTTAGTTAAAGTCTGTATAATATATAAGATGCAATCTATAGTAACATCAATTATAAATTATCAGTATATTTTGCACACTTTTCCATGCGCATAGGAAGGTATGGAAATGGAACAGAAGCAGGGCGGTAACCAAATTTAGTGGATGCTCTTTGATGTGCAGTTTCATCATAAAGAGTCACTATAATACAATATTATACAACACTATAATACCTCAGTCTATAATTCCTCTGTTTGAAATACAAAATGAATAAAATACAAATGAATAAAATATTATATACTATGGAATCCCCTCTTATATACTGATAATTTATCATGCATGTTCTTTAATTATATCATTGATTAACACACTGACTTTAACAGCTGCTTTACAGAACGTGTCATGTTTGCTGTGACCTCGCATTTACACTCTTTGACCATGCGGAGAAACACGAGAAGTTAAGTCATTATTTCGAGAAAGTGTCTCGTTATTTTGAGATGCTAAGTCATTATATCGAGGAAGTTTCTCGTTATTTCAAGATACTAAGTCAATATTTCGACTTAAATTATCTTTTTTTTCTCAACTGTGGCAGAAACGGGCTTTCATAAATATCTTTGCCTCAGCTCTAGTTTGATAATCACAGGCGTCAAATCACAACTGACCTCTGGAGAAAAGGAAACAAACCAATGACATTTTATGTTACTATTAAATGAGCAAGCCCCAAAACTGACAAAAATAAAAATGCTCGCGCGAGCAAAAACAGCAATTGAGAGCGGGCGAATGTTCGCGCGTGCGCGCAAGTTATTAAAATGAGCTTGCGGGTACCCGTATTTAAGCGTGTGGCTGTGTTTTCCGCTCGCGGATGTAATTTAGCACACGCAAACATCAGTTTTGCAATCGTATATTAATGGCACGGTTTTGCCGTCATATTTGGCAATAATAATCCACTGCTCCACCGAACCTCTAAGACTGACTCACCGAACCCCTGGGGTTCGATCGAACCCAGGTTAAGAACCACTGCTCTAGTTACTCTCATTCCATTGCATTTAAAAAGCTATTCAAAAAATATGTTTTATTCGGTGCATGCCTGAGGCTATGGTGCAGAGAACCTGATTGAAGACCTAGTAAGACACAGAAGTGTGATGGTGATGGAGGTGTTATTTAATTTATTGATTAGGCTGAATGCTGGAAGGGCTGTTCTGTTTCAGTGACATTGCATTACATGAAGTGGGCTTTTTGCAGCCTGGCACACTCCAGCAAAAATGGCTTTCTAGTTCTGCATTTATGAGCGTGTTTGCACTCTATCTCAGTCTCACATACTTTCTCAGGGAGAAAAGGGCTTTTGCAGTTGACTGGCTTGCTGTCAGGAATAGCCGCTGGTTCTGTCAAAGCACTTTAAGAAATGGTGCCTCACCTCAGTAATCACAGATAACTTGTCAGTTTGAATAAAATGGACAGCCTACAGCTGCATGAAAACAATACCTGTGCGCGCTCCAGAACACAATGAGATACTAAAATCGGTAGCACAGATAATTAACATCAATTGATGGCTTGCGAAGATAAATGATTTTTGTCAAAAATAGCAATGCATCTTGAAAAATACTACACCTGAATAAATCCATGAAATTGCAATCTGCCATTGAAAAACCAAATTTGCATCTGTAAAAATGATAAGCATGTCTATTAAAATGTAACAGAGAAAGAAAAAAATCTATTGATACAGCTTTTAATTATATGTGAGAACAAATTGTGCTAATGTGCGAAGGGGAAATAGTGCCTTAAATGAGAGCTTTGACCTTCACGATTTTATTGAGATTTCAGCTGAGTGTTAAAGTTCTGCTCCCCTGCACTGCATCTGAACACAATCAAGTCATTGTTTCACATAAAGCAGTGCTACCAGCAAAGTGAGCAAATATGTTTCTCAGCTACATCATGCCACAAATTCAAGTCTTGCCAAGGACACACAATAAAGACTATTCCTAACAGACATGACAGCATCCACCTATGTTTCCATCCACCTATTTTTATGGAAGTTTTGAGATATTGCATAAAAGAAACAGTGGATAGAAGCCAAGATGCTCATAAAAAAATAGTACACTCAGTCGAGTCAGATAAACTTCTCATCCAATTAGAAAATGTGCAGAAACTGTGATGGAAAAACATTTATCAAATAAATTCCTTAATGTGCATCACAAAAGACTTTGTGATGGGACAGCATAGCTAGACAAAACCAGCAGAAAAATCTTGTGGACTAGCATCTGAAAAGCTGTGTTTTGTTCTCATATATTTTATGCGAAAGTCACATTTTTTGCATAAGTTAAATTAACAACCTCGGATGGAAACAGCTATTGCTTTCATGCATTTAAAGGAACATTTTGTTTTGTACCTTCTTTACCATAGGCTGTTCCTAGTGATTTGAAGCCATGCAATGTCTGAAGGACTGAAAAAGAAAAAGTCATGAAACAGAAAATGTTATTTGTGCTTATGTATGATTAAATAAGCTGGCAAGGACTGTTGCTCTGGTTGTGACACTGACGAAAACTAATGGTCCATTATGTTTTAACCATAGACCAAAACAATTGTATCTTTATTTCTGCTGAAAGAAATACAGAAGTTAAGAAGGTAAAGTATTAAATCTTATGGGTGTATATTTGTTAAGTAATCTATTATTATGTCTATAGGGCGTCAAAATGAAAGTTTTCACATGAGATTTGCAGCCAAATTACATCGGGATAAGAGAATTGACTTTAGAAGGATGGCAGCATCTTTCTTTTATTTTTACACAGAGATTGGCAGGTCTATTAATTAAATCTGTTTACTGTTTAGCAGTCTTTGTTGCATTATATGCCAACGGTGATTTTAATCAGTTATTCCCAATGTTTGCATGCCTGAAACTCAAGAAGTGTTAAAGATATCTTCATATTGTTTTACATTTTGTTTTGTTTTTTAAAGCATTTATTTTGGTAGCTTCATTTTAATGGCTATATATGGTTCAATCCCAGAGATATGGAGATCTTAATGTGCTTCTATGAGTAAATTGGTCAAGGAAAATTGAACAATTAAAAGTTGAAGAAATAGAATCTCGAAGGATAGTGAGATATCTTTGATAGTGTTCACAGATAAGTCTTGAGCCAAGTCCCAGAATAAAATGCATGTTGAGCTGTTTTAACTGCCACTTGCACTGGCATATCTTAAACTGTGTTCGCTTCCATTGTTTTGTCTCAAGATGTACATCACTAACGTTTTTCTTTTTTTCTTAGACACATTTATTGAAGCTGCTTTATCTTCCCTTTCTTTCTTAAGTTCTTATTTCTTCAGAAAACCTATTAAATAACAAAAATATGAGCCAGGGAAGTTTCCTAAATTTGCTTGATATGATTTGGAATGACCCTAATTTATTTCGATTTGTTATGTGACGTGTTTGAATTTGAACAAGTCCGAATTAGACTTGACAGATGAAGTGGATGAAAGGGTTTAATGAAGTAACTACAAATGACAAGCTGTTAAAATTACTGTTGAAATACAGTACTGGAGTCATATGGACTATTTTTAAGATGGAACGTGCATTTGTGTCCTTTTTGGAGCGTGACAGACCCTACCTGCTTTCATCCCATATTTTACACCAGTTAATGAAGACAGAATGTTCCTGTTTAGGTAAACTGTTCCTTACTGAATGTATTGACAATGATGGTTTGTGGTTTCAAATGCTCTTTTAGTCCATTAATAATAATAAAAAACTAAAACAAAAAAAACATATACCAGCTGAAACTTTTCATTTATTAAAATAAGTCAAAGAAAATGACTCTATTCTCAGCTAAACTTAAATTGCTTCACAATTGAGATTTAATAAATTCAGGATGCTGAATTATTAGAGCACAATCAGAAATAAATATATAAATAAATAAATGGTGTTAATGTTGGAGGTTGTAATAGTCTAATGTTTAGGATATGCAATGATAATTTATGCCCCTCAGCTAATCAAAACATTCGAGGCAGGCAGCTTACTCTAGAAGATGAGGATAATGAGCTTAGCATGAAAATAATATTTGATTCCGCTTAAGTGATAGAGCTAAACTGATTGCTGAGTAATTTTAAAATGTAACCACTCTAATTGTCAGTTCTTTGTCCATCTCCCAAACTCACTCAATTTATGATTTCCTTCATATACATGAAAAAAGAAACACGTATGCACCATCTCCTTGTTAACACTGCATGAAAAGGGTCATATCTGGTATTATCCGACTATGATAAACTGCTATATTTTCAGGTCAGTCCCAGAAAAAAAAACAGATACATTGTATACGTGGACACAATTCATGAAGTTTCATGGACATACACAGCTGAAACACTGCTGGTTGTGAAGACTGTCAGGTATGAATACCATTCACATGTTAAAGGCCCACTGAAGTGCTTTGAAACACACAGCATTATTCAATGTGTAATTTCCACAGATATCCTCTGTCCCCAGTTTCATTCTTCTTTCAAGTTTAATTCTCAAAAATTAAGACCAGGGGTCTCATATACACTCACCTAAAGGATTATTAGGAACACCTGTTCAATTTGCTCATTAATGCAATTATCTAGTCAACCAATCAAATGGCAGTTGCTTCAATGCATTTAGGGGTTGTTCCTGGTCAAGACAATCTCCTTAACTCCAAACTGAATGTCAGAATGGGAAAGAAAGGTAATTTAAGCAATTTTGAGAGTGGCATGGTTGTTGGTGCCAGACGAGCCGGTCGGTTTGAGTATTTCACAATCTGCTCAGTTACTGGGATTTTCACGCACAACCATTTCTAGGGTTTACAAAGAATGGTGTGAAAAGGGAAAAACATCCAGTATGCGGCAGTCCTGTGGGAGAAAATGCCTTGTTGATGCTAGAGGTCAGAGGATGCTAGAGGTCACTCATTACAACCGAGGTGTGCAGCAAAGCACTTGTGAAGCCACAACACGCACAACCTTGAGGCGGATGGGCTACAACAGCAGAAGACCCCACCGGGTACCACTACAAATTGGAAAAAGAGACTATAATTTGCACAAGCTCACCAAAACTGGACAGTTGAAGACTGGAAAATGTTGCCTGATCTGATGAGTGTCGATTTCTGTTGAGACATTCAGATGATAGAGTCAGAATTTGGCATAAACAGAATGAGAACATGGATCCATCATGCCTTGTTACCACTGTGCAGGCTGCTGGTGGCGGTGGTGTAATGGTGTGGGAGATGTTTTCTTGGCACACTTTAGGCCCCTTAGTGCCAAGGGCCTAGGGCATTGTTTAAATGCCACAAATCTCCATCAACTGCAAGATGCTATCCTGTCAATATGGGCCCACATTTCTAAAGAATGCTTTCAGCACCTTGTTGAAACAAGGAATTAAGGCAGTTCTGAAGGCGAAAGGGAGACAAACACAGTATTAGTATGGTGTTCCTAATAATCCTTTAGGTGAGTGTATAAACTTTACGTAGATTTCATCCTTAAAGTGTGTGTACTCAAGTTTTCAGATTTATAAAGCCATGTGTACCCCAGACCCTGCTCAAAATTCACTAAAACCTAGTGAGTAGAAGATTGTTATCTGGTTAAACTTCAGCAGTTAATTATGTATGTGTCCACTGATGTAACAGATGGGACTCACAGGCAGAGATCCAAGTGCATGTCTTTATTAAGAGTAGTCATACAGGCAGATGGTCAGGACAAACAGAGAGCATGCGTAAACAATAATCCAGGCGGGGAAGTCAAGACATGCAGATAGCATACAGAAGCGATAATCCAGGCACAGGTCGGGACAGGCAGATCAGAATCAATAACGGGTAAACAGGCAGTAATAATGAAATGAATAGCACTAGTTCATATAAGCACTAGAATGGGTGAATAAAGTGTGTGAGCTTTAAAGAGTTATTTGTTTAAAAAAAACAGTTTTGAGTGTCTCAAAACAGATGGAAGAAGTTTAAAAAGAAAAACAGTTTCACATCCTGGCTGCATTATTTCCTAGGCTAGGGTCATTATTTTTCTAATAATTCAACTACCCATAATAAAAATTCCTTTCTAAATCATACATATGTTTATTATTTGATACTAGTGTGTTCGAATGTAATCACCGTATTTTAAATGTTTGTCTAAATAATTTTAATTACTATTGTGGCGTATGTGTATGTCTGCTGTTGACGTAATGGAAATAAAGAAGAAAAATATGAATGCTTAATCTAGTAACTATAAAAAATGAATGGAAAGACTGGCAACTTCACTTGGTTTATCGAGGGACTAATTGAATAATTCCTGACTGTTGACAGGAAGAATGTATAGGGACATATAGTTGGCACGCCTTGAGTGTCTTTCACTAAAATATGTACAAATGTAAATAATTTGATCTTGTGAATATGGAACTCAATAGTCCGTGGTTCAGCTTTCCACTCTGAGGCGGAAGGCTAATCGCACAGCTCACTGAAGGAAAGCAGAGACCGAAGGTCCTTGTGCAACCCAGCAGTTAATTAGCTTTTAGTTATCAGCTATCAGATCGGCTTTCCTGGACGCCGGAGGTGTAAATCAGAAAGAGATTGTGTTAAATTTACCACAAATGATTCACAGCAGAAGCACCCTGAGGATAACTCATCTTATAGAGTAATTAGCTCAATCACTGAAATCCTGTACTCAGTGATGGTGCAGGTGTGTGAAGGACTGAGATTTGACCTTCCATTTTATATTCCAGATGTTCAAAACACGTAACAGCACAAAGAGGTACATTACGATCTCAACCATAGGCATTTCTAGCCTATCATCAGTAGGATGAGTGCCCCAGGCACAGACCCTCATCAAAAAGTGTTCGGTATTTTAATACTCTTTTTTTATACTGATATGGATACTTTTGCAAGTTTTCTTTTCTACAATGGATTGTAAGTATATATCCACCTCAACTAGCACTCCATTGTTTTATGTCTATAGCCCTATTTGAACGATAATTGTTTTATGATTTTATTGCCGTCGAAATCCAGAAGGATATTGTTTTTCTCTCACCACCTGTGTTAAAAAAACGCTGGCAGTATTACCTACTATGATTGGGGAAAAAACACACAGGTCATAAACGCCTCCACTAAAGGGCACTCTTCCCGACTCTTGTGCTATCCCATCATGATCTACATTTTCCATAACCTATTTCCTGGA
This sequence comes from Rhodeus uyekii, assembly GCA_037043235.1. NCBI lineage: Eukaryota > Metazoa > Chordata > Actinopteri > Cypriniformes > Acheilognathidae > Rhodeus > Rhodeus uyekii. The sequence continues at coordinate 1,040,458 of JAWRVZ010000148.1, forward strand.
CTCATTGTGTGCTGTATGATGCCACAATTATACCAATTCAGCTGTGTTACTGATATATTCTTCCGTGCATCTGTCTATCCCCTCTGTCTTTATTGATACTGAACTTCTGCATCTGCATGACATACATGAGTTAACCAGAGTAAAACTCAGTTTACGGCTTGTGAGTGTCAGGCATGTGTGTTGTAGGGAAGCACGGACACGAGGACTCCAGGAAACAAACTTTATTTGATCACAGAGCTAGGAAACACTAGTAACACTACACTTGATGAGAACGAATGCAGACTGAAAGAAACGTCTAGGTTACTATTGTAACCCCCGTTCCCTGAAGGAGGGAACGGAGACGTTACGTCGGACTGACGTCATGGGGTCTCGCTTGGGAGCCCAATCACCTCCCAATATAACTAAACGCGCCAATGAACATTGGCTAGTGAGATTTGCATGCCGAGTCCCGCCCCACCCGGCTTCCGGGTATAAATAGGACCGGCATCGCTCACTTCATTCATATTTTGCTTCGGAGCCGAGAGTGTATCCCGGTCTCAGCGGTGGCTCAGGCCTGTGGCCGGGGGACGTAACGTCTCCGTTCCCTCCTTCAGGGAATGGGGGTTACAATAGTAACCTAGACGTTCCCTATCAGTCAGTCACGTTCGACGTTACGTCGGACTGACGTCATGGGGTCCCTATGGAAAGCACCACAGGCACTAAGCCGTGTTACGAGAATCGGAGATGCACATGTTGGCAAGCAGTGGCGTGCCAAGACAATTGCCTCCGAGGACGTAACCTACCCAGCGCCCCGCGTAAGCCGACTTAGGCCTCCACACCGGTCAGGACGGAGGAAAAAGGCCAACGTGAGGAAGGTCTAAGCTGCTGTTCCTATGTGAGCCTCACAGGGAAGAGAGCTTCGGATCTCAATTCCGCAGATCAGCTCGACCCGCTTAGTTATCAACGCTGGGGGAGCGTACAGACGCTACGGAGACCACACCCTGCCCAAGGGGGAGGTATTGTGTGGTAGGACACATATGGACTGACCCGAGGGGCAGTATGACATATGTAAGTCCCCATGGTAGGTCCTACCCCAGGGAGGAACGCGTACCAAAGAGACTGGCAGAACAGAACTGCCAAGGGAAAGACACGGGTTTACCCAGAGGGAAACCGTACCGTGGAGCGTACACATATGGGATTACCAAGAGGGAATCTCGTCATATGGGCATCTAGTCCAGTACAAGGGCTGACCACTGGGGCATGCACTCGAGTACTGGGCCTGGCATCAGACGCCTCCGCCGCGTCCGCGACCGAAGGATGCAGGAGGAACTCGAATCAGGGTTCACCATACGGGGAACTCACCTGAGGAGTAGATAAGCGCTAGTATCCCCTTATTAAAGGGCATGGCGCCGCAAGCAGGACACCGAGCCGGTCACCTGTTTGTTCCCAGCACACAGGAAGAAACTGGCTCCACTCGGAGATTGTAGAATCTCGCGAATGTATTAGGTGTCGCTCAGCCCGCAGCTTTGCAGATGTCTGTCAGAGAGGCGCCACGCGCCAACGCCCAGGAGGAAGCAACACCCCGTGTGGAGTGCGCCCTCACCCCCAGGGGGCATGGCTCGCCCTGAGCCTGATATGCCAGGGCGATGGCATCCACTATCCAGTGGGCCAACCTCTGTTTGGAGACAGCCTTTCCCTTCTGCTGTCCCCCAAAACAGACAAAGAGCTGCTCGGAGCTCCTGAAGCTCTGCGTGCGGTCCACATAGACACGTAGTGCACGGACGGGACACAGTAACGCGAGGGCTGGGTCTGCCTCCTCCCGGGGCAGTGCTTGCAGGTTCACCACCTGATCCCGAAAGGGAGTGGTGGGAACCTTGGGCACATATCCAGGCCGGGGCCTCAGGACAACGTGAGACCAGGCCGGCCCGAATTCAAGGCACGTTTCACTGACCGAAAATGCCTGCAGGTCCCCTACCCTCTTAAAGGAAGCGAGTGCAGTCAGGAGCACTGTCTTGAGAGACAAGATCTTGAGCTCCACTGACTCGAGGGGCTCGAAGGGAGCTCTCTGTAGGCCTGAGAGAACGACAGAGAGGTCCCAGGAGGGAAAGAGGGGCGGCCTAGGAGGATTTAACCTCCTGGCCCCTCTCAGGAACCTGATGACCAGGTCGTGCTTTCCAAGAGACCTGCCATTGACGGGAACATGATGAGCTGCAATGGCGGCGACGTATACCTTCAAGGTAGAGGGGGACAGCCGCCGCTCCAACCCACCTTGAAGGAAGGAAAGCACAGAGCTGATCGGGCAAGTCCGGGGGTCTTCCCGCCGGGAAGAACACCACTCAGAGAATAGACTCCACTTCAAGGCATATGCCAGCCTCGTGGAGGGGGCTCTAGCCGAAGTGATAGTGTCTACCACCGCCGGTGGTAGGGCACTTAAGTCTTCCGCATCCCGTCCAGGGACCACACATGGAGGTTCCAAAGATCTGGACGCGGGTGCCAAATGGTGCCCTGTCCCTGAGAAAGCAGGTCCTTCCTCAAGGGAATGCGCCAGGGAGGGGCTGTCGCGAGGAGTGAGAGTTCTGGAAACCAGATCCGGTTGGGCCAGTATGGCGCAACTAACAAGACCTGCTCCTCGTCCTCCCTGACCTTGCACAGGGTCTGTGCAAGAAGGCTCACTGGGGGGAACGCATATTTGCGTAGGCCCCGGGGCCAGCTGTGTGCCAGTGCATCCGTGCCGAGGGTCCCGTCGGTCAGGGAAAAAAACAACTGGCAGTGGGAGGATTCCCGGGAAGCAAACAGGTCTACCTGCGCTTCCCCGAATCGACTCCAGATCAGCTGGACCGCCTGGGGGTGGAGTCTCCATTCTCCCGGGAACGTGAGCTGTCGTGAGAGCGCGTCGGCTGCACGATTGAGCTCGCCCGGAATGTAAACGGCACGCAGCGACCTGAGCCGATGCTGACTCCAAAGGAGGAGGTGGCGGGCAAGTTGCGACATGCGACGGGAGCGTAGACCACCCTGATGGTTGATGTACGCCACGGTCGATGTGTTGTCCGTGCGGACCAGTACACGCTTGCCCTGCAGCAACGGTCGGAACCGGCGCAAGGCAAGGTGTACCGCTAGCAACTCGAGGCAGTTGATATGCCACTGCCGCCGGGGTCCTGTCCAGGAGCTCGAGGCAGCATGCCCGATGCACACGGCACCCCAGCCCGTGGTGGAGGCATCTGTTGTAACAACAACATGCCTGGACACTTGCCCTAGGGGAACTCCGGCCCGTAGAAAAGCAAGGTCCGACCAAGGGCCGAACGTCTGGCGACAAGCCGGTGTGATTGCCACACGGAATGCGCCTTGGTGCCAAGCCCACCTCGGGACTCGGTCCCGTAACCAGTGTTGAAGTGGTCTCATATGCATCAATCCGAGCGGTGTTACAGCGGCTGCAGATGACATATGCCCCAGGAGCCTCTGAAACTGTTTCAGTGGGACCACTGTTTTCCGCCTGACTACTTTCAGGCAATTCAACACTGACTGTGCACGTTCGTTGGTGAGACGTGCTGACATGGAGACCGAGTCCAACTCCAAACCGAGAAAAGAGATGCTCTGCGCAGGGGAGAGCTTGCTCTTCTCCCAGTTGACCCGAAGCCCCAAATGGTTGAGGTGTCTGAGCACCAAGTCCCTGTGCTCGCACACCCGATCCCGCGACTGTGCCAAAATGAGCCAGTCGTCGAGATAATTCAGGATGCGGACTCCCATCTCCCTGAGGGGGGAAAGGGCAGCCTCCGCGACCTTGGTGAAGACGCGGGGAGACAGGGACAAACCAAAGGGGAGGACCTTGTACTGGTATGCCCGACCCTCGAACGCAAAGCGAAGAAACGGTCTGTGACGAGGGAGAATCGAGACATGAAAGTACGCGTCCTTCAGGTCGATTGCTGCAAACCAGTCCTGGGAGCGGACGCACGTGAGGATGCGTCTCTGCATTAACATTTTGAACGGAAGCCTGTGTAGGGTCCGATTCAAGACACGCAGGTCCAGGACCCCCCACCTTTCTTGGGAACGATGAAGTAGGGGCTGTAAAACCCCGACTCCATCTCGGCTGGAGGGACAGGCTCGATCGCGGCCTTCGCCAGGAGGACAGCGATCTCTTCCCGAAGTACAGGGGCGTCCTTGCCTTCCACTGAGGTAGTCAGAACGCCGCTGAACCTGGGGGGCCGCCTGGCGAACTGAATCGCATAGCCGAGTCTGATTGTCCGAATGAGCCAACGAGACGGAGTGGGAAGCGCTAACCAGGCACCCAAACTCCGTTCGAGAGGCATCAAGGGGACGACCGACGAACCCGCGGGGGGGAAGCAGGGATCTCTGAGGCCCAACCCAGGAGGCATGGCGTCCTGGAGTCGTGGCAGTGCGTGTGGTGCACTTACCTGGCTCCATAGCCCCCGTGAGGGGCCTGGAAGGGAGGGGCAAGGAGGCAGCGCGTCCTGGGACTGCCCGCTCCCTGTCCGTGGCGAAAGAGAGGTCGGCTGAGAGGGGGGAAGTAGTGCGTCGCCCACTGTCAGCTTGGACCGAGTATGACCCAGAGATGGAGGAAACTGCTCTTTTATTGAAAATGTGGGTACCACTGGCCCTGGGGCCAGTGGCGGAACAGAAAGAAACAAAAGATTCTCCGCCCGGCCCTCCTCCGGGGGAAGGAGTGGTGCCCTCACCAGCTCCTGGGAACGAGCAGGTCCTACCATCTCTGGGTCGCCCGTCTCAGGGCCGCTTCGATTTTTTCTTGGAGGGTTTAGCGGTCTGGACGGGCTGCGTCGCCTTCCTGCGGGGGGGAGGGGCTGGACGGGAGGTCTCCGGTCCGGCCGGACCCTTTGCAGCCGCAGGGGGGCGCCCTCGGCGGCGAGCAGGCTGAGGGACAGCCCGCGGCGGTTTGGCAGAATCCCGCCGGGGCAAGATGTGGCTTATCGCCTCAGTCTGCTTCTGCACCGTCGAGAACTGCTGAGCGAAGTCCACGACGGTGTCGCCGAAGAGGCCAGCCTGGGAGACGGGGGCGTCGAGAAAGCGAACTTTGTCGGCGTCCCTCATCTCAGCCAGGTCCAGCCAGAGATGGCGCTCCTGGACCACGAGTGTGGACATCGTCTGGCCGAGGGCCCGCGCCGTGACCTTAGTCGCCCGGAGGGCGAAGTCAGTCGCCGTGCGCAGTTCCTGCATCAACCCCGGCTCAGAGCTACCCTCGTGCAGCTCTTTAAGAGCTTTTGCCTGATGGACCTGCAGGATGGCCATGGCATGCAGGGCAGAAGCTGCCTGTCCAGCGGCGCTGTAAGCCTTGGCAGCCAGGGCTGCCGTCGTCTTACCCGCCTTGGACGGGAGACGCGGACGATTGCGCCAGGTGGCAGCATTTTGAAGGCACAAGTGCACCGCAACTGCACGCTCCACCTGGGGAATGTCCGCGTAACCCTTGGCAGCCCCGCCATCGAGGGTAGTGAGAGCGGAGGAGACCAGAGAGCGGCTTCGGGCAGTAAAAGGTGCCTTCCACGACTTACTGACCTCCTCATGCACTTCCGGGAAGAAAGGCACCGGAGCGGAGCGGAGCGGGGCTGTGAACCCCGCTCCGCACCCAGAAGCCAATCATCCAGCCGCGAGCGCTCGGGCGACGGTGGAGGGTTCCACTCGAGCCCGATGCCCGCGGCAGCCCGGGAAAGCATGGCCAACATCTCCCGATCTGATTCCACACGAGCAGCGACGCCCGAGGGGCGCTGCTCAGCTTCCTCACTCGAGGATGACAGCCCACTCTCCGATGCAGCGATCGACATCCGATCCTCATCCGGAGCGCCAAACGAGACCCGAGGCACCTCACGTGGGGGACCTGGCGGCTCATTTGGCAGCTCGACGGCACACGGTGTGCAAGAGGAGTGGGAGGTTCGTAGGGGCTGGCCCGACGAGGTAGCTCCCACAGTAACCCTCAGGTCTCCCAGAGTGCTAACCAACCCCTCAGCTCTACCATGAGAAGCAGAGGGGATATGGGTAGCAGCAGAGGGCGCTCGAACCTCTGCATCACAGAGGGCGAGCCGCGACCGCAACACCGACATGGTCATGCCCCCGCAATGAGAGCATGAACCATCCACAAGCGTTCTCTCAGCGTGCTGTCTGCCCAGACACGAGAAACAGCGCTCATGGCCGTCAGATGAGGTCAGGAAACGACCGCATCCAGAAACACACGGACGAAAAGGCATCTTGAAAAAGACGCTGATCGTCCGCGTTTTGCTCTTTTAGAGGAACTGCTCTTCCAACCGAGTCACACAGGGGGGAACACGTTGCTGGGAAGACGCGCACCACCGCTGTCGCACCGTATTTCCAGCCGGAAAAGAACGCGCTCTTTGAAGGTGATCAGAATGAACGGCTGCTTACAACCGCTCGGCTCCGAAGCAAAAGTATGAATGAAGTGAGCGATGCCGGTCCTATTTATACCCGGAAGCCGGGTGGGGCGGGACTCGGCATGCAAATCTCACTAGCCAATGTTCATTGGCGTGTTTAGTTATATTGGGAGGTGATTGGGCTCCCAAGCGAGACCCCATGACGTCAGTCCGACGTAACGTCGAACGTGACTGACTGATAGGGAACATAGGACTTATATACACAGGGAATGCTGGGGAACTGGTGACAAGACTAGCAAGGTGATGTGACAGGTGAAAGGGATGACGAGGAAAACCACATGAAGGAACAGGAAGAAGGTGGAGACACAACAGGACTGTGACAGAAGTTCCCCCTCCTGGAAGGTTCTTCATCACGTCTACACTGGAGCAACAGTGGAAGGGGGAAGGGAGGAAAATTCTCTGAGAATAGGCAACGATACATTGCATCCCCTAGTGGAGTAATGCCAGTGTCTGAAGCATGATTCTAAACACAAAAATTAAGTTGGCATTGGCAGGCAGTGACTGTTCCACTTATACATATCCACTTCTTCTCTGAAGGAGATGTGTGCAGGTATACCAGAAGCAAGGAAAAAGCATGCAGCATATCATTCGCTATACTCAAGGAACCATGGTTAAATGCGTAACCTGAGATGTTAATTTTCAAAAGGGAACTTGTGCTGTGTCCCCTGGGGAATGAAACACTCACATGTCATAGTGACATGCTGGATGAGTGCCCTATAGGCTGAGCCAAGTCAAAGGACTCAATAGTCCTCATTCATAAGGTTCACCAGCAATGATCGTGGACTGGAACTTTTCAAGAACAGTGGCCTCAACAAGTTAACTCTAAAAAAAGGACGCCTAACCACATTCATATTCAGGCAAGCTTCCAAGGAGGCTCACAGAGAGCCTAACACTCAGAATTTCTGTTCAGGCAAGAAGAGTGGAAACCTCAAACAAGAGGCCTAGGCAACTCTCTAACCAAAAGGGCAGTACCAAGAAATTATCAGGAAGTGTTATGGGCTGATTTTATCTACCATGTGAAGCTCTAAAGAGTGGAGGCATCAATACAGCACCTCTTAATGTGATGATCTAGGAAGATCAGTAACCAAGGAGGTTTCAAGAGAGCCTGACGAACTAGAATATGATACTCCCGTCTATCTGGGTTCTAGTAGCGAAGGCCTCAGTTTGATGACTCTAAAAAAGGAGACCTAACAATGCCCTCTATGGATATCTTCCAAGGAGAATCACAAAGAACCTACCACACATAATCGCTATCCTAACGGAGCTCAAGCTTTAAAGACATCTCTCTTTGGCGAGAGGAGGCCTAGCTATTCTTGCTACAGCCAAGGAGTCTCACAGAGAGCCTAACCACTGTAGTACTAATATGGTACTTCCTGCACCTGTCAAGGAAGCTAAATAACAGGGCCAGCAACCTAAAGCTCAAAGCTACTATCTGTGCCTGGGGCACTCAACCTACTGATGATAGATACTGTTTATATGTGGCTCCAAGAATGGAGGCCTCAATATGCTGAATCTCCAAAACAAGAATAGGCCCAAAAATATTTTTACACCCAGGGTTGATCCAAAGAGATTCAAAGAGAACCTACAACCCGGAAATATAAAAAGGCGCAGAGCTCAGGGGGAGCAGAGACCTAAAGGAACAATACCGGTACTTCTTAAAAAAAGAGAAGGCCTAGCAACACTACATCAAAAGAGCAGCCAAGGAGGCTCAAGAACACTTTGTCAGCTTTGTTGCCATGTCAAACTCAAATCAAAGAGGCACACAATGCATCTAACAACTCGATGCTACCCTAGGCAGAGCACTGAGGAGCAGTTTCTATGAAATCATTAAATCCAATCAGGGATCTCACAGGAAAATTCTCATAACATGAAGAAATCTAACGACACTCCAGACCTAAGAGATAGCTAAGATGATTGAGCCTAATCAACTTATACTGTATGTAGGTGAGGCTCAAAAGAGCAAACGCTACTATAACTCTCTATAGCAGGAGGACGCTCATGGCACTTCCTCAAAGCAGTGGCCAATGAGGCTCAAAAGCCCCACAACTCCGCAGTTTTGGTGGAGCTCTTATGGACAGAGGTCACTCTAAATTAAGAGGAGGCATAAAATGCTCCAAGAAAGCAGTAACTAAGAAGGCTCACTGAGAGTGGAAGAGAACTACGTTGTTTACTACTTAAACTTTTATCACACCAAAATCAGCACAACTGCCTGCCAAGCTCTGGGGACACAGCCTTGAATATGGGAAATCTCTCAAATGAAAATCTCTATTGGCATCCAACGCACAGAACAGCTTATTAAGGAGACATTGTTCTTACCTGTCCTTACCTGTCTATAGTAGTTTTTCCATGTGTATTAGTGACCCCTAGGGGATGCAGAGTGAGTTCCCTTTCTAAACCTAAACACAAAAGTCTTTGCAGTAGGTGGTGGTCTGTGTGCATTTGTGTGTGTGTGAGGCTTCCTCTTGGTATAGACATCCACTCTTTCAAAACTCATCACAGATCTTGCAATATCAAAACCAGCTGTTTTCAGGGCTTGATTAAATACATGTTTTGTTTATGTGTTTATTTTGGTTAGGCTCTTTTGGATGTTTGGGATGTTTTGAGCTCTTAAACTTTCAGGATGTTTAAATGGATCAAAGATCTCTTATATGTCAAATAATCGAGGCAGGGTGCTGTAATCATGACATACTGCATGTCATGATCCCTGTAAATCACATGTGTCAAACTCAAGGCCCGCGGGCCAGATGTGGCCCGCCATGTCCTTTTATGTGGCCCGCGAGAGCTTAAAAGTTTTGAGCGTCTAAAAATAAACAAAAAAATAAATAAAGAGCGTGCTTTGACCAAAAACTACATTTCCCACAATGCCTTTCGACTACGCTAGCCGCGGCAGTGTCCATGCCAACGAGTGGAATTGAGATATAAATAATGATCACAAAATGTCCAGAAAGAGAAAAGTTGATGCAGACGGAAGACTGTTTGACAGATGGGAAGGCGAATACTTGTTTATGCTTCAAGGAGAAAGACCGGTATGTCTTTTGTGTTACGAGTCGGTGTCAGTTGTCAAAGAGTACAATAATAATTGTCAGGGTTCTGCCACATTCGGTCTAGTAATCTCTTGTTGTTGTGGCAGAGCTCTGACACTACCGGAATGTCTCGAGTTGCGTGTCTGTGTGGCGTCTTTTGTGCGAGTTATGATGTCCGGTCCCGATAGATTGGTCTGGTTTAGTTTCGGTTTTGTGTCGGGATGCGGCCATTCATAAATCGTGTGTTCTCCTTGTCCTGAGCGCGTGAGAACAGGTGATTGATTACTCGTGTGGGCGCGGTTTAAAGCTTTGCGCGATCTGCGCTCTCTCTCGTCCGTGTGCTTTCTTGTTGTGTTTTCTGTCACGCATAGTGATGTTACGCCTGTTTTTATTTTTGTCTTTGTAACAAAATCCCCACTCGTCTGCAACATTGAGTCCTCGTACATCCCTTTCTACACACCTGACAATAATGTAATTATTTAATGTTTGCAGGTCTTATGTGTGTATGAAGACAAATTGTTGTTATCAAACCATCAGTTGGATGCAAGGCTGTGTGCAGACTTTTTTTTTTTAAATGCTACATGTGTCATACATGTTCTTTGCATGTTCTTTTTTTTTTATTCACTTGAACAGTTTGATCCTTCATTAATGGAGTTATGTGGGTTTTCATAAGCTGACAAAATTTTAAAGAAGTTATGTTCGAGCAACAAGCAAACATATGTTTTCTATGCAACTGTAATTATCACTTGAATAAGTTATAATAGATAATGAGTTATTTAACATTAAGGAGTAGTTACATTTATTTTACATTACATTCGATTACATTTAGTTACATTTATAAGTTACATCTGGCCCTTTGCGGACAGCCATTATGCTGATGTGGCCCTCGGTGAAAATGAGTTTGACACCCCTGCTGTAAATGAATTTACTACAGCTCTCAAAATAGGATGCCCAATGAACACTTGAGGAATCAAAGTTGAAAACTGCAGAGGTTACCAACTGCACGTATGTTTTGCAGCAGCGACCTTATTTAATGAACACTTTCTATGAGCTCTTGGAGTTTAAAAAAAGGTTCTTGGAGGGAATAGAGACACAGTGTGATTAACTGTTTCGGTCTCATGCTATGAAAGCAGTTACAACAGAGCGTGAGAGAATTCCAAATTCACATTGACTTTGCACTCACATCCACTCTGATCTCCGCCATGAACTCAGTAATGCTATCAACTCCTGCTGTGCTGTATTCTCAGAGCCATACACCCAGCCTGTGGCTTTCAGAGCTGCTTTGTAGAAACAGAATGAAAATTTAATGTAGAACAGAGGATGCAGAAGAAAACCAAATCTACCCAGGTCCTTAGGCTGTACCACACATACTTTGGTTTGAATTTTCTTCTAAAGCATCAGCCAGACAAAATATTTCCATTCCAAAACCATCTGCTGAGGGCTCTATCATCTCCTTTGAGAGGAGAGCAACCATTAGCATCTAATTCAGACATAAGTGATGAAAAATTAAATCCAAGATCAAAACTAAGTATGAAACAGTCAAAATAGTCTCTTAAATTCTAGATTTGTTGAGTTTATGTCTAGCCTAATAGCTATTATGTTGGGTTTCCATGTTTATGGGATTCTTTTTATAGCAAAAACATTTAGCCTCAGAGCAAGACATTGATAAATAGTTTTATATCATTTTCACCAAAGGCCCCACCCAATAGCACAGCCGCTTAGTAGCTGACACTTGGCACTGGAAGCCACGTCATGTCAAAAAGGAATAGAAACCAAAATAATCACTGACGCTGTCTACAGAATAACTGCCTGTTCTTCTCATGTACTCCACACACTTAGGAGAAATAGAAGAGTAAAATATTTGTATTGTCTAATTTAAACATCTCATTTGTATCTCTGTACAGACTTGTTTTTCTTTTTTTGTAAAAAACCTCAAGGAACATGTTAAAATAATGTCATGTCTTGACCCCTCTAAATATCTAAGATACAGAATAGTAAAATTAAGAATAACACAAAATTAAATGAAAAGTTGTTTAACCTTTTGCTACTAACTACACACTATTTCTATTCACGTTCACTCTTCTTACACAATCTTAAATCTGAAAACTTGCATCATCTCTGATACAACTTACTCATTTTTGGCACATGTCAGCAATGCCAAGCAGGCTATTGGTAAATGTTCCTATTATGATTTTGTACACTTTCAACTTTCTCTATTATGCAATGTTGCTGTCTGAGCATGAAAAATGTACAAAATGAGTTCCTTTCAGCGAAACTTCAGTTGTGTTGAGACACCGTGGGAATGCCTCTGAGAGTTTATCTGTCAAGAAATAGTACAGCATCTGTTAGTCAGGAGTTTAACACTATTGTAAAAGTGACAGAATACAGAACTATAAAAAATGGCAAGAAAACAACAGTTTAGGCAGTGTGCTTCTCCCTGCTGTAGTTTCATTATGGGTGGGGATACACACTGTCTGTGCATTAGTTGTTTGGGAGCAGAGCATCAGCCTTCAGAGGGCTGATTGTGAGTAGCTACTTTTAAGTTCGCTTCGCTCCCACTGTGCACTCTTTGAGGAAGGTGCTTTGGATCGCGTTCCTCAAAGTTCAGATTCAGCTGTTGCAGAGGCAGAGTGCTAACTCAGATTGTGGGTGTCTAAATTCTCTACCCTCACCTGCCAGGTCCAGGGTTTGGAAATATGCTTTCTGGTTTCTTCCCCCCAGGGTGAAGCTCCAGGTCTGCAGCTCTCCAGCTCTGATGAAGTGGATGCTGTTAGCTTTGAAAAAGATGATACAGAGGACTCGCCACTTCTGATAAACAGATATGAGGCACTTATAGAGGTTGTGACTCATTCAGTGGCCAGACTCAACATTGACTGGCCACCAGAAAAGCATTAGATTCAACAAAAAAAAACAAATTAGGAGGTTTTTTACCTTTTCGTTGCAGATTGCCATTCTTCCCCGACCTCCACACCGAGGTCCGTATCATTCCATGTCTTCAGTGCCCAAACGTCTAACTACTCAAACGTCCTGGTGTGTAAGAACTATGTCCATGGTGTGATGCCTAGGGCTGAAGAGATGCTTGCGAGCTATTTCTGCTCGAGTCAGCTTTGTGCCTTATATCTCCAATACTATCCACCAAGCCATTAAGAGCCACTTCATTGCTGGCGGGCAAGGCATATTTGGCTGCAGGTCAGAAGGAGGCAGCCAAATCAATGCTGGGTGGGAGCAGCCTAAGTTGCCTATAAGCTCCTCACACCACGCACAGCTAAAGCACCCTCCCGGGCTCCCCCTCAGAAAGACTGTAGACCTGGGTGGATCTGAGGAGTGTCATTATCTCTCAGAAGGCTTCAGTGAAGAAGTCCTAAAGCCAGCAGCATCAGGCCTTCAGGGATAGTCGCCTCTGGGACAACACCTCCACCTTATGTGCTTCGGGGTGCAGCAGTCTCCAGTGATCTCTTTTTCCGGTGTCTGAGCAGACAAATTTTGACACTAGTATGCTCATCCTGTCCAGTTCACCATTTCTGGACATCTCGAGAGACTGGTTCCCTTTGAAAACGTTTTGGCAGTGTGGAAACTACTGATGAATGTATCTCAATGAGTGCTGCTAACCGTAGAAAAGAGTTACAAAATCCTCATATACCTCAAAAATTCATACTTCCACATCATAGGAAGTTCCTGAGGTTCACTTCCAAGGGCAAAGCATACCAATATCGTGTTCTTCCATTTGGCCTAGCTTTATCACCCCATACTTTAACGAATCGTGTAGATGGGCTCCAGGGCATTTGCATATTGAATTAGACAATTGGCCTTTCCTGTCTCAATAGCAGGTAGTGATCGTTCGGCATTGTCCACGGCCCACATGTGGCTCAACGCCAAGACGAGTGTGCTCCTTCCAGCTCAAAGAACCCCCTTCCTTGGCATGTTATGGAATTTTGATTCAGGAACCTCTGTCTCCTGCATGTATCAGTTCCATCCTCCCATTCCAGGAGGTGAAGCTAGGTCAGCCACTCACTGTTAAACAGTTCCAAAGCCTGTTGGGTCTCACAGGGGCGATGTTCAATACCTATTGGCCTGCTGCACATGAGACCACTGCAGAAGTGGCTCAAAACCAAGGGGTTCTCCCCGAGGGGAAAGTCACTCTGCATAATCAAGGTCATGCTGCCTGCTTGCATTCCTCTCCCAAGGCCCGGTGCTTACCCGGTGATTACCACAGCTTTTTTTTTTTCCAAAATTTTTATTTTTATGCAACCTACCCACCCTCAAATGTTGATAAAAAGTTATGCTGAGGAGCAGGAAAAATGCTGGCAGGAAAAAAGTTAACTAACTGTTAAACTGTAATTTAATTTCTGAATTCAATATTAAATCTTGGGTCAGTCTTCACCTCCTTCATTAAAGATGTCTGCCACAGTCTACTGTAAACTCACATTTAGCTCTGGCCTTGTTCTAGTTTACAGTATTGCATCTTTTCACAATTCAGTCAAAACAATGGATTCAATCAAGTAAAGATTTTCTAAATAAAAGATGAGCGGTGTACTAACACACTTATTGCAAATAATTGCTGCCTTACGTTTATGCATTTGACAGATGTCTTTAGCTAAAGTGATTTAAAGTATTGTGGGGATGATTCAGAATATATATATATCAGTCTATGACAAATGTAACCAATTATCATTAGTTAAAGCCTTTCCTTGCTTTTCTGTATTTTTCCATAGAGTAAGGATGAATATTTTCAGCACTCCTCACCAGATAGAACATGTTATCAGAATTTTTTTAGAAGTCTTTCTGTTGATAGTTGGAGCCTGAGTTCCGCCTTGGAGAAACTGTGTATGTGTGTATTTGTGTGTGCGTTAATATTCTCTGTATTGGTGAGGTGATGAACTAGCACAATGAGGACACGGAATTACTTGTTCTAACCACAAGCTGACGCCTAAAAATGTTTACCTTTCTTTCTTTCTTTCTTTCTTTCTTTCTTTCTTTCTTTCTTTCTTTCTTTCTTAGCCAATCAGAATCATTTAACCTTCAGTAATGACGTAGTTAGCAGCCGCTGTATGAGTTTAATTGCTGTAACAATGCGATTGAATGTGAGGCAGCCTACGAACTCCTTGAGACTTGAAGCTTCTGCTGCTGAAACTGCAAACTAAACTTCACTAAAATTTCTTCCATTGACTGCACTTCTGACTCTTAGTCTTCATTCAACATATATGGTCCTTGAATTCCCCTGCAGTATATTCAGTGTATACATTTTTACACTTCTCCTAACATGAAAATGTCACATTACAAAAGAAAAATGGCTTGAGAATGCCATTTCATGTTGACTAATACAAAACCTACTGTACGACAGCAATAACAAACCTCAGAGAACCTTGATAAAGTACCATAAACCATACAATTTATTAAACTAAAGAACATTTATTTTGATTGTAATATTGCTTGTATGCTGAATGTCACAATCAAGTCACGTTTATCCAGTGTCAACTTTCATTGACAGTTATAATTAAAAAGCATTGCTATAGGTCAAAGACTCTGTGAAAGCAACAAATGAGCAAAGTAGAAAATTACAGCAGCAATTTCCCAAAATATTGTTCATTTCCTAATGGTCTTTGATGTGTTAAAGGATGTAGCTATTTCTTTCTGATCTCTCTGGGTCATGAGTCACAGGGAAGTTCAAGTCTTCATTGCATATCGCAGTGGACAATTGAGGTTTTTTCTGTTCTTCTGTAATTGCTCAGTGGAGGGAATGAGTGAGAGCCCCATCTCTTCTGTTCACGCTGATCCTCACTGTTTAGTGTCTTTAAAGTTGCCTAAATATTAAACTTTAATTAATTTCTGAGAGTGTCCGAGTCCAAGCGCCCTTTTTAAAAGCTACAGCACAGTAAGTGCCTGTAATTTAGCAACAAAGAAGTTTCATTTTGGTAAACTTCATGCATAATATATTTTGCCTAATTCCAGAAATATAGAAATCCACTGGTAACGCATCATTCTTGAAGAAATTTAAAGACAAAAAGAAACCTTGGGGCTTTTAAAATTCTTTGAGCTTGCTGCTTGCTAGAAATAGGATCTGACATATATTCCAGGATTGCTGGTTGAAGCCTTTGACTGGACAGTCGGGCTCCGTGGCTCACCCAGTTTGACAGGCCAGAGCTGCAGAGCTCTGACAGAATCTCGTTCAGATTTTATGTGTGCGGCAGCTGTTCTCTGAAGGAGGCATCGCAGAACTCTGGCTTTATCAGCAATGCGACATCTGACCGATGCATCTTTAAACGAGCACATCCAAAGAGCAGACAATGGCTACAGGCTGACTCACAGCCTTCTGGTTTAATCAGCTCAGTCACAACTCAACAGAACAATATATGTCAAAGATAAGGATATACCTTTAGAAAATGAGCACTGCCTGTCTTTTTTATAGAAACAAAAGGGTCCCAAACAAAGATATCTGGACTGTGGAAAGATTATATGGAAAAATGTGGCCATTTTTAGAGTTTATAAAGAAGTTTGAGATACCTTTAAATTGCTAAGCAGTTAATTAAAATGTACAAATAGGAAGGAAATTGATTATCTCTCAAAAACTGACCAGGTCATGAACTGATATTAATATCTTAACAGTACCTATTTAACATTTATGATGTTTAAATGACTTCTCTGATGAGTTGGCAAATGTGCTTTCCTTCCATCATAACAAACAGAAACTTGGTTGAAAATGGGAGTAATGTAATGAAAACGAAAATGTAATGGTAATGATAGTGTAATACAGTATAAAATTTGGGGAAGAAAGGCAAAAATGTAAACAACTTTTAATAGTAAATAAATGTACAACAAAGTAAAGATGACTGCCGCCAACATAATAGCATACAAAACATAACTAAAATGTCCAAGCCTGGTCCTCTCTCGTCCTTCACTGACATCAGTCCTCCAGTCATGCTTCTACTCCTCCATGAGATACAATCTCAGCCTGCTTGCCACAGACAAGAATTGGAGACGGCCATTAATTAGGTGTGCTTAGCTTTATATAGACCCTAAAAATTTGATTGGAATCAGACTACTAGAACAGTTGGAATAATATGTTATGTCACCCTGTCTTTTGGAATGAATTGGCCAATTTCATTCAAATTGAAAGGGGGGTTACTTGAATATGTTGTAACATTTTGTCTATGCATCTCTCGACAGAGTTAGGCAGCAGTATCTCTAATAGCGAAACTGTAAGTTTATCTGATTCAATAACAGTGACATTATTATGTTGCTAGTGAGAACTGCCTTGTAGCTTTTAAGTTGTTAAACTATTTTACTGATCATCAAAGCAGAACTGACAACAGGTTTCTGTACAGTACTATGCTTGCGTGTTTGAGTTGGAGAGAGAAGGGGAGAAAGAGACTATGTGCTGTCCACACATAATAAAAAACATAGAGAAAATTTGTCATTTTTGTCCTATTTTTTCTATATTTATTCGCTTGATCAGTGTCATTGTGGGTTTTGGTTCTTCCGCTGTTGTAATCTCTAATGAACTTTGAAATAACTGAAATAATTTGGTAAAGTGATTTGGAACCATGCGGTCAAAACCTGCCTGGAACTACTTTAGCTATGCATTTCCAAGAAAATAATTGCACATTTGTCAACCAATCAGATTCAATCATTCAACATATAGTATATACGCCTCCTGGTATATGTTATGTGTAAACACATGCAAGATATTGTTTTTGTTTTTGCCAGGTTTGATTGTTTATTGCCACATCATTATTCTATTTAAGTTTAAAAAAGTTGTATATTCAGCATCACTGAATTTGTTAATTTTCTTTATTGCACATTTTTGTTGTTCTGTTTTTGAAGTTTAAACTATTGCAAATAAATATTGCAGTGGCACTTAAGAGCTACCTTATATTTTATGTATGAAACACCTTTTCAATAAACGTTCCTTACATTTTCAGGCGTGTTTTTTTTTTAATTTTTTTAAGGTTTCATTTATTGGAAATGACCAAAGGGAAAGTGGGTGAACAGGTAGTCAGAGCTATTCTTGAATTGCCACAATTTGCATTGTACTCAATATTCACTGGCTGGTTCGGTTGTGGAGAGATGACATTGAGGTCACAAGCCTCAGCTAACCACCTGCTGTTGAAAAAATACACTTAAAATAAAACATGCTAAAAGTTAACTGACTAAACCATGATTTGTTATCGACAGCAGCTTGTAAAATGTAAGGAGGCCAAAATATTTGTTCCATCCATTTGTCCCATTTGAGTCCTATTTGAGGAATTCTATGCATCTCCTAAAACCTCTTGGCAATCCCCAGTGCTTCATGATCATTTGGCACCTGGATAAGCTACTGTATCAGTCCTCTCACCGTGACCTCACAGAACAGGTAAATCAGTTTCTTGACTGCACTTTTAAAGACACCAAAATGTTTGGAGATGACCATTTCTGCAATGATGTTTGCAGACATCATTCTGCACAGATGCTGAGTTTATAAAGTATTATTACAACTCCCATTGTCAGTGGTATTGGTACTCTCACCATAACTCCTCCACCATTAAACACATTCATAAATTACTCCTCCTAAAATACTTTGTCCACTCCTCATCTGTGAAGTGGTGCAAGACGATGTTGCCTCACCAGCTTCAGACATTTTCTGGGCTCAGGAAGGGGCATTTTAATAGATTATGTCTCATGTCTTGTGCAGCTCAGCACAAGACATAATTCAAAGCTGAAATGGATATGTTTAGTCTGCTTTTTAAAACAAAGAAAAGAAGCAGTGATAAGAGGTAGTATGCGCATCTTGGACACTGTGTGCATGTAAAAAACAAACAAATCTAATTCTAAGCTTGTGACATGTTGTCACGGAGTGAGCTGGCGTGCGATTCGGAAAGATGAGGAGACACGGAGAATACTGCGGAGAACACTTTTAATACACAAAGAGGGCACCCACACACTGGCACTGGCACTGGCACATCACGGGATCACAGATTTAACAAGAGACAACAACTAGGGAGAACATGGGAATTAAATAAGAAGGATAACACAGAACAGCTGAATACCAAACAAGGGGGAGTGGCTAACATCAGAGGACGGGAACACCTAAGGGACACATGAAGCGAAACAATAACAAGACCCAGGCAGGAACACATGTAACACGTAAATCTGCATATCAAACTTCAGATACTTCAATACTGTAGATACTTCAGATTACTTCAAATTGTTCAAATTCATCAATCGTATTGATTTAATTCCGATTTAACCAAAAGGTGTTCATTTAAACGTAGGTAGCTTTTATTTATATTTATTGAGATTTACTATAAATTAATTACAGACAGGCAGTATACAATAGGTCCGCTAAAGAGGTACAAATAGGTCTCAGGTCCGCTCCACCCAAGGTCATGAGTACCCATATTGGGAGCTCCGTGTCGACACGTAATGCTATAGACGGATGCGTCCCTTACGGGCTGGGGAGCGATCTTGAGAGATGTGCCTTTATATCAGGTGTGTCTTTATCTGATGTTTGTGATGCGGCAGGGTGGTCTTCCCCACATACTTTTCTGAGGTTCTACCAGCTTGACCTCAACTCCGCTCCAGGAACACGGGTCCTCTCGTAGTGAGCTACGAGACACTCGTCGGCCTTCGTCACTGAGGTGGCGTTGGTATATCGTTCCCCAAAGCATTCGACGCAGCGCAAGTTCCCTTGAAAGGGAACGTCTCAGGTTACATATGTAACCATAGTTCCCTGAGAGGGAACGAGACGGCTGCGTCTTTGGCCTCAGCTCCTTGCACCTTTCAGGCTTGCTCAGACACCTCTAAGCTGCTGCTCCTGGGTTATGACCTGGCTCGTGACGTCACCGACCTGCAACCGTCAATCACTCTCGGTCGACGGAAGTTTACATATTGTGCTTCGCGAGACAGCGTCCAAGTATTCCCCAAAGCATTCGACACAGCGTCTCGTTCCCTCTCAGGGAACTATGGTTACATACATAACCTGAGACGTTTTCCAGGGGTGTTCAATCCTGCCCCAGGATGGCCTGTCAGGGTTGAGGAGAAGGGATGAGTCGAGGACTCATTGTGCAGAACCACGTGATCTGGCATAGGACAGCAAACACAAGAAGAATAAATAGGGAGAAAACAAGGCATGTAACAAGGGAAGACAAGGTGGGGCAAATAAACCAATAGATAACAAGAAGGGTGATGTTAGACAATAGACAGGAGAGCACATGGATCAAGGAAACATAAATGACAGATCTCATGTTTTTGTCATGTTTGATGTGAGCACATGGTCATCCAACCCAATCACCAGGCGTGCTCTCAAACAAAAAGAGACAGGAGCACACAACTAATGAGAACCCCCATTATACGCGTGTTCACACAGTACATGACAATATGAAAGCATGCAGCCAGTGAAAAATACAAGCTGTGTGTTGCACAGCACAATACAAAACATATAGGACCCAAGCAAACTCGAAACCGCCAAGACACAGCACATGAGAATGAGTGAATGCTCATTTCCTGCTTTACACCTAGTTTATACAGTAGGCAAGCACCTGAAACATAACACATTTGGTTTGATAGTGCAGGCTCAAGCTACCAGAAAACACTGAACCAGTCTATTTAAATGTTGATCGACCTGTCTTACTAGTGAGAAAATACAGAGTGGTCAATCAGCTTGTGCCATGCAGTAAATTATGTGTTAACTAGCAGATTTTAGGTAAAGCCCCCGTCAGTCTGCGCCATCCATTTTCATGACTGAACTATTTCATGATTTGAAAAAGAAAGTGATTTAATACATATTGTTGTCTGGCTGCAACTATGCCCAGAGGACTAGAATAGGGAAAGAAAGAGTACTTTTTCCATTTGCAGGATGAGATTGTTTCTGTCACATTTCACTGGTTCGGAGATCAGACTGTTCGTGGATAATAAACATGACCTCTACTTCCTTCTGTTGTTAGGTTTCCAGATTTTATTGCACATGAACACACTGTAGTGAGTTCCAAGCATTCACCGGGTTCACCGTTGCCGTGGGAGCACTGAAGTCAAAACTCTTAACATGACCACACTGTGATCAGAGAGCTCTCGAAAATCACAAACTTGAAAAAAAAACGGCTTCATATTTCTGAGAAGCAGGACTGTTGTTGCTCTTCTATTCATTAATATGTCAATGTTGTGCTTCATCTCAATTTGATTTCAAGCAGGAAGAAGGCAGCTTTGAAGTTTGCAATGTCACATTAAAGGAAAGATGTGAAAGAAGCGGCCCTCATTAGAGTGTGAGTGCCCGACATGTTTTGTCACTCTTCTCAGTGAGATTTGTCTTAATGAATGAATTTGCTAGTTCTAAAAATTATATACCATTCTATACTTTAATGATGAGTAAATATGCATGTCAAATGTGTGATGTTTGCTTACCACAAGTATTACTGAAATAACGTAAATGAAGTGGTGGTTTATAACTTTTGCAAATAGGAAAAAGTATGGAACTAGACTTGCAAAGAAATTTTTTTTTTAAATCACAACTGTGACCGCCTATGGCAAGTGGTCTGGTCCCTATATATCCTTCCAAGCTTTATTTACTTTTTGCATTTAAAAACATTTGACTTTAAAAGCATTTGACTTTCTCATTTGCTCCTGAATTTCTTTGGATCTCGGCATGATGTCTAGCTTTTGAATATCTTTTGGTTTACTTCACTTTGTCAGGCAGGTCCTATTTAAGTGATTTCTAGATTGAGAACAAATGTGGCAGTAATCAGTCCTGGGTGTGATCATCCACAGTTGTTTTTTCTTTGTTTATTTTTTAGTTTTGGAGGGTTAAAACCTTCATTTAAAAACTCAATTTTGTGTTTACTTGTGTTGTCTTAGACTAATATTTGTTTGATGATCTGAAATACTTGGAATGATGGAACACTTGGAATGATGGAACACTTGTCGGGACGGTAACCTGAAACCATAACCAAGAAGAAAGTCTCAAGTTATTATATAACTTTAGTCATTTCCTGAGAAGGGAACATGACAATGCATCTGATTTGACGAAGCTTTGTGGAACGCCTCAGCATAATTACATCAGGAGCATGTGTCCAACTATTCCAATTCTGATTGGCACACCATCACACTGCGTACCGTGGAAGTCTAAGTTCAGGCTATAAATGATTAAAAGGATTAAAACCGTACAATATAACGGATGTTCAATTTTATTTAGAACTTTATGGCATGTTAGGCATGTAACCTGAAGAATTTCTTTGACCCCATCACTTCTATGCAAGAGGAAGAAAATGACTGGCCTAACCTGGTTTGGGCTAATTCTCCTCAGAGAGACGCTCCCCTGAGATTGTGACCCTTAAAGCATCAGGACTTTTACATGAACGAGATATATTGGTATCTCGAGACTGACTTCCGATGCCCTAAAACAGATGACCATCAGAGAACAACCAAACATACTTCTTCAACACCTTCCTCAGAGGGATGAGCCGCAATGACGAGAAACTCACAGATCTTGAATGCTGTGCATTCTTTTGTCTTTAGTGGGACAAAAGAAAACAAAAAAAATGCGATTATACCTTCCGAGGTATGCAGCGGCAATCAGAATATGAATAGTTGCACATGCGCTTCAGACACAATCACGCTAAGGCATTCCCCAATAACGTCATTATGCAGCGTGAAATTCCCTCGAAAGGAAACAAACTCTATTATGTGTACACTACAGTCAATGTTTTGAGTGCTTATATTTTACAGTTTGTCTTTTCTGTAAGTTACACTTCACCATGTTAATTTGCATAATAGTTTCACCGATATGCATCTCATTATTTGTGTAGCTTCTGTTTCTATCACACCTTCATCATTAATGCTTCACTTCATATGCTGTGCACGTCTGTGGGTCTTGATTTAAAACAAAATGTTTCTTAAATAAGAATAATAAACTCTGTCATTTCTGATATGACAAGAATAAAGGGCAAAACTCATCACCAGTACACAAATGACACTGAAAACAAACAATGAGCCAATAAGTAACAGGAATGAACATTACAGATGATGCAAACGACACTCACTGTGACCGGGAATATCTCTTGTAAACCGTCTATCCCAGTACACAAACTTGATGTATTTGACCACTCATCTACTTGCAGTACATTACATATTTCCTCTAATTGGCAGAAATTGGTGGAAAAGTGTTAAAGTGGGCATGAAGGACACGTGTGTGTGGACATTTTGATCGGGAGACACTTTAAGGCTGTACAAAAACAAGTTCTTACAGAGCTTTATTTGTATTGTCAATACATTGCACTTTAAAATAAACGTGTCCCAATGTATGAGATGACACAACTTAATCGTTATGGTGGTTATAATTAAGTGATAAACCACAGTTGCAAATAATTTCTAAATACTAATCTCTTTATTAATATATAAAATATTCAATACTTTATGGTTTATCAAATTATATGTAATTATAACCAATTCATTTCACTTAAACTTTAAATTTTTCCCCTGTGAGATATATTATAGGGTAAAGGACATCAAATGGAAAAGAAAATGAAAAGAACTTGTGATTAATTTTTTGTTTTTAATGATAATGAACAGACATGGGAATACTAATTGGGGGTTTTACTTCAGGGGCTGACAAGGCCAAGATAACATGGATGCTTCCTTTTACTCCAAGCTATTCATGGTTATGTTTAAGCAAACTTCAGACTCCTTCACGCCCTTTCCTCGCCTCTTCAGCTTTCATCGCACTTCCTATAAGCTATTTTTCTGACAAGCTGCTGTGTTCCATGAAATCACCTTCTCTATAATAGTTTATGCACTTTGCCCTCTGGTCTCAAAGCAGATCCAAAGATCAGCCCCTGGATCCCAGAGACTAGATAGACAAACAGTACATAAAACGTTATTCAGACATCAAAACAAAAAAGGACGTCATTCTTACATTCTATAATAAACACTATGATCATCAGCCCACACAAACCTTTTCAACTTTCTCATGCCTCCTCCACCTACTCTGCGATCCACAGTCTTTGCTAATGACTTAACGCACTTCAAAAACAAAGTGGTCATCATTCTATAAAAGCTGCAAGTACAATATACTCCAGATTTTCAAGCATGTGAATCTCATGATCCCATTCGCTCTCCTCCGGTTCCACGATGTATCGACAGATCTTATATTTCCTGTTGTCTTAATACATCCTTATGCTGTGTAACTGTTGCATGCATTAGCCTTTAAGATTGACTGTATAACATCAGTGCTTTAGGACCCAACTTAGATTTGTAATCAAACACTACTACTGTTTCACAATTTTTCTGGAATGATCACTTTTCACGGCTTCTCTTGTATATGACAACCTGCCTGAACCCCACCAGTCATATTTAACTACTTACAAGACTTGCCAACAACATGCTCTTATCTAACTTCTATACTTGTATTATGGCAGTTAAACATCTAAATGTCTCAATATACTGATTTCGCAAAATATCTCAATTTCATTATTAAAGTTTGAGAGAAATATGAAAAATTTGCTTCCCATATGTTCTCAGTGTTTAACAGCAAAGAAGTTATCAGGAAAATATTTGCTTTGTGTTCAGTTTCAGTTGACAGTGTATTTTTCATCCACCCACTATTAGAGTATGAGACCTTATCTTCAAAAACCGTTGAGAATGATTGTTTCCCCTTTGATCTATAATGGTTTCACCATACCATGACTAAATTATCTGTACTGCATGTTGCAATAATAGAAGCAGAGTATTTTTTTACGGTGCAGTACCAGGGACCACCAGCAAGGAACAGTGAACGAGAATGTTCTGGAAAGTGAATTTGAGACTTTCTTTGATGTACCATGATGGGCTGCTCATTACTGACTACAGACTTCAGTAGGATATGTAGATGCTGTCCCAAATGGAACCCTGAACATTCGAAATTGCTTACTTCCCCAGTATATAGTGGGTGAAATCTGACAAAAGAAGTTTGTCTGAATTCACAGTAAATATAAAAGTGTAGGCAAAAAGTACCCGAATGTCCAAATACTCCCGGCATAATTCTGGTGTTAATACGATAGCCACCTTACAATCCCAAAAGGCCAAGAGAGAGGATTTGTGAATGTCAGTGAAGCAACACAACTAAACCTGGTAGGTCACATGATAATGACAACATGGAGTATGCCCAGATGAGTATACATTCACACATACTATTCATACTCTATAAAAAATATATATATATTTTGTAGGGCTCATTAAGTACATACTAAATTAAACAAGTAGCTATTCAAGAGGGTATACAATTTCAGATACAGTCGTAGTCTTTCTCTGAGATATTTCATGACAATGTCACTTTGACTGTTGCAGCTATGCTTTCTTCAGTACAGGCTTGGTAAAAGTGTGTCTCTAGGGTGGATGACACAAAGTGACCACAAAGAGGGCACTCATGAGTCCTATTCTGACAATCTATGATCTTGTGCACTTGACAGACACATGCACGGGATGGCCATTGTCCACAAGGCTGCAAGTCCACAATAAATATACCATATGGAAGAGGGCCTTACTAGAAAGAAAGAATGGTGATAGGAGGGTGCAGAGATTGATTGATTATTATCTGTGCAAGCATCAATGTCATGAATTTGAGGCAAACTGCAACTGGAACCCAGTGCAGAGAGACTGTGGTGTAACGTGGGTTCTCTTGGAATTTGATAATTGACTAATCTGACAATTATTTTATCACATCCAGTGTTATCCTACAGACAGTATACAAATTGAAGGCTGAAATCAAATATACATACAATTGTAAGTAGCGATTAAGGGGCCAAGCACACTAAGTGCAAGGACTAAAGACATTTGTAGATGATTTTAGGCAAAATGATTGAAGAAAAAAATACAATCACTTGTTATATAATTTTATTGCTTATCACTGTCACCAAATTGATGTAAAAAAAAAATTCTAGAAGGATTTGTTTTTAAAATATA
This sequence comes from Rhodeus uyekii, assembly GCA_037043235.1. Classification (NCBI taxonomy): domain Eukaryota; kingdom Metazoa; phylum Chordata; class Actinopteri; order Cypriniformes; family Acheilognathidae; genus Rhodeus; species Rhodeus uyekii. The sequence continues at coordinate 1,065,773 of JAWRVZ010000148.1, forward strand.
TGAAAAAGAAATTCAAAATGGAGCAATTGTTCTCAGAATGAATCAAGGAATCTATCAAGACCTGTTTGATCACAACAGACAAAATGAATCAAAATATATGAGCCTTTGAATTTTTGTAATTTTTGACTACAAGGTGGAGCAATGCTAATTTGGACACTGAGGCACTGATGACATCATGTCGAAAACGGATAATGAGAATGATATGCATACACATAATGATAATTAAAGTGGGTACGGAAAGTATTCACCCCCTTACATTTTTCACTCTTTGTTAAATTGCAGCCATTTGTTAAAATCATGAGAATCATGAGGTAAAAAGGAACTGCCTAAAGATCTGGCAATGAACACATCTGGAAAATTCTGCTCCACTTAAGGTTCCTAAGAGCACAGTATCTCCATAATCCTTCAATGGAAGAAATTTGGCAGGACCAGAACCCTTCCTAGAGCTGTCCGTACGGCCAAACTGAGTTATCGAGGGAGAAGAGCCTTGGTGAGAGAGGTAAAGAAGAACCCAAAGATCACTGTGGCTGAGCTCCAAAGATGCAGTCGGGAGATGGGAGAAAGTTGTAGAAAGTCAACCGTCACTGCAGCCCTCCACCAGACGGGGCTTTATGGCAGCCTCTCCTAAAGAGACACATGAAAGCCTGCATGGAGTTTGCTAAAAAAAAAAAAAAAAACACCTGAAGGAGAAGATGGTAATAAATAAGATTCTCTGGTCTGATGAGACCAAGATATAACTTTTTGGTCTTAATTCTAAGCAGTATGTGAGGAGAAAACCAGCCACTGCTCATCACTAACTGTTGGGGGTGTTTCAGCTGTTGGGGGTGTTTCAGAAAGGTGAATGCAGCCAAGTACAGGGATATCCTAGACGAAAACCTTCACTAGAGTGTTCAGGACCTCAGACTGGGCTGAAAGTTTATCTTCCAACAAGAAAAGAACACAACTAAAATAATGAAGGAGTGGCTTCACAACAACTCCTTGATTGTTCTTGAATGGCCCAGCCAGAGCCCTGACTTAAACCCAATTGAGGATCTCTGGAGAGACCTAAAAATGGCTGTCCACCAACGTTTACCATCCAACTTGACAGAGCTGGAGAGGATTTGCAAAGAGGAATGGCAGAGGATCCCCAAATCCAGGTGTGAAAAACTTGCTGCATCTTTCCCAAAAAGACTCGTGGCTGTATTACTGAGCTAACGGTCTGAATACTCAGGACCATGTGGTATTTCAGATTTTCTTTTTTAATAAATCTGCAAAAATGCCAACAATTCTGTGTTTTCTGTCAATATGGGGTGCTGTGTGTACATTAATGAGGAAAACAAATGAACTTAAATGGTTTTAGCAAATGGCTGCAATATAACAAAAAGTGAAAAATGTAAGGGGGTCTGAATACTCTCCGAACCCACTGTATAAAATGAAGATGATATCTCATAGTGATGTCAATGCGTTTGTAAAATATAGCATTTTACAATGACATTCAATATGGCCAATGGCCAAACTTGATGACATGGGAAAACTGGTGTCCCAGAACGAATCTAAAGAAATGTGAAAAGATGCTCAGGTCATGAATATATAATCAAAAATGACAGACATGCATAGACTGTAGACAGCCTAGCATGGATAAATGCATGGAGAGGAGAACCAACATTACTGTATTGCAGATATTATTATGTTTAATAAATGAGTAATGTAACAATGTTACAACATAGTTCAAGATAAATTGCATCTGATTCGAAAAGTAATATTAAAAGTCCAAGTCCTGACTGTGGAAGCTGGGGATGGAACAAAGTAATTAGCTCCCTTGCAATGCGACGAAGCTGCTGATTATAGTGAATGTACCTTATAGGATGCTGTGATAGGCATCATATTCTTCAGCTGAAAGTCAGCTGATTTGATATTGACTGACATAACATGATTTTTGTCAGGATGACTTTTTTTGTCAAAGTTGATTTGACAATTAGCATACAAATAGCATTGGCGACATGGTTCTGTTCCCCCCAAAACAAAATCATATGCCGACAACCCCCATCCACAAAATGACAGAGAATTTATTTCGCCAATACCCCAAAATGGATAGAATTCAGGCCTTGGTACAAGATTTTGAAAAGGAGCAGCATGTCTTTCTGAAATAACAGAGACTTGGGGGCAGCACGCATCTTACAGGAGGAGAGTAGCATAAAAGGGAGGCTCTTCTGTAACAAGCAGCTGAGATAAGTTACCCAAATTTGCTTAAGGCAACAACCATGTTTCCAATAACTGATTTTCCCTTACTCAGTTCACTAAAACAAACATGTTGTCAATAACCAGATAAGCCATGAGCTACAAGCATGTTGCCAGAATTAATCAGAAAAGTTTTTCAGTCAGTTGGGCTTGCTGAATCAGCATCAGAGCTGTCTGTGAGAGAGATCACTCTGATTGACTGCTCAGCTATGCTGAGAAGAAATATGAAAGTGATTAAGCAAGCAAACATCAAAGTCGGCACATGTAGAAGGGCTATTCTTCTTTTGAGCCTTCTAATGCAATATTTGCCACAGTTAGGGAGTGAAGGGAAGTGTGAGGACTCAATGATGCAGTAGAAGGGCTTTTATTAATAATACAATTAAACTAAAAATCTCAACAAAAAAAACTTGCCCCGAGGGAGGGAAACAAACTTGACGCAAGGGACACAAACATTCGACAAATTTTATTTTTATTTATTAACAAAGTTTGCGAGGAGCACGTTCAAAGGATTGATGCAATCAACTCGTCATCAGCAATTACACCTCATCTTATCGGCATGTAAATAGCATGTAAATATAGACATGTTCGACTATAGAGAACATAACGTATTTAGAGAACACAACTCATGCAGACAGGGGAGTGTGCAGCCCAAGCGACGTCCACACAACAAGACAGAGCACATGAGAACAAGTGAATGCTAATCCAGCACGCTTACAACGGCAGACAAACACACGGAACATAAATGTCCGAACCTTGACACAAAACCGAAACCAAACAAGACTGGAATTGGGACCCAAACACCATGCCCCGCACGCAAGACAGATTATGTGGACAGGAAAATACACAGCTCGAGCAAGCTCACACAAAAGATACGACATTATGGGACAGTCAGAGCTCTGTCACAAAACCATGAAATATTTGTAATTCTGAATTACATTTAATAGTTCTGAATGTGACAGAACCCTGACAATATTTCCATAAATGACAATATGTCTGGAATGATGAATGTGAAGATTAAGTGATATTATTGGGTTTGAATCCAAAAGGGGCCATGTCCAAGTTAAGTAGGAGTAAACAACTGTCAGTTTCAAATGTAGCAAAAGAAAACCTCTTCATAATTAGTATTCTGTTCAGCAAACTTATGCAATTATGACATTTTTGTCAAGGACGTTTCCAGAGAAACCAGATAAGCTTTTGCAATAAGTACTTTAATGATACTCTATTTAGTTTAGTCCCAGACTAAAATGCATGTTTGAGCTGTTTCAAGCATGCTGCAGATACCCAGATAGGTCTCTATCATGGCAACAGCTAAGTAAGCCTTAAGCAAGTTTTGCTTAAGTCAGACACTTTTATCCAAAGTGACTTACAACTGAGGAATGCAGAGAGCCATTAATCATGAAGAGTTAAAAGTACACAAAAAGTGCTAACAATACAAAAAGCGTCAGACATCGCTCGGAATAGTATAAGCCTTGAAAATGGAAGGACCAAAGGAAAGCGAAAGCATAGAATTTTTCATTTTTTCATGTTACGTTAGGTGCTCAGTTTTCAGCTGTCTCTTTTGAATGTTGACAGGGATTCCGGATGAAGCCAGGGAGATTGTTCCACCAGCAAGGAACAGTGAACAAAAATTATTCTGTCAGTTAAACAAACAGACTTCCAGTTTGGTGATGTTTGAATCCGGGAGGAAAGCACACAGAAACTTTCTGGGGATTTTTAGGCATTGTATTTCATGTGTTTTTAGTGTACCTTTTCTGAGTAATACGGAGTGAACTGTGCCTCCAATAGAGTCTCAAGTCATGCAGCCATGAAGAGAAGACCGATGGCCGAGGAGTAGATAAATGTAATTAAATGATACATTAAATTTCCAGCATGTGGTCATTCTTTGTAGTAAAATAATCAAAGTAAAAAGTGCCTACAAAACCAGGGTGAGTAAACAATGACTTAATTTCCATTTTAGAGTGAACTATCCCTTTAAGTCTAATAGATACCCCTTTTAGATTCAATATGAAACGAACAGCAATCATCATCATGTTGAAGTTTAAAAAAGCGAGTAATTTACGTTTCTACACAGCACTGGTGTGCTATCTTTTTTATTCATCAGTGCTGTTTCTAATGGCAAGTCTGTCTAATCGTTTCACCTTTTAATCTCTCGTCTTTATCAGTTTGAAATACAACATTCAGGTTAGAATTCAAATGGATCAGTTATGTTTTGTTGTTTGTGACTTGAACACATGACCCACTTTGTGGTATCCTGTGATTTAACCAAAGCTCCGTGTGCATGCTACAATGGTTTGCGTAACACTGCGAAACATCTAGGTTACCGTTGTAACCCCCGTTCTATGACGTCTGAGAGACCAATCATCCTCAAGTGGAACTAAACGAGCCGATGCACATTGATTTTAACATTTCAAATAGGGTAACTTGCAATTTATAAATCGATTTCCCAATACTGCTGTGGCGAGCAGGGTGGAGTCGAAGGACCGAAGCGTCAGGTCTCTCGTCTCAGGGAGGAGCGGAGGCATAAAAGGAGGAGCGACAACAGTGAAGGACGAGAGAGGACCATGCCTGGACTTTATGTTATGTTATGTGTTTGTGTGGGCGGCAGTTGTCCGTGAGGGACTGTCGCCATCATGTTTATTTTGTATTTATGTTTTATTTGAGTATTAAGTCTGTTTAATGTCTGTCGGTTTCCTCCTCCTTCCTCCCTGAACATTGAACGTTGTTACAACTGCCATTCCATAGTCATTTCCCTGAAGTAGCTCAGTCTGTGTCTTATAAACAGTATATTCCAGATGTGTTCTGTCTGTAGAAATTTGTTGTTAACAACTGTAAAGTGACTGGCAGATGTTTTCTTGCACAGCACACAGATGCGATTATTTGATAATCAAATTTGATATTTGATTATTATTGATTGCTTGTTGAAACCTTCATTATGCATAACAATACAATGCAATAGTCATTTATAAAGCACATTTAAAAAGCCATAACATAACAAAACTAAGAAAATATACAAATAAAACTACCAGTATTGAAACGCACACAACAATGGTAAAACAATAATCCAAATCTATGGTCAATGAGTATTGAAAACCAGTGAAAATAAGATTTTGTTTAGAGAACATTAAAAAGGATATTGGATGAACTTTTTTCGTATTTAGTTCAGAAAAGCTGAAAAGAAAATTGGGTACTCCCAATGTGTCATGGCTTCCCTGAGTTTGAAACTGTGTCATGCAGATGGTTTCTACATATATAGCTAGTTGATATGTTTACACAACAACATATTCAACTGAAAAACTCATCCTGACCGAATTTTCTCTGTCTGCCATTTTCTCCAGGTTGGATTAGCTGTAGTGACACGAGTATTTCGTATCAACTCAGGTGTTTTGCCGTGAGCATAAGAGTAAACATCACAGTCTTCATGTACGCTGAAGACTCAATGGATTAGTTTTATTTTGAGCGGAATGCGCTCCCATATACCTACATTTATTTTTTGTCTGCACAAATCATTTGCATTAGACTGCTTTGTGAACGAGGGCCAGTACAACAATACAAAAAAGTTGTTACTTGAGAATGAATCAGTACCAATTGTTCCTGATACAGTTCATAATCTCTGAGGCGATACTGTTTACAGTAGTAATGAAAGGGAGAGCATAGACTTTATAACATTTCATCTTGTTTTAAGGATGAAAAGTTTACCATTTTATTATGTACCCTGAAAAGACATAAGGTATGTACATATTTGTTTACTGTTAGTTGTATCAAGTGTTTATTGTGTAATTTGCCGTGACCTGTGATGATAATGCAAGGGAGAGAGAATCTTTAATGCGCACTTCTTGTTCTGTGTTTTATTCAGCTCTTACGGTGATTTTCTGGAATGAAAAAGGATGCTTCATCTTTTGTGTGATGTACAATAAACCTCAAGTTTTGGTCATCATTTGACCCTGTTCACATTTCTGGGTTTCTCAGAAGTAGAATTGGCCATAGTTGGCTAACTTGTATGAGGTGAATGAGAGACTTCATTAAATATATATATTTTTTTGTGTTCCCATTTGTTCAAATAGACACTCCTCAATAAGGTTTTCACAACTTTCAAAAATAGGAGCAAAATAGAGAGGGATTGATAGCGACAGTCAGAAAGGAGAAATTGTATTAGAAGTTACTGTATTAGGAAAAAACCCTCACAATAATGTAAAAAAAAAAAATCATGCAAAGATTCTATAACAAAGTATAGCTTTGTAAAACTTTTTCAGTATTTACAATGCTGATGACGGTTAAAACACATCATCACAGTCTGTGCAAAGGGTCCACAGTGGATTAAAGCAATATTCAGCATATATTTTCTGGCTCCACATTGTCCAACTCTTGTCTCCATTTAAAGGAACACACACAAAAATAAATTTTAACATGCTATTAAAAAAGTTATTTGGTAAAAATTTATTTTTAGCTAAAACACTTGTAAGACATCAGAGACTTATTTTGCATCTTGTAAAACGGGGCATAATAGGTCCCCTTTAAAGTTGGAACTAGAGGGAGCTAATCTGAAATGTATGTGATTTTTTTTACATTTTGAATTTAAGTATTAACAGAGATTATTGGATCTCAAAATTCGGACGGAGCAGATTAGTCAGATCCTTAGGGGTCCAATTATTGAGAGCTTAGAAACATATAGAACAATTGTAAAACCTATTCTATATTTGACGTGAAGCCAGTGTAGTCCATATAAAATTATTTGAGTTACTGGCTCAAACTTCCCATTGAGGAGTCTTCAGCTGCATTTTGTACTAGCTATAGAAGAGAGAGTAAAGACTGAGAGGCACTATAATAAAATGAGCTGCAATAATCTTTACAAAGTTACAAAAGCATGAATCACCACTTAACACAATTAACAAGAAGAAAAATTATGAACAACACAAAAAATTAACAATCTGTTGCTCAGATAAGAACAAAACTTATAAGACTGCTCCTCTGTCACATGTCTGTCACGTCTCTGTTTACATCTTGGTTCCTCCCGTGATCTCCCAGTGTGTTTCCACTTACCCATCTCATCATCACTCACCTTGTTAGTTTTGTCAGCTGTGTTTTGTTCCCTCATCAGCCCTTGTTCCCTCATCAGCCCGTGTTTCTCCGGGTCATTGCCTTGTCTCATGTTTAAAGACGGTTTGCACTAGATGTGCCGTATTTGTACATATTTATTCACTTTTTTTTAATTCTTTGATTTCCTTTATTAAAGCCTGTTTCAGTTCATTCCACGTCTCCATGTCTTCCTCATCCCTCCACATGACCTTGACAACCTCAAAAGCCCACAGATTTCTCCAGATGTATCAACAAGACCTCAAGGTCAACCAAATCAAATGCAGCATTCATATCTAATAAAACCAAAGCCATGGATTTCCTAGAATCAATTTCTGTACAGATATCACTCGAGACTCTTAAAAGGGAAGACTCAGTATTGTTTAAAGTTTTAAAACCAGACTAAAGAATTTCATGAACAGAAATTATAGCCAAATAAAATTGAAATTGAGTCACTATAACTTACTCAATCTTTGAGATAAGATTTGATGAAAGTTAGAAAGAGAGGAAGAATCTAGGTTCATTTTTTTTAAATAGAACATCCTGAGGACAGATAGTTGTTTTTCCCTTACATGAATCAGGATCGATAAGCTCAAAATCAGACTAGATGAAAGAACGTAATGGAATATCATGCACAGTACTGATTTTGAGAACTGAGATCTTAAAGTGGTGATATTATCTACAAAAACTTCCTTAAGTTTTCACAGATTTCTCAAAATTGAAGAAATCTGCAGTCTTTCCTGTTTCCATTTGCTTTTAGCCTGCCCAAGGGAACGTGTAGTGTCAATGTGCCAAGGCACTGGTGTAGGCCTATGATGATACCTCTGGGGTGCAATAGAATTCATAATTTCTGCATTCAGATTATGCAGAGTAGAGTCTGACTCCAGAGAGTTAAGCAACATAATGGCAGACTACAGAAAATTCTTCACTAGAACGTTGACTAAGAGTGCAAGGGAAGCATGCCAACAATGGATTTCAGAGGATTTGACCAGTGAGAGGGACATTAAAGAGTTCAGTCCTGTAGTCAGAGAAATATGCACTACTGATTTGAAAAAATCAAAAATCAAATCAAGGCTATGGCCATGGCTATATGTTGTACCAAAAACCCATTGAGTGAAGTCAAAAGCACATGGGTTTACTAAGACTAGTATTAGGAATTGTACCTCAAAACTGTTACATTTACACTGTTACAAGAGAATGGTGTCTTTAAAATCTTAAAATATTTTTAAAGAAATCTTTAAAAACTGAAACAAGCCCTTCACCTTGTTGAATAAAAAACAAATTACAGCCAGTTCCGAATATGGGAATAACGCACCAGGCTTAGTCCAAGTCTCTGTGACATAAAATCCCCCAGATCTGATGACTTAATAACAGTGCTATCTATTATCTTAAACAAAAAAAAAATATCATTTATCATTTATTTCAACTATTTTTCCCTCGAGGATGTGTGTGTGTGTGTGTGTGTGTGTGTGTGTGTGTGTGTGTGTGTGTGTGTGTGTGTGTGTGTGTGTGTGTGTGTGTGTGTGTGTATGGAAGGCCATTGTTGTCAAAGTGCATATTTAAAAGTTTTAAGTTTCAGGTATTGTATTGAATGTTTATCGAGTTACACTGTTTAATGATGCTCAAGCAGACTCAAACTGGTCTGGTTTAAACCAAAAGCCAGAAAGTTTCTCATTCTCAGAGATAATGTACATATGTGAGGAAATGTATATTTCAAGTTCCCGCCTTGCCTAACAACTGCCATGTATTCACAATACAGCATGGCTTCTCGGACTACATTGTTTGCATAATGAAATGTTCATTGTAAGTCAGTTTCCATCAATGTCAAAATGTGGCTCATGGGCGTTCTTCATCATACACGTTTATGTAATTGGAACAAATTAAATTTCTGTGGTCTGCTTGATGTGACTTGTTAATTTGAGTCAGTATTTACATCCGTCAGATTCACATGACGGATGTTATTGCTTTTGACTACATATACATGGCCCAGGCGATTATTTTAAGTACTGATTTTCTTTCTTATTTTTGCAGTGGCTCTCTCTACCTATGAAGAGACATTGAGGATCTCGGACCCTGAAAAACATACCAGCTATCCACAGCAACTTGTCTACATTGTAAGTCATGGACATTTCACACAGACATCTCAGTCAAAAAGGATTAAACTTTGTGTTAAAAAATAAACTGGTGATAGCAAAATGGTAAAAGAAAGATTATTAAAAAAATATCCTGTATAGAGTGAAAGAGACACTTAGCTGACACTTCCATGAATTACTCTCACTTGTTTCTGCTTCTTCATCACCTGTGCTTTAATCTGGAGATTCTGTACTCTTTCAGTAGATGTATATTTTAATCATATAACCGTGAAAACATGGTGTAGCAAAGTTCTTTGTTCAGGGAGGAGGGAGGCGGGAACCGGCAGACATTTAACAGAATTTAATTATAAAACAAGACAAACACAAAATAATAGTACTGGCACCAGTCCCTCGCGGATGACTGCCGCCCACACAAACACATAACACAAATCCCAGGCCTGGTCTTCTCTCGTCCTTCTCCCGTCCTCCTTTAATGCCTCCGCTCCTCCATGAGATACGAGTGGCTCACAGGTGATGCTCATTACCGATCACGCCACCGTCTCTCGTGACACTCCCACGGTCCCTCGCCACACATGGATAGCCGGAAAAAAATACAGTTAAGTGGTGGGGAAAGAATTAAGAATATTTCAAGTAAATTCCTATATACACAACCAGTGGATGAGCCTACATTAAAGCTCAGATCCTTTGGAATAGGAACACATCGATTTTCAAACAATGTTAGGGTCACACTTCATTTTTGATGATCACTTAACTTTACAATTACATGTCAACTAACTCTCATCAGAGTATTAGTAGACTGTCTGCTTAATATCTGATAACTCAGATATTAAAGTCATTCACTGACTATAAATAACTTCACAACTACGTCAACTAACCCTACCAGTCTAATGAGAGTTAGTAGACATGTTTGTGCAGAGTTACTTTTATTCAACAGAAGATGTTAAAGGGACCATGAAAATAACGAAACCATCATTTTATTATAAGTGAAACCCATGTAAGTTTATAAGTCAGTATATAAAACCATGTGGGAAAAAAATAATTTAATAGGCTATTCAATCAAAAGAGTAAACGACTACAAGCCAAGACTACACAGAATATTGATTATACTAATTAATATTAAGTATATCTCGTTCAAAAGATTGAGTACAAGGACATGACAAATATATTTAGACTTTTCTGTCATTATAGGTCAATTATACTTAAGAGCAATTTTGAGTGTATTTCTAAGAAGTGCGTAAAAAGTAGACTGGAAGTATAATTTATAATTTTTTAGTTTAAAAGAAGTATACTAATTTACACTTTAATAAACCTTCATGATAAAGGATACTGGAATAAACTTCTTTGAAAAGTAATATATGCATATATATGTTTGGTGTATAATACTATATATATATATATATATATATATATATATATATATATATATATATATATGTGTGTGTGTGTGTGTGTAATATCATTTATAGGTTATATGATTTCTAGGACCATATTATGTCCACCAGACCCAACAATCAGGCCTAAGATTAAAAAGAGGTTGAGATATTGTACTGTCTGATCAGGCAACTTTGAACACATTTTAAAACAAAAAGATGGGGAAAAGTGCCTCCAGTATTTGTAAAGCTAGAGTTTTGTGAAGCAGATTTGCACAGTTACTGACAATAGACTCAGTTTTGCCAACTTCCTTTTCTGCTGCCTCCAGGTCTCCTCGTCCCCTTTATTAAATTCTTCAGCAGAATCATTAAGTCTACAAAAAAGTTCTCAGATCTGAGCTGTTGCACTCCACTTCCTGCTCTCTGCTCTCATTCTCTGAGTGCATTAAAAATCAGTCACGTATGTGATCGAACGCAGTGCATTAGAGCTCATGAATTTAGCATGCTTGCTGTGCAGAAGCAAGACTTTAATCTGAACTTCACTGAGCGATACTCATGAACTCATGCTATTTAAAGCTCAGGTCAAACTACCACATGGAACGTTGATGGGTTGGTCGATGATGTCATGGAGCATTACTTCACGGTTGGGATTTCATTAAATTTCAATCAAATAGCTTATCATTGACTAAAGGAGCAAGCGGTTTGGTACAAACAAAACCTTCATGTGATTATTATGCACTGTAGACTAGTGCCACTATTTTTACCTTTTCAAAAAGATTTTAGATGAATGCCGTAACACTCAGAGACTGTAGTTTTTAGCTCTACAACAAACGTCTCAGGTTACATATGTAACCATTGTTCCCAAAGAGGGAATAAGACGCTGTGGCGAATGCCTAAAGTTCCGACACAGCACGAGTTCCTGTGAAAGGGAACGTCTCAGTGTGTGACCATAGTTCCATGTGTAACCATAGTTCCCTGATAGGGAAAGAGATGCTGTGCTTTCAGCCTCAGCTCCTTGCACCTCCAAGCTGGTTTCAGACACTCTCTGAGTTGCCCCTTCCGGTTTCTGGCGCCCTTTTATGATCCTGTATCATGACGTCACCGACCCGCAACAATAACGACAGGGGTAGATCGCCCCCCCTCGATTGCTCCGCTACTTCCGCCCTCGGATGACAGGTAGATCGCAGATCGATCGACAGGACTATGGCTCTACACAGCTTCATGTTCAAAAAAGTTTGGGTATATGGCAGTCTCAGAGAGAGACGGATGTAGAATTAATTTAAGACTTGATTTAATTAATTGTTTTACTTTATAATGTGCATGCTCATTACCTTGAGGATTAAAAATATATAGTTTTAATGTGATTGGGCCTTAAGAAGCAACATTTAGTAGACCACTAATGGCAACATTTTTGGTTGTTTACATTTTTCTTTCATTGCATGATGAAAAAAACTGCCCCTTCTTATAAATAATGGCATAAAAGTCCTAGACAATACTAGCTATTCTTTCATGGGAACTTCGAGCTGCGTCAGAAAACGCTAGGGGAAACCCTTGACGTCAGTCACGTGAAGATGTGTACAACCAAAGAGAGAATTACGCGTGTGAATGCAAGTCGCGGGTCAGTGACGTCATGAACAGAGCATAAAAGCGCACCGGAACCCGGAAGTGACAGCTTTGAGTGTCTTCAGCGTGCGTGTGTCAGAGAGTTTGTGCTTGCGAGTTACAAACCACTTTTCTTCTGGATTACGTGCGTTTCTATTATGGCGGAACAGGCATTTATCCCGTGTGTTTTTCCCTTCACCCGTTTTATTTCGGGTAGGGATACACACAGGCAGTGCTTTGTCTGTTTGGGAGCGGAGCACGCTCGGTCGGCGCTTGAGGGCGCTGACTGTGAGAACTGCGAGAGGTTCTCATTGCGTACTCTCCGCTCTCGTCTGGCGGTATTTGCGGATACTAACCAGACTCGCTTTGCTCAAGGTTCTGGACCCGCTGCGGCTGAGGCTCGGCGGTGTTCTCAATCTTGGGTATCGCAGATGGATCTCACGGAAGGTTGCGAGGCGGGTGCGCCCGTTTCGCAGCCTGGCTGTGTTGATCCCAGTTCCAGGCAGGATTTGGGAGCACGCGCCTCAGGCGCGGTTGCTCCCGATCTTATTGGGACTTCGGTGCTACCACTTTCTTGCTCTGAGGATGAGGAGGTGATCAGCATCGATCCGGTTGAGGAGGTCTCGCCACCCTCTTCGCCGGCATATAATCTGCAGCATCAGTTTTCTACTAAACCTGCTATGGTACAGTGGATACTGTGTTTGTCTATGATGTGGGAGACCAGAGTTCGAGCCCCGATTCGGTGAACTTTTTCCAGCACTGAGGTGCTGGATTTTGTTGACATCTAGACTGCAGATTAAGGCAGCTCTCGCCTGGTGGTGTTTGCGGACACTATCCAGGCTCGCGTTTCTCAGGGTTCTGGACCTGCTGCAGCTGAGGCTCAGCAGCGTTTACAATCCTGAGGATCGCAAATCGTCTGCCTGGGAGCGGTTTCATCAGTTTTCTACTACAGTTACTGTGTACAGTTAATACTGTGTTTGCCAATGGTGCGGGAGACCGGGGTTCTAGCCCCGATCGGATTAACTTTTTTATTTTATTAACTTTTATTTTATTTTTTATTTTTTTGGCATCGAGACTGCAGATGAGGCCGCTCTCGCCTGGCGGTGTTTGCGGACACTATCCAGGCTCGCGTTTCTCAGGGTTCTGGACCTGTTGCAGCTAAGGCTCAGCGGCGTTTACAATCCTGGGGATCGCAAATGGATCTCACAGAAGGTAGCGAGACGGGCGCGCCCGTATCTCAGCTTAGCTGTGATGATTCAAGTTCCAGGTGGGATTTGGGAGCACGCGCTCCAGGCGCGGTTTCTTCCGATCTCACTGGGACTTCGGTGCTATCACTATCCTGTTCTGAGGATGAGGATGTGATTAGCATCGATCCGGTCGAGGAGGATTCGCCATCCTCTTCACCGGCGTATGAGGAGTTAATCGAGGTCGTCCCCCAGCGCCGGGTAATGCCTTTCTAGCGAATCTCCACACCGAGGAAAGCCGTTGCGGGTCACATCTTTCGTGGGGAAAAGCTTATTCTGCCTCTAGTCAGGCTGCAGCGTGTCTGCACACCGCGGCACTGCTGAAGTCCTACCAAGTAGAATTGCTGGGAGACCTCGACAAGGGCGGCGGCATTGGCCCGGAAGCAGTGGCAGAGCTGCGCCGGGCCATGGATCTGTCTCTCCGGGCATGAGTCCTCGGGCTTAAAAAATCCTCATTCAGAGCCTCACAGGAGAGAGTGTTGCATCCCGTCTACCTTCCCCCAACAAGGGGAGGTCGGGCCGGCACTCTCAGGCTCAGCCTTCTAGCAAAAAGACTGATCTGAGGATCGTCTTGAATGCCAAGAAGGCTGCCAGTAAGCGTTTCTGACGCCAAAGGCAAGCCGCAACGAGGCAGTTCTCCCCGTGTGCGGCTTCCGAGGGAGCCTGCCACGGGAATACTGCCCCCTCCGAGGAGGGTCCTAGAGCATTTCACCCGTATGGTGTCCGGGAACCCCGGCCCTGTGGTGTCATCGCTCGTACCAGAGGTCAGTCTCGAGAGACTGGTTACCTTAGTAGAGTTCCAGGCCGCGTGGTCGCGTCTGCCGGGCATCTCTCAATGGGTCCTGCGCACGGTAACCTGCGGGTACGCCATTCAGTTCGGGGGCTCACCCCAGCAGGCTCTGGTCATGGAACTAGAAGTAAAACCTCTGCTGGAGTAAGGGGCCATCAAGTATGTACCCCTCACAGACAGACAGTCCGGTTTCTATGACCGGTACTTCATAGTTCCGAAGAAGGATGGAGGGTTGCGGCCCATTCTAGATTTGCGTCTAGAATTCATCTCCATCCTTCCTCAGCCAGGAAGTTCCTTTGGTTCGCCTTCGGGGGGAAGGCGTACCAGTATCGGGTACTTCCGGTTGGCCTATCACTCTTGCCCCGCACGTTCACTAAGGTTGTGGACGCTGCGCTTGCTCCGCTGCAATTATGTCGACGACTGGCTAGTGTTAGCCCAGTCGTCCCCTGTGGAAGTAAACCTGGTTCCATGTCATAGGGCCCTGTGTTGGGAGCATTCGACCGACGTTGTCGCTGTCGACATTTGCATCCCTCACGGGCTGGGGAGCGTTCCTGAGGGATCGCTCCGCACAATGAGCAGACATCCTGTCGAGACAGGGGCCGAGGCCCGGGGAATGGTGGCTCCACCCCGAGGTGGTGGAGCAGATCTGGGAGAGATACGGGCAGGCACAGGTGAACCTGTTACCTCCGTCAGGAACTCCCATTGCCCTCTGGGGTACTCTCTGTCGCATCCAGCGCCCCTGGGCGGGATGCTATGGTGCACGCGTGGCCGAGGCTACACTTGTACTTTTTTCCCCGATTGTTCTGCTCCCGGGAGTTCTGGCCAAAGTTCGTCGGGACGGGGCCCGTCTCACGCTGTGGAGATTCCGGGACCTTTCTGTCCCAGGCGGAGGGTTGTGTTCTTCACCCCCGCCCAGAACTTCTGAAGCTGAAGGTCTGGCCCCTGAGGGGACCCAGTTCTTCGAAACTGGTCTCACAGCCGAGGTTGTAGAGACCATCCTTCAGTCCAGAGCTCCCTCCACGAGGAAACTCTACGCTCTAAAGTGGAAACTCTTCTCTGCTTGGTGTAGCGTAAGGCAGTTGAACCCAGTAACCTGTCCCGTTGGCAAAGTGCTGGAGTTCCTGCAGGAAAAGTTTGCGGCAGGGTTGTCCCCCTCTACCTTGAAGGTTTATGTGGCTGCCTTAGCGGCTTGCCACATACCTCTGGGTGGGGTGTCCTTGGGCAGGGACCCCCTAGTCTCTCGTTTCCTTCGTGGCACTCTAAGGCTGAGACCTGTGGCACAGACCAGGGTTCCTGCCTGGGACTTGTCTTTGGTACTCCAAGGCCTGTCCCAGGCACCCTTTGAACCATTAGAGGAGCTTCCTATTAAACTCCTCTCCCTAAAGACCCTTCTTTTGCTGGCTATCACCTCGCTTAAGAGGGTTGGAGATCTTCAAGCTCTCTCGGTGGTTCCATCTTGCCTCGAGTTTGCCCCCGGGATGACGAAGGTTTTTCTTCACCCAAGGCACGAACGTGGCTCGGTCTATCATGCTACAGGCCTTCTGTCCTCCCCCCTTTGACGATCATGAGCAGGAGCGAAAGAACAAGGTCTGTCCAGTACGAGTACTGGACGCTTACGTCCTCAGGACTGCTACCTGGCGTAAGTCAAACCAACTGTTCGTTTGTTTTGGGGCCCCTGAGGGGGCTCCAGCTTCCAAACAAACCCTAAGCCGATGGATAGTCGAGGCTATCTGTCTGGCTTACGAGTCGGCCGGACATGCCTCTCCCCTGAGGGTCCGGGCCCACTCTACTAGGAGCGTGGCGGCCTCCAAGGCGTTTCTCTCAGGAGTTTCCCTTGCTGATGTTTGTGCTGCGGCTGGCCTGTCCTCACCGCACACCTTTATGAGATTCTATCAATTGGATCTCGATTCCGCTCCGGGAACGAGGGTGCTCTCTCAGTGAGCTGAGACACATCCGTAGGCCGGCGTCGCTGAGGTGACGTTGGTATAACGTTCCCCTAGCGTTTTCTGACGCAGCTCGAAGTTCCCATGAAAGGGAACGTCTCGGGTTACGTATGTAACCCTGGTTCCCTGAAGGGGAACGAGACGCTGCGTCTTCGCCTCAGCTCCTTGCGCCTCCGGGCCCGCTTCAGACACTCTTTTGCTGTCACTTCCGGGTTCCGGTGCGCTTTTATGCTCTGTTCATGACGTCACTGACCCGCGACTTGCATTCACACGCGTAATTCTCTCTTTGGTTGTACACATCTTCACGTGACTGACGTCAAGGGTTTCCCCTAGCGTTTTCTGACGCAGCGTCTCGTTCCCCTTCAGGGAACCAGGGTTACATACGTAACCCGAGACGTTTTCATCCCTTGCCACTGTTTTCTGTGACTTGCCTCCAATGAGAGTTTACTTTATTGACACTACTGTACATTCAGAGATGTTGAAGCATCACTCCTCAAACTCAATCAAAGTCGTATTGTTCCCCGAGAGAAAGAGAGAGAGAGATACACATCTAGTGGTCTTTAATTCCCCAAAGACATTTTAACCTTCCTGAGGTAGTGCAAGTGCTTGAGTTGATATTTTATCACTGATCCATGAAGCATACTGTTGATTCATACAGTCATAGGCAGTCCAAATGAAGAGCTACTCTATCAAGATTATCATTGTGTAAAACAATATGCAGAAATCATACATGTGGTGAAATAATGATTTTAACCTCTGGACAATTTTGCATTTGTTTGTTTTACAAAATCTACATCCAATTTATTTAGGAAAGATACAAGAACTTTTAAGAACTGATAATTTATATCTTGATGCATGCACACACATCAAATACAGTCCACACCAATCCCTTACAAAAGTTAGTATATGTTAATTTTATTATAATAAAATATATTTTATAGTAATTTTAAGTATGGTTTATGTAGGAAGTATACTACTATTGATGCAATAGTGTAAACTTATAAGTGTACTTGTTCAATCCTACACTTGGGTATAAATTGGCCCACTTTTTAGTGTATGACAATATACTTGTTTTAAGTGTGTTAGTAGTAAACATTCTGAACACAACCAGATATTAAAGTTTTTGTTTGCCCTGCAACTATATTACAAGTGGATTTATATGTATACTGACAGTTTACTAGTTAAATACTTCAACTGCAAAACAAGTAGTTCAAAGAAAACTAGCAAATTAACTTAAAGGGAGATATGACTAATTAATTATAACCGGTTAATCAATTATTAATTAATAAATAAAATATTTGAGTGTCTTCAAAAAATGTGTATCATCAGAAGCCTGCAGCAGTGTCTTGGCACATTGACACTACACGTTCCCTTAGACAGACTCAGTTCATATGGATTAGTTTTACAATCTCTTTATGAGCGTTTTGAAGCATCTAAGTGTCAGATGTGTAACTGTCAATGGAGGGACAAAAATGTCTCAGATTTCATCAAAAACAGATTTTCATTTGCATTCCGAAGATGAATGGAAGTCTTATGGGTTTGGAATGAGATAAGGGTGAGTAAATGGCAGAATTTTCATATTTGGTTGAACCAACCCTTTAAGTCACTCTTAACATACAATCACAGGCTGGCATTAGCTCATTTTGGATTTATTCAAATGCCTGTCTTCAGAAACATTGTCTGAGGTGTCATCGGCAGAGAGAGTACACTAACGCCCAAGACACTAATGAGCCGTATCTGTCATGGTGGATGATTTGCCTAACTAGACTAATTACTGTGTTTCACCCATACATGATAATGAATTCATTATTTATGTTGTGGCTGTGTTTTCAATCATCGGATCCAATATAGAGACGTCGGCTTAGAAGGCTTATTATGGGCATGATGGACAAGAACATAAGTGAGAATGAATGGTTTCAAAAACACTCTTGAGCTCATAAAGAGACAGCAAAAGCAGTGTGGTCGATCTCTTGCCCAGAGAGGGCAGGCTGTCTGCTGTGATTCTGACCCATCTCACTCTCTGGCTGACAGCTGATTGACATACAAAAACATTGTTTGCTTTCTGGTCTGTTCCTGTGGCTTCCGTAATAGACTCTGACTCAGACTCAGACTGGCATAGATGTTATGCATTTAATGATATTTACAGACAGACAACAGAAATGAAGGGTCAAATCATTATTCAGGTAGAGGGAAAGGCACTTATTTATGCATCTTGAGGAGAGGCTGGTGCCTCCAGGGATCCCTCCGCCCCCCTAAACTCTGGGATCATATCGTGCCAAACAAATTTCTGAAACTGGATGGTTTGTTCCGTTTCACCAGACATGAAAACGCACAGAGCGTTTTTAAGAACGTCGCCACTAATATAAGCCTGCTGGAAATCTTGCCGGTGAAATGTCACTTGTTGGTGTGTCGGTCTCAACAATTTCCTGAGGTAGCAGTTAACAGTGTAACAGTTAGTTTAGAATCAGAATAGTCAAGTCTAGATTAAATTAATTTAGTTATGCATACGCAAGACGACAGAAACACATGCCTCCTCCTCAGCAAAATTCATTTCAACTATAAGTGAACAAAGTGTGTCAACATCTTCATTACGTTGAAGATATTTTGTGCAATTTAGTTTAGTTTTTAGTAAATTTCCGGAAGTGTGCCGGAAATGTTTTTGTTTTTAATGAGAAATTTGAGTACTTCATACTTCACCATGAAAAAACTTATTTTTTAAATCTACTGATTTTATAATGTTTAATACTTATTCAAAATCTAAGCGTGGGAAAACGTCTCAGGTTACGTATGTAACCATAGTTCCCTGAAGAGGGAACGAGACGCTGCGTCGAACGCTTGGGGAATCCTTGGATGATGTCCGCGCGAAGCACAATATGTAAACTTCCGGCGCGCGCGCGTGCGTGAATGACAGACGCAGATCGGTGACGTCACGAACCAGTTGATAAAAGAGCGCCGGAACCCGGAAGCGGCAGCTTAGAGTTTGTCTGAAGCAAGCCCGGAAGGCGCGAGGAGCTGAGGCCAAAGACGCAGCGTCTCGTTCCCTCTTCAGGGAACTATGGTTACATACGTAACCTGAGACGTTCCCTTTCAAGGGAACTCGCGCTGCGTCGAACGCTTGGGGAACGATATACCAACGCCACCTCAGTGACGAAGGCCGACGAGTGTCTCGTAGCTCACTACGAGAGGACCCGTGTTCCCGGAGCGGAGTTGAGGTCAAGCTGGTAAAACCTCAGAAAAGTATGCGGGGAAGACCACCCTGCCGCATCACAAACATCAGATAACGACACACCAGATATAAGGGCCTTAGAGGCAGCCACGCTCCTAGTAGAGTGGGCCCGGACCCTCAGAGGCGAGGAGGATCCGGCCGACTCGTAAGCCAGGGTGATAGCCTCAACTATCCACCTGCTTAAAGTAGATTTGGATGCAGGGGCCCCCTTGGGGGTCCCAAAGCAAACAAACAACTGGTCAGACTTACGCCAAGGGGCAGACCTATAGACATAAGTGTCCAGTGCTCGCACTGGACAGACCTTGTTTTTAAATTCCTGGTCCTGGTCACCGAAGGGGGGAGGGCAGAAGGCCTGCAGTACTATAGACCTGGCCACATGAGTGGGCACTTTGGGCACATAGCCTGGCCTGGGATGGAGGAAGGCTTTCACCATCCCAGGCGCAAACTCAAGGCAAGAGGGAGCTACAGAAAGCGCCTGTAGATCCCCAATTCTCTTTAGCGATGTTATAGCTAACAAGAATAAGGTTTTTAAAGTGAGGAACTTTAGTGGAACCTCATCCAACGGTTCAAAGGGTGCCTGGGACAACCCCTGGAGTACCAGGGATAAGTCCCAGGCAGGAACCTTGGTCTGGACTGCAGGCCTCAGCCTAATGGTACCACGGAGGAAGCGTGTGACGAGGGGGTCCCGGCCAATGGACACGCCAGCCAGAGGTACGTGGTAAGCCGCAATGGCAGCCACGTAAACCTTCAGGGTGGACGGGGACAACCCTGCAGCGAATCTATCTTGCAGGAACTCTAGCACTTTGCCAATGTGACAGGTAACTGGGTTCACCTGCTTCTCGCTACACCAAGAAGTGAAAAGTCTCCACTTCAGGGCGTACAGCTTCCTCGTGGAAGGAGCTCTGGAGTGGAGGATGGTCTCAACAACCTCGGTCGAGAGACCAGAATCTATGAGCTGGGCCCCCTCAAAGGCCAAGCCCACAGTTTCCAAAGTTCTGGGCAGGGGTGAAGAATCGAGCCCGCTGCCTGAGACAGGAGGTCCACTCGAACTGGGATCTCCCAGGGGACCCCGTCCAGCAGGGAAACAAGATCCGCAAACCACACTCTGCCCGGCCAACGCGGAGCAACCAGTGTGAGACGGACCGTGTCCCGGCGAACTCTCTCCAGAACTCCTGGGAGCAGAGCAATCGGGGGAAATGCGTACAGACATAGTCTCGGCCATGTCTGGACCATGGCATCCAGCCCGAGTGGGTCTGGATGCAGGAGTGAATACCACAGAGGGCAATGCGTTGATTCTTCGGACGCGAACAGATCTACTTGTGCCCGGCCGAATCTGAACCAAATCTGCTCCACCACCTCTGGGTGAAGCCTCCATTCCCCGGGCCTCGGCCCCTGTCTCGACAGGACGTCTGCTCCCACATTCTGGGTCCCAGGGATGTGAACTGCCCGTAGATGGAGCAGTCTCCCTTGGGACCAGAGGAGGATCTGCCGCGCCAGTTTGTATAGTGGTCGCGAACGTAGACCCCCCTGACGATTTATATAGGAGACCACAGTGGTGCTGTCGGTCTGAACAACCACATAATGGCCCCTGAGGTCTGGGAGGAACGCTTGAAGCGCCCTCCAAACAGCCATCATCTCCAGCAGGTTTATGTGCCCTCAGGACCGCTCCCCAACCTGTGAGGGAAGCATCCGTCGATAGCATGACGCGTCGACAAGGAGCTCCCAACGCAGGTCCTTGAGACAGAAACCAGGGTTTCTTCCACATATCCAAGGCACGTAGGCATCGCCGCGTGACCTTGATAGTGCGGAAAGGGTTGCCCCTCGGGGAAAACCCTCTGGTTCTGAGCCACCACTGTAATGGCCTCATGTGTAGCAGCCCGAACGGGATGACGCTGGAAGCTGCTGCCATGAGGCCCAGCACTCGCTGAAAGTGTTTTACAGTGATGGACTGGCCTATTTTGACTTTCTTCACGGTTGACAGAATCGAATCGATGCGGGCGGGGGATAGCCGCTCCGTCATCGAAACCGAGTCCCATATCACGCCTAGGAAGGTGGTTCTCTGAAGAGGAGAAAGCACACTCTTCTTTGCGTTCAACCTCAACCCCAGCACTCTCATGTGTGCGAGAACAACATCTCGATGCTGAACCGCTAACTGCGGCGACTGGGCAAGAATCAGCCAGTCGTCGATGTAATTCAAAACTCTTATGCCTTGGAGGCGCAACGGGGTTAGCGCTGCGTCCATGCATTTCGTGAAAGTGCGGGGTGATAAAGCCAGGCCGAATGGAAGTACTTGATATTGGTACGCCTTCCCCCCAAAGGCGAACCTGAGGTACTTCCTGTGCTGTGGAAGGATGGAAATATGAAAATATGCGTCCTTCAGATCGATAGTGACGAACCAGTCCTCGGACCTGATCTGTGCCACTATTTGTTTCAAAGTCAGCATCTTGAATTTTAGCTTCATGACCGAGCGATTCAGAAGGCGCAAATCCAGGATGGGCCGCAGTCCTCCATCCTTCTTTGGAACGAGGAAGTAGCGGCTGTAAAAGCCTGACTCCCTGTTTGAGAGGGGTACATGTTCTATGGCCCCTTTCCTCAGTAGAGAATCTACCTCCTGCTCCATTACCAGAGCCTGCTCGGGGTCCACCACCGTGGGTAGAACCCCATTGAACCTGGGCGGGCGAGACCCAAACTGGATCGAATACCCTTTCTTTATAATTCGCAGGACCCACTGAGAAACCTCTGGAAGACATGTCCATGCCGGCAGAAATTCTACTAGGGGAACCAGCCTCTCGAGGCTGGCCTCTGGTGTCTGTGTAGCACACCCGCCAGGGCCCGGTTTTCTGGGGAACACCTGGAGTGAATGCTCTAGGACCCTCCTTGGAGGGGGCGACCTCCTCAGTGCAACCGGTGTAACGGGCGGCAACTGAGGAGGGTCGCCTCCAAGAGGCCCAGCGCGTCTGGCGTCAGGACCTCTTCGAGGTAGCCTTCTTGGCGAGGATGACGGTCCTCAGATCCGTCCTCCTGCCCGAAGGCTGAGGCTGGGAGCACCTGCCCGACCCCCCGGTTTTCTGGGGAGGTTGGCGGGTTGAGACGCTCTGCCTTTGAGCGGCCCGCTGCACATATGAGGAGGCCTGGGGCTGTGGCTGGCTCACAGCCCCAGGCTGAGGGCGGCGAGGCAGGAGTACATTGAACGCCACCTGCTGCTTTGCCGCCTCCTGGAACTTCTCGACGACCGTTTTCACCGAATCGCCGAAAAGCCCAGAAGGCGACAGAGGGGCGTCCAACATAAAATTTTTCTCCTTGTCCTTTAGAGACGTCAAATTTAACCACAGGTGCCTCTCCGTGGCCACACAGGCTGCCATGGAACGACCAATAGAGGCAGCCGTCTCCCTGGTGGCCCGTAGGGACAGATCTGTGGCTTTACGTAGCTCAGCCACAGCCTGTGGACCAATGCCTCCGCCCTCATCGAGGTCCCCCAACAATTCTGCTTGGTAAGCCTGAAGCAGGGCGGTGGTGTGAAGACACGCCGCTGCCTGGCTAGCTGCAGAATATGCTCTGCCCACATGAGCTGATGTAACCCGCATAGGTTTAGTGGGCAGCACCGGGACTTTAAGCGATGACACCGAGGGCGGAGAGAGGTGGCTCGCAAGCGCCTCCTCCACCTTCGGCATCGCGCCATAACCATACTCTCGCGCACCAACCAGAGTGGCATACATATTATTTTGTGGCGTAAACACTCTGGAGGTGGCTGGCCTCTTCCAGGATCTAGACACCTCAGTGTGCAGATCCGGGAAAAAAGGCAGGTCCCGGCGAGGGGGAGGGACCCGCACTGGCAGAAATCGTTCATCCAACTTGCTTCTCTTTGGACGAACGACAGTGCTTTCCGCTGGCCACTCAATACTTAACGTGGCCACAGCGCGAGTCACCACCTCGAGCAATTCCTCATAAGCTGGGGAGGAGGTTGGCGAATCCTCACTCTCCGCGTCGACACTAGCAACGTCTAACTCCTCGGAGCTAGACAATTGCAGTGCCGGTGCTTCAGCTTGGTCGGAAGTAACCGCCCTCGAGCGTGCTTCCGAAACCATGCATGAAGCACTGGATCCACCGGGTAAGGGCTGAGATAGGGGAGCGCCCGTCTCAGACCCCGCCGTCAGGTCCATTTGCGAACCCCATGACCTAGATCGCCGCAGAGCCTCAGCTGCTGCGGGACCCGAGCCCTGGGGAACGCGAGCCTGGCCGGTCTCAGAATCAAAAACCGCCAGGCGTGAGCGGAGCACCCGCAGCGGTAGTTGGCTGCAGTGATCACAGTCAGCACTCACGAGCGCTGACCTAGCATGCTCCGCTCCCAGACACATTACACATAACAAGTGCTCATCTCCCCCCGAGAGGAAACGAGGGCAAGGAGATGCGCACTGTTTAAATGCCTGGTTCGCCATAAACATAGATATTGTATATAAATATATATGGGAGATCCCTGATTTTTAAACTAGATCTGGGTTTTTCTCTCAAAATAACCAGCACACTCAACACACTCTCACACTGTGCTTGCGAAGACAAACAAAGCTGCCGCTTCCGGGTTCCGGCGCTCTTTTATCAACTGGTTCGTGACGTCACCGATCTGCGTCTGTCACTCACGCACGCGCGCGCGCCGGAAGTTTACATATTGTGCTTCGCGCGGACATCATCCAAGGATTCCCCAAGCGTT
Organism: Rhodeus uyekii; assembly: GCA_037043235.1. Taxonomy (NCBI): domain Eukaryota; kingdom Metazoa; phylum Chordata; class Actinopteri; order Cypriniformes; family Acheilognathidae; genus Rhodeus; species Rhodeus uyekii. The sequence goes on from JAWRVZ010000148.1 coordinate 1,090,033, forward strand.
CGACGCAGCGCGAGTTCCCTTGAAAGGGAACAGAAGTTTTGCGACAAAATGGAAAATACAAAATCATTTTCTCCTCCCTTTCCATATTTTTTTCTACCATCATGTCCCTTTAGGGGCTCCATCCAATATAGATACTGTTTGTCAGTAGATGTATATCAGTAGCGGTGGCATGTCTGGTTCTATTTAATTTTTTGATTTGGAGAGTGTTGGGATGAAAATCAAGACATCGAGTGTGAAGGTTAGCGACTAGTTTTTAACATCTGGGGAGGATTTAGCGTGAAATAACCTCAGATACCATATCAAGATAAGACAGCAGTCAAACTTAATATGGTCGGACAGAAAAGGGTATAATGTAGGAAATGACAGAATAATTTCCTCCTACTTAACCAGATCTACTTCCACACAATGTCATTTTCAGAAAATTAGGACATCGCAGCAATTAAATCAATGAGTCACAGGACCTTGATCATGTTCCACATGTTAATTATAAGTTCATGAGTGTCCTTGTCTCCATGCAATACTCTCCTTTCAGTTGTTAAACTAAATCTACAAACCACTTGCTGTGATTTGATAAATATGGCACCATGCAGGCCACAGACTTCTGGGAGATTATTTGCCTGCTGAGCAACCACTTTTCACATTCTCCCGATTGATAAAATGCTATAATCTACTTCTGCATTTAATATCCTGTTTTATTTGGAATTACGGAAGTAAAATACTCTGAATGATGTTATATTAAATACACAAGAGAAAAACAGGTTGGAAAAAACTGCCAATGTCACAAGAAAAAATACACTTGAAGGTTTAGTTCACCCAAAAAAGCAAATTCTCAATGAAAATTTACTCAATCTCATGTCGTTCCTATCATTTTTTTAAGCCACTCCTGTATTCTCTATTGACAGCTGAGCAGATACCACCTTTTAACATATCAAAAAGTTCATAAAACTAATCTATATGAAATTATGTTTTATTAACAAAGTTCTGGTGGAGTATGTTCAAATTATCTATGCAATCACATACATATATGTACATATGTGACTCACCTACAGTACTCGAAAGTTTTCAGCATTTTTGGCTCCACCTTACGGTCTCAACACAGTCAAACTCAAACTCTTCCTGTCTAATGAGGAATTTTGCCACCATCCTCTGGCATCAGGAGCAATTGCCTTCCGCCTAACACCCCTGCTGATTGTATTATATCAGTGACCCCCAACCTTTTTTGCGCCGCGGACCGGACAACATTTGGTAATTTTACTGCGGACCGGGGGCGGTGGTTGGGGTACTCCGCTCAGCTTCTGACGGGGAAGCAAAACAAACCTCCTCACCGTCAAAGCTACAGCGCCACAGCCTTGCAGCCGATCAACTCCACTACATAAATTGGAAATAATATAATTTCCTTGGGCGGGCCGATAATATTTGATCCACGGACCGGTACCAATTCATCCGCGGACCGGGATTTGGGGACCACTGTATTATATCACCCTCTGCATTTTATCATGGTTGCCAGACCAAACAAACAGGTCGCGGCACACTGAGACGCAGAGATCTTTCCTCAACACCGCAGGTGAAACATCCAAAGTCTCATTCAGCATCCTGCTCTACTCCAGTCCCTTTCATTCATTCCTGCCATTGAGAAAAGGACAATAAGGCCCATCGAGTCTCAGGCAATGCTGACCTCTTCCTGCGAAGGAACAGGCCTTCCTCCTCTGTCAGGCCGCTGCCTCAGGCCCTCAGAAAGTCACTCTGCAGATTCAGACCCAGATTCACTCTCTATGCCCGTTGGCTCAAACTATGTAAGAGCACAGCTCAAATCCTTCTCATCTGGTTGAATTACGTATTGCTTTCAAACACAAAATCAAGAGCACGGTTCATGCCATCTCGATACTCCATTTTTGTTCGGGGAATCCATGTCTGAAACGTGCACAGTCACACACTGTGTGTTAAGAACGTATTGTCAAAGCTGCCTTGCGATCTATCAATATTATTACCTATATTAAACCATATATGTAGTTCTGTTTTGAAGTCATTTAAACCACAGTTTCACAGCCTTTAACCCTCCTGTGCGTAAGTTTATGATATTCTGACTGAACCACAGCATGGGTTTAAGGCGACAGTTATTTCAGAACTTATTTCCATTAATTGCATTTATTTAATTTTACCATTTTTATTCAAAAGCCAACAAGTTTGTGAATGTCATCAACTAACTGATATTCCAATGTTTAAAATACGTGGAAGTGAATGTCTTTTGCAGTTTTAAAACCTTTATAATGATCATATTAGTATAATAGATATGATTATATCTATTATACGTAATGGGCACTGCCATGCTAGATTGCACTGCAATTCAGAGCATCAGATCTGAAGGATTTACAACATGTAAATTAATTCACTTCTCCTGAAGTATATGACAGTAAGTGCCCGGTGAAGTAGGAGAAGAATATAGTTACCATGCAATGTGTATCTGATATGT